>CM076688.1:88932359-89532359 GCA_038501925.1 Xenopus petersii | reverse complement strand
GGGCCTTAGGGGATCAGATCAGCTCGATATCACCCACCTCAATGTGGGCATATCGAGGATCTCTACATGTATGGCGACCGTTAAGTCCATCTTAAGTTAATACGTATTTATAATGTATCATTTTCTTATTAGTGGGATACTGGGGGCCAATGGTAGGGGTGGATATTGACTATATATCTCCTTGGCTAAATAACAAAACAGTGTGGAATTGCAGAGAGTGGTGCATACTTCCAGCACACTGCACTTGGTATTATGTAAGTGTTCCACATTTAATTGACACCCTTTGTGTATTTCCCACTGTAGGAATTTGTAGGTCACAATGTAAAGCAGAAGCACTGGGAATTTCTTCATCCTTAAAGGAATCTGGTCGTACAATTCTGCCTGATTGGGGAGGCTCTTCTACCCTACCAAAACAACGGGGAGGTGTCACTTCATTAATTAAGGGCATTTATGTAGCTTGGAGATTCTGTTCTGCGGGCGAGACTGGCCCTTTATTCTCAGAGAACCAAGCCCAAGTGTATTATTTTATATAAGGTGCGGCCAATTTTGCAGATTATTAAGACTGCACCTTACACTGTGCTAATTAGTGAACCTGCATAATGATGTTTGGTTCATTTTCTACTGTGCTGGGTGCCTGTTTGTAAGCTTTACTCTCCCTACAATGTGCTCCACCATATTCCTTCCACTTCTTCATGAGTGATACTCAGATTTCCCTGTATAACTCAGCCTGCAGCCTTGTGCCTTTATATTGTCACAGAACCCCTCAGTGACCTCTAATATCATTATCCCCAGGTCTGGACTGAGATTCAAAATAGGCCCTGGCATTTCAGGTACACAAAGGCCCAACCAGCCCAATATATAATGACTTTCTATGGCAACTTACAGCAGCCCCCCTGGCATTCGCCAGAACCCATAGATTGCCAGTCTGGGCCTGATTATCCCTTATAATACATGAATGAGACTCAGAGTTCCCTGTATAACTCATTTTGCAGCTTTGTGCCTTTATATGGTCACAGAACCCCTCAGTGACTTCTAATATCCTTGTAATTTACAGTAGAGTATATATTACAATATTATCCCTTATTCACCTGCACGATTGTCGGTCTGTGATGATCTCCCCTCCCACAGCCAAGCTGCCCAAATTCAGCCACAGTGTGTGTGATTGTCCTGCTGTATGGTGACTGGTATGGAAATGAGATGTAGGGTTCTGCAGTTGTTACTGAGCCCAAGATTCCTCTCACTGAAACCAGAGGGAGTGTATAAACCATTTGTGGCCTTTATTTGTCTGTCTTTGCTCCTGATCTATTGTATGGAAAATCCTTTAGCTAATTCTAAGGCTGATGTTCTTGGGCTCTTGTTATGCTGATGGGGAACAGTCTTTCTGGCACCAAACCATTTAAGTTTTAACTTCCTTGTGTGGCTCATAATACCTGTGGAAAACAAATTTCCATCTCTCTCACCCCAGCGGGCGATGACTTAATTATCCATCTTCAGCAATAAATGGGATTAAGTGCATTGGTATAACTATAGTGGTAGCACACTCTGCAGCCTGTGGGGGGGTGGGGTGGTGGGGCATGTTCAGGTCAAACAGTTGTCCCAGCTGCCTTTGGAAACTACAGCTCCCATCATTCTTTCTAAGCCAGTCTGCCATGTTTTTGAAGGGGTGTCTTCATTTTAAGTCTCTGTGAATTACTGTATGTAGCTTAGAGGCAATTTCCAATTATTTTGCACAATAAATGAGGAATGTAAGCTGATATTACAGGGGCTGACTCTCTTTGTGCTGTGCCACATTCAGGGGTATCTTCTTAATGTGCCGAGTATATATGCACTGAAATTGACAGATTTACAATAGAGTGCTTAGACACTAGTGAAGTGGCTGAGATCACTCAGATCCTTGGTGAAATGTACAGTGCGTGGTTCAGTGTAATCTACATTATGGTCATGGGGGCACAGCAAAAATACAAAGTTTGCTAGAGGTCTAGTTACATATAGCAATCAGCTAAAAGGCAGTAATTTCTGGCCAGCTGTTATAAAGCATATATCTGGTTGCTCTTGGGTTACTACACCTGCGCAAACGTTTAAGTACAGTACCTCATGAGGCTACCATCATGTAGAGCAGGGGTCCCCAACTTTTATACTTGTGAGCCACATTCAAATGTAAAAAGAGTTGGGGAGCAACACAGGCATTCAAAACGTTCCTGGGGGCACCAAATAAGGATATGATTGGCTATTTGGTAGTCCCTGTGTAGACTAGCAGCCTACAAGAGGCTCTTGGCAGAACACCTGGTTTTAATGCAACCAAAAGTTGCCTCCAGACCTGGAATTCAAAATTAAGCACCTGCTTTGAGGTTGGTGAGCAACATGTTGCTCTCAAGCCACTGGTTGGGGATCACTCACGTAGAGCGTTGCAGAGCCTGATCTGCTTGTGCTTAGAATGTTGTGTGTGCTTAAATGTAGACATCAGTGACCAGTAATAGACTTTTTATTAAACATCTGTGGAATAATTTGAAGGGACATTATCCAGAGCTCCTTTAATTACAGGTCTTGTCAGAAACTAGGTCAATCTCCTGGTACCTGAGATGCTTGCGCTCTGCAATAACCCTCGCCAGCCATGCTTGCGATGCAGCTAATGGGAGCAGCTATGGTCGCCCGCATGATAAACATTATCTTTATAAGGGATGAGTCATTGGCTTGCAACATAGCTAGTATCATGGCCCGTGGCAACGGCAGACTTTGGTGCCATGTTTACTGGGTGTGCCAAACAAATTGTTGGCTTGTGGAGTATTCTGGGCATTACATTACAGCCACAGTGAGGTGACAGATCTCAGTTTTATGCCTGGTGTGACTTGTGCCTAGTAAGGAATTGACTGCCCTCCACTAAATATTTAGACTGTTGTCTACCCCAGCTTGCTGTTAGTCATAGCCAATTGGTTTGGAACCCATCTGCTCTGAGACAATGGGAAAACTCCCAGAATTAAAAAAGGAATATCAGATAACTTCAATATTTTCCATAAAAATAGACAAAGTTTATTCAGTACATCATATTGAAAAATACATACAGACCCTTTTGGTATTTCGCCTTACCTTCCAGTATTTTTCATAGCAATAAGTACCTATGGGAAATATTGGAGCTACAGAATGTACTTTTTGGTTCTGGAGACTATATTCTGCTCTCACTGGCCACTAGACTCTATATACTCCCCATCCATAGTAAGTTTATTTTAAAGGGGAACTATTGCGAAAATTAAAATGCAATATACGTTTCAGCATACTGAAATAAGAAACTTTCTCGGTTTCTAAAATAATCAAGTTCATCTTCAATATTCCTTTTTCAGCATCTGTTTCTGTTCATTCTCTCTTCATGCAGGAATTGGGTGTCAGATAATCATTGACCGTTAGATCCAATATGTCTTACAGGGGGGCTGCTTTTGCCTAGAAGAGGGATTAGAGCTCATTCTATTATAATCACCAGACATCATGTCTCTCTACATGCAGGATTTGTGCAAAAGCAGTTATTTTGTTAGATTTTGTTTGTACTGGAATGGTTATTTGAGTGAGCTCTAACATCTGCTAGGAAAGGAAGCCCCCTATAAGATATCTTGTATCTAACTGTCAATGACACCCAACTGCTGCATGAAGAGAGAATGAAGAGAAACAGATGCTGAGCGAGGATTAGTGAATATGAACTTGATTATTTCAGAAAGTTTCTTGTTTCAGTATGAAACTTATATTAAATATTCTTTTTCGTTAATGTTCCACCTTTAAACAAAGAATGCACTGCCAGCTATACCCTTTGAATTACATGTGGAAATATTGGGTTATTCCAGGGGTGTCCAAACTGCGGCCCATGATGCATATGAATGTGGCCCAGCTTGGTTCCCGAGGAAACGTCATGTTGCAAAGGATTTAGGAGATGGGGGGACTCTGCCCATTGCCCAGTTAGTAATAATAATATAATAAGTCTTATTTAATATCCAGGTGTCCCATATTCCAGTGTATAGCTCCATCTGGTTATCCAACTGGCATTGTAGTTCTTTTCTGTGAATTTCCTTTACTTTTACAAATCAAATGTGTTTGTTGTGTGGCCCCAGACAAATTTTTATTTTTCCAATGTGGCCCTGCGAGCCAAAAGTTTGGACACCCCTGGGTTATTCTAATGATTTGGGTATTTTTCTGTGTTTCAGGCGCAGCTCTTTAAGCATGGGAAGAGAGAGGACTGTTTACCATATGGTAAGAAGCCTATCAATGTGTGCTTATCGGCTTCATGGGATAATTTCACTACTTTTTATCAGTAACCAAAGTTAAAAAATGGTTTCGTTTCTGTAGCGTCCCATGCGACATACACATTCTCACAAACAAAAAATAACTTAATTAAAAACAATATTAACTGCTGATGAGCAATTAATCATAAGCACGTTGGGCCTCCTGTCATTCACAGGATTTGTCAGATAAGCAGGTCTTCTTTGGGAAATACTATCAAATATTGAGGTTTTTTTTGTCTGTAAAACCATTTATATTTCTCCTTTGTGTCACACAGCCTCCATTGTCCTCACCAATCTAGACAACTGTAACTTGTCCGACAGCAACCAGACTGTCCTGCGCAAGCTTGGCATTAAACTCGTCCAGCGCCTCGGCCTTACATTCCTCAAAACCAAAGTGGCAAATTGGAGGTTAGTAACGATTTTGGTGGTTCCCGTGCTGGTTCCTACAGAGAATATAAAGTTGTTACAAGCACCTAAAGCTATATATTATTCCGTCTGTATAGCATACTGTGCTTATTACATAATATGATAAATAATTCCCATCAGTCTCTCCCCAAGTGGAAATTACCTACCCCAGCGATATACATGGCCGTTATTATGTATGTTCATTTTCTTGTCGGCTCAAGGTAATGGCACATGGAGTGTTTTGCCTTTCACATGGGTTCTAGCTTGCAGGTAGCGTAATACTGTAGAATACCTCCACATAATAATGGTAATTGCCCTGAGCCTACTGTGATTGCCATTAAAGGAAAATGTTACCCCCAGAACAATGTAGGTCTCTATAAAAATATATCCCATAAAACATCTCATATGTAAAACCCTGTTGCATTTAAATAAACCGTATTCAGAATAATATACTTTTTTAGAAGAATGTGCCATTGGGTAATCATAAAAAGAAAATTGCCCTTTTAAAAAATAAGGGCCACCGCCTGGGATCCTAGGATTCACAGTGCACACAAATAAACCAAACAAACTATACATGTTAGGTCACATGAGCCAATTAAATTAACATACCGTCTGTCTTTTGCTTCCACACTTCTTCCTGTTACAGTTAGGGATGCAGTATTTCTGGTCAGTATTCATTTTGGGTGTATAGTTTTCCTTTAATGACAATGCAAATGCAATTTTCAGCATTTAGCTGCACACCCTTGAGCTTGAAAGCGCTCTGGGTGTTATTACCCTAAAAGCTTGCAATCTGCTGGGGGCAGAGCCTGTAAGAATCCAACATAGGCAGCATCAAATAGAAACCTTTCAGTCAAAAGTCTGAAACAAATTCATGCTGTAGGTTGATGCTCCATTGCCCTTTAGCTGTTGTTCCCTTGATCATCTGCCATCTGAAAGATCCTGCCTAGTTCTGTGCACAAAACATGGCATCTGAGTGCATCCAAATAAAACCCACCCCATTTCTGCCAGTGGAAATTGCTCAAAAACTGTGTGCACATTCTCAGGTTAGAGTTGCATGAAAATTGCCTCTGTTTGTGTTTGCACTCAATTCCCACTGACATTATTATGGAGCAATTTGGGGCAGTGTGGCTTTTCAAAGTGAGAATGAATAAGATGCAGTAGGCAGAATGCCCAGTTGGTACACGTGCCCTGAGCCCTTTTGGTCTATTTTGTACTCTACCTTGTTTCGGTGTGCAGCACATGTGTTCTAAATATTATATTGGCATCTAATTTATGTAGTTACACAATTTGCACCTAACCTATACCTTGCCAAACACTTGGGAGGCGGACAGACCTCATATTATTGTCAGGAAATCTGCTCCTAGTGAACGCCATATTTTCTTATGATAGCCTGTTTCTTATCTGATTCACGTGTTTATGACATAAAGCTGAAGGTTTCATCGCGCTGGGTTTATTACTGCCCAAGCTGCTGGTGCTCGCTCCTTCCATAGGGGCTTTCCAGGTCCTTGATTTCTCACCCTGATAATCAGCACATCTCTTCCCACTAATTGCTGTTGATTGTAGGGGTCCTGCTCTGGAAAATCCCCATGGGAACAGCTGATTCCTACACACTTACTGAATGCTAACAAAAGCTTTTATAATGTTTATCGTTCCTCTTATTACAGTAGTAATACTACCTCTTACTTTGTGCTCAGAAAATTCTTTCTCACTACATTTATATCAATAAATATGGGAAGGAGCTGCTCTATGTTTTCATTAGACATTACAACATGAGGAAACAGTTTATGTGTCTACAACATTCCATCTCTGTATATTTGTATTTATACACATGGGTAGGCGCTGCCATATTGTTTCCCATTAGACAGTACATACAGTATGTATCTTATTGTATGACCAGAACATTCCTTCTCTTTATATTTTTATTTTTTACATAAGGGTAGGAGGTGCCATATTGTTTCCCCTTAAACAGTACATAGAGTGTAAAGCACTCTTCTATATTTTTGTGCTTCTATATATAAATGTTTGAGAGCTGCAGTACAGAATGAGGGTTTAGTACCAGCATTTGCTTTCATTTACTCTTGTAATCGCCACAGATATCAGCGGGGTTCAAGAAGTTTGGCAGCCAATCTGCTGCAGTCTTCAACAGACACCCAGAGGTCCAACACAAACTTATCTTCTGGGGAAGAGGAAGAGGCCTATGATATTCCAGAGGAGATTGAGAACGTTGTTGGTACGCTCGGTATATTCTATGAAAACGTTTGCTTTTGCTTTGAACGATAAAGTTGTTAAAATGGCTTCCCAGACTGGGACCCCATGGCTTTTATATAACTGCATCTTTATAGGAACATATCAGCAAGTGACATAGTACTGGGATACTTTTATTAATATCATTTTGGAGAAAGGCTTTACAATACATTTCCCTAGGGATTCCAGTATGATAGTGATCAATATGGGATTATTTGGGTGTCATACATGGCCTAATAGGTTGCCTACCTGGCCTATGTAAGGGCATGTTCTTTATCTTGCTCCTTTTTTGGCCTTCAGGCCCCTTTAACTGGCTATGTGACTTGCAGTTCCCTTAATGGCATGTGTTTGAAAGATTTTGGCCTTTAAAGCTGGCCATAGACGCAAAGATCTGATCGTACGAATCGAGGATTTGTGCGATTTTCGGACCGTGTGTGGAGAGTCCCAACATTTTTTGTCCGGCGGAGATCGTCGTTTGGTCGATCGGACAGGTTAGAAAATTTTTGTCGGCTGCCGATAATATCGCTGTGTGTATTGCCGATCATACGATTTTCAGTGGGAGACTGTCACTAGCTTTGGTTGGACATAGATATCGTACGATTGCTGTCAGGGGCAGAACATTGCTGATCTGTTCTTAACTAATCTGACTGGTAAGACTTTGATCTGAATGGTTAGTGGCGGGTCGGGAGATGGGAAAGTCCGATCGTACAATGATTCGTTCAATTGGATCTTTGCATCTATGGCCAGCTTAAGGTATGAAAGTCAAAACCTAATCCCAGGTAGAATGCAGATTTGGAAACATGCTGGAGGGTTCAGTTCCTCAATGGGATCAATTTTAACTTAACAGAGTTATAATTTCTTTCAGGGCCGAGCTGGTAGAAAACATGTTTTTCTGCATTTTACGTCCAAATATTTGAGAAAGAAGCAGAAAAAGCAAATACCATGCCTGTGTCTATATAAACTAAGAGTGAAGAGCAGAGGGGCATTGCCTCTGCTGAGGTTTTATCATACAGAACTAAAGCCCTGAAATAAAATGGATTCTATCAATTTGGCAAAAGGGTTGTTTTGTTTTCACAAGTAAGAGGTGGAGTCCCCATTCAGCCATATATTACCTTCTGTGTTCTGTTGACACGGGTTGTGATGCAGAACAAAGGCTACCAGTGTGCAGGCAGTAACTTGTACCTCAAGAAATCATAGAAGTCCTAGGCTTGACAGGTTTTGATTCCTTTTTAAAAAGATGGTAATCCTTTCTGTGTTGTCCAGCATGAACATTCAGCATTTATGTCCTACAGTTAATTTATATCAGAACCCAATTTCCTGTGTGCCTCTCCAAAAGGTTTATTATGCAAATGTCCAGATCAACAGCTTGCACCTGTGGCTCATACTATATGACATGCATGCAGATAGGTCTTTACTTTAGGGCTTTATTACAAGAGCACCCCTTAGATTCCATAAGTAGACAGTTCTTTGGTAATTCTGACTATTATTTACTATTCCTTAGCTTCTACAAGCAGAATGGTAGCTCCCACTGCTCCCATTGGCTGTTTCCTTTCGGAGGAAAATCAAATCTTTTTTCAGCCTTTCTTTTATCAAGTACACTATATACTGTATGTTAATCTCGGACATCTTTTTTTTTTTTTTAAATTATCTACTTTGTAACTACAAATGCTGTCACCCCTTATTGCTCTTTGATGCTGTTCTGTCCTCCATTGTAACTGCCCTGACACTGTGCTGGCTGCAGTTGACGTAGTAGAAGAAATATCATATATAACAGGGC
This sequence comes from Xenopus petersii, assembly GCA_038501925.1. NCBI lineage: Eukaryota > Metazoa > Chordata > Amphibia > Anura > Pipidae > Xenopus > Xenopus petersii. The sequence goes on along the minus strand of CM076688.1, from coordinate 89,523,671 downwards.
CTACCTTTCTGAAACGGTACATGTGTAACATAGACTGTAACATAACAATATAGTGATTATGTTATTAGTAAATATTTACCCTTTGCATGACATCAGGATTGTTTGATTTTATTTGAAAAGAATGTATTCATTATTACTATACTAATGCAGCAGTTAATTCTAGTTATGCCATGTGACCTGTCAGCTACTGAGTTCTTTTGATTGACCTTTAAATTAACTTAAATTAGGTAGATTTCAGATAAAAGTATTCTACATTGCTGTAATAAATTACTCTAGCAACCAACCCCATTATTTGAATTTCACATTGGTTTTGCTCCATCTGTCTTAAACCGAGCCCTGGAGCCATATGTGATACTTGACATTTTGCGATTATGTGATTATTTTGGAAACAAAAAAAATGGATTTCATTTGTCTGGTCGGCTTATTTTTCTCTCATATATACAATCATAAAGGCCCCTCAACCTTGTGTTTTAACAGAGCAGTTGCTGGTTGGCTTAAAAGACAAAGACACTATTGTCCGCTGGTCTGCTGCGAAAGGGTAAGTTAACCTGCTTTATGGTGTATATAGCAAACAGTGGCGAAAAGTTCAATATTTTCTTGTGCCAACCATTAAAGGTCTTTCACAGTGAGAACAGCAAACATTATTAAAGTAAACTTTGCTGAGCCCCCAGGCTTTAAAGTCAGGACTGTCATCCCTTTAGCAAAGAGAGGCCTTTTCTGTTTTACCTGTCATCAATCTTCCTTTATCACACAATAACAGGTTGTACTGCAGGACTAGTAACAATTCCCAGCATCTTTAAACCAAGGCCTGCTAATGACTGGCAGATCTGTGGACCTGAATGGAGGCTTGATGGCCACAACTGGCCATTTCCCATGCGCTATAGGCATAATAGTTGGAATTATATTTATGTTATTAGATAACAAAGTCACAGGACATTGTTGAAGTTATCATGGAGATGGTTTCTCCATGGAACCAAGCATGGCTGCACTAATAGAACTGCCAGTGTAGGACTGGGGTATCTGGGACCCATTACAACTTGTCACCCTAAAGAACAATGAAACCCAAAATACAAATTAATCTTAATGTAAGAGAGCTACATGCCTCCAGCTGAGTTCCTCTGTTGCAGGGTTCCAAATTGAATTATAAAATTTTGGCAAGTCCATAGAGTAAATCAAATATCCATATCCCCATAGAAAAGTGTGATCTGAGGGCTTGTGCATGAACACATTTAATCCTCCAAGTTCTGTGCATTCACAGATCAGTATAGAGTTTTCCCCGGACAATGATGACGTTCAGATCACATGGCACATACGAACGTAATCGCTGACCTCTCCCTCTCTTCCCCTCAGTCCTGAGCACCAATAGATAAAACTTGGGATAAAGCTGTTGCTTTATTTTTGGGAAACTAAGTGAGTAAATTAAGTTACACTGCAGTGTTTAAGGAGACAGTCTGGTGGCACATCTATGTCTGTATGTGTGTTATTCTAATATCTTAACATTCTCTCCAGGATCGGACGATTGACTGGGCGACTCCCAAAGGAACTAGCAGATGATGTGGTTGGGTCTGTGCTCGAATGTTTTAGGTAAAGCTGGTTACATTATTTTAAGCATTATTATTTATGACATTTTAAAGCTAAAAGTTTTATATTTGGTGACTCTAAAATTGTGATAACAGGGATAACTAGGGATGCGCCAAATCCACTTTTTTGGATTCTGCCAAAAATATTCCAGACCCTGTATTGCATCTTGCTTCCAATGTCCGAGCCAATCAGTACTGTCTTGCAACTGCAAAAATGTGACTTTTTCCCAGAGCAGCGTACAACTTTTATGATATTGTAATACAGGAAGTCCTCAAGTTACATACACCCATACTCATACTTACATACAGAAGCTATTACAGTAATGCACTGTGTTTTGCTTGGCCTTTATTGCATTTCGTTTTAATAATCCCCCTGCCCCAATCCCCTCTGGTGTGTTGTCTACTGCAGAGCACAGAAAGGTAAAAATACATATGCATAGAAAGGTAAAAATAAATACTAAGATAAACATCTGTTTTGTTTCATCTAATAAGTAAATGTACAGGTATAGGACCTATTATCAAGAATGCTTGGACCTGGGGTTTTCTGCATTTTTGATCTTCATACCTTATGTCTATTAGAAAATCATATAAACATTAAATAAACCCAATAGGCTGGTTTTGCTTCCAATAAGGATTAATTATATCTTAGTTGGGATCAAGTACAAGCTACTGTTTTATTATTACAGAGAAAAAATAAATATTATAATGGAGCCTATAGGAGATGGCATTTCCGTAATTCAGATCTTTCTGGATTAGGGGTTTCCGGATAACGGATTCCATACTTGTATATGTTACATATGAATTCAACTTAAGAACAAACCTACAGACCCTATCTTGTAAGTAACCTGGGAACTGCCTGTATAAATTTCTCCCTGCCAAGGAACAGGTTTGGAGTCTTTGAAGTGTTGATTTGGGTTTAGGAGAATGTTCTGCAGATTTGCATGCCAGTTAACTGTCTGTAAGGAACAACTGGCTTTTGCTTCTGGGTTTTCTTTTTGCCGAATTCCATGGTATCAATCCTTAAAGGGATACTGTCATGGGAAAACATGTTTTTTTCAAAATGCGTCAGTTAATAGTGCTGCTCGAGCAAACTTCTGCACTGAAATCAATTCTCAAAAGAGCTAACAGATTTTTTTATATTCAATTTTGAAATCTGACATGGGGTAGACATATTGTCAATTTCCTAGCTGTCATGTGACTTGTTCCTGCACTTTAGGATGGAACTACTTTCCGGCAGGCTGTTATTTCTCCTTCTTAATGTAACTGAATCAGTCTCAGTTGGACTTGGCTTTTACTATTGAGTGCTGTTCTTAGATCTGCCAGGCAGCTATTATCTTCTGTTAGGGCTAGTCCACACGGGGAGATAGCGACGCGTTTGCGGTCGCGGCGACAAAGTCGCCTGAAAAAGCCTGGCGAGGCATTTTCAGGCGACTGTTGAAAAGCGCATCGCCTCGTGTGGTTAGCACAGGCGTTTTTACATAGGCGCCCATACAAAACTGTCGCCTGCGCCGGTCGCGGCGACTGTCGCGGCGCTTTGTCGCCGCGACCGCAAACGCGTCGCTATCTCCCCGTGTGGACTAGCCCTTAGGGAGCTGCTATCTGGTTACCTTCCCATTGTTCTTTTGTTTGGCTGCTGCAGTACAGCAATAAAGAGTGACTGAAGTTTATCAGAGCACAAACCACATGACTGGAGGCAGCTGGGAAACTGACAGTATGTCTAGCCCCATGTCAGATTTCAAAATTGAATATTAAAAAATCTGTTTGCAGAATTCTGCTGGAGAAACACTATTAACTGATGCGTTTTGTAATTTCCATGACTTTCGGCGCATGCGCAGACTGCTCCAACTGTGCATGCAATACGGTATTATATAGGTGCTTACTTCACGAAGAAGATGGCGCCCGTTAAATCTGCAATTAGTAGGGTAGGGGAATATAAAGGGTTTGGTTCTCCTTTAATTTGCGCATATACATTAAGATCTGATTGTTTTGGGGTTGCTGAAGAAAACAACTCTTTTCAAATCAGCAGGATGGATCTAGATGCCCTACACATTATAGCTTAATACACACACAGTATTGGGTGAGGAGATTCATGCAGGATGGGGTGTGGGTTGGCGTATCTGTAGGTTTGCTGTTTTGGGTGGATTAGTGTTACTACTAATGCAAACAAGAAGGGGGCTTATTCAGTTTACACGCTTAGTTTCCAGGAGACCAATAACGCATGGCACGGGGGATGCCTGGCTTTGGCCGAACTTGGAAGGCGAGGACTGCTGCTTCCTTCTAGGCTTCCAGATGGTAAGTACTTTGTCTCTTTTTTAAGGGAGGGTAAGTTTTTATCAGCAGGCCAAGTTCTTAACTACCCACTTTTTAGGGAGGATGTTGTCAGTGGGACAGCAATAAGACCACAGTGTATGTCAGGCAAGATGGACCCCAGCAAGCATAGCTAAAGGTTACCTGTTCTCAGAAGAATAGCAGATTCCATCACACTGAACCTTGCCCATTTTTGCCTCTCGTAGACGTGTTTTGCAACGTCCATATCTATTGTGAGACACAAAAACACATTCTTTCTATGGTTGCTTTGCCTGCAGCCGTCCGTAGCTCTGCATTCAATTTGCCTTGCCTAAGGGCAAGCTCATACACCTGAGCCTTGTGTGGGTAACACAGAACGACACATGTCGTGTCAGCTGTCAACCCCGGTCCCCATTGTCCTCTAAATCGTCTCTACGCCCTTTGTTGGTGCGTTCCCCTGATTAATACTAACATGTTCCACCTGAGATACTTTTCCTTCTTATCCCTTTTCATTTTTCATGTCAATAGACGAGGAAGAGAAATACTTTTGACCCCTCCCCACTATTTGGTCTGTGGTTTTGGATCCTCAAATAAACTCTCAAGGTGCGGCCCATTATTTGCTAAGTAAACACAGACTTGTCCATAACACGCAGTTCAACTGCCTGTTGAAGCGCTAAGCAACCGCTTTCTGTTGTCAATCTGTCAATCGCTCATGTCCTCTATTGTTGCATTATCTCTGAATCTGTGCCAGGCATATGGGACATTATATAAATGGTTCTAAACTCCAGTCCTTCGGGCCCCAAGAATTAATTGGAAAAGGCCTAGCTCGGCGAAGACCAGTTAGCTGCACTATAGCCTTTGGCTTTCATGGCATACTTCCATTGACCAACACAGTTGCTGCTTAATTGTACTTAGTACAGGGGAATGTCTATGCTGATATATAGTAGGGATGCACCGAATCCACTTTTTTGGATTCGGCCGAACCCCCGAATCCTTTGTGAAAGATTCGGCCGAATACCAAACCGAATCCGAACCCTAATTTGCATATGCAAATTAGGGGCGGGAAGGGGAAAACATTTTTTACTTCCTTGTTCTCTGACAAAAAGTCACGCAATTTCCCTCCCCGCTCCTAATTTGCATATGCAAATTAGGATTTGGATTCGGTTCGCCGGGTAGAAGGATTTGGCCGAATCCGAATCCTGCTGAAAAAGGCCGAATCCTAGCCGAATCCCGAACCGAATCCTGGATTCGGTGCATCCCTAATATATAGACAGTGGGAGGGAGGAATACATATATTGGCATAGTTGCCGTTGGACAGAACTGTTGCTTACAATGGGTATCAGATAGGATCTCTGTCACTGCGACAGAATTCTCTGTTATGAAGATATTTAGAATCTCAGCCATAAAGCAGGACAGGACTTCTGCTTACAATGCGTACCGGATAGGATCTGTGTCACTGTGACAGATTGCTCTGTTATAAAGATATTTCGAATCTCAGCCATAAAGCAGGACAGGACTGTTGCTTACAATGGGGATCAGATAGGATCTCTGTCACTGCGACAGAATTCTCTTATAAAGATAGCTAGAATCTCAGCCATAAAGCAGGACAGGACTGCTGCTTACAATGCGTATCGGATAGGATCTGTGTCACTGTGACAGATTGCTCTGTTATAAAGATAGCTAGAATGTCAGCCATAAAGCAGGACAGGACTGCTGCTTACAATAGGAATCAGATAGGATCTGTGTCACTGCGACCGAATGCTCTGTTCTAAAGAAAGCTAGAATCTCAGCCAGGACTGCTGCTTACAATAGATATCCGATGGGTCGTTAAATAACTGAAACTCTCCATATCCTTAAACCAGGAGAAGTGACTGATTGTGGAAGTTATGTTCTGTTGCAGCTCCTTTAAGAAATCTTCAGTGTCATTTTTGTTATAATAAATGATATCCCTGTACTTTAATATGTTTGTGCATTTTAAAATGGAAACAATGAATTAAATATATAAGAAACACTAACATTTTTCAAATATATTTATATTTTATTATGAGTTTCAAACAGACATGTTAAGGCAAAGAGTCATACTTCCCAGTTACTGTATAGTTAGAAACACATTTGATTTATATGCTCTTTCCCCCTCGTTTCCTATATACAGGTATAACGTGCTAGCAGTGCTTTCACTTCTATTAAAATAAATTACATTATATAGATAAATATTACACAAAAAAGCGTGTTGCCTTTGCAGAAAACAGTGCAGCTTTCACATTTTAAAAAAAACTCTGCAGAAAAATGCACATATTATACATAAATATACAGCAGTGGCTTATACAATTATTAGATAATACAAAGCATAATTCCTTCAGATTTGAGGTACGTACTTTGTAGCTTGCACAACATTTTATATTTTTTTACTTTTTTTCCATTCTCTTTTCAAAATAGACAATGCTGCTAAATATTAGCTTTCTGGACCTTTTTTCGTCCTCTTGAATTCATTTTGATAAATATTACCCCTTAGATAGAAGAGGGATAAGGAAGACCAATTTGGAAGACCATATTTGCAAAACTATACAGGAATAATAACTTCAAATACCATTTACATTTTTAATAACTTCATATGTACAAAACCGAGGACCCTCGAAATAAGTGAAAATTGAGTTTATGCTATTTTTATAGTATTTTTAATTTTCTTATCTTTAATACTGTTTAGATGTTCAAACTGCCAGCTTATTTCTTATAACTAAAGATTTTCATTATTTCTAACCCCGAGATTATTGTCTACAAAAAATGTCACTTTTAACATATATATTTTAGGGGTCCATAGAGGTCTTATTGCTATTCCAAACTATGATACCCTGGGTCTTTTTCGAAGGGTAAACATTCTTCCAGAATCTACAGCTTTCTGTTTTTTATTTGAGCTTTGAGATTTCCCAAGTTCCTTAGCGTTTGTTCTCTTCTGTCCCCTTGCACCAACATCAGTCTCTGTTTCTTTTGCTGCTGGAGATCTTGGTTTAACCTGCTCGGGGACTACTGTCTCTTTCTCTGGGAATTTATCCTCTGTTTCTCTTGGTGGTACACCAGGACTGGACGTGGCTAGCTGGCAAAGGGCAACTGCTGCTGACTGTTTTTGCTCGTCACAGTTCTCAATGATGCCTAAAGAGTGTATGCCTGTAGTAGTGGGAGCCTGTTTGTCTGTGGTTTGAATGGCCTGATAAACTGGGGGACTTGTGCTTTGTCTTGGTAATAAGACTCTTTCATCTGCACATAGTGTATTGTGGATGCTGCCAGAATCTTTAACCGAAAGGTTTAAAGGTAAGTCTTGCATCTCCATAAATCCTATACGCTCATTGGTGAAGTCGCTGTTGTTTATTGTATCAACAATATCCCTAGACTCGACCTCCGATTTCTTGGAAAGGTTAAGAGGTGCAATTGTGTCTTCATGCACAGCGTCATCGGTGACAGTGATACCCTCTGAGTGGGACTGGACTTCATCATTCCCAAAGCTGGAAGAAAAGTCAAAAGGGTTAGTCAGTGCTTAGATTAAGCAGACTGCAGAAAACATACCACCTCCCAACAGCACCAGGACTAAACTGCAAGGGGCTAAAGAATTGAGATACAGGGGCTCATTTATAATCACTGGGCAAATTTTCACCTGGGCTGCAACCCGTAGCAACCATTCAGTTATTAGATGTTTTTCAACCAGCTGCAAGGAAAACAATAAATGCAAATATCATATTGGTTACCATGGGTAACTACCCATGTGCAAATTTGCCCAGTGTTTATAAATGAGCCCCACAATGTTAAAAATTGAATGTAAATATAAGCTAATTATTATTACCTTGGAGAGTTTTCTCTGCTGATAATTGTTTGGGAATCTGTGCTTTTCCTCATAGCTTTGCCACTTGTGAAGTCTTTTCCTATCTTATCAGATGTTGAAATGGACTTGGTAGAGAGGTCAAAGATGCCTTCATGGCCCTGGCTGCTCTGGGTAAAGTTTGTTGGGCTGGGTCTTTCAGGAGATCCAGTTGCTGCACTCCCTGCTCTTGGACTCATTTTCACACTTTCAGAATCACTTTTGGAGTCAAGGTTCTTTGCCAGAACGGGTGGTGTTTCCTTTTGAATTTCAAACAACTTTTGAAAACCTTCCAGAGGATACAATCTAGATGGATGTGAAGATGGGTAGATAAAGGTTGGGCTGTCCACTGATTGAGAAGTGTGCTCTTTGGAGAGACCAGGCACAGGGGGTACCTTCAAGCCATAAGAAAAATATGGGTGTTCTGTTGGCCTGTAAAATCCGTAATGCAATTGGGGATTCTGCTGGAACTGTTGTAGAAGTCTGTAATGCTCAAACGGTGCATTGATAGGTTTTGGCAAGGGTAATCCCGAAGGTTGCAGAGGATGTGGAAGATATGGTCTTTGGTCTGGTGTTGAGTAGATTGAGAGCATTGGATTTTCACACTCTGTTTGTGGAAACAAGTATGGAGAAAAAACTGCAGGTAGACCTGCTTCTGAATAAAATTGTGGAGGGTATTCTGAGATCATTGGGCGGATGTAACGTGGTATTGAGGACTTTTGGCTAAAGTCGGGAGAAACAAGTCCAGATTTCCATGGAGTTGGCAGACTATGGAATGCAGATTTAATACTGTGCACCCCTTTGGCTGGTTCAGCCGATATTGAAGTAAGTTGAGGAATTGTTCGATTTTCTGCTCCCTTTTTCACTCTGTGTTCCCCAACTGGAATAAAGGCTGAAGGCCTCATAACACCATCCAAACTTGGCGGCTTGTTGATTTGACTGACGGCTACTGGTGGAGATAGAGTGAATTCTTTGGATACTGTTGTCTTTTCAGCATGAGACTTGGGCTCATTTTCAAGATCTAGATTCTCCTTTGCTTCTTCCCTAGCTACACTGTTTAGCATTTTGGATTCCAGACTGGAATTTATAGCAGGAACTGAAGATTTTGCAAAGGGTTCGTTGCTTGTCTGCTTCTGGTCCATAGAGTTGACTTTTGGGTTTTTAATGATACGATCCTGGTCAGTGACAACCGTGATGGAATTTTTGCAGAGGCCGTACTTCATGTGATTAAAAAGATGAGATTTCTCATTGCAGGTAAACGGACACTGAAAGCACTTGTACTTGAATGGCTTTCCTGGTGGCCGGGGAATGTAATGAGGCTTTTTGGGTTTACGTTCCTTCATAAGAGACATTTTTCTTGTATTTTCAGCACAGGGATCGACAGCTGGTGGTGTCTAGCAGGCTGTCTTCCACTCAGTAGGCTTCTTAAAGACTATTCCAGTTTTTCAAGTTCTTCCAAACACCCGATGAAGAACAGGTTCTGTCAGAGACTCTTCTGTTCCCCCTCCAAAAGCTGCAGTAGGTTGAGCAGGAACTAACTAATGACAGAAAAGAAGAAAAAATAAATTAGGGATTCCATAAATCAGAACAGTATACATTGTCACATTTAGTTGGGGCACAGCAAGAAATAATTCCAACATCGGTTTTCTTCTACGCTGATTAGTAAACAGGAACTCAGCTGTTCTAAATACTAAATAAAAATACTGGGCATTGTCAATCTTTTATATATCTCAATCTCTGAATGTTGCAATATTTTAAGTTAGGTTAGGGAAAAAAATTCTTTATACTCTGAATAGCATTGATATAATAATTAGCTAGGTGAGATTTTCCCGGGTGGGAGGGGGGGGGGGGAGAGAGTCACCAATAGATGGTAGTATTAAAATAACTGTAACTGAGTATGTTCATTAGACAAAACAGCAGAATGAACACATTTCCGTTTCCCTGTTATAGTAAAATATAGTATCATTCCAATTACATTTGGAAAAGCACCTCACTTTTGCTTTTTTATTGATTAAATATATGAACTAAACTACCCTTTGCTCACTCTTATTCTGCCCTGTTCTGCAAGTTAGCTACTGCCAAGCAGTCTCCCAGCTAGCTTGTACTATTTTATAGATAGGCTAACTGAACATTGATTTATTATCCAATCCTCTGTGCTTCCTAACAGAACTCATATCTGTCAGCAGTGCTTGTGCCGGCTTGCCCTTTTTTTCTCACCGATACCCAAAGCGTGAGAATCTCTTGGAGTGGAGTTCTCATGATTGTGCACATTAGGATCTGTTTTGGCTTGAATTAAATTAAAAAAAAAAGTGATTTCATCACTCGCTCTGAGCAACCCATTCCTGATGGTTAGAAACTATCACCTGAAAACATTTTAGACTAATTTTTCTTGAGCTGCAGGGCCCATTTTTTTCATTGTAGAAATTTGTTTCATTCATTTTAAGTGGTGTGAACGTATGAACATATTAATGTTACCTGATGATGGATAGGGAGATTTTCTATTTAAAGCGATAAGATTTCATTTAAAAAAAAAAAAATAAAAATTTGTTAACTTTTATTGGGGAGTAATATATAGTATTGTATTTTATACTATTATTAAAAATTAATAAGAAATGTTTTTTGAAACTAAATTAAAATATTAAAAGCCAATCTTTTCCAATCTTTAAAATGCACGAGGGAGAAAATATATATTTTAATATCAGAAATATTAATTGAAATATTAATAGGACCGTTATTTGTTTCTAAATTTATTAAGGAGAATTACTTATTGTATTTTTATTATAATTTTAATCTAATAATATAATTATATTATAAAACTATATTTTTAAAACTACTGATTCTGAGAATGTAATTTTTTGCAACAATGTAAACTTAACATTTTCAATTTTTTTTTTGTTTACTGCAAAATGGAAATAAACCCATTTTAACCAATAACTTGTAATCTGCCTGTCCATTATCATGTAAGCAAAGGCACAACTGTGCTATTGTGGATAAGCCATGGTCGGAGTAGTTTCTTCTTGCTTCCCTCTGTGTATTCCCGAAAGTACCGGTGCTAATTACCTTTGAAGGTTACTGTTGTCAAAACAAACGTAAAAACCAAATTCACTAAATTCTTCTGTTGACAACAACAATGTCCATTTTGCATTTCCATGCCAACTGGAACAAAGCAGGTTCGATTGCAAGCCAATCTTATTGTTGCCAAGACAATTTGAGTTTCTACTCAGTTTCTGTTTCTTTTTTTTTTTTTTTAGGGAAGTTGTAAAATAAACGATAAATTGAAGGGAAAAAAAATAATTGAAATCTATGTATCATTGTGAATTTAGCCAGAAAATAGGCAGAAGAATAAAGTTATTTTTCTGTACAACTCACACTAATGTTACACTTCTGAAACTGAGAAATATCACTGTTTATTACTTAGGGAACAACATAAACATATAATATTCCTGCATATGATATAATATTAGTTGGGGGACATGTCTACCAATCACCCGAGAGACTATTCTCCACCTAATCCTTCGAAAATTCTCTAGAAGATAAAACAATTGATTTGTGGTCTGGGCTATTTGATCAAGAATTGTTTCCAGCATTTTCCCATTTTACGCCATGTTGTATGCCTGTGTATTAACACTGATAATGCCATTTAAGACCAGGAGACTCGCCATACCCACCTTTACCCTGTAGGCTGCATGTTGTCCAACTAGATTTGAGGTGGGTAGAGAAGAAGCTACAGATAATTTCTAGGGCACAAGATTCTTTCGCTTTGCTATCCAATTAACCAAACCCTGTTTTTTTTAGCACCCGCTTATTAGTGAGGAGTGACATAGGTAGGTAGGATTTTAAAGGGCATGTTCAAATGAAAAATGTGATGTGGCAATTATTGCATAACCTGTGGCCGTAGTACCTGCCAGTCCTGCTGTGTTGTAAGAATAGGGAGCTCCTATTCATAAAGTTATGGGCACCAGCCTGTAATATCAATAACTACTGTAAATGTCAATTTTAAACTACTGTAAACGTTAATAATAATAATAATAATAATAATAATAATAATAATAATAATAATAATAATAATATTAATAAATAAACCTGGCTAAACCATTGCCCCCAAAATTCTCATCTGAGTAGGAAATGGTAAACCTACTCAAACAGGGAAGTCATAGCCAGTAAGTCTGGTTAATTGGCCTGCTACTATCTCAAAATGTACTTATAGCCTATCCAAGCCTTTTTAGCAGGGTTTGGATTTGGCTTACCATTCCTGTATTAAAAATATTACAGTTAAGAACAAAAAAAATTATGGTGGAATTAAATTTGTAATAGTAAAATACAAATAGAATTGTGATAATACAGAATTGTGAACAATCAAAATAACTTTTTTTTTACTTTTTAAAATGGTTCAAATTTGATTAAAAATTATTATTAAAGAACATTTAATTGCCTGAGCATTTTGGTTTTCAGGATTTGCATTGCCCTTCTATACCATCCGTCTCTCTGTCTGTCCATCACTCATATCTAAAACATATTCCGTACGTAAGTTCACACAAATGTGCATACTGGAAGTGATAAATTTAAAGCTAGGTCTCCATCTATGTTTGGAACAGTCCAAGACCATTGGTTTTACCATGTTTAAATAAATAAAATTAGTTAGAACCTGCAAACAGGGAAAAATAGAACATTTTTGTCTAAAAGGCTACTCTTTTAAGCGACAAAATGAAATTTTAATGTCAGAACAACATAAAAATAACCCAAAATGACATTATTGTAAATAATAAGACAAATAAGGCAGATTTTAGATACAACCTAAATCGGAAATTAAAAGCATTTGAGAGTTTGTGGAATACGTCCGGGCAAAGCACCTGCTGTAGTTTGTAGACAAGTTACTGACACTTCATGTGTATGAGGGGCTGAAGCCCTCACTTGAACCAGGAGAGGTGGGAGAGAGCTGCCATAGAGCAGCTCCAGAAGGGGAGACAAAAAGGAAAAAATACAGATTTGTTATGAAAGAAAGTGGCAGGTTTAACTTACCAGCTGTTGCTGAGCTGTGTCTTGGGCTGTCAGAGAGCAAGGTACCTGTTGCCTGTCTTATTGCTAGGTGCAAATGAAACCTGCACTCCCAGTGGGAGGGGATTTAAAGCACACGAGTTCAGCCCTGGGGCTGTGAAGATGCACCTGATATTATTCATGCCCCAAGCAACGATTCATGTGTTTGCCTCCATCCACCTCGGCACACACAGCCTACACTGCACCCTGCTGCAGCTTAGGGAAAGGATTTTGTTCCACACAATTTGCTGCAGTTAGTGGAACCAGCTGCTCGACCCAATGGGTCATTCCTTGCTGCTGCTCTAACTTCTAGGCTGCTTTTCTGCAGAGAACCTAATTACAAATATATATATTTATTTGGGGGAAGTAAATGACTTTCTCTCAAAGTGTAAACCGCCAATAAATGTACAAGACATTGTGATAGGTAGAAAGGAGTAAGGAGTTGCATATGTCCTGCCGCTTTTGATCTCTGTGGATACTGTGGATGCTAGGAGATGTAGTTCACAGGGTTTGTGGGTATGCCAATTCAGAAAATCAGTTGTGTACTTATGCCCTCTAACTGAGGTAAACATGAGCTTGCGACTAAAGGTACACCGTGCACTCACGGAACTGCAGGGGTGGCACTTTGATCAGTGGGTAATGTTAAGCAAACAGGTGTAACCTGTACATGCCCTGCTTTTAACTGCATGCTGCTGTACTAGTCTCAAATTAGGTCACCCTTCCTTAAATGGCTTTATTGGTATTATTAATGCTTCTTTATAAAGTGCCAGCATGTTCTGTGGCGCTGTACAACAGACAGTGTATACATCCAACATCCAGATCACATACATGACATAAAGTTCTGACCCGTACAGGGCCTGCTCAGTAGAGCATACTATCTTAAAGGGGGAAGGAAGACATGAGACTGAAGGTATGGGGGCTGCCCTTTACACAGATAACCCTCAAATACACTGTTAATATATAAGAGCGATAGCCTTATATGTATTGTTTAAGGGAAACTGTATATCCGCTTCCATCTGGATTTTAATAAGTACAAAGTACAGAGAAAGGAATGTTTTGCGAACACATGAAGCTATAAGGCTGGTAAGATTCGGAGGAGATTAGTCGCCCAGGGACAAAACTCCTCTTCTTCGGGCGACTAATCTCCCCACAATGTCTTCCCGCCAGCAAGAATGTGAATCGCTGTCGGGGTGGCATACGTAGGGCTTCAGTTTTCCGAAGTCGCCCAAAGTTTTCTCGTGAGCCAACTGATGGGTAGACCGTGAAACTGTGATCTCTCTGCACCTTAGGGGAAAGCACCCATGACTGATACATTGCCTCAGACCATATAATGTATTGGTTTCTTACAAGGGATCTGTTGTGTAATGTTGACATCATTGTGGGCACAGTCATGTTCCAGACTGGTCGGACAGGTGCATTAATTGATGGTTTCAATATTCTTTATATAGGGCCCAGGCACGCAGCTGAACAGTAGCAGTTATTATCACATATTGCCTGCCTCCAGACACAGTCGATTCATGTATTTAGGCATCTAGGATGTGGTTGGCCTGTCAGCTCTCCGCATAGCCCCAATTGGGTGCTTTCCATTCACTAGTGATTGCAGGTGGATAGAATAATTGTGTCCACCTCTGTTTCCCCCCCAACTGATAGTGGCAGAAGAATGCTGTGTGTGCCATATCCCTTAGGGTAAGGACACACGAGGAGATTCAGGGAGATTTTGTCGCCTGGCTACTAATCTCCTTGTCTTTTGAGCAACTATCTCCCTGAACTGCCTCAGCGTTTTTCCCCATAGGCTACAATGAAAAGTAGCCTGCTCTAATGCACACACGGTGATGCGTTTTCAATAGTTGCCCAAAGTTGCCTCAGTGAGGCAATTTCAGGCAACTATTGAAAACGCATCGCCCTGTGTGCATTAACGCAGGCTACTTTTCATTGTAGCCTATGGGGAAAAACGCTGAGGCAGTTCAGGGAGATAGTTGCTCAAAAGACAAGGAGATTAGTAGCCAGGCGACAAAATCTCCCTGAATCTCCTCGTGTGTCCTTACCCTAAGGCATTACAACATAGCTGACAGTTTCATACCATGCAGTCGTTACACCCATGGGCTACAGCACTCAGGGGTGTATCAGTACAAACACATGTTGCTTAATGGTGCGTGGGCTTTTCTGCAGGGTCTGGTGGGACAGGACATTCTGGTTATTTTCTATTTGCTACTGGGGTCCTGCAGGAGATATTTGACTCTGTTTACTGTTGGGGTCCTGTGTAAGTTTTCTGTGTCTCTAGGACATCCTAAGGGTGACCAAACTAGTTCCATGCCTGGCTTATTGTCCTGCAGGTATATGATCTTGTTTGGTAGTCGCAATGGGAAGATACTACTGAAAGGAGAAGTGGAAGTTTTTTAGTAGAAACATTTTATTGTGTTGTCAACAGTTACATATAGTACAATTATTATTATGCATTGCCCCATAGTTTGCACCCTAGAATAGAGCACAATGGGTTGCACCCAACTTTGAGTGCAGTGCGATCTGTGCTCACAGAGCTGTCTTTTGTGCATTAAGATAGAGGGGAATGTTGCTACGGCTCCCTGGCACCCAACAACCTCACACAGCACACACTAGCAATAGTAAGTAAGGCTGCTTGTGTTTAGTGCTCAGTCTTGTTGAAGACCACATTTTCTACACTTTCCCAGCTTTAAAGGCAACGAAAGAAGTTCTCCATGACCCTGTTTTGTTGTGTCTCTGTTAAACATACAGTGGGTTAGTGAATGGGAGGGAGATACATGCAGTGACACCTACAATAGGATTTCATGAAGCCCCTTATAACAGATTACTTGGTATTAGTGTCTGGCTCCAACCCTTGCTCCTCGCTCTAATTAAAGCTTATGTACTGGCTGTGGGTTCAATTTAAGCCCAGGAGAGTTAAGCTTCACGTTGATCTTGTTTGATTAAGATCTGGGAACAATTTTATCCCATTGGAACCAGGATGGGCACTGGGAAAGGCCAAGGCACAGACATATTTCCAGTGGGGAGGGGGTCTTTTGCTAATTCCTTGCCAGCTATCTACATCGGGGTCATAGAAACCAGTTTTCAGATTATGGCCTGATAATCCATGGGGTGTATTCCTGTAATATATGGGCTGGGCAGCAGGCTGAGTTGTTTGCTTGGCCCTGGTCCATGACAGTCTGGTTTAGTTATGTACCATCACTGTAGTTCAGAGTGATATATACTGAAAAAAAAATCTCGTTGTGATATGGGAGCTGCCATGTTACCTGCCATTTTAGATGGTACCAGTTACAGTGACGGTATCTGATAAAGGGACAGCCAGATGGGATTAGAGCAAAAAGCCAATAATTAGCTATCATCCCTGCCCTGATTCCATACCATTTACTACTCTTTATTAATTCCTATTTTGCAGCAGCTGAGCTTAGCCGTGAAAAAATAAATGATAAAATGAAGGCCTGTAGCTCGAATATGGGAACAATAGGAGCCTGTCATACTATATGGCCCCTTATACGCTTTCAGCACATATTGCCTATCCTATAAAGGGTGTACCCATTCAGGCTATTTATGGTGGCCTTATGTTAGACTTCCTGCAGCTTTTTTTAAAGTGGACCCGTCACCCAGACGCAAAAATCTGTATAATAAAAGTCCTTTTCAAATTAAACATGAAATCCAATTTCTATTTTTTATTAAAGCATTCATAGCTGTTGTAAACTCATTTAGAAATATTAGCTGTCAATCAAATATTGTCTGCCCCGCCTCTATGCCTAGGCATAGAGGTGGGGCAGACAATTACTTTCACTTTCCATTCAGCACTTCCTACATGTCACTGCTCTCCCCACGTTCCCCCCGTTCTCTTCACCTTTTAATTGTGTAGTCAGGGCATGGGAATGGACATCAGGTCCCCCATTGTGGTGCACAAACAAGATTCTGAGATGATACAAGACTTGCCTTAATAACAGTGTCCACAAAATGGCTCCTGTCTGCTTGTTATAATAATGAATTCCCAGACTGAAGGAAACAAGATTCAAATAACTTATATAGTGTAATTAAAGTTTATTTTGCTTGACTAATGTGATAAAATAAGATTTTGAATAATTTTTTTTGGTGACGGGTCCACTTTAAACATCAGTTTGGCAGAGGCTCATAGTGTGTAGGTTTTTACATGGCACCTAGAATAGGGTGGGAGCTGCCATATTGTTTAGTAAAGTTTATTGTGTACAGAGATCTCTCATTCTCTGTATTTATAAATATGGATGGGACTTGTCATAAGGTACATATAAATGCACTGGCAGGTTCTGATGCTGGAATAAATATGAACCTTTGGGCCTTACAGAGAGGGAGTGGAGGAATGGTATCATCCCTTTAGCTAAAGGAGCGGGTGGCTGAAGAATTTGGGTGGGTAGCAGTGATTTGGGCAGTGTCATTGTTAAACCAATACAAGAATTCCAATATACTTGTATTTCTGGTTTGGCTCTGAAAATACATGAAGCCTTTACACCGTGACTGTAGGGGCCCTTAGAGCAACCATTTAATTATGGTACAGTTCTAATTGATTGACTACGAATGGGCATTCTGGGACGCTGTCAGGTGCATGAGCGACGCCTCCATCACCTGCTACAGTTCAAGTTATGTCAGGCAGCAGGTGTTTGTAAAGGGGAAATAACAGCTTTTCTCTCATTTTGGGGAGAGGCTTTGTTTAAAATGTCTTGAATTTTAAGCAGCAGTGTTTTTTTGGGGGGTGGGTGTACATTATGCCTTGCAATGAGAGAGGCCCAATTTCACTCCAGAGTCCCAAAGAGAGTGTACATAGCTGAGGTTTAAATAAAGACACATGCCCATCAGGTTCAGCCAGCTGCAAATGTAGTCCCTTTAGCTGTATCGCCCGACCCTTTCCAGTGTTTCTGCCAATACAAGTACATCTAAGAGGCAATTCCAGCTATACATTGCAATAAATTGCTGCCTCCAGGGACCAAATACATACTTCTCTGCTGCAGTGCCAAATGTGGGGTTAAATATGCTTATTATGGACTTCCTTGTAATTATTCCACTTTTTTAGTTATTCTGGATCCTCCCAGTCTATTAAATATACAGTTGGCTGAAAACACACTTATGGTAATGCAGAGAACAGGTGACACCCAGCACGGCCCCGGAAGTGAAGCACCACTAATCTCAGCCTTGAAATGAGGGGCTCACTTAATCTGGGGTCCCCATATACATTCTCATTAGGGGCCTTCAACCAGGAATTACCTTTCCACATGGCTCATCCCATTTTTTTAGTCCCCCAAAAACCGATGCGGGCAGAGATTAAATAAAAAAAACCTGTAGAAGTAGTCAATTCTCTTTCAGGTCTGTTATTAAAAAAAAAAAAACAAGAGAAATACTGCTTTCAAGATTAATGTAAAAATAATTTAGAAGGGGGAAATTAATTAATTGAAGCATTTTCATTGTGCTGTTGTCAGCACTTTTTCAGTTAACTTTAATTTACAGTTTTGTTGTATCTTTTCTTTTAAATTATTAGCAGTTTTACACCACTTAATGCCAGGCCTTCAGGTTACCAGCTGACCCTGTGTAGTCACTTTACCCTGATACTCTGACCTAAAAGCCTGGTAAAACTGCCACTAAAAATGGTAAATAGTCGAATATTGCAGAAGTGCTGAGAGGACCACTCTGGGTAAGTTCAGATCCCCTTTAAAAAACAGTGAAAATATTCTGTTAATATATATTGGAATGTGGCATACAATTACATTTTCTTTCATTATGCAAAAAAACAAACTACAGAAAACAGCATTTGGGTTTAATTCCTATTTCCATAACTCCCAGGACCCCTGTAAATATCATACAGTTGCAAATAGGAATGCCTAGGCAAGATCTTGCTGCAAAGCAATCTTTTGGCATGAGCCCTCGTATAGCCTCTCAGTATGGGAGATCATTGTTACAACCTGCCCTGCTGCTGTTAGGGAGGAGCCCAGCAGGTGCCTGTGGATACCCCGAGGATACAAAGAGCTGTGTCTGTATGTTCAGCAACAGAGCAGGTGGATACCCACTGTACCTGCTGTGCCACAGAATTTATTGTTTGTATAAGTGCAGCCAACGCATTTCACAGCTACCCAAGTTTCACTCTTGTATTAATCCAGTTCTATGTCCTGAAGGGTCTGCTTTCGTGATTGCAAAATGCTCTATGAGAAACAAGCTCTGTGTAAACAGAGAAGGAATGTTCTGGGCACACAATAAGCTATACCCTCACACTGTACTGTCTATGGGAAACAATATGGCACCTCCATCCCATATGTATAAATACAAATATACAGAGAAGGAATGTTCTGGGCACACAATAAGCTATACCCTCACACTGTACTGTCTATGGGAAACAATATGGCACCTCCATCCCATATGTATAAATACAAATATACAGAGAAGGAATGTTCTGGGCACACAATAAGCAATACTCTCATACTGTACTGTCTAAGGGAAACAATATGTCACCTCCTACCCATATGTATAAATACAAATATACAGAGAAGCAATGTTCTGGGCTCATAATAAGCTACACCCTCATACTGTACTGCAGGAGTGCCTATACTTTACTAATGCGAGGTCTCCTTTTAGTGATCTCCCATTATGATCTACATCCGTAAAAGCATTGATACATTTTTGTTCCATGGGAAATATTACTTAAATATTATAATGATTTATGAGAGAATTCATATTGCTATATTTAACAAACCTGGAGAATTTATATTGCTATATTTAACAAACCTAGATAATTTATATTGCTTTTCACAAACCTTTATTTCTTATGTAACCTTAACATAACTATCTGAATGAAAAGCATAAAACAGGAGGGTGATGTAGACAAGATGTTTGTTGACAGTGTCTTGAGATCTACCTATCACCACCTAAAGGTCTACTGGTAGATCCCGATCTACCTTTTGGGCACCCCTGCTGTAAGGGAACCAATATTTCACCTCCTGTATAAATACAAATATACAGAGAAGGAAAGTTCTGGACACACAATAAGCTATACTTTCATACTGTACTGTCTAAGGGAACCAATATTTCACCTCCAACCCATATGTATAAATACAAATATACAGAGAAGGCATGTTCTGGGCACACCGATACCCTCATACTGCATTGTCTAAGGGAAACAACATGGCACCTCGCTCCCAAGTACATAGAAGTCGAGACACTATTTTAATGACCATAAATTAGCCAAATGTGAAGGCTATGCCTGGTTCATAATATTGGGGTGTCAGCCTAAATTATAATATTGCTGCCACAATTGCCCCTCCGTATGTGCCTGCCCCCCCACCCATGGGGCTAGTGTCAGGCTTTAGTATGACCTATAGGTATGACAATGTGCTGTGCTTTTACCCCATGTGCACCTGAGGCTGGGGTGGATCTAAGTGTGTGTCACATAATTATCTGTGCAAGATGCAAGGTGTTTTTATACTTAATTGCAGCAACACCCCTTCTTATTTCCGGCAAGCCTTGTAAGGCGTCTCCAGCTATTATCATGGGAAGAGCAATTGCTTCCGGTCCTGTGTGGCAATTAAACAAAATTGTCTCTTATAGCACCACAGCATGTTAGTGTGGGGCTTAGACCTCACAGATACTACTCTATCTGCAATTCATGGCTTTGTGGGTCTGGTGTGTTGCCCCTGCAACACTTGTTTACCCAGAGCATTTCTCTTTTCTGCATATTTGTATTTATACAAATGGGAAGGAGCTGATCTATTGTTTACCTTAGACATTGCAATATGAAGATATCCTATATATTATATATTGTCCAATGAAAAGCCAGGACATTGAGTTACAGCCACCAAGCAGTGTGGCATCTCCTAGCATGTCCTTTTTACCATATCCTTTGCAAACAATTGTAATTGCCTGTGGCTTTTATGAATAAAAGTATGTTTCCAAGACCTATATAAATGTGAGTCGGTTTGCATACATATCTATGCTTTCATTTGTACTTATAGTGAAATTTCCTTTTATATATTCTTAAAGGGGACCCGTCACCCCAAAAAAATATTCCAAATCGTATTTTATCCCATTAGGCAAGCAAAATTAACTAAATTTACGCTGTATAAATTATTTAAATCTTGTTTCCTTTTGTCTGGGAATTCATAATTATAGCAAGCAAACAGGAGCCATTTTGTGGACACTGTTATTAGGGTTGTCACCTTTTGCTAGATTTTTTACTGGCTGGTGGGGGGCGGGGTTGTGCGTAAAAAGGGGCGGGGCCACGGCACAGCCAGAACAAAAACGGAGGAAAAAGATAAGTTTACAGGGGATTGGGGGCAGGCCGAGGGGTCTTTTTAAGGGTATTACAAATTTACCGGCAGCTACATTGCTGGTAAATTTGTAATACCGGCCCCAGCCTTGGCAGGTGTTTTACTGGCTAGGCCGGTAAAATACCGGCCGGGTGGCAACCTTAACTGTTATTAAGGCAAGTCTTGCATCATTTCAGAATCTTGTTTGTGCGCCAGAATGGGGGAGCTGATGTTCATCTCCATGCACTGGTTACTCGATTAAATGGTTAAGAGAACTGGGGTAATGTGGGGAGAACAGTGATATCTAAGAAGTGCTGAATGGAAAGTGAAAGTAATTGCCTGCCCCGCCTCTATGCCTGAGGCATAGAGGTGGGGCAGGCAATGTTTGATTGACAGCTGAGATTTTTAAATAAGTTTACAACAGCTATGAATGCTGTAATAAAAAAGAATTTGGATTTCATGTGTAACTCTTTTATCAAACAGCTTTTTATGTCTGGGTGAGAGGTCCACTTTAAGAACTTAAATTGTGTGTATTAAAGTGGAAATTGACCTTTTGCCTTATTAATTATTTTCTCATTCCTTATCAATCTCTTCAGGTCCCCATCCTTCATTGTGACATTCAGACAGACCCTGGTTGCTACGGAGAGTGGGACTTATTTACTAAGATGGGCAAACTGACCACCGTCAGTGAGCCATAGCAACCATTTGGAGAATTTCTTCAACTGCCTGCAGTAGTAGCTCTCTAAAGCATGAACATATGTAGCCATTGGCCACTGGATTGTGCTCCTTTATGTGCAGCATGCCAGGCGAGCCTTGCAGGCATATCCCCCCCTTAAAACTGCATTCTTGGGGCAAGTTTGTCAGCATTCTCTGAAAGTCTCTGCCTCTGTTTTTACTTTAATATAACCTCTGTTACAGTCAATAGTGGTGCTTCAAGGCCTTTGCTACCAGGGGTGCAATGGCTTAAAAATCAGTTATATTGCCACAAATGTGATTGTATAACTGTAGCTGTAACACTCATATTGCACATATTAATGGATGCCCGTTCTCTGCCTATATATCTTTCATTTTATTATAACATTGTTAGTTGTATCTGTCAAAACACAGATTTATGCCAAGGTGTCTGTAATACCAGTGTTTATGGAAGGGTATTCTGTGCATGCAATAAGGTATATCTTAAAAGCGTTGTTCACGTATGAGTTTACTTTTAGTGGAATGTACAATTTCTAAGGCAATTTGCAATTGGTTTTTATTTTTTATTGTTCATTTTTTAACTTTCTAGTCAACAGCTATCCAGTTGCCATCTGGTTGCTAGGGTCCAAATTACCCTAGCTACCATAAATTGATTTGAAAAAGAGATTGGAATATGAATAGGAGAGGGCCTGAATAGAAAGGCGAGTAATAAAGTTAGCTATAAATGTGTAGCTTTGCAGAGCAATTGCTTTTGAGAGGGGTTCATTGACCCACATTTGAAAGCTGAAAAGAGCCAGCAGTAAAAGGCTAATAATATAAAAGCTATAAAAAAATAAATAATCAAGACCAATTAAAAAGTTGCTTTGAATTGGCCATTCTATAACAAACTAAAATGTAATTTAAAGGCGAACTACCCCTTTAATAATGTACTGTCTTGGGAAAACAATATGCCAACTCCCAACCATATCTATAAGTACAGTCTTATAGAAAAGGTATGGTCTGTGTATTTAGTAATGAGTATACTTCTAGATTTTGTCTACCTTGATATTTATAATAAAGCATTCTGTCATAGTGACACAGATCCCATCTGATCCCCATTGTAAGCAGCAGTCCTGTCCTGCTTTATAGCTGAGATTCTAGCTATCTTTATAACAGAGCATTCTGTCACAGTGACACAGATCCTATCTGATACCCATTGTAAGCAGCAGCCCTGTCCTGCTTTATGGCTGAGATTCTAGCTATCTTTATCACAGAGCATTCTGTCACAGTGACACAGATCCTATCCAGTTTTGCAGCAGTCGTGCCCTGCTTTATGGCTGAGAGTCTAGCTATCTTTATAACAGAGCATTCTGTCACAGAGACACAAATCCTATCTAATCCCCATTGTAAGCAACAGTCCTGTCCTGCTTTATGGCTGCGATTCTAGCTATCTTTATAACAGAGCATTCTGTCACAGTGACACAGATCCTATCTGATCCTCATTGTAAGCAGCAGCCCTGTCCTGCTTTGTGGCTGAGATTCTAGCTATCTTTATAACAGAGCATTCTGTCACAGTGACACAGATCCTATCTGATCCCCATTGTAAGCAGCAGTTCTGCCCTGCTTTATGGCTGAGATTCTAGCTATCTTTATAACAGAGCATTTTGTCACAGTGACACAGATCCTATCTGATACCCATTGTAAGCAGCAGTCCTGTCCTGCTTTATGGCTGAGATTCTAGCTATCTTTATAACAGAGCATTCTGTCACAGAGACACAAATCCTATATAATCCCCATTGTAAGCAACAGTCCTGTCCTGCTTTATGGCTGAGATTCTAGCTATCTGTATAACAGAGCATTCTGTCACAGTGACAGACTTGCCCAGTGCTAATTATAAATGCATAAGTGTTGAGCATATTCTGTCAGTACCCATGGTCTGTCACTACCAGTAGGGAGACCCAGAGCAGCCAGCATATTCTATTCTTACCGCAAAAAACCGCACTTCTTACCTCCTTTTACCCATGGTTTGCATGAGAATATTGACTGCAATGGATTGTGCCCTGTGAATTGGAATTTCAGTTGGTATTTTCTGTTGTAGCTAGGGGCTATGAATTACTGCGGGCCATGAAAGGCTATAAAATAGCTTGCTAGCTGCTAGGAGAAGCTTGGGTAGGTTACATTAATACAAGTGAGCCTGCCAACAGGAAGTCCCGAGGGGCAGAGAACTGACAAATGTTTGCTTTGTGTGCTGATCAGGTGCCTCCTGTTCTGTGGGAGTAAAGGGGAAGTTAGACCAAGGCACCAAGCTACTATAGTATTGCTGCAGCCTTTTTACTTCTCCTAAATATGCTTTCTGTCAGGGATATCATGCAAATATGTTAATTGTGCGACAATCATCAAGATCAATTATAAGGATATTGGTAACCATATAATGACACAAAACTGCAGGCTTGACATACAGAGAACACTGAGTGTTAATCAGCTATTTTAAGGGAATACACCCCCTACTGTAAATTCTAAGGATATTAGAAGTCACTGAAGGGTTCTGTGACCATATAAAGGCACAAGACTGCAGGCTGAGTTATACAGGGAACTATAAGTATCACCCATGCAATAAGGGATCATTTACTGAAAATAAGGATATGACAAGCCCCTCCTTTCAATTTTTTGTAAACACATTAACTCTCTCCACCCTGTCTCATTTTCAGTTGTTCCCCTGATTCTGAAGGCCCTGGTGTACGATGAGAAGCGGGGCGCCTGCAGCGTTGGTTCCAATGTCAGGGATGCTGCCTGTTATGTATGCTGGGCATTTGCACGGGCGTATGAACCTGAAGAGATGAAGCCCTTTGTGAATCAAATTGCAAAGTAAGTCTGCAGGTTAGAGTTGCAACTCAACTGATCATTTTATGTTGTTTAGCCCAACTGTTGCCAAAACATTAACAATTTACTAGCCCATAGGTTACTGTGATCTCACATAAAAAGAGTGTAGGTGTCATCTGTTTGCTTGTGCCTTGCTTTGGCTTATGTATTATTCCTTTCTGTACACAGTAACTATTATATGCATCAATCCGTGGCCCTCCTGTTGTGTTTGGACTACTCCCAGCACCCTTTGAGTGGAAATGGAAGGTGCTGTAGTCCAACTTCAACCAGAAGTGCCATTGACTTTCCTCTGTATAATTCTATATTTTGTATTCCTGTGTGATTATGGACAAGATCTCAATCCCATATGAATCACCCCACTGAATTGATCAGGGCTTATGTTAATATTCTGGGCGTGGGCACCCTATGAAAACACTGCAATTTACCTGTGCCTTTTATTAATGCCAAGAGCTCTAAGCTTTCGGAGAGAGGTGGGGCCACCTGTCTCATTGTCACCCCTCCAGAGGATTATGTCATGTGCACTGTAAGCACAAAAGCACTACCTAAATGGGGGCAGCCTTCCATTTCTTCATTTACAACTCCCAGTAATCGTGGGCAACAAAACACATTGCTCTTACCGGAGGTATTTTTGTGTCTCACATTATCTTAACCACAGAAATCCTACAGAATTTTTTCCCTCCAGAGAGTTGGAAATGTAATGTTCATTAATAGGGCCATTTGCAAAAACAAACCACTGGAAACAATTTTCCAGTGGCACATGTTTAGCCGGTTGCATTCTGTTCAACAGGCTCTGGTGCAAATTCTGCCTTACCCTAAGTAAATCCAAACAAGAATGCCGCACGTAGGCGGGTAGGAAAACATGGCAACATGTATAATTACTGTGTATATATATATACAGTGGTGTGCAAAACTATTTGCCCCCTTCCTGATTTCTTATTCTTTTGCATGTTTGTCACACAAAATGTTTCTGATCATCAAACACATTTAACTATTAGTCAAAGATAACACAAGTAAACACAAAATGCAGTTTTTAAATGAGGGTTTTTATTATTTAGGGAGAAAAGAAATGCAAATCTACATTTTCATGTGTGAAAAAGTAATTGCCCCCTGAACCTAATAACTGGTTGGGCCACCCTTAGCAGCAATAACTGCAATCAAGCGTTTGCGATAACTTGCAACGAGTCTTTTACAGCGCTCTGGAGGAATTTTGGCCCACTCATCTTTGCAGAATTGTTGTAATTCAGCTTTATTTGAGGGTTTTCTAGCATGAACCGCCTTTTTAAGGTCATGCCACAACATCTCAGTAGGATTCAGGTCAGGACTTTGACTAGGCCACTCCAAAGTCTTCATTTTGTTTTTCTTCAGCCATTCAGAGGTGGATTTGCTGGTGTGTTTTGGGTCATTGTCCTGCTGCAGCACCCAAGATCGCTTCAGCTTGAGTTGACGAACAGATGGCCGGACATTCTCCTTCAGGATTTTTTGGTAGACAGTAGAATTCATGGTTCCATCTATCACAGCAAGTCTTCCAGGTCCTGAAGCAGCAAAACAACCCCAGACCATCACACTACCACCGCCATATTTTACTGTTGGTATGATGTTCTTTTTCTGAAATGCTGTGTTACTTTTACGCCAGATGTAACGGGACGCGCACCTTCCAAAAAGTTCAACTTTTGTCTCGTCGGTCCACAAGGTATTTTCCCAAAAGGCAAATTCTTGGCAATCATTGAGATGTTTTTTAGCAAAATTGAGACAAGCCTTAATGTTCTTTTTGCTTAAAAGTGGTTTGCGCCTTGGAAATCTGCCATGCAGGCCGTTTTTGCCCAGTCTCTTTCTTATGGTGGAGTCGTGAACACTGACCTTAATTGAGGCAAGTGAGGCCTGCAGTTCTTTAGATGTTGTCCTGGGGTCTTTTGTGGCCTCTCGGATGAGTTGTCTCTGCGCTCTTGGGGTAATTTTGGTCGGCCGGCCACTCCTGGGAAGGTTCACTGTTCCATGTTTTTGCCATTTGTGGATAATGGCTCTCACTGTGGTTCGCTGGAGTCCCAAAGCTTTAGAAATGGCTTTATAACCTTTGAAATTGAACTCAGGTGTGATAAACCACAGTTAAGTTATTTTTTAACAAGGGGGGCAATCACTTTTTCACACAGGCCCATGTAGATTTGGAGTTTTTTTTCTCCCTTAATAACGTAAACCTTCATTTAAAAACTGCATTTTGTGTTCAATTATGTTATCTTTGACTAATAGTTAACGGTTTTTGATGAGCAGAAACATTTAAGTGTGACAAACATGCAAAAGAATAAGAAATCAGGAAGGGGGCAAATAGTTTTGCACACCACTATATATATATATATATATATATATATATATATATATATATATATATATATATATATATATATATATATATATATATATATATATATATATATATATATATATATATATATATATATATACAAAGCTGCAAAAAGAACCGCACTCACAGGACTTGTTCAAAGTGTACAAAAATAGAAAATCTTTATTTCGACGTTTCGGCTCTGAACTCAAGCCGTCTTCAGGAAGTCTTCTTCTGGTGCACAGTGAAAACCCCTATTTCATATTCAATACAGAAATACAGACCACTAACCGCACTCACAGGTCTTTCTCCATAGGTGAAAAAAATTCTTTGAATAAGGTATATAATAAAGTACCCCCTCTTGTAAATTATAAGGATATTATAAGTTACCGAGGAGTTTCATGACCATATAAAAACATGAGGCCGAAGGCGGAGTGTTTTTATACAGTTCATGGGACTCCGAGGTAACTTCTAATATCCTCAAATTTTGCAAAATATTCTGCATATTTTGTATCTACTCTTCCCTATCCGCCAGCCTGGTACAACTATATGACATTCACTTCCCCCAGACACTTCTGTTGTTTGCTTTTCTGAACATGCTAAATATCGTGTGATTGTTTTTCCCAAGGTACTTAACAGCAAATCAAACTCCCTAGCTGGTTTATAGTGCTGGCTCAGTTTCTTCAGGAGGCACAAACAGCTCTCCGTCGCCTGGGCTAAATGTATCACATAATATCACAAGATTTTACTGTATCACAAACTATCACAATATCACAAGCTTTTATTTTATCACAAACTTTCACAATATCACAAGCTTTTACTATGCTGCCAGACACACAGATCATTTCCCTTCACCCTGCAGACATGCAGGTGCTACTTTAGCTACATCTCTTATGAATCGGCCCCAAGACATGTCGGACAACGCAGGCCGTAGTTGAAACGGTGCATGCAGCGTGGGTGTGCAATGGAGCTTGCCTCAGGTGCTGTTTGTGGAGTGGTGGAACAGGACTGGGCCCTTGCTTAATCTCCTATGCTAAGATAACTGGCTCTGGGGGTTAGACTCTCCTGCGCACTGGCTCTGAGCTATATCTTTCCGCTTTCAGCCAATCTGCACACACACATATATTCATTGTATCGACTGGAGCTTCCTCAAATCTGTTCCGCTGTATAAACACACAAGTTGATTTTTATTGGATAAAACCACACTTCTGTTTTCTTCATGTTGTAAACTCTTCTAATCTAATAGTTTTTCCAGGCAGCAGTGCTGCTTTCATGTTCATTGCAGCACAGGGTACCTAAATCATTTTGTTTTTATGGGCACATTTCAAAATCTTTACTTTCCCTTTGCCAAACTGTGCTCTAATGAACCTTACAAGTAATCAAATGTTCATGGAAATCCCCCAAACTCCCCTCTCTGCTCTTTTTACAACTGCTCTTTTGTGTTGGTACTTTCCAGCATTTATTTTTGTGTCACAAGTTATGGGCAGTGCTGTGTGACAGGTGTGACCAGGAAGCATTGAGCTTGAGTTTGCTCGCTGCTCCAATCCCCTGTTTATGACATCCCAGTGTAATGTGCCCATGCTCACTGTCATGTAACTAGCGTGTGTATGCCATCCATAAGTCATTTTTACATTCCATACAGATTATTCCATTGCTGTATATTTGTACATATGGATAGGAGGTGAAATATTGTTTCCCTTAGACAATACAATATAAGGGTATAGCTTATTGTGTGCCCAGAACATTCCTTCTCTGTATATTTGTATTTATATTAGGGATGCACCGAATCCAGGTTTGGGATTCGGCCAGGATTCAGCATTTTTCAGCAGGATTCGGATTCGGCCGAATCCTTCTGCCCAGCCGAAACAAATCTGAATCCTAATTTGCATATACAAAGTAGGGGCAGGGAGGCAAATCACATGACTTTTTGTCACAAAACAAGGAAGTAAAAAATGTTTTCTCCTTCCCACCCCTAATTTGCATATGCAAATTGGGATTGGGGCTCGGTATGCGGCCGAATCTTTTGCAAAGCATTTGGGCATTCGGCCGTATCCAAAATAGTGGATTCGGTGCATCCCTAATTTATGCATATATGTATATATTATGTATATTTGTATTTATACATATGGGAAAGAGGTGCCATATTGGTTTCCACTTTCCTTAGACAGTACAGTATGTGAGTATAGCTTATTGTGTGCCCAGAACATTCCTTCTCTGTATATTTGTATGGGTGGATGCTGCCAGTATGAAGTTACAGTTGTTTGCTGTAGGTCAATTAAGTCATAGACTGCAATGGAAAGTACTACAGTTAACCCGTGCATTACCAAAATACACTTATCAATCTAGCATCATTTTTACAAGTACAGGTATGGGATCTATTATCCAGGATGATCGGAACCTGGGGCTTTCCAGATTCTTTCTGTTATTTGGGACACCATACCTTAAGTCTACTAAGAAATCATTAAAACACTAACTAACTAAACACAACAGGCTGGTTTGCCTCCAATGAGGATTAATTATATCTTAGTAGGGGTCAAGTACAAGGTACTGTTCTATTACTACATCGAAAAAGGAAATCATTTTTAAAAACTTGAATTATTTGATTAAAATGTAGTCCATGGTAGATGGCCTTCCCGTAATTTTGAGCTTTCTGGGTAACGAGTTTCCGGATAACGGATTATTTTACAGTGCACATAGGGTTTGGACTGGGGTTAGTGGAAGGAGAAGTGAGTGTATAAGAGCAGGTGTACACTATCCCAGCACAACATACAGGCCTGTATAGGAATGCAGTCAACCCTATTTCCCAGGAAACCCACAAGGGGTGTTACAATAAAAAGGTGCAGACATAGTGGAGTGGCCATTATGTTGCTAAAATACTTTTCCTTTCTCCTGTCCCCATACTTGGTGTATTTGTACTAGCTGTGGGGAAAGGCAAGCAGGCCTGGGCATGTTGTGCTGAGAGATTTCTCACGATGTATGAAACCAACTGTTCTCTCCTGTTAGGAAATCCTTGTAAAGTAGTATCACAGAAACTCCAGCAACAATAGCCTAGATCTGCAGGTACAAACGGCTGGATCCTGTTTGGATTTGCTGATAATCAAGCAGGGCACTCTGGGATGTGCCAGCACTGAAACAGGCAATCTGACGCCCTTGTGTTGAACCTAACCCACATCTGGCTGCACGGCAGCTTGGCATTCACTGTGACCTGTTGGGTTAATATAATCATTCATAACCAAAATATAAAACATGAATAAACTGTAATGAATATCTTCACCAAAGTCCCTGTATGAACCCACTCTGTCTGTAGCCTTGTGCCTTTATATGGTCAAAGAACTCTTCAGGTACTTCTAATATCCTTATAATTTATAGTAGGGGGGTACATTTTCCCTTATAATACATGAGTGATACTCAGAGTTCCCTGTATAACTCAGCCTGCAGCCTTGTGTCTTTATATGGTCACAGAACCCCTCAGTGGCGTCTAATATCCTTATAATTTACAGTAGGGGGTACATTGTCCCTATACTACATGAGTGATACTCAGAGTTCCCTGTATAACTCAACCTGCAGCCTTGTGTCTTTATATGGTCACAGAACCCCTCAGTGACTTCTAATATCCTTATACTTTACAGTAGGGGGTACATTATCCCTTCTAATACACAAGTGATACTTAGATTTTCCTGTATAACTTCAGGCTGCAGCCTTGTGCCTTTATATTGTCACAGAACCCTTCAGTGACTTCTAATATCCTTATAATTTACAGTTGGGGGTACATTATCCCTTATTATACCTGAGTGGTGTTCAGCTTGGCAAATCTGAAGTTGTATAATAGTTTAATGACAGATAGTGAATGACAAACATACAAAAAAAAACCCTGTTCTTGATTTATTTCGTTATTGGGCTGGCTCGGGGATTACAGCAGAGTGCCATCAGAGAACCTGGGTGTTGCTGAGTCCCTTTGTGCACAAAGCACGTTCCTGTACAATAGAGAATAGTAGCTGCGCTTGTGGTTAGAATATAATATAATGGATCTGTTGAAGTCCGATACGTTTTGCTTTGGCTCTTGTGCAAAGCAGCAAACACTGCCTTAGGCTAAAACAGGTGAATGAAGCTTCTCACCTGTTACTCTTCTTACTGAAATGAGCAGAGACCGCTGCCTCCATATTAAAGGGGAAGTTAACTGTAATAGCACATTGCAGTTGGAATTAACATAAGCAGCTTTACAGTTAGTCGTTTGTTTTATTCTAGCAGCCTAGAATTCTGGAAGTTGTAGCTCAGCAATGGTAGGAGAGCCACGGGCTACAGTGCTGGGTTATACTGTGTATAGGGCAAACAAGAGCTGCTGAGCAATGGTGTTTTGTTCATTGCCATTAAACTCCTCTCTAGCTCCGTATCTCTATTTAACAGAGTTCTGCTGTTTGAATTATTGCTTTTGCTTCTAGTGCAGGTGTTTATAGGGAACAATTATTTTAAATTCCCTTTATTTTCCTATGAATGCTTAGTAAAACAGTGACACAGAGGAGCTTTATTTGGGGTTAGTTATATCCATGAAGCACTGCCATGTGGTCTGAGAAAGCAGATAAGTGTATTTAAATAATGGAAGTGAACAAAGAACTCTAATCTGTTTATTCAGATTTGCACACAATTGACAGTTATATGATCCACAGAAGTAAAGCCACCTTTCTTTATCCATCAATTTAAAGGTCAAGTAGGCATTGAATGACTGTACTACTGCCCCACGGCCCTTCAATTGACTTATACACCCCCATTCAATATCCATTTACCTTCCTGGTCCAGAGATTAGTTGGCAAGCGACAAACGACTAATCTCTACTACTGCGGGCAACTAATTTCCACTGAAATGCCTTCCTAGCAGCAAGAATGCAAATCGCCGGTGGGATGGTATCCCTTCACTTTTTTCCGAAGTTGCCGAATCAGGAAACTTCGGACAACTTCGGAAAACTAAGCGACACATATGCCAACCTGCCGGCGATTCGCATTCTTGCTGGTGGAAAGTCATTTAGGGGAGATTAGTCGTCCGCAGTAGTGAAAATTTGTCGCTTGGCGACTTATCTCCCAGTGTGCCACCACTTAGGAGACACACTCCACTTGCCATGTAATATCACTGGAGCCATGTAATGTTGCAATTTGTTTGTGCCAGGTCCAGTAGCCCATAGCAACCAATAAGCAAGTAACATTTACTAGTCACCTGTCAATGGAATGCTAGCAGTTGCACCTTTACGATGACCAGAGGAGCACCACATTGGGCATCTCTAGTGTACTTAAAGGGGTGGTCCACCTTTAAGTTAACTTTTAGTATGTTATAGAATGGCCAAGTAACTTCTCTATTGGCTTTTATTATTTATTTATTATAGTTATTGAATTATTTGCCTTCTTGTTCTAACTCTTTCCAGCTTTCAGCACTTAAAAACAAATGCTCTGTAAGCCTACAAATATATTGTTATTGCTTCTTTTTATTACTCTGCTTTCTAGTAAGACCATCCCCTATCCATATTCCAGTCTCTTTTTCAAACAGTGCATGGTTGCTGAGTTAATTTGGACCCTAGCGACTAGATTGCTTAAATTGCAAGCTGCTGAATAAAAAAACGAAATAACTCAAAAACGACAAAAAATGAAAACCAATTGTAAACTGTCTCAGAACATCACTCTCTGCATCATACTAAAAGTTAACTCAAAGGGGAAGCACCCCTTTAATAGAATATATTCTTTATTCCTTACTGCAGATATAACATTTGTGGTTATGCTGTTTGTGTGTCCATATTGCTGTTACCTGTAATGCTGTATCCGTGCTGGAAGGCTTCCCAACACAGTGCCATTGGCTGCTGCTAGAGTATGGTAGCCATACCGTTTGGCACTTGTTTTGGGCAAGTTCACTCACGCCATGGGGGCAAAGGCAAGCTGTTTGGAAGGGAACATTTCCTCATACTTACGTATATTGCTCCAGGTATGTGTCCCTAAGCAAAATTGTAATTAAATGCTTAGTTATGCAAACTCCTTTCTCTGAAGCCTCCGGTTGCTATAACATGGAGCAGAGCTTGTAAAGAGACTGCCAGAGAAGTGCCCCAGGGGCAACAAAATCAATAAGCTTCAGCATGGCTTGATCATAGTACCACCGGGCTGTTGTACTTGGGTATAATTTGGTTTTGCCTGTCACTAGATAGAAACCTTCTTCAGTGTGGTCCAAACTTACTCTCCCCCAGGCTAACTATTCCAACCCACATATGCCCAGTTATTATTGGGCCTATTGAAACATATGCCTAGGTGCTAACAGAACCTTCTTCAATGTGGTCCATTCACTCTAACTATTCCTTCCTGTATGTGGCCAGGTACAACTGAACTTTGCATGCTTATAGCTGAGAGGCTAAGAAAAGCAATAGGCAGCACCCTGGGTACTGTAACCCCCCAGGTTAGCTGTTTAATCCCCTGTGTACCCAGGTGCAACTGGTCTTAACTAACACATGACTATGGTTGGGAGCTGATTAACAGAATCACTATACTGCACCCTTTTTTGCTTCAGCCCAGTCTGACAATATGCCCCCCACCCCACATGCTTCTCTGTTCTATCACACATGTGCCGATTTATGCTAAATGAACCTTGCATGCTGCTCTTCAACCCCAACAACCTGTGGCAAATACAGTTAGTGCCCAGGACTGGCCATTCCCAGAGGGGTAGAAGCCTCTTTAATTCCCAAATCCCAACCAACTCAAACTTCTCAGCAGTTTTCAGAATCCTGTAAATGTCACAGAATTTCCATTTGCAGTTCCTCTTATAACGAAATCCACATCCTTCGTGGCTTAATAGCAATTTATTTACGTGCACAGTGCATGTCTGCATAGAAATCATTGCAGCATGCAGCATACACCTAAATAGCTAATTAGCAATGCACAATATGAATTCAGGATGTGCACAGGTTTCATCTGAGCTGCATAGATTGGGACTTGGACATGGGATATTGTGTTTCTAATTAGCTTGATAATATGGGGGGGGGGGGCTCCTGTTCAGTAGCAAGTAGTGTCCCATTCATATGTGGTTTTGTTGCATTGTAGAAGCTTCTGTGCCATGGGGCAGGTCTGGCCTTGTTCCTTGGCATATAGAACAGGTATCTATGAGGCTCACTGTGTTATCCAGGCCCCAACCAGCATCTCTTTAGCATCTGCTGTGCCCCAAACTAGGGATGCACCGAATCCACTATTTTGGATTTGGCCGAACCACTGAATCCTTCATGAAAGATTCAGCCGAATACCGAACCGAATCTGCATATGCAAATTAGGGGTGGGAAGGGGAAAACATTTTTTACTTCCTTATTTTGTGACAAAAAGCCGGGCAGAAGGATTCGGCCAAATCCGAATCCTGCTGAAAAAGGCAGAATCCCGAACCGAATCCTGGATTTGGTGCATCCTTACCCCAAACTAAAACTCCCAGCCAACTGAACGCCAAACCAGAATACCTTTAGCTTCTATTGTACCCTAAATCTAATAATCTTCCACTTGGAACCCCACAACCAGTGTCTCTGTAGAATCTCATCTGCCCCAGTCTGGAACCCCAAACATATCTATTTAGCCTGCTGTACCCCAAAGCATGGAGCACTGCTGACATTTATCCTATTAGCCTCCACTGTACCCAGTGGTGCTGAGTCTCCCAATTTCTCATTGGTCTCAAAGGCATGGAGCCCACCTACCTGTGCTTCTTTACCTTCTGCTGTACAGGTATGGGACCTGTTATCCAGAATGCTTGGGACCTGGGGCTTTCCGGATAATGGCTCTTTCTGTAATTTGGAACTTTATACCTTTAAGGGGAACTATTGAGGAAGTATGAGGAAGCTTTAATAAGCTTCCTCATACTGAAGCAAGAAACTTTCTAAATACAATCAATTATATTCAATATTCCTCTCTCAGCATCAGTTTCTCTTTTTTCTGTTTTCATGCAGCAGTTGGGTGTCAGATGAATGATCCAATATATCTTATAGGGGGCTCCCTTTCCTAGCAGATGTATTAGAGCTCACTCAAATAACTGAATCCAGTACAAACAAAATCTAACAAAATAACTGCATTTTGCACAAATTCTGCATGTAGAGAGACAGGATTTATGGTGATTTTAATAGACTGAGCTCTAATACATCTTCTAGGCAAAAATAGCCCCCCTATAAGATATATTGGATCATTCATCTGACACCCAACTCCTGAGTGATGACAGAATGAGGAGAAACAGATTCTGAGAGAGAGAAATAGTGAAAATAAACTTGATTATTTCAGAAAATGTACAATTTTTAATTAATTGTATTTGCAGATTTTCTTGTTTCAGTGTGCTGCTAAAGCTAATAATAAAATGTCATTTTTGCGATCGTTCCCCTTTAAGTCTACTAGAAAATCATATGAACATTAAATAAACCCAATAGGCTGGTTCTGCTTCCAATAAGGATTAATTATATCTTAGTTTGAATCAAGTACAAGGTACTGGTTTATTATTACTGAGAAAAAGGAAATCATTTTAAAAAATTTGTATTATTTGGATAAAATGGAGTCTATGGAACTTCCTTAATTAGGATCTTTCTAGATAATGGGTTTTCGGATAACGGATCCCATACTGCAAGGCTTTAAACCTTTCTCTAGAGTGTGATTGCCATAATCTATCGTTATAAACACACATATAAATGTCAACCTGATTCGATGCTCAAAAGGAGAGACAAAAAGCGGAGTATATGGCGTCGCACAATCCCAAAGCAACTTTGTAATAACAACTGTGTCTTCCAGCTTAAAGTGATCAACTATTAAACTTGATTAAATTATTGTGATTTTATTGTGATTATTTTGAACGTCTCTTCTGTGATCATTAAATAAGAAATTAATTAAAGTGAAATTCTTGTCAATTCATGGAGACTGAAATCTTTAAAGTGTATAGTGCTTTATTTGTGAACATAGAAATGTGCTTAGACCTGCAGCTTGGACTCAATAACGAAACCTGATAAAAAGTAACTTTTATTTGCTTACTAAAATTCATGGACTGAAAAGGGAATTAATTGATAAGACCACTAAAAACAATTAAAAGAAAGGGTGGAAATACGATCTAATATATGAGTAAATGGGGGTAGCAGTGTAATTAATTCATTAGACTGTTCCCATATCGATCTTGCATCACCCGTTTCCCTATACTGGCTGAATAGTAGTCTGGGACTACATTGATGGCTTAGTAGGCAATGATGCAGTGATCTCGAGAGAGAATGGATGTGGGGTGAACGTAAAATGAGAGTTGTTCTGGGGTACCCCCAAACAGTTAACTTGAGGAAAAATGTAATGAAAAAACGGTTCAGTGTGTTATCCTCAAGCGTAGTGTCCCCTAACCCTTCTGTTCGAAAGGTGGACTGATCAGCCACTGTACAGTATGGTGTGCACGAAATTAACTAACACTGTGTCCTCTCAAAGGCACCTAAAACATTTGGCCTATTCCCTAGACACTACAAAGGCAACACCTTATACTGACAAGTCCGCTGAACATTGCGCACATAGGATCTGATTCCCCACCGGTAAATTGTACCCTCCGTTCTCCCCCCTCTGATTCTCTGACCCACTGCGAGCTATCATTGGATTCCTCTTGTTCCCTGTCTTAAAGCCGCTAAACTAGCGGCAAAGCTACGGTGCCTGACGCACGTTTCGCCGGTTAGGCTTTTTCAAAGGCAAATGGCGGCGTATTCTCGCGATATTTAACTACTCACGAGCGTGCCGATTGGTTTCCTGATGTCATGTGATCTGCAGACATCACTGCGTCTATGTCAGATGAAAGATACACCACGTGATCATGACATCCTTCTTTCAGTATTGGATACAATACATTGTAGCTACCCTGATCACATTAGTTATTGTTTCAGTATTCATCATTGTAACATCTTCACAGATTTGGATACTATCAATAAAATAACACTTCAATAGTCACAGGTCTCGGTTAAGGGGTAACCCTATGAGAAAGACATTTGGTTAGAAGGTGCGGCAACCATTTACTTTTATTTACACATGTAAATGTACAGTTGACAGAAACTGACTGAATTCTTATTTTTCAGTGCACTGGTCATTGCCGCAGTGTTCGACCGGGATGTGAATTGCAGGAGAGCAGCCTCTGTAAGTTGCAGCCCTCTTTCATTTATATTTTGTATTTGGTACTGCTATTTGCCAGGCTAAATAACTAATAGCTATTCATAATTCATTATTACTGGGTATTGTCCAGTCAGCCCTAGGCGTGCCACGCGCCATCCAGAGAATTCAGGATTTAATTTGTTTCAAGGAATTAAGGGAGCCAGTTAACTCCAAGCACTTCACACACAGTCCAGAGAATATAGGATTTTAACCTGCTTCGGGGTATTGTGGCAGGTGACTTTTACGGTTTATTTATAATAATAACATTGGGTTAGGGCACTGGGGGTTGGAGAGGCTGCAGGTTGGAACACAGTAACAAGCTCTATATTTCATGTTAAACTGCTGTTATAAGCACGTGTGTATAATGTGCATTTGCCTTTAAATGTACCCTGTGTGTTTTGTATTGGGCTGTGTCAGTAACTGTTGTATGTGTTGTAATCATAGCTCCAGGCTAACATTACATGCTCTGCTACTTCTGGATTTCACCCTTACTATCCTCCTTTAGGTTCTTAGTGGCATTAATCAGTGGGCTGCAGCCTGTGCTTGTCTGTTCTACGAACACCTTATTTATATACTGTGAATCTCTCATATTCATTTTGGATGGACCAGGCAAGGTTAAGGTTGCCCAGGAGCAGTAACCGATAGCAACCAATAAGATGCTTGCTTTTATACAGGTGACCCGTAACTACTACTAACTGCTGATTGGTTGCTATAGGTTACTGCTACTGGGCAATCTTTATGGCTTTTATCACATAACCCCTTTGAAGTCTTATCTTCACAGGGTGCATGCAAAATAGTATGTTCACCTCCACATACCTCCACTTACAGGTATACAAGGATTGCAGCACTCAAATTCTGCGTTAAAACAAACTTTATTTTACATATAGCAAAGTGACGTTTTGGACCCAGATTTTTTTCAAACTAACTTGAAAAAGGACCTTCTGCTATGTTATGCTATATGTAAAATAAAGGTTGTTTTAACGCGGAGTTTGAATGCTGCAATTCTTGTATACCTGAAATGGGCTATTTGGGCCTCTGTGTAGCAGAAATGCCAGGGTCTATTAAGATTCTCAATCCAAACCTGCCTGCAGATGACTTTAAAGGAACTGTTCAGTGTAAAAATAAAAACTGGGTAAACAGATGTGCAAAATAAAAAAATGTTTCTAATATAGTAATGTATAAAGGCTGGAGTGATTGGATCTCTAACATTACAGAACACAACCCAACTTCCTGCTTTTTAGCTCTCTAACTCTGAGTTAGTCAGCGACTTGAAGGGGGGCCACATCGGACATAACTGTTCAGTAAGTTTGCAATTGATCCTCAGCATTCAGCTCAGATTCAAAAGTAACAGTTATTACCCGTGTGTCCCCCCCTCAAGTCTCTGATTGGTCACTGCCTGGTAACCAATCAGTGGAAACCAAGAGAGCTGCAAAGCAGGAAGTAATGTTCTGGCTATTATGTTACACATCCAGTCACTCCAGCCTTTATACATTACGTTTTTGGCTAACTAACTATATTAGAAACATTTTTTTATTTTGCACAGCCTATCTATTTACCAGTTTTTTTACACTGAACAATTCCTTCAGTGCCCAGTGTGCTTTGGCCTGATTGTTGACAGAGTTTCACCATCAGGGCTAAGTCTCCTTGCCAGTTGCAGTATGTATTTATGTGCCCAATGATGAAGGCTGCTGATAGAAGCAATAATTTTGCAGTGACTTCCCCATAGAAGGAATGGCTAACAATCCAACCTTCATTGTGTTTGGGCAGCCGCCTCCAGCGCCTTCATGCTCTCCTGCCACACCCTTCTCTAACACACCACCATGTGACACACCAGCCTGGAAGGATATAGCAAGGGCAGAGACAATAAAAAAAAAAAAAACCCTCGGGACCTGGTTCCACAAACAATACACACTTTATTTCAGAATGTAAAGCCATGGGTCATTTCTACTGCAGCCTGTTTGTTTGCCATTCATCTGCTGGTATTTGGTTATACTCAGGCATCTCATTTTCCATTGTTTGCTCTCTCTCTCTCCTTTAGGCAGCCTTCCAGGAGAATGTGGGGAGACAGGTACGGTAACATTTAACGTGCTTAACCTCCTCATGTCAGTCCAACAACTTCTGCTCCCTTCTATAGTAACACTGGGTATATCTGCAAGTAATCATATTTTCACGTAAAAAAATCGTACAGCATATGGTTTAGAAAGGGATCTGGGATAATTACAAGCTGCAAGGAATGCCTCACTGCAAGGGACTGTGGGTGATCAGCTTTTGTCTTTTATAAATTCACAACAAACACAGCTCCGAGAGTAATGAAACAGCTATAAATATTCCTTTCGTTGTGTCAATAGCCCCAGGATTTTTTCATTTCTTTTCATTTAACCAACAAATGCTAGTTATTGTTTTCCCCTCTGGTACTGGTATTTGAACCCCAGGCAAGCTGTTTCACAATCACATAGAAACCTATACCTAGAAGCATAGGGATTCTGGGTAGACCCCTTCCTTCTGTTATAGAGACCACTAACGTAGCCAATCCACTGTCTGTTTCTTTTACTGTATGTATGACCTGATACAAATTTTACTTGTTTTGTCATTATCATAGGGCACTTTCCCCCATGGCATCGATATATTAACCACGGCAGATTATTTTGCAGTTGGGAACCGTGCAAACTGTTACCTAAATATAAGGTATTCCATAATATTGCTTCTTTTAAATGTTGCCACTGCTCATGTGTGATTACGTATAGGCAATATATTTGTCATTCCAGAGTACTTTAGCTTGATGGGGTAGCTGGCAGTTTAGCTGTTGGGGATCCTGGGAGATCCTTTACTGTAGTAACAAAGTTGACCTATCTGTGATATCATTCGTCTTCTCAAACTTGAACCCCTATTTTATATGTATCTTCCCGCTGCAGCGTGTTTGTGGCTGGCTTTCCTGAATACACCAAGTCAATGATCGATCATTTAGTGGAAATGAAGATTAACCACTGGGATGGGTAAGTATAACGGTACCCAGTGTATTTGGAGTGGAGAGGGCATGAGTATATATTCTGCATTGCCCCCTCTGTATTGTTTATTATTGTGTTAATTTGAGGTGCAGCCATTTATTGCCTGGGGTTCTGTCCCCCAGAGACCTGAAACAGCATCAACCATATCAATCAAATTTTGTTCTGAATCAGCAGGCTGACCTTGTGTACATACAGACATAAACAGTGCCCTAGACTAGAGGTGAAGGGGACATATCTGTAGCAGTGTGCTGTCACATAAACACTATTTTGTTTGT
The DNA here is from genome assembly GCA_038501925.1 of Xenopus petersii. NCBI lineage: Eukaryota > Metazoa > Chordata > Amphibia > Anura > Pipidae > Xenopus > Xenopus petersii. The sequence continues at coordinate 89,483,342 of CM076688.1, read as the reverse complement.
ACACACAGCCTGTTTACTGAATCCTATTTTTTTTTGTCTCCGGGGCGCATGTTTTCAAATAACCACCAGAAACCGAGCTTGCATGTGTTTGGCTGCGCCTGGAAAGTTTGTGTTTGTGTCAACAGTCTACTGGGCAGTTTCAAAGCATGGTCTAAGAATGGGATCCCTGCCACCAGTTACGCCCATGGCCATTCCTCTTACCTCACCTGACTGCCTTGCACCGGGCTTTGTTTACACTGCAGACAAATAGAGGAACTTGTTGCTTCAATCAGGAAGCAAGGCCTCAGCCAAGAATGAAGACCGCATAAATACTTTTCCATTTTCTAGTATCCGTTATGCATAGCATACAGTATAAGATCTGCTTATTTTGCAGGTGTTTCCTAACGGGCTGATTTGGCCACCAGCATGCTGGGCTTAATTGGAATTATCATTTGAGAGACCCATTTGGAAAGAACTACATCAAAGAGCCGATGCTATCCCAGTCCAATGTGATTCTCTATTCTGCCCAATATCTGGGCAAGGTTTAGCCATATGTCACTTGACAGACCAATAAGCTGCCAACTTAGCCTTATATGATATGGTCTTCTGAAAAATGTAAAATGGGGGTTCTACTGTACTTCTTTAGCAGGCACAACAATTCTCTAACTCTACCTTCCCTACGACTGCAAGTAAAAGGCAAGAAAAGGGTCATCATTAAAGTGTCTTTAATAAAGTTCTTCCATTCCTGGATCTCATAGCAAATGCAGTGATATTTGTTTGAACACAATTCTTTTTGTATTTTATTTGACTTTCACTTTGTGGCAGGAGCTCATATTGATGTCCCAGTGTTTGAGTATGACAGCATTGTGGCCCATGCATACAAGCATACAAGGTCAAATGAGGGGATTCAGGGATTGGCACTGGCCTAAGGGGCTTAAAATGCATGGAGATCATATATTTTGGTAAAGTGTCACTAGCACCAGATCATATCTTTTGGTAAAGTGTCACTAGCACCATGGAATAAATCTGGGATCACCCCGTTTGCTGCAAAAACAGGTATCGGCTCTTTCTTTTTGATTGGACTTCATGCATTTAAGCCCCTTGTTGCCCTTCAGTGTAACCAAACAATCCTACTTATAGGAAGACCTTTCCATATAACGTCCATGCTGGGATAATAACATGCTAAACTTAAAGCTAAAGTACGCTTGGAAAACCTGTTAACAAATGAGCAATGCACTAATATGAGCGCTACAGGAACCCTGCCTTTGTTGGAATATTCTGTACAGCAGATTAAGTTTTGAGAGCTGCAGTTCAGTTAAGAGTATTGGCTGCCATTGCTGCACAGACCCAGTCTGAATTCTTTGCCACTCATTCTTGGGTGGGATTGAGAAGTGATTAAGGCTGGTAGATGACTTAAAGATGTTGTTCCCCTTTAAATTATTTTTAGTATGATGTAGAGCAGTGATCCCCAACTAGTGGCTTGTGAGCAACATGTTGCTCCATTATGTTGAATTCTTGGCTTGAAGGCAAGTTTTGTTGAATAATAACCAGGTGTACTGCCTAACAGAGCCTTCTGTAGGCTGCCAGTCCACCTAGTGGCTATGAAATAGCCAATCACAACTAATTTGGCATCCCCAGGATGTTTGTGGTGCTCCCCAACTCCTTTTAAATATTAGGGCTAGTCTACACTAGGAGATTCGGGGAGATTTTGTCTTCTGAGCGACTATCTCCCCGAAATGCCTCAGCGTTTTTCCCCATAGGCTACAATGAAAAGTCGCCTGCGCTAATGCACACGCGACGATGCATTTTCAATAGTCGTCCGAAGTCGCTCAAACGACGAGGCGATTAGTCGCCAGGCGACAAAATCCCCCCGAATCTCCTAGTGTGGCCTTACCCTTAGTGTGGCTCACAGGTAAAAAAGGTTGGGGACCTCTGATGTAGAGAGTGATATTCTGAGACAATTTGCAGTTGGTTTTCATTTTTTTATTATTTGTGGTTCTTGAGTTATTTCGCTTTTTTAATCAGATGTCCATTTTGCAATTTCAGCAATCTGGGTGCTAGGGTTCACATACCACATACTGATTTGAATAAGAGACTGGAATATGAGTAGGAGAGTTTGTGAATATAAAGACGAATAATAAAAAGTAGCAGTAACAGTATATTTGTAGCCTTAAAGTTAGAAATAGTCAGCAGAAGGTGGCAAATAATTCAAGAACTATAAAAAAATGAAAAATTAAGGCCAATTAAAAAGTTTCTTAGAATTAGCTATTCTATAACTAAAAAGTCAACTTAAAGGTGAACCACCCCTTTAACACAAAGGTTGTACAAATAGCTGCTGTCCTGTATCAATACAAATTAAAGGAGGGATACAGGGAGTGCATAATTATTGATTCAACCAAGTACTGAATCCTCCACAAAACATGGAATCCAAACCCCAATTTGTTCAGATTGGAGAAATAGGAAAGTGTTTTGGTGAGGTCAGTGACGAATTAAAATGATATGGTATGCACAAGTGTCTTCCTATCCCTAATCTACATTGATATAATTCTTTGATAAAGTGCATCATGTGACTCATCTTCTTTACAGGGTTGTACGAGAGCTGTCCACTAAAGCCTTACACAACCTCACTCCCACAGCCCCAGAGTATATGACAAAAACAGGTAAGTACCCTGGGGAAAGCACTCAGACTGAAGGAGTCTGGGAGAATAATGCTCTGGTCAGTAACCTACCATGAAATAGCAAAGGCCCATGCTGCACGCTGCCTGAGGTATTCACTAAGCAAATAAAGAACCTGTTTCAGACAAATGATTTCAGCTTTTTTGTCTCCTAGTTTTGCCACGTCTGCTCCCTCTGGCCATCGGAACGGACTTACACACGCGCCATGGGGCAATCTTAGCTTGTGCGGAAATCACTCATGCCGTGTACAAACTGTCGGCTCAGTGCAACAGGTAAACTGCTAGAAGATTATAATGTCTGCACGGCACTTAGGGTAAGGCCACACTGGGCGTTTCGGGGAGATTTATCCGTTTTCCAAATTCACACAAAGTTTCCGTGAGGCAACTTCAGGCGACTTCGGAAAACAAATCGCCACCTGTGATTAGCGCCGGCAATTTTTAATTTTAGCCAGTGCAGAGTGAGGGAAGGCGTTCGGGGAGATTGGTCACCGCAAAGACAAGGCGATTAGTCGCCAGGTGACTAAATCTCCCCGAAACGCCCAGTGTGGCCTTCACCCTTAAACAGCTTTTTTTTTTGATTGCCTGTGAAAGCTTTCTGGAAGTCCATCATTGTTATGACTCCAAGCCCCTCTTCAAATAGATTTGTACCCCACAGATATGCTGTGCTTTGGGGAAGCCTTAAATGCACCATCATTTGAATATCCCACAAGCCCCTCTTTCATCCAACAAGAAATCAGGAGAATCACTCAGACGCACACTTTCCAAGACTAAATCAGTGTTTTGAGAAAACATAAGGCTTGATGTCTATGTATTTACACACCAAGCAGCCCTTTTTTCGGGAAGGCGGGGGAGTTATAGACATTATTTATATACATATATTAAGATAAAGGCACAAGGCACTGAGTCTCTTTAATGATCTCTAATCACTGTTTGATTGTATTTACAGGCTGCTTTCTGATTATCTGAACAATGAAACACTGGCAGGACTTACAGCAATTCACCCGAAAGTGAGTAAATATTGACACCTTTGCATATCAATCAGTGGGCAGCAGCCACCAGAGACCCAATTTCTTTAGGGATATAAGGTGCTCCTGATTAGCATCATCTCCTCAAGCAATAAAACTCACAGGGATCATATCGGACTGCGCACCTCTCCTATCATTGGAACACAATGCTGTACCAAGGATTAGAGTCCTGCAGTTGGTTGGTTACCCGCAGAATACCTGCAAATCAGTCAGGATTTGGGCAGAAAAAAACACATCCCAAGTGTGTGAAGGGCCCACAGGTACCTATCTGGAAGGTTGCAGCCAGTGTTAAAACCTAAAAAAACTGAGCTCCCTGATGCCCAAGGAGGTTCTGTCTGTCCTGAAATACTGACTACACTTCAAGGAGTGGGTGGGTTCAGAAAGGGACTTCCTTGAGGTGGGTTCGGGTAGGGATAGACACCAGAGGCAGTGCAGGTGCGCTGGTCTGGGTCAGGTGCAGGTCTGTAAAAAAAAGACCTGCACAGGACTCTGCCAGAGATGTTTTCATTGTTTGTTGATATCTTCATGTTGGGGGAGCAGGGTGCTCAGCTGCACCTCTCCAGATAATGATTTGCAAGCATGCAGTATACTTTGCACACTGAAAGATAATTTTCAGTAAAACTTCCCCTTTTATGGTGGACCAAAAGACGCTAATCCCTACCATAAACAGGACGCATTTACTTAGAGACTTTCCCATAACACCATTAAACAGAATGGTAACCGTGAAATGCTTGTCTATAAGATCTTACTAAAAAATGCCCTGACTGAACACACATCCTTTCTTTGGTTTATTTTCAGCTCCAGGAGCGCCAGCTATACAGGTGAGACTTGCCGACGGTCCTTTGTGTAGGGAGGAGATAATGTTTTCTGCTTGCCATGGTCTGCTGGGCATTCCTCTTCACCCGTTACATCGACCTGTCTGTCAAGGCTGGGAAATATTCTGTGAATATTGTGAATGGTTTTGTCTTTCTTAATGCTAGGTTAAAAGAGAGAGTAACGTTTACACACGTGAAAACAGTTATCATCATGGTTTTATCACCAGTTGAAATAAAATTTTCCTATAGAATATTCCAGATATTTGGAAGAAAGAACAATGCTAATCCATAAAAAAAGTGGTACCACTAAAACTACCTTCTGTCTGGACAGATACTCATTCTGTATGTACCACTCACCTTACCCTCATTCAAGGAGGTGTACATCAATGGCTGTTCATTTGTATATACCATTCACCTTGCTCTTCCTGGGCAGAGTACATCTTGGGTTACTCATTCTGTATGTACCCTTTACCTTACCCTCTGGGCAGGGTATATCTTTTTTGAGAAGTGCCTTAAAGGACCGGTTCAGTGTAAAAATAAAAACTGGGTAAATAGATAGGCTTTGCAAAATAAAAAATATTTCTAATATATGTAGTTAGCCAAAATTGTAATCTATAAAGGCTGGAGTGACTGAATGTCTAACATAAAAGAACAGAATGCTACTTCCTGCTTTTCAGCTCTCTAACTCCGAGTTAGTCAGCTACTGCTACTTGATGGGGGCCACATGGGACATATTTGCAATTGATCCTCAGCATTCAGCTCAGATTCTAAAGCAAACAGTTATTATGACCCATGTGCCCCCCTCAAGTGACTGATTGGTAACTGCCTGGTAACCAATCAGTGGAAACCAAGAGAGCTGCAAAGCAGGAAGTAGTGTTCTGTTATATTAGACATCCAGTCACTCCAGTCTTTATAGATGCATTGTTTGGCTAATTAATTGAAAACATTTTTTTTATTTTACACAGCCTATATATTAAACCTGTTTTTATTTTTATACTGAACAATTCCTTTAAACTGCCACCAATATATGTACCATTTTCAGGACCAGGAAACATGTAACAATTTTAGTATTTGGACTTTTCAGCCTGAAAGTCTGTAGCAAGTAATTTTGGGCTGAAAAGTACTTGTGCATTCACACGTCTCCTGTTCGTGGGAGGAGGCAGTGGTCATTCTGTGTGCCCTCAGCCCAAAGGAAACCTGAGTCTACTAGTCGCATGCCCTTATCATGAAGTAATGACAAATATGAGCATATCTGCATGCTGCGCTATGTTGGAAATGCTTGGTATGAAGAATTTCTGCTTTATGTACCTGTAGGGTGGTGAAAAAAAATCTGGGAGTGGACTTCTTTGCTTAAAATATTCAGACAGATATTTGCTGGTAAACACTGCAGGACTGTATGGAAGTTGGCTCACCGCAGGGTGTGTTTTGGTATTATGCCGACATTGCTCATATGCCCTCATAATACGATACTGTTTTGTGGGTATTTAAAAACGTCCCCATATTTTACGTGAGCAATTTTGCAAAAAACAACAAAATATGTTGTCTGCATATAATTTAATATATTTAATTTTATATTTTTTGCCTTGCCCCATGTTCCTCTACCACAAATCCCATGAAGGCACTCTTCTGTTTAATGCTTGTCATCCCATAGACCAGGGGTCCCCAACCTTTATTTGACCCATGCGCCACAGTCAAATGTAAAAAATAGTTGGAGAGCAACATAAGCATGCAAAAAGTTTGCAGCCCCTATGAGGACTGGCAGCCTACAGTAGGCTCTGTTTGGCAGTACACTGGTTTTTTAATAAAACCAAAACTGGCCTCCAAGCATTCATTTTTTCTTTTGTATAGTTTTTGAATTATTTGCCTTCTTCTTTTCCAACTCTCAAATGGGAGTTGCTGACTCCATCTTAAAGTGGACCTGTCACCCAGACATAAAAATCTGTAAAATAAAAGTCCTTTTCAAATTTAACATGAAGTCCAATTGAAACGTTGCTTAGAATTAGTCATTCTATAACATATTATACATTAACTCAAATGTGAACCACCCCTTAACATCTGCCACTTGCTGCAAATGGGAAGAGCCGAGATCTCTGCAGCCCTTGTAGGCTCCCTCTTCTAATAAATGTATGGGTGTTTATAAATTGTCCCAGAAATACAGTAACTGCCCTAAACAATCAAGAATTTCCTGTACGATTTTATCATCTTATAAATATGCCTAATTTTAGCATAGCCTGGTCTGAGACACCATTAAACTATGCGATCGTTCTTTTGTACTAAGCACAATTCAGCAGGAACAGTTCCCTAAGTTTGCTCATAGCCTGTACAGAGAGATACTATAAAACCTATGGCAGCATAGGTATTCCTCTGTACTAAGCACAATTCGTAGGAACAGCCTCCTACGTTTGCCCATAGTCTGTACAGAGAGATCCCATAAAACTATGGCAGCATAGGTATTCCTCTGTACTAAAGGGATACTGTCATGGGAAAAAACAATGTTTTCAAAATGAATCAGTTAATAGTGCTGCTCCAGCAGAATTCTGCACTGAAATCCATTTCTCAAAAGAGCAAACAGATTTTTTTATATTCAATTCTGAAATCTGACATGGGGCTAGACATATTGTCAATTTCCCAGCTGCCCCAAGTCATGTGACTTGTGCTCTGATAAACTTCAATCACTCTTTACTGCTGTACTGCAAGTTGGAGTGATATCACCCCCTCCCTCCCCCCCCCCCCCAGCAGCCAAACAAAAGAACAATGGGAAGGTAACCAGATACCAGCTCCCTAACACAAGATAACAGCTGCCTGGTAGATCTAAGAACAACACTCAATAGTAAAAGCTCATGTCTCACTGAGACACATTCAGTTACATTGAGAATGAAAAACAGCAGCCTGCCAGAAAGCATTTCTCTCCTAAAGTGCAGGCACAAGTCACATGACTGTGGGCAGCTGGGAAATTGACAAAATGTCTAGCCCCATGTCAGATTTCAAAATTGAATATAAAAAAATCTTTGCTCTTTTGAGAAATGGGGTTCAGTGCAGAATTCTGCTGGAGTAGCAACTGATGCGTTTTGAAAAAAATATGTTTTTCCGATGACAGGATCCCTTAAAGGAGAAGGAAAGCCCAAGGGCGCAAAACCCCTCCCCCCCTCCCCTCCGTTGCCCCCCCTCCCTCCTCCCCCCTGGCCTACCTGTCCCCCTGGGCAAATGCCCCTAACTTGTTACTCACCCCTCTGCGCAGGTCCTGTCCATGGAGTTCGCAGTCGCCATCTTCTTCCACGTGCGTCTTCTTCCTGCGATGACGGGCGTTTTCTGGCGCATGCGCAGTAGGAACAGTTACCGGTACGGCTCTACTGCGCATGCGCCGAATGTCGCGAAAAACTTTGTGACATTCGGCGCATGCGCAGTAGACCCGTCAAAATTAGGGGCATTTGCCCAGGGGGACAGGTAGGCCAGGGGGGAGGAGGGAGGGGGGGCAACGGAGGGGAGGGGGGAGGGGTTTTGCGCCCTGGGGCTTTCCTTCTCCTTTAAGCACAATTCAGTAGGAACAGCCTCCTACGTTTGCTCCTAGCCTGTATAGAGAGATACCATAAAACTATGGTGGCAGCATAGGTATTCCTCTGTACTAAGCACAATTAGTTTGCTCTTAGTCTGCACAGAGAGAGCCTATAATACTGTTCCAGTGTCCTTTTAATCTGCTGTATAGTTATTTCTAGCCAGTAACTGCTTTTAGGGCATGTTGTTTGGTCCGGATCATTAGCATTACAGACCCAGTAGGACCAGTTTTCTCAGACTGCCAGTCATCCGAGGGGATGTCCTTAAATGCTGCCTGGAAATTTCATGCAAATTGATTTGGAAAGGAAATAAGAGCCCCATGTAAATTCTCTTCATACCAGTCATACACATAACATACTTTCTGTTTATAGAGAATGCAGATCTACCTATTATATCCCTCAAGCTGTAGCTGAACTCCCAGAATCCTCAGCAACTAATACGTAGCATTTAAATTATGTCCTGTCAGTTGCATCTAGATAAGGGTACTGATTGTACAGATTCAGTTCATGGGACTGTTGGGGATGTTTAGAATACATAGGTCTTTTGGAGGTCAAATTTTTAATTTAAATCTTCTCCAGAGCAAAACAGGTACTTCCCAAACTGGCAGCATCAGACACATTTCGGCTTGCATAGGCAAATAGAGCAAACGGTAAAAACCTGACATTTAAACAAAATAATCCCTGGTTTGCATACACTTTGCATCTATAGGCCAACTCCATCCATCTAACCACATGCAGATACTACAGCTCGTGCTTTAGGCTGGGGAGGGGAAGATTTGTGCAACTCTGGGCAGTGGATATCATTGGACACTATATGCAAATCATTCTAGCCTCAGTGGATGGGCCCAGACTCCTTCCCTTCTGTAGCATCTTTAATAGGACCATGGACACTGGCTGTATGATGATCCTTTTATAACTATTTGATCCTAAAGGTTTAAAAGGGGTTCCATAGAAGGTTGGCCATTGTGTTGAGACTGGATGGGAGTTGCAGTTTAGTGACCCGGCTATATGGAAAGTTGCATGTACATTGCCCCGAGCTAGTTAACTGACATGGAAAATTGTTTAGATTTATGTGACAGCCCCAAAATTATCCACATTTCTTATTTTTCCCCTAGGGGCCTGGGTGGAGAGTTAATGAGACCTGCAGGTAAGTCCGTTCATAGGTTTAAATCTCCGCAGACATGACTGAAACGCATGACTTGCCGTATATTTATCGGCTCAAAGCTGCCTTCTCTTATTCGGCCATCCCAGGGGTCCACACCTATATAATAACCCCAGACATCCCAAATGGACCTGCAAGATAAAGTGTGCGCAGATCCCAATCTCATTAATCTCACCTGCCTTAAAAATAGGATTTGGTCCCATCCCGATGCCCAGTCTGTGGGGTATAAATGACGAGATTGCAAAGTGGGATTACTGCTTGTATGGGGAGTGAATTAAGGAGATTTAACAGAAAGCCAGGGGATTTGCCTTAATTTTAAGTCGAATTGTCCTACAGGTGAATGTGCACGTCTCAGTGTCTGTATCGGCCTCTTGTAATCCTCTGTTCCCCTTGCAGTCTGCTGCTTAGTGGAGAAACTTTCACTCTCCAAATTCCCTCATCCTGGAGAAGATATTATTGGTAAGTGGAAGCGTTGTACTGTGTCATACTAAGGGCCACGGCTCATGTTTTTCAGCTAGCGGAGAAGCATCATGTCAGATATTAACTGTTTTCATTTTGCCCTATTTGTCTATCCCTGTGGAAGCATACATCTCTGCTGTTATGGGTACAGGCTCCACAGAAAATCCATGCAAGTGTATAAATGCCTTGTGTAAAAACCTTATATAATAATAGACACCTATGGCAGTAGTGATCCAGACCTTCGATTTTATCCACAGGAGCTCCCCATCTTGGATCTTGTTAGGTGTCTTTGTGTGTCAGTGGCATTGCATTGTTCAGTGTATATACAGTGTATCTCCGCAGACATGAGAGCAGATTTTTACCCAGCGGCATTGCCTTTAGTCGTATGTGCTTTTTTGCAGGTGGGTGGCTGTGTCTGATCAACGACAGTTTAAAGAGCCTTCATCTGTTCTCCAGCACTGCTAGGCAGAAGATTAAGGTACTGTTCTTGCATTAAATCTCTGGGGATTGGCATTTGTGAAGGGGTTTATTCCACATAAGCATTAGGCAAAGTAACATGCTGTTGCAATACCCAAGGAAAAATAACAGCGCAGGAGTTCCCTCCCAAACTGTATTCAAGCATTAATGGCCGTGAAAAATCTCAATTTCTCCAATGGCAAATTGGAAATGATTGGTTATATAATTCAGCAGAATTGAATAGCCACGAAGTTTAAAGAGTCCACCCAATAGTTTTTTTGTTTAATAAGAGAAAAACATGTCTGCTGTCAAATATGTCAAAGATACATAGCGAATAATAAACCCTTATTGTAAAATATAGGGATATTATATGTAACCAAAGAGTTCCATGACCATATAAAAATAGGAAGCCCAAAGTCATATATATTGCAGAAAAGGAAGATAAAAATACAAAATGCAGATGCTGCTTAGGGTACTTTTACAGTTCATTTAAAGCAGGCCTGGACTCGCAATCTGTGGGGGGCTACTGTAAGATGTTATAGATAGCACTATTTAGTGGGCTGGAGAGGGGCTGTTTGGGCCTCTGTGTCATAGGTCTCAACTATCCCTTTTTTCTGGGACAGTACTGATTTTGACAGCTCAGTCCCGGTTTGTTACCGAAATGCAGGGTTGTAACTACCAGGGGGTGCACCAGGGCCCACACCCCTTTGGGACCCTCCGGACTCTGGCGCCTATGTGGAGGTGGGGGATGCCACAGGCCCGCTCCTGCTTAGTTTGTTTACTACTGAAATGTCCAATGTTTCTCTTTGATCTCCTGCATTGAACAGCCAGAAAAAGATACAATGTTTCTGAAATGCAATTAAAAAAGAGGCTCTTGGCAGAGAGCCCGGGACACTCAGCGCCTGCAGAATGATACATTTGTAACAATTTAAGATAAGCAGGTCTCTTGGGCAAACTGTGACTTGCAGTTTAAAAAGATTCTGTCATGATTTTTATGATGTCATTTTTATTTGTAATATTTACACTGCAAATAATTCACTCTACCATATAAAATTTCATTCCTGGATGAGCAAGTGTATTTTTTTTAGTTGTAATATTGGTGTGTAGGCAGCCATCTTAGGTCATTTTGCCTGGTCATGTGCTTTCAGAAAGAGCCAGCACTTTAGGGTATCACTACTTTCTGGCAGGCTGTAGTTTCTCTTACTCAATGTAACTGAATGTTTCACGGTGGGACCTGGATTTTACTATTGAGTGTTGTTCTTAGATGGGGGAGGACAGGGAGGGGGTGATATCACTCCAACTTGCAGTGCAGCAGTAAAAAGTGACTGAAGTTTGTCAGAGCTCAAGTCACATGACCAGGGACAGCTGGGAAACTGACAATATGTCTAGCCCCATGTAAAAAAAAAATCTGTTTGCTCTTTTAAGAAATGGATTTCAGTGCAGAAGTCTGCTGGAGCAGCACTATTAACTGGTACGTTTTGAAAAAACTTTTTTCCCATGATAGTAACCCTTAAAAGGGCAAATTCACTTTCATTAGCAAACTGTAATAACATAAAACCTGACCCTAAAAACCCCAGAAAGGTTTTCAAACTTTCCATAACCTGCCAAATTTTGTAAAAATGGATGTTGTATTTAGGGGGTGTGGCCATAAAATGGGTGTGGTCAAAACATCTTCACGTCACTACGTGCAGCAAATGTTGGGAGTTATGTTCTGTGTACTCAGAATGCCACGGCCTATTTTGACTCCCTGTCCTGAAGCCAAACTTTCCCTTTAAAAAGAGTCAATGGGATCTTTAGTGACTGGCCTATTGATAGTTCCTGTTGTTCCTCTTTATATTGTGCTAATCCTCTTGTTTTGGTTGGATGGCAGGAATCTGCTGTGTCAGCCCTCTCTACCCTGTGCCAGGAGTATTACCAGGAACGAGCCACAGTAGCCCATACAAATGGTAAGCGATTCACTCTTTTATCCTTAAAGCACCAAGCGCCTAATAACCTGCAGTGCTCAAAATAGCATTTTCCCAAAGGGCAGCACCCATATAGCACCGGCCTATCCCTTGTACCCCTCCCAGGTGCAGCTGAACAGATTCTGTCATATGTCATAAAAACATCCACGGACGGATTTTTATCAGGTCATAAAAACATATGAGCAAGAAAACAGTGGCCTGTGAGGGATGGAAGCAATTAATTGCACCCTGCCCTTGTGGAATTCAGGGTGTTCCCGGCCTGGATTGAGCAACGCTTATTAAAGAGCTGGCAGAGGTCTGCAATGGCTTGTGCCTTGGGATAATACAATGTGACAATAAGATAAGCACCTGTGGATGCTCAGCTGATCCCTCATACAGTCACTTTCAGGGTATCAATTGCTACAATCCTTGCCATAAAGCAAGACCAGAAAAGGACATAGAGACAGTCACAACTGACCCCAGAATGAACTAGTGAAATCATTTATTCAAAACATGGTATCTATTTTATCTGCACCTTCCTTTGGGCAAGGCGAGTCATAACAAGACATCCTAATCTTTGGTAATGTATACGTATACCCCTCATACAGGAAAGAAGTCATTTTAAGGGTAAATAAGTCTACATTTCTGGTATAATTTTATTTTGTTGCTATTTTAATTCTGAACAAATTTTCAGAGGTTACAAAAACAGATGTCCATAATTTTATAATGATAAGCGTCGCTTCACTTTAAGTTGACCTTAATTCGCCTTACAATAAATATACATGACCATCAGAGGGCAGCAGAGCTCTAGAGAGCCTGATAATTATTTGAATCGTTTTGATTTAAAGGAACAGTTAAACCAGAAATTTAGATAATTTTTATGTGTATGGGGATATTTGAATTTTATTGTTTTATTGGCCCTTTTAATTAGGAATCAGCTTACATAGGCTAGTGGCTTTAACGTCACCTTTAGTCTAAGGGTGAAGACACGCAGAGCTACTAGTAGCAGCAACTTGCCATGACTACAAAATAGAAAATAGTGATAATTGGCTTTACGGAAACTCTAGGTGCATTTTAGCAGAGGCAATTCTCAGTATTGTCTATGGCAGGGTATTCTGTAGCCACAAAAAGTAGCTGCTACAAGTAGCCCCGGCGCTACTAGTAGCAGCTACATGCTGATTATGGTAATCCAGCAGAACCTCAATAGACACATTTGCTTTATGCATTGCAAACATTCTTATATTGGGAGCTATATTTACCAAAGAGTGAATTTAGTGCTCAAAAGTGAAATTCCTTCACTCTCAATTCTCAGTTCTATTGGATTTTTAGGAGTGTATTTATCAAAGGGTGAATTCTCACGTTCACCCATTGAAAATCCCATAGAAATGAATAGAGAGTGGGGGATTTTCACGCTGACCGACTGCCAGCTCTAAATTCACTCTTTGGTAAATGTACCCCGTAATTTGGGTTTATTCCCATTGACAAAGGTGTGAGGTTATCAGTTAGCACCCCCTATTATCCCATTCCTATCACAATCAATTATTTCCTGGGGACCCCTGTGAGCTAGTTCTTTAGTCCATTCCATCTGGCCAAATTAATTTGGTTGGTCAGGGTTCAGATAGGGTCTTCATATATGTCATAAGTGTGATTTTTTTTTTTTTTTGGTGTTTACTACAGAAGTAGAGACTTAAGGTGGGCATACACTATAAGATCTGTTTATTTGGTGAATTGCATCTTTACCTGATTTGCCCACCAATGCTGTGGTTGAAATCAGTATTATGATATCGTTTGGCCACTGGGCCAGCAATTGGTTCTTAACTGAACAACTGCTTGTTAACCTTCATTGCCCTCCTTTACCCCCTGTATCTCATAAATCAGTGGGTGCCACCTACATGAGGTGGGGTCAGCTGCTGCTGCTGAATCTTTACAATATGACCCCTATTGTTATATTTCATATGCCGGTAGAGGATGAAGCTTGTATAAAGCAGTGTCCGTTTGTTCTCTTGTTATAAAGGAGCAACATATGATGACTTAGATTGTAAGCTTTTTAGGACAGGGACCTCATACCAACTGTGCACTGAAAATTCTGCATTTTGTCTAGCTTTAATTTACAGTAACTGTGCCCGTTAGTTTCTTGCATTAGAACTAACTGCCCCTCGTTCTCTATGTGTGATTTGTAGACGACCTTGTGAAGCAATTCACCTCAGAGCTGCAGAGCAATGAAGAGATGGTTCGCTGCGGTTTTTCTCTGGCCCTGGGGGGCCTTCCACAGTTTCTTCTGAAAGGCAAGCTCCAGCAGGTAGGTTGGGCTAAGGAGTGGGAAAGTAGTCAAGGAATAAGGCTTGCACACACAAGCAAACTCTGTCTTATCAAGATGCCATGGGTTGACATCTGAGATGATGAAACAGTTGTTCATCTGCTGAAAACTGGGGTCTACACTTGCTGTGAACACCAGGGCTGTGGTATAGTATATATATATATATATATCTATATATATATATATATATATCGATAGATAGATAGATAGATATATTTCCTGGGGGCATAAGGGGAAGCTACATCCTAGAAAGCTCCTAGAAAGCCAATAGTTTTGAAAATGAGGCCATGTCCCGACTGGGAATTATGGGTGCTGTAGAGTAGTGATGGCTGGTAGTTTGCCTGTAGTCTTCACCCTGCTGCATATTAACTGCCACACTCACTACCTTTCTCCAATATATCCAATCTACAATTCTGTTCTCTACCTGGTGCTGTATATAAAGAGTACCATCTGTGATGTCTGTGTGACTGCTCCCTTTGTGGCATCTACATGATAACCTTGCAGGAAAAATTGACTGCCCCCAGGTGTTTAATCTACCCTTATTTAAGAACATGGAGCAGAACCTAAATGGTAATAAAGGGATACTGCAGTCACACTGAATCCAGGATTCGGTTTGGGATTCAACTGAGATTCGGCCGAATCCAAGTGCCTGGACCAAATCCAAAAAACATGGAAATCAAAAATGTTTTAACCAATGCACACAGTTCTCTACCCCCCTCTTTTCCCTAATTTACATATGCAAATTAAGGTTTGCATTCGGTTTGGTATTTGGACGAATCTTCCACAAAGGATTCAGGTTTCATCCGAATCCTAAAATAAAGGATTCGGTGCATGCCTAATTCACGCAATAAGTTTTCTTTTTCACCTTAAGGGTCTTCACTTATTGACAGAGTTCCCAGGCACCAGTGCATCAGCGTAACTGATCCTGTTTTATGCTTTATGGGAATGACGATCCTCAATTTTATTTTCTAGAATCCTTGTCATAAAGCAAAACAGGGCTACTGCTTTATTACCAGACAGTTCCATGAGTATCACTTCAGCAGTGACCTGCCTCACAGACTACTGACCATGTCAAGTGACCCCCCCCCCATGTTTATTGCACTAAAATGTGTACAAAACACACTGAACCCTGTGCAAGTTCTATCTGCGTTACATGTAACAGAGTGTGTCATTACACTGATCCTTTAACTTAGGTACTGGATGGTCTAAGGAAAGTCACCTGCATTTCTGGAAAAGATGTTGGCTTTGCGGAGTCCAGAAGGGATGCCCTGAAGGCCATTGCTCAGTAAGTTCTTCCTCTTTATTTCCAGAATATATTTTGTGTATGTTAACTTATGGTATGCACCTCATATACACAACATAGTTCCGTGATGCCATATTGCTGTGTGTATAGCCTGTCATTTTCTCCATTCTGGTTGTTGGTTCACTTCTTGACTCCTCCTCCAGTCGTCAGGAGCAATCACAGAAATCATGTTTATCTCAGGTTTTTGGTCCCAACCAATTATCTGTCAATAACAGTTCCACACACCTTTATATAATATCTTCTACTGCATGCATGGCCTTGGAAATGACTCCCCTAGTGTCCAACATATCTGCCCGGACACCCCTCACTTAATGATGCTCTTGGCCAGCCAGCCAAGTTCCAATTCAGAACTTCACCCCATGTTCATCATTTGACATTTTCCTTGTCTTTCCATCTAGTAGGACCATGGTGAATAGCACAATGCCAACCTGGTTGCTGTTGTATGCCCCACAATTCTCAACTCGTCTGCAGGCCTTTAGATGTTAGCATAGGCAGTTTACTAGTATGTGTTTTTATATGCTCTGATTGGTAAAACTAATTTTACCAATGCTGCTCTGAGGTTTCTGTGTGCCTTATAAAAGTCTGCAACAATTATATAGGCTGTGCCCAACTGACCCGCTCGGTAGGTTCACTCTTCCTGACTGCTTTGGTAATGGCATTGCGTAAAGCATAGCACAGAGACATTTTAGGGGTCGGTCTTATTCTTTTTTCCTCACTCAAGAATAAATGAGTGCCATGCATAGGTGCAATTGTATCTGTGAGGTTATTAATGTATGAAATACCATGATTTTCAAGTTTATACCCTAAGCCCTAAATCAATTTTTAATAATAGTTGTTTGGCTTCTCCCTTTTTTGCCCTTCTGGTCAGTCCTCTATTAAATATGTTCCCTTAATTTAAAGAAAAGCTTTATAAACAGATACTTTATATCATATTAAGTGGCTTATTAAAGAATCTTACTAAACTGGTGTGTATATTTATATATATATATATATATATATATATATATATATATATATATATATATATATATATATATATATATATATATATATATATATTTAAAGGGGAACTCCACAAAAACATAATTTAAGCTTTTTGAAAAGTAAACATAATTTCAAGCAACTTTGCAATACACATCATTTAGGAAATATGCAGACTTTTCATGATTTTTATCTGACAGTCTAGCCCCCTGCTCTCCTGCTGATCTGTCTGACTACTTTGCTGAGCTCACTGACTACTGTTACTTTGTATCAGCAGCCATCTGTCTTTAGCCTGCATCCTCCAAACCCACAATATCCTGCACACGTGATTTCAATAAGGAAAGAAACATCACAGTGCAATGCATTGTGTGTGAAGTAGTTCCTGCATGCTGTCTGTAAGCTGTGGAGAAGTTGTTACAATTTGTAACATCAGTGTTTTAGTCCCTCCTTCCCTGCCAGGATTTCAAATGATGCAGAAAGAGAAGAACTGTTAAACAGCTGGATTTCAGCATAGAAAATGGCATTTATTCATACTTTTTGAAGAAGCAGGTAACTGTGCTGGATATATTAGGGGTTTCTGTGTTATGTGGGCTTCTTTATCAAATTTTGGTTTGGAAGCCGGAGTTCCCCTTTAAGTAAATATTGTCCTTTTACATCTCATCACATCTCCCTGCTTATAATATAACGTCTCTCTTTATCCAGGGTTTGCCAGACAGTTGGAGTTAAGGGGGATGGATGTGCAGAGGAAGCCCTGTGCAGGGAGAATATCGCCCTGGTTTATAACACCCTACTGAACTGCATGAATGACTACACTACAGATAGCCGAGGGGACGTCGGAGCCTGGTAATGTGCACAGTGCTGAAACGAACATTGAATACTCTTGTTAAATATACTGGACATGATTATATGCTATTCTACCAATGAAAGTGTAGTCTCCGGTATTTCAGCTCCTGCAGACATTTACTAGTGGGTTTCCTTTATGCTACCTGGTAAATAACTGCACATAGCCGGCTGATGGGTCTATTCCATCGGATAGTATACTGTACTACAGCAATGCATGGGCAGCTTTGCGGTATAATTCGCTAAAACATAAAGCAACAATTAATAAAGGCAGTTGACATACTGTTCATATAAAGCCTTTACCAAGCTGTAGCTGAACTAAAACTCACCATCTGAGAATGTAGTTTGTTCAGCAGCAATTGGACCAAAAAAAAATCCACTTTAACATAATGTTTAACTGAGTTTTATATTCATCTGTCCAATTTCCGTGATCTAACAGTTCTTTTCTCTCTCGCATTGAACTGTGGGTTTACCACTCTGATGTGAGAGACACATTTTATGAAATGTACCAGCTGTACCCTAAAGGTGTTTGTGGTGAACTTGCTCGGGAAATAGAAAGAATTACATTGACATCAGCAGTTGTGGTAAAAGTGATTTGCCTGCGTCTTGGTACAGTGAATCCAACAATCTGATTTATTGCACTTGTGGTGTAAAATAGTGTGTGTTCAGGATAGAGATGGGAGCTCAAGTGCAAAACTGTATTCATGTGCCAACATTCTAGTTTAGCTCTGTCCCTCAACTGCTTTATTCTTTGTAACTAGGGCAGGTGATTTATGTAGTGGCATAACTAATCAAAGGTGGACCCAGATGTAGAACGCATTACAGAATTGCATGTTGGAAAATTTCCCTCTGCCTTGCCCCCCTAGATATGGCTTATTGTGTCTCCGGCAGGCCCAGGTACACTGCTCAATTTGTAGTTAGGCCACTGAATTACAGCTCTCTACCTCTTATTGGGGGGTTCTGGGTAACTAGAAAACCCAGGGGTATTTCATATATCCACCCACACACAATAACCACAAAGCAAAGTTCACTGCTTGGGATGGGTGGGATTTTGAACTTATAAGGGAGCACTTTTATTTCAATTCCCTTTAGAATATGGAGAGAAAAAGCAGTGCCTACAGCTCTACCCCCTTAACTTGCACAGACATGCAGTCAGTGGATCTCTAGATTTCCTACAGACCGTTTAGAAAACTCCAACACATTCACTAACGTTTCTGCTGTTTTTCGAAAACAGCAGAAATGTTAGTGAATGTTTATAATAAAAATCCTTTATATTCGTAAGACCTGAGAGTGCAGCTTCTTCATGGTTATGGGGCTATCAAGTGAACAGTTAGTGGCGTGCACCTAGGCATTGTGGAGCATCTAATCATGAGTGCTGATAATTTCCTCCATCAACTAACCACATGTATTTGATAGATTAGGCACCAGGGGGCAGCCCTAGGCTAGTAAAACACCAGTCATGATAAAAAAAGACTTATGGAATCTCTCTGTTCAGGCTATAAGCAAACTTAGGGGACTGTTCCTGCTGAATTGTGCTTAGTACAGAGGAATATTTATGATGCCACATTTTATGGTATCTCTGTACAGGCTATGGGCAAGCTTTGGAGGCTGTTCCTGCTTAATTGTGTTTAATACAATAGTAATAAAGTAGCATTGATAAGAATATTGTTTAAACGCTTGGTCCCAGATACGAGCCATCACAGTGGCTCAGACTTATGGGCAAGGTTATCAGGCACTGAGTATAAGTGCAAATGA
The DNA here is from genome assembly GCA_038501925.1 of Xenopus petersii. NCBI lineage: Eukaryota > Metazoa > Chordata > Amphibia > Anura > Pipidae > Xenopus > Xenopus petersii. The sequence continues at coordinate 89,464,081 of CM076688.1, read as the reverse complement.
ATTCCAGGCTTCTCCCTTACAACTTATCCTTCCATTAAATCAGTACCAGTGATATCTCCTGTCCATGCTCAGCCATGTGTGTGTGTGTGTGTGCCCTCGCCTCCTCCTTCCCGTCTGGCTTGTAATTAAATTCCCAATAAGCCTTCCCATCTCAGGGAAAGAGATTCCACAGCTTATCTACCTGTGCCTCGTGCCCTCCATTCATTCCTTTTACAGAGGTACAAATTGCTCTCTTGTCATAATGTGCAGCCCATTGTCTTCTTACTTTGTCATTGGGATTTTTATTGGTTTTAAAAAGACATACTCGCTCATGTGAGCGTTCAGTGTGTTTCATAACTTATTTACCTCCTGCACCAGTACAAATCTTTCCTATCACCTGTCAGTGCATCTTTATTGCCTCCTGTTTCCAACTAACATTGTACATTGTGTAACCACATTACCTAATCACAATTGTCCCTTTCTCTTCCAGTAATGACACAGACCCCAGCAGATAACAAAAGCTGAGGCTCAGACTGTGTTTAGTGTTAATAAAACAATACTCAGAGGGGAAAAAATGCAGTTATCCCAGATTTGTGCTCTTGGGTTTCATAAGGAGCTCTCAGGCAGTCTCAGCTACAGACATTCATATCCTAATAATCCCCAGGAATGATAATACCAAACACAGCAGCTTCCTCTTATTAAATGGGAATAAATTAACTATTGACATCAGTCTGAGACTCACAGGTGCCCCCCTCCCCCTGCTGCTGAAATATTCCCATACTGCCTTTTACTTTTGTTGGTTTGGGTTGTCCTTATCTTCATCTGCCATGTTGTTCTATCCACACTTGGAGTTTAAAGGAAAAGTAACATAAAAAAATAAGTGTTTTAACGTAATAATAATATAATGCAGTCTTGCCCTGCACTGGTAAATCTGGTGTGGTTGCTTCAGAAACACTACTATTGTTTATATAAATGAGCTGCTGTGTAGCAATGGAGCAGCCATTCAAATGAGAAAAGGCTCAGGCTACACAGCAGATGGCAGATAAGCTCTGTAGAACATAATGGTCGGGTTTTGGGCAAAAAGTTCCCGATTCCCTGGCAGTGCGGGCAGTCCGTAACCTGGCTGGGTACCTGACAAAGGTATGGACTTGAGCCCTCCCCTGAAGTTGTAGTTTTTTTTTTTTTTTTTCACTTCTTTGTGGATTCTGTGTCTTTCTGTTCAAAGTGATGTCTCTTCCAGTTTTGCATGTCCCTGGGTCAGAAGGTAAGTTGGCCTATTGGGGTAGTGGATCAGTGGGGGAAATTGTGGATTGTGGATCCCAGGTAACGGGTATGGGTATAAGAAAATGGACTGGAGCAAGACTCTAGTCACCCTATCCAGTTTCTATGCTAGCCATGTCATGCGAAGTGATTGGGTGCAGGCACTCGGACAAATGAAAAGTGATTGGCTGCACCACCAAGTTATAACACTACAGTTATCTCTCAGCTGGTTGATACCCCAGAAGGCCGTGGGCCAGCAGTAGTAGTCCTTGTCTGCGTAGACAATAAAGAATGGCTCAATGGCTTCCCCTGTTTTTGAGACTTTCTTGTTGGTTTTCCAGTCTTCCCTTGGGTCTGACCTGCGCTGCACAACATAAAATGTGTAATAACACCAAATAATAGTAATTAGCATTAACATAGTATCAAACCAAATTCTGAGAATGTTTCAAATCGCTCTGTCTACTCTGTCATTTAAACTGACATCCCAGATGCCCTTGAACGAGGCTAATTTGTCATGGTGCTTTGTTAACACTGGCTGGAATGTTAAAAAGCCAACACTTGGGAAGCTCTGGGCTCAGTGTGAATCATTCCTATTGTAGCAACACATTGTGCAGAAGGAAGAATGGGCACTTAGCTGGGGCTTGAGGTGTTGGATTAAGAGCAAGCCAGTTGGGTGGAATTGGGTTCATAGAGACAAACGTTGTGATGGCAGAGAAGATCCGGTTTCCATCTACCTTGTTTCTTATGCAGTGATACAGACTACTGAAAAACTCTATGTTAGGTCAGAGCCCCCAGAATATCAAGGCCGGAGGTTCTACAGGTCCCTTAGTGAAACACATAACGTAGAGTGTGTGCAGTAAAAGTAAGAACCAATATCAGCAGCTTAAATCTGGCCATGTATGGCCATCTTAACATGGATAAAGCTCTGTACATTACTGTCATTTAACTGAGACCATATTAAAGAAGGATATTGGAGGAAAGTGCAAAACAGAACAAGTGGAGTGGAGCCAGATGCCTCAGTCTGATGCAGGAGAGGTTTTCAGTTCAGTAGGTAGATATCAGTTGCACCTTCAAGAGAAACCAGGCACCTCCTATAGACTATAGCCTATCTCTTCTGTGTTGATGGGGCATGTCTGCAGAATAAACAAACCTCCATCTGCTCAGAATGATATTTATATATATCAGTATAAACCTGGGTATAGGGTTTCATATGTATTTGTGTTGGCGACACATCAGCATGGTTAGAGGCTGGTCAATATTTGTCACATCAACTTTCTCAGGCACCACAACAGTAACACATCCAGCTGCCTGTAATATAATGTCTGATATTGATTCGATGGGCATATAGACTGGCTGTGGAGGGTAACCCCACACCCTAATGTGCTATTATGCAAATATACAGAGTTATATTCCCCTACTGAAAAAAAGAAGGATAAAGTCATTGAGGAGCCATATCCAAGCACTCTGATGCACTTCTCATGTGCTACAATTATATACATGCTGAATTATACAGGGAACTCTGAGTATCTTTCATGTATTATAAGGAATAACTTACCTCCTACTGTAAATTATAAGGATATTAGAAGGTACTGAGAGGTTCTGTGACCATATAAAGACACAAGGCTGCAGGCTGAGTTATACAGGGAACTCCGAGTATCACTCGTGTATTATAAGGGATAATGTACCCCCTACTGTAAATTAAAAGGATATTAGAAGCCATTGAGGGGTTCTGTGACCATATAAAGGCATAGGGCTGCAGTTCAGTGATTCAGCCTGTTTATTATTCATTGCCTGAAAATCCTTTATGTGATAAAGAAAACCCTCTAAGCCAGGGATCCCCAACCTTTTGAACCCATGAGCAACATTCAGAAGTAAAAGCAGTTGGGGAGCAACACAAGCATGAAAATTGTTCCTGGGGTGCCAAAAACGGGCTGTGATTGGCCATTTAGTAGCCCCTATGTATATTGTCAACCTACATTGAGACTCTGTTTGGCAGTACACCTGTTTTTTATACAACCAAAACTTGCCTCCAAGCCAAAAATTCAAAAACAAGCACCTCTTTTGAGGCCACCGGGAGCAACATCCAAGGGGTTGGAGAGCAGCATGTTGCTCACGAGCTACTGGTTGGGGATCACTGCTCTAAGCCGAACCCTGTGATTATGTTCTTGTTTATTTTCCAGGGTGAGGGAGGCAGCGATGGCCAGTCTTCAGGATGTGACATTACTGGTTGCCCAGAGTGAGACTGCTCTCCTAGAACCTGACATGTAAGTGGATGTATCACATGGTACAGATAATATATAAGAGGGTCAGAATGCTATTAAATGACTGCACTGTTGTGATTATCTTGCAGTGTCCAGCGGATGATGTGTGCCCTCTCTCAGCAATCTGCCGAGAAAATTGACCGGTACCGAGCTTTTGCTGGATCTGTCTTTCTTAATCTCCTTTACTTCGACAACCCATCAGTCCCACATATCCCACATCGGGAAGAACTGGAGAGGATATTTCCCAGGTAACCACTCTATAAGCATTCCAGACTTTACACCTAGATTCCATAGACTTGACCACTCGCACATTTTAGTCTTAAAAGATGTGGTATATGGCCACTCCCCTCATACAGATACAGTTTGGCCAAGATTCATCTTCCTTAAAAAATTAGGTGTGGTAAGTAAATATGAATTTCGCTTTGATGATCTTCATTTGGATGTTTTTTGTTTGATGCATTGGTTCATAATAATGATGCAAGGCACTGTTACGACCCCATGTCAGTTATATTTATACGTAGGCTTTAAATGTGAGCGTTAGCAGTGTCTATAAATACTAAGCAATATTTTGTCTGCACAGAACACAAGCAGAAGCCCTGAACTGGAATGCACCATCGCAAGCTTTTCCCCGGATCACCCAGTTACTGGGATTATCCACGTATCGGTACAATGTACTAATGGGCCTGACGGTATCTGTGGGTGGACTTACGGAGTCTACGGTAAGAACGATTATTCCTTATTTTACTCAGAGGCAAAAGGTTGTTTCTGGGATTTATTGCAGGCGCTTTTAATTTCAGTTTGGGGAGGGGACCCGTTGTGAGAAACCACATTTCCATGAGAATACATTAAAACACATATATAAAGCTCCAAAGGTTCCACAGAGCTGTACAATAAATGGGTGTCTGCACTGAACATACAATATTACATACAATAACAACCAATAACTGATACAAGAGGTAAAGAATTCTCTGCCCACAGAAGCTTACAATCTAAAACACCGGATTGTTGATGACCTGAGTTCAAGCTGATTGTTAATATGAAATATCCATACAAACAGATTCCACTGGATATTCTAAGAAACGGATGAGTTTTGGGTTCTATTCAGAAAGGCTTTGTTGCCCAGGTTATAAGAAGGTGAAAGTGGTATTGCAAAGCCTTACTTTTCAGCTCCAAAATCTAATGTGTCTGCCTGCCCCCAAGTGAAGGTGATGTTTCCGAGTGCAGGCTCAGCGGGCAGATGCATATTCTTAGCCTGTGTTTCTCTGCATGCTGAGATGCGACTCACCTCACCAAAGTCTTATAACTGTAGGACAGATTCAAGGCCACACACTCTCACTAAGGTTTCCAGTAGGGATTCTCCGAATACAGGATCCGGTTCGGAATTCTGCCTTTTTCGGCAGGATTCGGATTCAGCTGAATATTTCTGCCCGGCCGAATCCGAATTTACATATACAAATTAGGGGCGGGTAGGGAAATCATGTGACTTTTTGGTCACAAAACAAGGAAGTAAAAATGTTTTCCCCTTTCCCTAATTTGCATATGCAAATTAGGATTTGGTTCGGCATTCAGCTAAATCTTTTGCGAAGGATTCAGGGGTTCGGACAAATCTAAAATAGTAGATCTGGTGCATCCCTAATTTCCAGCCATGCTTGGCAGAAGGAATCCACATTTCATTAACTGATTCATAAAGGGGCCTTTTCAACTCCAGGTTTTACTGAAATTCCTGAGGAGCCCAGCCCTGTATCACTTACATACTTCACAGTTTGCTTTGTGTTAATGACATTGCTTGCTTATAGAAAGCTACAGATTGCCTTTATATCAGTTCTGCCGATTTATACTTTGTTAAATGTCCCTTTCCTTTGCAAGAGCATCAGGAAATGTTTAAAGGCTCAAAACTGCATTATAAAACCTGGAAGTATTTATCCGGGGGCAGAAAGTAGGATTAACGAAGGGCAATGTCACATCCATTTATTTCATGTCAGAATCCAGGCAGCAGTAGCTTTGTAATATATCAACAGAAATAGAACGTAAACATATGCATTATCCTTCAGTCTTCTAGAATAGCCTACAAAGGAACTATATGATGTTAAAAACAAAATGGAGGGCAAGCTCAGCATTATTAGAAAAAATAGAGGCAAATCTTGCAGTTCGACTACTGATATACTTCCCCCAAGAGATTGGCATCTGCACTGCAGAGATGTTTGTCCAAATAATTAAGCTGAATCCATATTCATTTATACACTTTATTACTGGCATACTATCCTGGGACATTCAGGTAAAGTAAAGGTGGGCATACATGGCCGATAAAAGCTGCTGACTGGGCCCCTTCAGACTGATTCAGCAGCTTACTGCCCCTCCTAAAATGTTATTTGGCTGAAAAGTGACCAGGTATGTCTCAGGTAGGTTAGAAAATCACATTATGAGGACCACATGGGTCACTGATGCGGTCTCCCTAGGCTCCTATTATGATCCAATCAGTCACTTGGGGTCAAACAATCTCACTAAATTTTTTTCCTGGGACTTGGCTCTAATGTTTCATTTGCTCCACTGTTAACCCAACTTCTTCAAATAAGTGTTCCTGTAGATCTGCTTCCTTACATGTATATAGTGCTTTATGGTGCAACTGTGTCTCTGCCAGAACATTGATTGCATTTCTATCCGTTTCATCTGATCTTATTGGCTTGCTCTCTATTAACCTCACTATCTGATTGGCACCAAATCCTTGCACCCTCTTTATCTCTCCCTATTTCCCACGTTCAGAGGAAGCTGCAGAAGGCTGGCTAGTTTCTTCTTGCCCATGGGGGGTTCACAGTTAGAAGGGATCAAAGCCAGTGCAGCGGCTCACTCCGGTTGGGTTACATCTGTAATTATCATTTTTATATGGGAGACATTTAAGCATAAACAATGGCAGAGTGAAATTGCATTCATCAGAGCCCCGAGACAGCAGCTTACCCAGGCCCTGCCATGTCAGTACAAAGGAATATTAAGGTGCTTAAATGAGGGCGTAGAGGTGTACAAAGGGGAGAATGCTGGGAAGTTTGCTGTAAGAACTTTTTATATTATCTCTGTTTATATATTAGCAGCTTTTTGGTGCATTACAAGGGGAGATGGGAGTTACTCCCGGACTGGCTTGTTGTGTAGCCCATTGTGCAGGTGCAGTAGGTGTGACGCTGGGTGAACAATGTGTCCTAATCATTCAATGCCCTTAAGTGTCTGTATTCTGATCTTTTGTTCATGCAGAGTCAAGCCAATGGCAAGATAAATGCCAGCAGCATCATGTGCTAAATGTATGTCAGTCATCCTATCACAAGCTTCTTGTGGGTTCTCCTCTAGCAGCCAATATCATTGGTCAAGGAGCCAAAGGCATCTCTCAAACTGCTGCAGAGCTAAGGCTAATGCAACTCAGGGCTGAAAACACTGACCAGGAACACTGACATCAGCCTTTCTTACTTGCCTGCTCCCACAACTATTGTGTTGGCCTGAGTGCAGGTACATACAGCGGATTTTGGTGCCAATGCACAGGTGTTTTTTTTTTTAGTGTAATAAAAGGCCCAAAGTTTACCCAGGAGCAGAAACCCATAGCAACCAATCGGCAGGAAGCATTTACTGGTCACCTGTTTAAAAAGCAAGCATCTTATTGGTTGCTATGTGTTACTGCTCCTGGCCAAGCTTAGTGCATTTTATTACATATAAAGAGTTCTTTAGGCACAGTCAACCTGCTTCAAAGGAATTCTCTCATTCAAGCACAGAGAGCACCGAGTTCTGTGACTGGGAAATGACTTGGGCTCATTATATCTGACATATTTCAAAAGAAATGATAATCAGACAGAAGTCAGCGTGTGGTTTTACAGAGAAATGCTAGATATCCATAATGCCATTACTCAGAGCAAAAAGTAAGAGCGTTACTAAGTCCAGCACCTGTGGGCCCTGCAACATTCACTTGGGGCTCACTTTGTCGGCTGGATGAACTCTCTCATGTCAGAAGGAATATCCATTAAGTGTGAGTACGAGGATTACATTACTGCTACATTCAGTGTTGCCAAGTCAAATTCCATGGAAACCAAGTTGGCGGCGCAGACAGGGAGAGTGTGGAAAGGTTTTCTCAGTAGCTCTTATGGATTGGGACAGCTCAATACAAAACCCATCAGTGTTAGGAGGGACAGGCAGGATTGCAGTGATACAGAGAGCAATAACAGAGTCTGTTTTTTCTGTATTCTGTGAGATGACATTTACTGCTCGTGGCACTCAGGGTGGCGCTGTGCCACGACTAATGAGCTGTTGGTAAATGTATTGGAATCTCTGGCTTCCCACAGGGGCAAAAACATTTCATGTGGCTCTTTGTTATTTTTCGGTTTTCCTGACCAAAGCGATGGGATAGCGGCACCCTCCTCCTGCTGCTTTTAATCTGCTGAGCCGTAATAATTCCAGGAAAGCGGAGCCCACTGGAAACACCGGGCCTCTCTGCCAAAATATAATATTATATTACATAGCTGAGGGGTTTGGAATGATTATGCGCCCACAGGGATATCACATATATCAAAGGTTAGAGGGAGACAGACTGTCATCACTTATTCCCTACGTTTTAACCTTGGCGTATAGTTCCCCCGTGTTATAAACGGTGTGGCATATCTGTGGTGTCATTGCTAAACCCATGACATCATTGTGTCAGACTTTCACTCTTGGTCACATTCCTTGAAGTTTCCCCCGCACAGCACCCACTGTTAACCATCCTAGTATTCCAGAAGAGACCGACCCCCCCAACAATCAGAGAGCCATTACCTGCTCCTCACTTGGTTATTGGTGGCCCCTTGCCCACTTACAAAGGGGCAACTTAGAAAGATCGAGGAGGTCGGTATTTAAGCATCCTGCCGTTAACCCTTCAGTTAAAGCATCACAATTGAATGGGCACTACTAGCAATGACTGTTTCCATGGCAAAGCCTAATGTTCTAATATCACCATTTCTCTCCCTCCAATACAGGTGAGATACTCAGCACAGGGTCTGTTTGAATACCTTCGGGCAATCCAGAATGACGCAGAACAAATGGATGCCTTCTCCACCTCACTGCTTCAGGTCTTCAGAGACAATCAGCACATGGACAGGTATCTGTAAAGCTCACAAGTGTAATATGTGTGTGTGTGTCTTCAGACAATAAGCAAACCCACACATGAATGCTTCATGTCTACTATTGTATCAGCTGGTTACAGCCGCGCAGCATGTGGGCTTCCTATGTGTTCAGTATTTCTATGAGGTGCAGGGGGTGGTTGGCAGAGCTGACAAGGATTTGTCTCAGGTATTTGCGGATCAGTAGTAGGAATTCTGGCAGCCCTACTCACTACATGTCTTACTCTCCCTTTTAGAGTCTCCACTCCCCTGCTGAAAATGTTGGATCAGATGTTGGCCAATGGCTGCTTTGATATCTACACACAGGAGGAAAAGTAAGACTTGTTGTATTATATAGATATAAGGTTTTGCATGGTTACCAAGGAGAGTTGCATTGCTGCATAGCCAGTGCTTGGTCATAGCACCACCTTATAGCTTGGCTTAGTTACACTATACACAGACTCCACCATACAGATATATACAGAAATACAGTGTCTCCAGCTGTAACATCAGTAGCACTTGCTCTCAGCTGCACATTCACATTACCCTGCACTTCATCTCCTTCCCAAGATATTAATAAGGGAATTCAATATCATTTTGGTAAGCAAAGTGAGGGCGTAGGCCCGTCCTTCCTCGCCAGGTGTAAGTTCATTTATCTTGGCATTTTCAACTTTCCACGGAATTTCCCCAATTTCCTCCAAGCGAGCGATGAAACTGAAGTCTTTATCCAAGAGGCGCGGGTTGGGTTCCTTTCATACAGAGGCACAATTGGCAGCCGAATGGATCGAGAGTAAGGCCGGTCATATGGTTCCCTTTACCTAATGAATTCCACATGTCCCTCTTCAAGTGGTCTCTTTGTTCCGATGTCCTCTGTTTGGAGGAATGTTTTCAAATCAGTTTAAAATCCTTACTAATTTGCAGTGCTGTGGCCCCAAGATGCACTGGGGCAAATCATTCTGTATTTACCCTTATGGAAGTCTTAAGTGTGAAAAACGTCCACACATTATATAACTGCAGGAATTGATTCCAGAATCAGAGTCTCTGGCCTACAACTCCCAGCATCCTTCCAACAGCTCATAATGTGCCCTGGGTACCCCTGAAACTATACCTTACATTACTCCAATGTTTCTATATATCTGTAACCTTGTTATGAGCTAAGGGTCCCAACCTGATGGCCAGTTAGGGTGAAGGGTGAGTGCTTATATTTGCCCTTGGTACCCCTAGAACTATAGCAGGGTGACTGTTACCCCAATGTTTCTATATATCCGTAACCTTATGAGCTATGATGTCCTTTTGTTCCGAGTTGAAGCTAATTCTGCAACGAGGTTCTGCTGGAACCAATCATATTTCATTATTATTCCTGAGAGTCGCCTGAGCAGGGTAATTTCAGAAGGAGGGATTATCCAAGGTTTGGACATGATAAAGATGAAAAATATGTTGATCTTCCCATAGATGGTAACATTAGAAGGATTTCGGGCCGTTTAATGAGGAATTAGCAAATTGAGGTCAGGTGCAAATTATTATCTGTGATTTGGGTAAATGTAATGAAAAATGCCTAAAAGAGCCAGTTCCTGGACACAAATAGCCAACTGCACCAATGAGGGATGGCAGATAAAATTAGTAAATCTCCCCCTAGTCTGAGGTCAGTTTTGGTTTATGTTGTTATACTTGCTGGGTACCAGCAGCTGAATAAACACCATCGGCAGCCATCTTGTTATCTTCTTTTTCTGAAAACATTTATTGGCAAAACCCCCACCCCCAGAGTTCCCATGTTTGCAAGCAAATGGGGCTTCTCGGTGCTGTAACTACCTGCACAGATTACATTTGCATATGCAAATTAGGGGCGGAGAGGGAAATCGCATGACTTTTTTTTTTCACAGAACAAGGAAGTAAAAAATGTTTTCCCCTTCCCACCCCTAATTTGCATACGCAAATTAGGATTTGGTTCGGTATTCGGCTGAATCCTTCGTGAAGGATTCGGGGGTTCGTTCGAATCCAAAATAGTGGATTCGGTGCATCCCTAGTTACTATGTTATGTTACTATGTTATGGCAGTTGGGAATTGTGCTGTAGCTCAGGATTCTGCCCCAACTGTCACAATGTGAATGAGTTGCAGGAGAACAACCGAACAACACAAGTCTGATGTGCTACATTATCTCCCTGCAGCCACCCCTTTGCCTCCGACTTATTGTCCCTTTGCAGAGAAGAGATCAAGAGATCCAAAGACATCCAGAAGCTCAGATCCAGTATTGCTGTGTAAGTAGCTTGGGAGCTCCAGAAGGTTACAGTTATGTTGTTATATCCAACCATATAGCTGTACAATGGGGGGAGCATGTATGATGCACCTCCAGGCAGCAGTGCTGCAGTTTATAATGCATTAGTTAAATGTACAATTTCCAGTAACAGCCCCATTGGGTGTCCGTGCCAAAATATAAAGTTAAGGCCAACAGGACACCTGCTAGAGATTGCCTGGGCTTGTCCACTCACTGTTCAGCTTTTATTTACTTCAAATAAACATTTTCTTGAAAGGAAATGGGCACCTGCCAGGACCCAACTTGTCACCCTTTCCCTCACCCCAGATGAACACGAGCACCCTTCTCATTATGTATTCTAAAAGCGAAACCATCCTTCTGCCTGCTAGGATGGGTCCTATTGACATATTCATGTTATGTGACTTATGTTCATCAATTATATAATTCCAAGGGGTAGTTTTAGAGCAGGAGAAAGGGTATTTGCCCTGGGCTTGATGGGGGGTGGGGGTAGAACACAGATACAATTACACAGTTCCTGAGCTGTTTTCTCTCCCTTTATCTGTGTCTTTCATTTCCTTTCAGGTTCTGTGGCCTGATCCAGTTCCCTGGTGATATCCGAAAGAAGGTTCTGTTACAGCTGTTGCTTTTGGTTTGTCATCCATTCCCAAGAGTAAGTGCCACGTCCCTAATCCTCATTGTACAGTGGATGTCATGCCCCCAAGGCACTTCAAAATCATATCACACCCCTGTGTGTCTCATATTAACTCACCAGATCAGGCTCCACTTAGGTCGTCATCCAAGAACCCCGTTATAGTTTGACTTGTGCATACATTACTGGGGTGGGGGAGTCATATAAGGTTCAGTGCAGCCGGCTGCTCTACTGAAACAGCATTTTGCAGATGTAATAAAAGCCAATAAAATATGGAAGGGGGGGGCAGATTAGGTTTCCTGGAATTCTGGCAACCATGTTGATTTTGGATTCCATTTTCATGGCTCATACCTCAGTGAGGCAGCAAGTAGCTTTCTGCTGGAGAGAAAATGTGAGCCTTGGAGTGTAATAAATCTTCCTTTAATGGGGCCTCGTTGGGGGGGGGGGGTGTAATTCAGTCCTATTGGCAATGTAACTTGCTTAAAGAGGATGCAACCTGCCCTGTGGCATTCTGGCCAGAAAATGGTCATGCAGGTCAAATCCAGGTTTGGGCGCTGGAGCTGAAAGAGTTATTATTAATAAAGGTGCAGTGTGAAATTCTAATGGTTCAGGTTTTTTAACCCCTAACCACCCAGTGCATTGACCAAACTTAGAGAAGTGGGCTGAGTGGAAGAGAAAGGCCAACCCGATTGCTTCTGTCTCTGCAGATCAGGAAGACAACAGCCAGCGAGGTGTACGAGATGCTCCTTACGTACGACGATGTGGTCGAACCAGAAATTCTGGATGAAGTCATGAACATACTGAGTGACACCACTTGGTGAGTAGCCCTCCTTTTAATGGGACACTGCCAAAGAGTGCTCTATTCCCACATTAATAGACTCAAAGGCAACAATCTGGAGCCTACCACCTTGTGATTTTGCACTTTTCCCTTCCTCCTGACCCAGATACATACCAGCAGATAACAAGGGATATTTATGCAAAACACAGGGGGAGAAAAGTGGCTCCCACTAGCCACAGCAGCCACACTCCTAAACCATACAGGCAGGTTCATTGGTTTCTAGATACCGCTGCAGAACCTCTTTGTTGCAAAAAGTGAAAAATGTAATTTATTAAGTCAAACAACCAGGCAACGTTTCAGGCTTACTCTTGCCCTTTCTCAAGGGCAAGAGTAAGCCCGAAAAATTGGCTAGTTGTTTGACCTAATAAATTCAAGTTTTCATTTTTTGCAACAAAGAGGTGCTGCAGCGGTATTTTTTTCCTGTATCTCTATGCAAACCCCTGGCAAGGGTTTCTGGACTGCTTTGCATCTGACCTACAAGGTTAAATAAGGTGGTTGAAGCACACACAATATTGTCTAAATTGGTTCCTGAATAACTTCTCTGTAGTGTGAGACTAGGATTGGGACCTTGGATTTATCAACTGCATTGGGAGCAGAGTATAATCTCTGTAAAACCTACCTTTCAAAATCAGGGACATACCCTTTTCATATGGATGGAACAACTATGGTTGCCACCTTTTCTGGAAAAAAATACCAGCCTTCCTATATATTTATCTTTTTTCCCTATTAATAACATTGGGATCAACTATAATTTTTACCGGCCAGGCCAGTAAAATACCGGCAGGGGGCAACCCTAGGAACAACAGACACACTATGGCCACCACAATATGTGACAAATTGTTGCTTCCCAAGCATTGTCTGATACACATACAGCACTAAAGTGTGCAACCAGCTGCACTTTATATAATAATGTGGGGGGTGATGTGAAAGTCTCATCTTGCAAGACTGTGAGAGAAAAGGACATTTAAGGGTCAATCTGGGACTTAGAAATTAAAGCAGAACAGTTGTGTTCCTAAGGAAATGCCACATGTTGAGTTGACCGGGTGAGTTTATGGGTATAGTTTGAGTTTAAACAATGCCATCACCCTGCTACAGGAGATATATAGATATAGATAGATATAGATATAGATAGATATAGAGATATAGAGAGATAGATAGATAGAGAGAGAGAGAGATAGATAGATAATAGATAGATACATATAGATAGATATAGATAGATATAGATATATATATATATATATATAGTGAAGTAAGTACCCCCTCTTTTAAAATATAAGGATATTATAAGTTACCAAGAGTTGACTTCTAATATACTTATATTTTGCAACAGGGACTACTTTATTATAATACACAAGTTTAAGTGAGTCATATGACAGAGCTGACATTACAAAGCTCCGATTATAACCGATGGCATCACTAAGCACCGTTTATAAGGATACAATACACAAAAGCCATGAATATCTTGTAAACGATATCCTTATAAATGGTGACTAGTGATGTCATCAGTTATAAACGGTGAGCAGTGATGTCATTTTTGTCACATGACTCATTAAAACTTGTGTATTATAATAAATAAAGTACCCCTGTTGCAAAAATATGAGGATATTAGAAGTCACCTCGAGTTCCATGACCTGTATAAAAACACTCGGCCTTCAGCCTCATGTTTTTATATGGTGATGAAACTCCTCAGTAACTTATAATTTACAAGAGCGGGTACTTTATTCACTATATAATTTACAGGATATTCATGGTTCTTGTGTATTATATATGTAATGCATTTATTGTTCCAGGTTGGGGTGACAGCATTAAACTGTTAGTATAAACACAGTGCGGTTGGGCATAATCCTTCAGAGTTTCCGAGGATGAAGCCGCTTGTTGGAGGAATTTGGTGCTTCTGGAAAGCATGATTGAGGGATTCTTTTGGAGGTTATTAAAAATGTGTTGAAATTCCAGAAGCCTTTGAAGCCACAGCTTGGGAAATGAAAAATAAAGCTCAGCGGGGAGGGTGCAGATATCAGAGAGAGATACTGTTGGGCTTGGTCTCCTCTGAAGTCAATAGCAAAATCCTGCACTGGACTAATATGGAAATATAATATCTTCCCTATGTCATCCCTTGGCTTTCTGACCCTGCTCAGTGCATAGTGTTTGTGCAAAATATACATTTCTGTTTCTAGTGGCGTCTACAAGCAACCTTATTTTCCTATGAGCATATTATGTGCCCAGAAACCATGTGGCACCTCCAGGCCTGGACTGAGATTCAAAATAGGTCCTGGCATTTCAGGTACACAGAGGCCCAAACAGGCCACACAGAGGTCCAAACAGCCCCCAAAAGCCCAAAATATAGTGACTGTCTATGGCAACTTATAGCAGCCCCTCTGGCATTTGCCAGAACCCACAGATTGCCAGTCCAGGCCTGGGCACCTCCCTCCCAAATATACAGAGAAGGAATGTTCTGGGCACACAATAAGCTATACCCTCATACTGTACTGTCTAAGGGAAACAATATGGCACCTCCATCCTATATATATATAAATACAAATATACAAAGAAGGAATGTTCTGGGCACACAATAAGCTATACCCTCATACTGTACTGTCTAAGGGAAACAATATGGCACCAAATATACAGAGAAGGAATGTTCTGAGCACACAATAAGCTATACCCTCATACGGTACTGTCTAAGGGAAACAATATCCTATATATATATATATATAAATACAAATATACAGAGAAGGAATGTTCTGGGCACACAATAAGCTATACTCTCATACTGTACTGTTATATATATATATATATATATATATATATATATATATATATATATATATATATATATACAAATATACAGAGAAGGAATGTTCTGAGCACACAATAAGCTATACCCTCATACGGTACTGTCTAAGGGAAACAATATCCTATATATATATATATATATATATATAAATACAAATATACAGAGAAGGAATGTTCTGAGCACACAATAAGCTATACCCTCATACGGTACTGTCTAAGGGAAACAATATCCTATATATATATATATATAAATACAAATATACAGAGAAGGAATGTTCTGGGCACACAATAAGCTATACTCTCATACTGTACTGTCTAAGGGAAACAATATGGCACCTCCATCCTATATATATATATATATATATATATATATATATATATATATATATATATATATATATATATATATATATATAAATACAAATATACAAAGAAGGAATGTTCTGGGCACACAATAAGCTATACCCTCATACTGTACTGTCTAAGGGAAACAATATGGCACCTCCATCCTATATATAAATAAATACAAATATACAGAGAAGGAATGTTCTGAGCACACAATAAGCTATACCCTCATACTGTACTGTCTAAGGGAAACAATATGGCACCTCCATCCTATATATATATATATATATATATATATATATATATATATATATATATATATATATATATATATATATATATATATATATATATATATATATATATATATATATATATACAAATATACAGAGAAGGAATGTTCTGGGCACACAATAAGCTATACCCTCATACTGTACTGTCTAAAGCCAAGGGCACACAAATTGCTCTCTCTGTTGTCATGTATCTGCCCCATGGAGTCTGATGTGAATGTTTTCTTTCCCTTTCAGGGATGCAGACTTACCTATTGTCCGGGAGCACAGAAACCACCTGTGTGATTTATTGAAAGTGTCCAAGCCGAAACAAGTGACCAAGGTGAGTGGCAGGCTTATTGTATATGGAGTGTGGACTTGAGATTGATAATGTGAGAAATTCCCTTTCAATTAAATTCCCCCCCCCCCTCATATGTTGCAATTATCCAGCACTGCAATACTGACTAATGTAACCCAGATGGTAGAACCGCCCAATACGCACGGCTATCGGCAGGGAATGGGAGGATTTAGTGGCCACAGATATGTGATACTGCAGAACAGTAAGCAGGGAAAATGCGGAGCTCAGCTCTGAGCACACAACAACGTGTCATCGTGCCGTTTCCCTATCACCGCAATTTCTGGTGTGCGCTCATTACTGCGGCTAGGCTTAGATTTCACACAGCGTGTGCATGTGCTCTCTGGGTCCACTTTCTCATCCACTGTGTATATCTGGATAAAGTGGGAGTACTGGGATATATCACACTCTTTTGCCTCTGATACAAGCAGTAAAGCTGGTAAGGGAAACCTTCAGTCCTCCAGCTGTTGTTGAACTTTAACTTTGGTTTCAGTATTATGCGTGTGAAGGGCTGTATAAATCCAATATACCAAGTATTCATCATGTGTGTGTCTGTTTTCAAATGATACAAACAAACATATGTGGGGCCTTTAATAAGCTGAGAGCAATCCAGATCCACTAAAGGCCACATCCAGACACGGGCCTCCAACAGCCCTGAATCATATCACTTATGTACGTGGGGTGGTACAGGGAGAGGATCTGTAATCCGGAAAGCTCTGAATTACAGGAACGACATCTCTCAGACTCCATATTAATCAAATAATTAAAAAAATTTTAAAAAAGATTTCTCTTTCTCTGTAATAACCAGTACCTTGTACTTGATCCCATGAATCTGTCATGTAGGCAAAACAATCCTATTGGGTTTATTTCATGTTTAAATGATTATTTAGCAGACTTAAAGGATAATTAAACCTTTAAAATAAGTGAATTTAAGATTGATGAGGGGCTATTTTTTTCACGAGTGAGTTTATTGTCATTTCATCCATATATGTTTGTACAGTACCCAGTGACACTAAACAACGTTCCTCTAGGACCCTGGTGCTACACACAACATAGATGTACCGGACAACAAGCACTTTTGTAATGCACTTTCATTATTTATTTTGTTTTAATTCCAAGATATTAAAGGACACGTGTACTGTTAATATGAATGAATTTTGTTACAAAAGTCTGACCACCAAGTAGTCAAGGAAGTTGTCAGGAGAAAGAAAGAGGCTGCTCTGATGTTCTCCTGATTAGGAATAAAATTAAAAACCTTTTCTAAGCAGAAGAACATCAGAGCAGCCTCTTTCTTTCTCCTGACAACTTCCTTGACTACTTGGTGGTCAGACTGGTGGGAAAATTTTGTAACAAAATTCATTCATGTTAAAGGGGTGGTTCACCTTCAAACAACTTGTTGGTGTCAGATCACCAGAAATAAAGACTTTTTACAATGATTTTCTATTTTCTATGTTTTTCTAATATTGAAGTGTAAATTGACATTTTTCACCTTCTGAAGCAGCTCTGGGAGGAGGGGTCGCCGACCCTTTAAACTGTTAGAAATTGATACATTTAGTTGATACATTTCTTATCTTTGTCCCTGCTGAGCAGAATCTCTGGGTTTCATAACAAAGAAAGAAATCCAGTAGCACACTGTAATTGTTGCAAAATCCGTGATGAAGTTATTTAGCCCATATATAAACAGACAAGGGCACCGTTTTGACCGCCATTGGTCTTAATGAAATAGAGCACTCCTGATTACTTCTATTGAGTTTCATTACAGGCAGCTGTTAGAATTGATACAATAGTTGTTAAAACTCCAGAGATGCTGCTGAGAAATGTATCAACTAAATGTTGCAAAAGTGTAACAGTTCAGAGTCTGCACCTGAATTACTGAGCTGCCAGACTCAAACACCACAGACAGGAACATTCAACTTACTTAGATTTTGGATAAACAGTAAAAAAGAAATAATGAAAAACAATTGAAACAAGTCTTTATTTCTGGGGAACAACTGAATTGAAAAAAAGTGTTTGGAAGGAGAACAACCCTTTAACAGTACACGTGTCCCTTAAAATCTTGGTATTAAAAGAAAATAATGAATGTATCAATCAATTTTACATTCACTTATTTTTAAGGTTTACTTATCCGTTAAGGTATGAAGATCTAAATTATGGCAAGATCCCTTCACTGGAAAGCCCCAGGTCCAGAGCATTCTGGATAACGGGTCCTATACCTGTACAGGGAGAGGAGCGCTAGTGGAAGAGAGATCCATATATATGAGTGCTGGGGGGGGGGAGAGATAGAGAGAGAAAGAAATGGTACAGGGAACAGAGCTCCAAAAAGTGAATGTAAAGTCAGAAGGAAATGGTAGAGAGAGATGGGGCAGAATTGTTGCAAAGAAAGGGCACCAGAATCAGCACAGATAATGGGTGAAGGTCAGAGAGAGAGAGGGGTGGGGGGGTTGGAGTGGGTGAAGCTTAGAGAGAGGGTGGTGGGTGAGGGGTAGTTGGAATGGGTGAAGGTGAGTGAGGGTTATGTGGGGGTCAGAGAGAGGGGTGGGTGGGGGGTTGGCATGTGTGAAGGTGAGTGAGAGGG
Source organism: Xenopus petersii (assembly GCA_038501925.1). NCBI lineage: Eukaryota > Metazoa > Chordata > Amphibia > Anura > Pipidae > Xenopus > Xenopus petersii. The sequence goes on along the minus strand of CM076688.1, from coordinate 89,445,404 downwards.
GGGGTTGGAGTGGGTGAAGCTTAGAGAGAGAGGGGGTTATGAGAGGGCGGGGGTCAGAGACAGAGGGGTGCGTGGGGGGTTGGAATGGGTGAAGGTCAGAGAGAGAGAGAGAGAGAGAGAGAGGGTTGGAATGGGTGAAGATGAGTGAGAGAGGGTGGTGGTCAGAAAGGGGTTTCAGTGTCACAGAGCAGTAGTCAAGTAGTCAAGTAGTAGAGAGAGAGAGGAAAGAATTTGCACAGATCATACTAGTTGGATTGATGCCTCTAACAGGCAGGAGAGAGGTGTTTGTATCAGTGAGACACAAAGTCTGAGAATAGGATTTAGTCACTGAGCTGAGGGCCCGGTGATAGGGGTCAGAGAGATGTAAGGGCACTGATAGGACCAGGCTATGCTGGAAGCTAAAGGGTTCCATTTCTATTAAATACTGTGCATTTCTGTCAGTCAGTGGCCTGATAATATCTCTGCTCCCATCTGCGGAAGAATAGCTTGGTGCCGAGTACTTCTCTCACACCCTGTCTGCTGACTGACTGACAAGACTTTTACTGTGACGGGGAGATCTCTGGCGCAGCAGCTGCACATCTGTTAGACATGGATTTGATTATCCGAGGATTCCATAGCGGCCTTTATTGTAGCACACGATGACATAGAAAAACACAATTACAGAACCATGCTGTCTCCCCCCCTTTCTCTTTTCCAGGTATCTCCTTCCTAAGAAGCAGATGGACAAACAGAAACCTGAGAGCAGTGAAACAATGTTCCCAGCAGTGAATGAGAGGGTAAATGCATTGCTCTGGTCTGACCAGCAGGGGTCACTAAGCAGAGACACTATGTCTTGTGCTGCACTTGCACCCGGCCACACAACCTCCTCTGTAGTATTTAGGCTCCAGACGATTCCATGTACCAATTGTATAAAACTAAATAAAACATGTCCAGAAACATAACCAGCTTCCTGCTGATTTCTATACTCTCCACCACGTTAAACCATGTACCATCTCTCCCCAGGGAAGGTGCAGCTTGAGTCCTCAGGCAGAGACAGGGTTAAAGTGTGTGCGTGACAGGGCCACCCGGGCCCTACAGGAGCCATTGATAGAGAGGAAGTAGTTCCGGCCTGGAATAGTGTTTGATTCCATTGTGCCTCAGTGCTGGAGGGGACACTTCACTGACTCGCTATGGCCGCCCACTCGCCCCTGTGCGCCCTGCTTGTTGGTTTTCTATCTGTAACACAAACAAAACAAAAAGTGGTGGGAACTGTGAAACGAGTCTTTGTTCTTCCCAGATATCCTATGAGTTTATTTTTATTAACCCATCCAGTGCCTTCAACAGCTCCCATAGTGCCAGTGCCACCCATTCCAGTGTTGTGGGTTCCTCTATGCACATTAGTGATGTTTCCTATTTCCTGACCAGATATAAATATATTTATATATAAACTACCTGCTCAGTTAAAGTGATAAAAGTCTTCTCCTTCCGTCAGATCCAGAGATTTCAGGTTCTCCTCAAACCCTCCGCCAGTCAGGTCCTGAAATTAGGAGCAAGTCATTAGCACCTACACATTAAAGCAAGGCTGAGGTAGGTAGTCTGGTGGGATGGAGATACTGAGGGAAGCTATTTCCTGCGCACTAACCATTTCCTGCTCTTCTGTATCTGGCTGCATTCTTACTTGCCTGTTAGTTCTGAACCACCAGTGAATGGCTGGAGATGGGCCTGGAGGCCTCAGGCAGTTATCAGGTGGGTGTTGTTTGTTGAGCAGACACACAGGGGGAGACAGAGGCACAGAATCCCACCCACTCTGTTTGTGCTTTCTTGTGATTTCTTACAATTACCGTATTCTCTCCCCCCCCCAACTTGTAAATACATGAAAGCCAAACACTTGTACCCCCCTTCTTTATAAAGCAACAAGGAGCACGGCTGTTGCACCGTCTCTCCCTCTCCTCCTGTTTATGGGCGCTAAATAAATAACATAAAGGGGTGACTGCTAATGACTCGCTGGGATTAGCAGAGCAAAATCATCAAAGTAAAACAATTACTCAAATGCCCAAAAGCAGCAAAAATAGATTCAAAGATTTACTGTTAGACCCGACTATGGCTGATTACAGACAAAGCCACATTCCAGCCAGGCCTTCCGCATGCAAGCAAAGAGGCGTCTTGCACTACAATTCCCACAATTCTCTGACAGCTACAGGTTAATACTTTGTAGATTATGACTCTAGACTGTAAGCTCCTCTGGCAAGAGAACAGTTCAAAATTGATAGGAAGTCCAGATCAGCCAGTTTACCACTACTTGGTTCCTGCACAACTAAATTCCAAATATGGCACCAGCATAAATATCCTTCTGTGGTACGGTTGGAATTGAACTCAGGACTGAACCACTGCAAGGTATCAGCACTCACCACTAGACCACCCTGCTGTCTACAAAACGTCATTCCTTGCTGTAGCCTTCAGAGATTGTTCAGTACGGACTCTGCACTACTGGGACAGGTAATAAATATCAATAATGAAGAGATGCAACATGGTGGTGTAATGGGTTGTGCTGGTGGAGCTGTGAGTTCAATTCTGACCTGGGAATAAGCCATTAAGAGACTTTAAGAAATAAAACACCGGCACAGTGGCTCACACTGCTGAATATCCGCACTGGGGTCCTGAGATCAACGCCATCACAAAGTTTCTGTGTTTTCCCTGCATCTCAGTGGGTTACTCATGTCCTAACCTCCCTGGCACACAGCATTCATACACCACACACACCTGTCTGTTTTGGAGTAGAGCAAAGCACATACAGAGACAACATACAAGCTCCATGCAAATATCTGCTTCTTTGGGCAACTAATATCTTCTTGAGTCAACTTCAATCGATTCTGGGAGACTGAAGCAACACGCGGGTTTTACCACCAGCGATTTACATTATTGCCCGTGGGAAAGCTTTTACAGGAGAGTGTGCTATTGCACTTAGGAAGATTTTATTATGATTATTAACATGTATTTATATAGCGCCAACATATTGCGTAGCACTGTAAAGTAAATGTGATTATACAACTAAATCACATGAATTATATACATGGAATATATGGAGTAACAAACATCACAATCAATACAGGTACAAAAAGGTGAGGAAGGCCCTATGCATAGGCATACAGTCTAAAGGGAAGGGAGTAATACACAAGGTGTGGGAGTCGGCAAGATCGAATTAAGTGGGTGAGAAATGTGGTACTGTATGTGGTATTGCATTTGGTAGTTAAGCAGAGTGAGGGTAGGCTTCTCGAAAGAAGTGCGTTTTAAGAGATTTCTTGAAAGCAGAAAGGTTGGGAGAAAGTCGGATAGACCGTGGGAGAGAGTTCCAGAGGAGGGGTGCAGCCCTTGCAAAGTCTTGAATGCGAGCGTGTGTAGAGGTAATGAGAGAAGAGTTGAGTAGCAGGTCAGTAGAGGAGCGTAGTAAGCGAGTGGGTGAGTATATAGAGATGAGTTCAGAGATGTAGGGTGGGGCAGAGTTATGAAGTGCTTTGAAAGTCAGTGTCATTAATTTGAATTTGATTCTGAAAGGTAACGGAAGCCAGTGCAGGGATTGACAGAATGGAGAGGCAGAGGAGGAGCGGTTGATGAGCCTCGCAGCAGTGTTCATTATGGACTGGAGAGGTGACATTCTCTGGAGGGGGAGGCCAATTAAAAGAGAGTTACAGTAGTCTAGACGTGATATGATGAGAGACTGAATAAGAATTTTGGAAGCGTCTTGGGTGATAAATGATCATATTTTGGATATGTTCCTTAGGTGGAAGTGACATGATTTAATAAGTGACTGGATATGAGGAGTGAATGACAGGGCAGAATCTAGGATAACCCCAAGGCACCGGGCCTGGGGAGAGGGGGTGATAGTGGAATTGTTAACTATGATGGATACTTCGGGGATGTTACTGGTGTTAGTTGGAGGAAAGAGAACCATTTTGGTTTTAGAGAGGTTTAATTTAAGGTAGCGTTGCGACATCCAGGTAGAGATAGCGGACAGGCAGGAGGAGACGCGAGTTAGGAGTTCTGGGTTGAGATCAGGAGATGAGAGATAGATCTGAGTATCGTCAGCATAGAGGTGGTAGTGGAAACCATACGAATTTATTAATTTGCCAAGGGAGGAAGTATAGAGGGAGAATAGTAATGGTCCCAGGACAGAGCCTTGAGGAACTCCAACAGAAAGAGGTAGGGGAGAAAATGATACTCCATTGTAGGAGACACTGAAGGAACGGTGATATAAGAAGAGAACCAGGACAGGGCTGTGTCACAAAGGCAAAGTGACTGGAGGAGGAGAGGGTGATCTACAGTGTCAAATGCGGCTGAGAGATCAAGCAGTATTAGTAGTGAGAAATGATTGTTGGCTTTAGCGGTTAAAAGGTCATTAGTTAGTCGAGTCAGGGCAGTTTCCGTGGAGTGTTGTGGCTTAAAATCAGATTGTAGGGGGTCCAGCAGGTTATTGTCAGAGAGGAATGAGGTTAGTCGGTTGTAGACTAGGCGCTCAAGTAGTTTAGAGATGAAAGGTAGCAGAGAGATAGGTCGGAGGTTGTCTAGATTGGAGGGATCAAGAGAGGGTTTTTTCAGAATGGGGGTGACGAGCATGTTTTAGTTGAGAAGGAAACAGTCCAGTTGAGAGCGAAAGATTAAATAGGTGAGTTAAGGCTTTGATTAGACAAGGATTGGTATTGCAGAGAAGTTTTGAGGGAATTGGATCAAGCGGGCAGGTGGTAAGGTGAGAAGAGGCCAAAAGCTTTGAGACTTCCTCATCAGTGACAGGGGTGAAGGAGCACAGGAGAGACTGGGGAGTGTGGAGGGAGGGTGGTGGAAGTCTAGTGGGGTTGAGTAGTGTAATGTCCCTTCTGATAGTGTCAATTTTGTTTTTGAAGTGCTCAGCAATATCTTGAGCAGAGACAGATGTGCATGGAGGGGGTGGAGAAAGGGAAAGGAGAGTGTTAAAGGTGTAGAAAAGTTGTGCTGGTTTTTTAGAAAGGGAGTTAATGAGTGAAGTAAAGTATGTTTGTTTGGCTTGGAAGAGGCTGGTGTTAAAGGAGCGCAGGGCAGATTTGTAGCTCCAAAAGTCTGATTCTGAACAGGATTTGTGCCAGCGACGCTCAAGTGCACGTGAATGTTTTTGGAGCACTTTTGTATGAGCAGTATGTCAAGGTTGAAGTGGTTTGGGTCTAGAACGTTTAGTTTTTATAGGAGCAAGCTCATTTAGGGCAGTGGTGAGAGTACCATAGTAGACAGAGGTAGCCACATTAGGACATGAGATGGCTGAGATATTAGAGTGAAGAGAGTCAAAGGAAGAAGAGAGATGTGACACGTCTACAGCTTGCAAGTCACGGTAAGTACGTGTTTGGGGAATAGCAGGGGGTGAGGAGGGAGTTAGTGAGAGTTGAAATGTGAGCATATTGTGATCAGAGAGGGGAAATGGTGAGTTAGTAAAATTGGAGGTTGAACCGAGTCTGGTAAATATGAGATCCAGAGCATTACCATTGGAGTGAGAGGGGGAGTCTGAGCACAAAGATAAACCTAGGGAGGAGGTTAGTGAGAGAAGTTTAGAGACGGAAGAGTTGTTAATATTGTTGCCTCTGGAGAAAACTTTGGGCGATTTAGAGATATGTTGGGCATACCTCCAGCGATTTCAATTATTGGCAGTGGAGAAGCATTTTCGGGAGATTTGTCACCCACAGTCGTACATAAAAAAAATCATGGGCGACATCTTCCCATGTGCCACTGCTCTTAGGAACATACAGTTTACAACAGAAAACAAAGTGCAGCACGCTGCCTGGATATAAACACAAGGCCTGTAATTAAATCTCTTGCTGAAGGGAAATATTTGTTGTTCTGTGATGGTTTGTGACCCGGGCTCAGATTCCGGAGCCAGATATCCAACTATCCACAAGAGACTCAGAGCCGTCGTTATAAGTCGCATGGTTGCGGGGCTGCTCCGCACGTGTTTTAGATCACAGTTTCATCCCCGGCTTCAATGTGACCACATTATAGGCCATACGTGAAATGCGTCAGGCAGTGTGACTCAAAAGCATTGTGTGTGGGGGGGTGTAAATTAAAGGGAAGGGCTCCTGTAAGATGTGGGTTTGCAAAGAAAACAGGATCAAACAGGCTAAGAATATGCATCTCCTCTGTGCCGTGTGCAGCAACCACACTCCTAATGGGTCCTGTGCCTCAACATTCTCATCTCCTCCCCACACCACCACAAAATGCAGATTTTAGATTTTTATTTCAGGAAAGCAGCTGTGTGAGCACTGTCCCAGATTCTGCCCAATTTACCCACAGAGAGATCTCAGTCATCAACGCTTCAGTCTTCCATATGGTGACAAATAAAGCTCCCGGCTGGAGGGGTCAGTCTGGACTCTCTCCTCCCCCCAAACACAGACCAAGATCACCAGCCTGACCCAGACAACTTACCAATTTGACACACACAACAAATGGTGCTTTTGCATCCTGGAAGTGGATTACTGGAATCCTTGGTTTTGGTCTCTCCTGAAAAGAAAAAGTGGCCAAAGTAATGCACAATCCTAACCTGCAGCCTTGTGTCTTTATATGGTCACAGAACCCCTCAGTGACTTCTAATATCCTTATCATTTACAGTAGGGGGTACATTATACTGAGATATAATATACTTATAATGTATTCATCAATCTCACAGCTCGTTGGGAATCTGCTCTTGCCCCGCAGGGGTGAAGAGAACCCCTATATATATAGACATATTTATTCCAATGTCTGAACAAATGTTTTACCAACTTGTAATCTGGTTGAATCCCTATAGGCGAGAGTGCTGAGTTCTGCCTTCTGGAACGAGTGCGAGTCACTACTAAAACCAATGGCCACAGCTATAGAGAACAAGGCAGATCACCTAGCAGCAAAGGGTTAAGCAGTTAAACAGCCGTAGGGCGACATGATCAGATTAAAAGAAAAGCAAGGAATGTAGCCCAGAGACACCTGAGTTATGTCCAACCTGGGTCCCCCCAGCTCTTATTGAATTATAACTCTCAGAATATATATTATTATTATTTTACACATAGATGTTGCCTAGGAGATTCAAAAGCTGAAAGTACAACTTCTTTCTGCACTTACCTTTGATTCCTCGTAGGTGTAACATCCTTTGGAGATTTTATTGCTGTCAACATCACAAAATGCCACGACCTGTGGGGGGGAACAGAGACAATACTGGGTGGGTTACAGCTCAGACCTCTGACCTTCAGGCTGGGCCCCCTTAGCTCATAACAAGGTTACAGATATATAGAAATATTGGGGTAACAGTAACCCTGCTATGGTTCCAGGGGTACCCAGGGCACAAATAAACACTCACCCCAAATTTCACCCTAACTGACCTTCAGGCTGGGCCCCCTTAGCTCATAACGAGGTTACAGATATATAGAAATATTGGGGTAACAGTCACTCTGCTATAGTTCCAGGGGTACCCAGGACACAAATAAACACTCACCCCAAATCTCACCCTAACTGGCCTTCATATGAAATGTTGTTTTTAAGGAAACTATTTTTATTTTAAGGTTAAGTAAAAGCTCAACCTCATATAATTAGTATCAGGGCACAGGGCTGGACAGATGACCCATTACTGCTTGATCATTTACTGTGCTACAGGGCACCTGAGTGAACACCTGGGTTAAGGGTGCACCCCCCCAAAGTATGTATTAGACCTAACTGTCTAAACTGACCCCACCTACTGCATGAAGAGAGAATGAAGAGAACCAGGTTGCTTAAGGGGCAGAATAAAGAGTAACTTGACTATTTCATAAATGGTACAGAATATTTCATTGATTGTATTTAGAAAATGTCTTATTTCAGAAAGATGAAGCTTATATTTAATTTTCATGCAGATTGTCTTTGCCGATCTTACATTTACTTCTTAAAGGATAAGTAAACTTTAAATTGCTCAGGGTGCTTTTTTTTTTTTTTTTTGGAAAATTCACCTTAATTGATTTTTTCAGTTTCAATGCTATATAAGTTTTTATTAACTGCCAATGTAATGAATTTTGTAACAACAGCACCACTTGCTGGTCAGATTCTGTTACTGTACAGTCAAAGAGATGTATGTATAGAAAGGAAAACAGAGAAGTGTTGTGATGTTGCTTTGCTCAGGATAGTGATCAGAAGCCTCACATGCCCTTTGTCATCTCCTTCCTGAGCAGAGCAATTTATGTGCTCAAGTGTTGCCCTTCACTAATAACCAGGGGTTCAACCAGTCCTTCACATTTGCTCTATGTTCTGTGTTATTACAGATCACTAGATCCAGGAGAATGATTTCTGGTTGGTTCCTTAACAACCTGTAACATAAAATTTTCATCATGTTAATAAGTGTGTTCTTATTGCTCCATGTCACACACATAACTATGGAAAGCTGCGCCACTGCAGCCTAGTGGGGGGCATTCTTTTAAAAAACACTATTGTTTGCCCCAACTGGAGTGCAGGCTCCATACCTTCTTCCATAGGATGGTACAGGTGACATCTAGTGAGACTGGAGGAAAGGAGATTTCACCATCAGTGTATGAGGGTTCTTTACAGTAAGGACAGTCAGATAATGGGATTCCCTGACAAGAGATGGGGAACGACTTATTGGTGGGGAGGAAAGGAGATTTCACAATCAGCATAGGAAGGATGAAATCTCACATGTGCTGAGTCTCAATACTTTGATAACAAAATTCATTACTGAAACATTCCTCTGACATCATTGCCTTCTTTCCACTCCACTTCCTCTGACATCATTGCCTTCTTTCCACTTCCTCTGACATCATTGCCTTCTTTTTTGCTCCACTTCCTCTGACTTCATTGCCTTCTTTCCACTCTACTTACATTTTCTCAGCATAGTAACAATTTCTGTCCTGTAAGGGCAGTACAGTGGCAGATTATAGGGTTTCCTGCCCCTGGATGAAGTTGCAGAGGGTTTGGGAAAGGCTGAAGTCAATAAAGTCGAGTCCTTTCTCAGCTTTACTCACTGTTATTACATTTTTAGGACAGAAACAGCCAATATGTCACTTTATTTTCACTGCTGTTGCTTTATACTCAGAGAGCTCAGTTTGATTTGATATCCACCTGTGGCCCCATGGGGCCAGTTCCCTTGCTCTTGCACACTGCACAACTTCTAATGGGCCCGTGTATTTGCTGATGTGACACGTGAAACTCATTGGCAGGTTGGAGAATCTGGAAGAGAACTTGGGAGCTGAGGTCACATCAGTCATTTCTCACCCAATGCAGCCTGTACCGGATCCAGTGAATGTTTCTACCATCAGTCTCATTTCCTGGGGATTTAGTGCTCTCACATTTACTAACTGCACAGGAGCCAGGGAACTGCCTTGAAGGAAAAACCCTTTAGACTTTAGGCTCAGTTAACTCTCACTGGAGATGCCTGGGATAGTAAGAGCGTGAGACGACTGCAGGAACGCCAAATTAGCTGCCCATTCACACAGTGTTGGTAACTTAGAGGCCTGTATATGGGAGTAAACTCACTGCCCACCCACATGATATGTGCCCACAAACTAGCCATCCTTCCGGCTAAGGTTGCCATTGGCCCACTGATGTGATCCTCTTCTAACAGGTGTCCATAGGCATTTATTATCAACCCATCTTTGACCAAACAATCAGATCAAGTTGCTCTTCTGTGTATGGCCTATGACTCAAAGACAAACAATGTCACAGGAAACAGTACAAATAAGTCTGTAAGGGGAGCACAAAGTAGTAAATTATGTCAGAGGAAGTGTAAGGGGAGCACGAAGTAGGCAATGTAAGGGGAGCAGTAAAGAAGGCAATGTCAGAGGATGTGTAAGTAAAGTGTAAATAAGTGATGTCAGAGGAAGTATAAGGGAAGCAAAGAATAGGCAATGATGTCAGAGGAAGTGTAAGTAGAGTGGAAAGAAGGCAATGATGTCAGAGGAAGTGGAGTGGAAAGAAGGCAATGATGTCAGAGGAAGTGGAGTGGAAAGAAAGCAATGATGTCAGAGGAAGTGTAAAGAAGGCAATGATGTCAGAGGAAGTGGAGTGGAAAGAAGGCAATGATGTCAGAGGAAGGTTTCAGTAATGAATTTCATTATCAAAGTATTGAGCCTCAGCATATGTGTGATTTCAATAGTAGTTTTGGTGCACATTGCAGCTAAAGACACCCTTAGTAATCATATGAATATTATCAGTCTGTGCAATAATTTACTGATCTTTTGACATTGGATCAATTTAAGTCTTGCCTGCTGTTGCTGGTCTACAAATCTGAAACTCTACTGTCGGGTGCTGGGAGTTGAAACTTTGCAAGAACTGGGGCCGCACTATTAATGACCCTCTTGCATCTCAATAACTGTCTCATACCAGGAACATGGTGCCGGCAGAGAGCTCAGTAGTACAGGGGACACACACACATCAGGGACTTATTAGAGGGCGGGTGACAGCAGATAATGTACCTGTGAGCAGTAGAATTAGTCTCTGTCCTCCCGAGGGCCTGACGTCTGTGTGTCTGTCTGTATATGTGTATAACTGTGTGTATGTGGGTGGTCCGGCAGCCGAGAGTCTAATTACTTTCATATGCCCCATCGTGTGTAATTTAATTAGCAACAAATACAAACACCCCCACCAGCCTCTCACATCTGCCCTGCTCTCTGTTATGACAATAAATAAAGGCTACAAACATCCGAGTTGTACTCACTCCCCCACTAATCCTTGAAAGATTAATGCAAAGGCCCCTAATCCCCCAAACTACCCACAGCAAGGGCCACACAAACCTGAGTCACATATCCGATTAAAGGGGAACTGCTGCCACAATACAAAATAAATCTCTGTGTATCTCACAGCAATGGATACATTCTATTCTTTACTCTGGTTCTGGGGAGAAGTGATTTCATTCAGAAAAGACTGGATGTCTGTTTGGTATTTGATTACGTGGGACCTGGCCTGGACTGGCAATCTGTGGGTTCTGGCAAATGCCAGAGGGGCTGCTATACTGAAAGCAGTATTCAGTGGGCTGGTGGAGGCTGTTTGGGCCTCTGTGTACCTGAAATGCCAGGGCTTATTTTAATTCTCAGTCCAAACCTGCGTGGGACTGTCTCACATTCCTTTCTGGCAAACTGCAGCAGCCCGTCTCACTTTATGGCAATGATTACAGATATATACTCATATTTACTCTGAACCAGATAAGTCTCACAAGCAGAGAAAGGCCAATAATGCTGGCACCCTGCTTGCCACTCCTAGGGTTGCCACCTTTTCTGGAAAAAAATACCGGCCTTCCTTTATATTTATCTTTTTTCTCTAATAACATTGGGATCAGCCATCGTTTTTTTAACGGCCAGGCAGTTAAAACACTGGTGAGTCCCATCAGCATCCGGAATCACTGGAGAAGTATTTCACCGAAGAAAATGGGAAGTTGGGGACAACACAAGGAAGGAAGGTGCCACATTTATTGCAGAAACCGTACAGAATACAGTTGGGCAGTGGGTGCCAGGAGAAAGTCCCTTACCACTCTGGGTGACTGAGAAACACAATGGCTGCACGGGCACAGATGGAATCCAATCAGATCAGAGCAATAACTCACCAACCAAACTGTCAGGTATAGGTGCCATCACACCCACCCAAGCTGCACTCAGTTGTAGAGCTCCATATGAATGTGGTCCACCTATAATGTGTAACCCTTTGACTGCCGTGGGGCTTTGTTCTTGCTGTGCCATGCTTAGCCAGGATCAAGATGGTGTGACACATGGCCAAGTGAAGCTGGGATACTGTATGTTTGGCAAGCAAAAAACATTTGTGCACTGGCAGATATAATTATTTCAGATTGTGCTTGACTGATAGCTACACCTTTTCATAAGTGAGAGGGGAAGCCAACCATAATCCCCCCCCAGCCCAAACTGTGGGAAAATGGGGGGGGGGGGTTGGTCTGACCCAAACAGGACACAAAGAGTTCAAGGCTAACAAAGCTAAAGTATAAACAGTGCAGGGAGCACGTGTCTGCGAGTATAAACACTCTCCCTTCCCGCCTGGTGCTGCACCGGATACAGACACCTGGGAAACAGCAGGACCTTTATCTCTCAGGAGATAGCATTGCAAGAGGAGCGCCAGGAGCAGAAAGAGCTTCCCATCCAGGAGGTCCCTGTGAAGGTGTCAGAGCCAGTGACAAGCTCCAGGATACACAATCCAGACTCTGATGGCTACTGGGACCCTAACAGCTGGGGGGCCATTCGCTAACTACTCTGGGTCTAATTGCCAATCTGGTTCTGTACATTGCTACTCCAAATGGGAAAGTGATACCTAAAGCGCTGGAGGTGCCAGAACCATAAATATTTATATCAATGTTGCTGTAGAGCTTATAATACCATGTGATTTCCTTTACTGACTGAGTGGGAGCAGATTGAGATTTGGCTTACAAGAGGGGGCCAGGAGCAGCGGCTGCACAAGTGGAAGTGATCAGATCATGACTTGGTTGGCTGGTAGCGGTGCAATTCTAGTTCTCTGCCCATACAGCAAACCACTCCTATCAGCTAAGGGGCAGATTTGGTAGCAATCTTGCCGAGCCTAATAAATATGGTACAGACCAGGGATGGTAAAATAAGTTCAGGTGCATAGTATACAATACAAACATGCTAAGAATCCAGGAAACACATATGAATAACAGGTCTGCCCCTAAGAGTTTACAATCTACTTGAAGTCTGATAATTCAGAGTAATCCAGGGATCTCTAACCTTCTGACTGCTGTTCTATAATAGCTGGTTGTCACTGATTCAGTATTGCAGTACCTTTTCTTACCTGCTGGTGGCACCACTCCCTGCAGGTAATGTCAGTAAAGTAAATGCAGGCAGATCCCAGGAAAGGTTTAATCAGGCTGAAAGTATCTGCACCCCTGGGCCACCATACACCAGTGTCAGGTTTGGCAGCAGCCATGGCCGAGCCAGAACGACAAACAAAACAAGCGTATGAATTTGTTGGATGTTTTAACCCTTTGTGTGTGGCAGGGGGACTCTCTCATCTTACCAAGTCGTCGCCAATAAACACATAGAATAGACCTGGATACGTAGAGTGTATGGCACAGGCATGCTAGTACCTTTGTGTTAAAGTTTCATCAGAAACGGAAAAAATAATTGAACATATACGTATAAACAGTGTGCAATGTCCAACAGACCTTCTGTCGATTCGCCTCTGTCAGACTCCGGTACAATTTCCGACCTTGTTTCCCAGCATTCCAGATGGTGAAGGACGGCCAATGTGCAAGGACCTTCTCCTCGAGGAACCGCACTCGGTGCGCCCAGATTGTCTCCCTGCGAAATCAAACAACAAACATCATTGCAGTTCAACTGTACCTCGTGCAGGCAGCTAGCTGGGACCCAGGGCCAGAAAACATCACTGGTTAAATACTTATTATTCATAGAAATATACACAGTACTGAATAACCAGCCATACAGATCCTCATTAATAATCCTTAATCATATCATTGTTCACGCGACTCACTAAAACATGTTTAAATAGAAATACCGTGTCACCTATAAGAATAGTAACCCCTCAGTGACTTCTAATATCCTTATAATTTACAGTAGGGGGTACATTATCCCTTATAATACATGAGTGATACTCAGAGTTCCCTGTATAACTCAGCCTGCAGCCTTGTGCCTTTATATGGTCACAGAACCCCTCAGTGACTTCTAATATCCTTATAATTTACAGTGGGGGTACATTATCCCTTATAATACATGAGTGATACTCAGAGTTCCCTGTATAACTCAGCCTGCAGCCTTGTGGCTTTATATGGTCACAGAACCCCTCGGTGACTTCTAATATCCTTATAATTTACAGTGGGGGTACATTATCCCTTCTAATACAAGTGATACTCAGCAATTCTATGAGTTAATACAAACAGGAGCTTAACAGCCGCACAGATCTCAGTTGCTGGGGCTGTACGAGAGCTGAGCACGTAGTTTCGCAGGTTTCTCGCCCCGAGGCTGCTGCTGAGGGTTATATGAACTCTCCTCTCGGTGATGATTATCAATGGATTAATTCAGCATTTCTCATTTTTCTTTGTAAACAAACTTTAGCCTTTTAACCTCTGCAGCTCCAAACTAGATGTGCAGCTCTAATGAATCAGTCAGTAGGATTGGTGGGCTCAGCTTTTACAATGGACCCGAGTCAGTTGGTACCCAGGTTACTGTTAATTCCCATCAGCTGATCCTGGGGGGCCCAATCACCTAATAAACGGTTTATTCTACTTGTCAGTGAGTACATTCCAGCCACACACTCAGGTCACAAAGGAGGAATTCATGTGGCCCCAACAAGCAGACCTGTAACAGCAGAGGCAGGACCAGTAAATATGTGATACTGAGCCGGGGGTTAATCTTACAGCCATACAGACACCGGACAATTACCACCAGGTCCAGGCTGATGTTGAGTTCCCCTGTGATAACGGTAGTCACAATTGGAGGAGGCTGAACGGGTGCACTAGGAATGGGCAATCTGCTAGAACATATGGCCACTTTGTGAGTGGCATCAACACATGCTCAAATTTGCATCCAAACTTCTGCTTTGCCTTCATAAATGGGCCCTAATGTCCCTATTCCCTGCGGTAATGCTTCATTATTGTATTATATTAAGGGTAGTGCCAGTGTTACTCTAAGACCAGCGATCCCCAACCAGTAGCTTGTGAACAACATGTTGCTCTCCAACCCCTTGGATGTTGTTTCTCCCAGTGGCCTCAAAGCAGGAGCTTGTTCTTGAATTCCTGACTTGGAGGCAAGTTTTGGTTGTATAAAAACCAGGTGTTCTGCCAAACAGAGTCTCCTGTAGGCTGCCAGTCCTCATAGGGACTTCCAAATGGCCAATCACAGCACTTATTTGGTACCCCAGGAACTTTTTTCATGCTTGTGCCAACAATTTTTACGTTTGAATGTGGCTCACAGATTTAAAAAAAAAAAAAAAAAGGTTGGGGACCCCTGCTCTAAGAAACCCAAGAGACCAACAGAATTTGATGGAGGGATATTTTCTCAAACTGAGCTACTATGTTGCTGCTACTTTCTGCTCTGGACCTGCATCTCTATCTTTATCCCATGCAGAGTTAAAGCACCACATGCAATGCCCCCCCACCCCATGCCCATCCCAAAGAGGAGGTGTCAAGCTCTAGTAAATATTGCCACACTCAGATTACTGACAGAAGAGCTTCCCATTGGCACAGGAGAGGGAGTCTGAATGTTTAATTAAACTATTACACGACTCACCCCCCCTTCCTTCCATGAGAAGCTGCCACTCCCACTATTTCCTTAATATTCCCATTACCCGAGCCAAAAAAACACTTGCTTTCCAGGTTGGGGCCCCAGGGTAAGAGAAACTGTGATTAGATCTGGGGGGGGGGGAGGATTTGAGTGAGAGCCAGGACAGGTGCAGTGGGAACTTGTAGGATTGAAACAAGCGAGGGTGCAGGGAGTTAAGAGAAAAGCCTTACAGCAATAGGTACAGTGTGGGAATTCTCTCGCTCCCTGGAAACTGCCTGGGCATTGACATAACACTGTGTATTTTGATGCCCTCAAACGGACACAGCTAAACCAGTCCAGCTGTGGCCAATATTTCTATAAATACTGTGTATAAACCAGCATAGGTATTCCTCTGTACTAAGCACAATTTAGCAGGAACAGGCCCCCAAGTTTGCTCATAGTCTGTACAGAGAGATCCCATAATACTATGGCAGCATAGGTATTGCCCTGTGCTAAGCACAATTCAGCAGGAACAGGCCCTTACATTGCAGCAGATGCATTTTTACACACAAACACACTACCTGACTCAAAATCAGATCGCAACCTTCTCCCTAATAAAAGCTCCTCTGGGGCAAGTGCCTATTCATGGAAAACTCCCGCGCATGGGTCAGGGTGTAACTGTTCCTCCCACACATGCCAAGAATATATTGGTTGCTTCAGATTTTGACACCTGATTTAATTTACTATGAGATGCCACTTGGCGCCAATAAAACAAGCAGAGGTTTGTGTTAAATGCGTCACACAGTCCCAGTGTATATGAGAGATGTAGTTAAGCAACAGACACGCACCCTTTCCCTACTGAGACCTCTAAGAGGTAATTTAATGAATTTGCTCTCCTTTAATGAAAAGGACATGTGATTGAACGTGATGGAAAGGTGAGTCCAGTCTTAGCTATTCCAATGAAGAAGCGGCTATGGCGGAGCTCACTGCGGCGTGCAGCGATCCCTTCCTGGATACACTCCAATCTCACACAAATTGTTCCTCGCTAGTAGCGCTGGCCATTCAACGAAGGGAACACTGATGTTAATATCAATCCGGCTTTATTGTTTCACACAGTGCAGAGTTATGTTCACAGTGGGTGCGCTATATCAAAACCTACGCGTTTCGTGTCTACGTGATCGACACTTCCCCAGTCTTAGCTACCATGTAATTCACTGCATCCACAACATGCTAAGAGTTCAGTTACAACAGGGATCCCCAACCTTTAGAACCTGTGAGCTACATTCAGAAGTAAAAGGAGTTGGGGAGCAACACTAGCATGACAAATGTTCCCGGGGTGCCAAATAAGGGCTGTGATTGGCCATTTGGTAGCCCCTATGTGGATTGTCAACCTACATTGAGACTCTGTTTGGCAGTGCACCTGGTTTTTATGCAACCAAAACTTGCCTCCAAGCCTGGAATTCAAAAATAAGCACCTGCTTTGAGGTCACAGGGAACAACATCCAAGGGGTTGGAGAGCAACATGTTGCTCATGAGCCCAGGGCCGATCCTTTCAAATGTGGGGCCCAATTGGGACCATGTTGGCGGGGCCCCTAGACAAAGTGTTGCTGGCTACTGACACAGCAAGTATTTAGGAAAATAAGGGCATACAGGCACAAAATAGAAAGGAAAGGGGCAGTGCGGGGTCCCCAGAGGTGCGGGGCCCAATTGGTCCAATTGGCCTAAGGCCGGCCCTGCATGAGCCACTGGTTGAGGGTCATTGAGTTACAGGTTCACTTGCCCTTTAATATCTGTGTCTATTTGTGGGTAGGATATTGCTCGGCTGGATGAGATGCGGGAGTGTCACATGCCACATACAGAGCCAGGGACTTACTGTAGGTAAAAGGCAAAAGCTACCTGCCCTGATTCTGCCTTTGCTTCCAAAAGGGGTTAAAAGGGAAGAGGTAACCCGCAGCTGAAAGCTGGAAATAAGGCGTGTCCAATAGCAGCGTGATGTATGGGAGACAGTGATCAGCAGTGTCTTGTCTCTCTGAATTATATTAAAGGGAACGGTGCCGGGGGCAATTCACATGCTGGGAGTTTGCATAAGGCTCCACATGACTTTATCTACCCTCTGTAACCCCTTCCCTGCCACCCTGGTAATATCAGCTCATAAACAATGATATTCCAAAATCTCTATCAGTGTGCTCTTATATGTTCTGTTATAAAGATAGCTAGAATGTCAGCCATAAAGCAGGACAGGACTGCTGCTTACAATGGGGATCAGATAGGATCTGTGTCATCTGGAGCAGAATTTATTGCTGTGGGTTTTGCTGCACAGGGAGCCTTGTTGTCCTGCATGTTAATGTTATATATTTTTATCAATAAACACAAATAAAGGAAACTGAAGATGTTGCAGTTTTAGGGTGGGCTCTGCTATGCTGCAGATTGTCACCAGGGGGCGTATTGCACAATAACCTAACTCAATATACAGTTCAACGACTCATGTACTTTCTTCCTTTTCCCAAACGTCTCTACATTAAGGGGCACATTTACTTAGTTCGAGTGAAGGATTAGAATAAAAAATACTTCGAATTTCGACCATCGAATTGGCTACTTTGACCTTCGACTTTAAATCGAACGATTCGAACTAAAAATAGTTCGACTATTCAACCATTCGATAGTCGAAGTACTGTCTCTTTAAAAAAAAACTTTGACTACCTACTTCGCCACCTAAAACCTACCGAGCACCAATGTTATCCTATGGGGACCTTCCCATAAGCTTTCCTTGCTTTTTTTTGATCAAAGGAAAATCGTTTGATCGATGGATTAAAATTCTTCGAAACGTTCGATTCGAAGGATTTAATCGTTTGGTCGAAGATTTTTCCTTCTATCGAACGAAATGCGGTAAATCCTTCGACTTTGATATTCGATGTAGTAGGATTTTCCTTCAAGGTTCGAATATCGAGGGTTAATTAACCCTCGATATTCAAGCAATAGTAAATGTGCCCCTAAATGTCATTGGTGCCTTTGGGGAGAATAAACGTATAATGCCATGTGCCACTGTTTCACTCAACAGGGCAAAGGAACTTACTCGGATACGGAGTGGGTGGCGGCTTGCTCATGATAGCGGTACAACAGGAGGCCCTTGTCCACTCTATAAGCCCCGCCTCCTTTCCGAAGGTGCTCATAGAAAAACAACAGGTCCTCTGGGGACCCCTAAAAAAATCAGAGAGACATTAAAAGGTATCACCAAACTTTACATTTTCAGTATTTCAGGGACAGAAATTCCTGGGGGGGCACAGACTGGGAGTCATTGGTCGGTTTTCCTATTGGTATACGTGGGAACGTGGCAGTTTAGCAGCCATTTGGCTTTGTCTGAACGTCTTTTTCCACCCAGTAACAAATTTCAATTATGTCTCCTTAAAGGGGTGGTTCACCTTTAAGTTAACTTTTACTATGCTATATAATGGTCAATTGTAAGCAACTTTTCAATTGGTCTTCATTATTTATTTTGTATAGTCTTGTAATTATTTGCCTTCTTCTTTCCAGCTTTCAAATGGGAGTCACTGACCCCATCTAAAAACCAAATGCTCTGTAAGGCTACACATTTATTGTCATTGCTCATCTTTCTATTCAGTTCCTCTCCTATTCATATTCCAGTGTCTTATTCAAATGAATGCATGGTTGCTCGGGTAATTTGGACCCTAGCAACCAAATGCAAACTGGAGAGCTGCTCAATAAAAAGCTAAAGCTAACTACAAAGAATAAAAAATGAAAACCATTTGCAGATTGTCAGAATATCACTCTCTACATCATACTAAAAGTAAATGCAAAGGTAAACATCCCCTTTACAGGGGGAAGACAGTGACCAACTGAAGTGCTTTTGGCTTGAGTCAGTATGGAAAGTAGCCTTAAATGTCAGCTTGTGATACCCATTGCTGTGCCACCTTCATTCATACTGATATGGTAACAAATCCAACTTTTGACCATTGGCACAGGCCAGACGGGCAGGTTAGTGCAACACAAATCTGTAATGTAGCCGCTCCTACTGCAACTGCATGTCACAGGAGTGTCAGCTCATGGGGTGAGGGGGGAGTTAGAAGTGAAGCAGTTGTGTGGCAGTATGGGAAGTGAAATCCTCAGGGTGACTTTGGCAATTCCCGACACACACAGACAGTTGTTTTGGCTGCTGCAGACATGAAGGTGCTAACCGGCCATCTGGCCAACGACCCCACCATGCACAGGGCCTGAGAGCTGAGCCTTTATACACTGACACTCATACAGCAGGGTGACCCCGGAGTGCTGGGATGCCGCCAGCTGGGCCGGACGTGGTTGATATTGGCACAGCGACAGGCTCTTCTCATCACTATGGGGCGAGAGGAACGCTCAGCAGTGGGGACAGTGTGTGAAACAATCCTCTTGGGGAGTGATAAGCAGCAGTGCAGAGAGCGGCCGGCTCCTAGCGTCTCCTTATATAGATATGTGTAAGCACATCGCCTGACTGCGGGTCAGTCCTACGCCTCCTCACGTTCCACTAAATGCCTACAGGAGAGTGCCACATGCCAGGATTCAGGAGAGGTGCCCCCACTAACAGCCCACTAATCCCAACATAGAAGCCATAGCACGCGTGCAATAATAGCAGCATACTGTATAGCGTTTGTGGATTTTCAATTTGTTCCATCAGCCATAGGACCATGTTATCAAACTCCCTGCAAGCTGTCATCATTATTAGCCATTAGAGAGCTGGGGGTGCCATGTTATATTATGCTAGGGCTGCAATTCTCCGTGTCCTCCAGAAGGTGAAACACTTATTTTGTCGAAGGGAAACGCTCTGTATGTGCCAACTGCACCTCACTGGGATGACCCTATGGGATTATTTGCCCTCGATACTAAACGTGGCATAGGGTTGTTGCTACACCAGAGGAGCATTAGCAACCTATCCAGTGTATCCACCCTTACCTTGCCATCCTCCACAAACTGGCCAACGTGGCAGAACCACTCCCTGGAGCAGAACCAAGTGGGCATGATAACAGTAGGTCCATGGGAGGTATAGACCTGCAGAAAAATTATACAAAATTATTGATATAGAATAAATGAAACATCATCTTACTTCCTCTAATTAATAGATGATGTTAATAAACGCTCTAAGCACTGGCTGCTGAAGGATGCTGGGAGGCTTGATATTAAAGGGGTTGTTCACATTTAAATTAACTTTTAGTATAATGTAGAGAGTGATATTCTGAGACAATTTGCAATTGGATTTAATTTTTTATTATTTCAGTTTTTTAGTTATTTCGCTTTTTATTCAGTCACTTTCCAGGTTGCAATTTCAGCAATCTGGTTGCTAAGGTCCAAATGACCCTAGCAACCATGCATTGATATGAATGAGAGACTGGAATATAAATAGGAGATGGACTAAATAGAAAGATGCGTACCATATATACTCGAGTATAAGCCGTCCCGAGTATAAGCCGAGGTACCTAATTTTACCTCCAAAAACTGGGAAAGCTTATTGACTCGAGTATAAGCCTAGGGTGAGAAATGCAGCAGCTTCTGGTAAGTTTCAATCAAAAAATTGAGGGTTTCTGCTCCCATTGGAGGTGCCGGCGTCTCATTTTTGGATGCCGGCGACTATTCTTGGACGCCGGCAAATATTCTTGGAGACTACTCTTGGACGTCGGCGAATATTCTTGGACTCCGGCGACTATTCTTAGACGGCAGCGACTATTCTTAGACGTTTTTGCGCTTGACCCTAGTATAAGCCGAGGTAGAGTTTTTCAGCATATTTTGGGGGCTGAAAAACTCGGCTTATACTCGAGTATATACGGTAATAAAAAGTAGCAATAACTATACATTTTCAGCCTTACAGTGACCCCCCATTTGAAAGCAGGAAAGAGTCATTGTAAAGTTGCTTAGAATAAGCCATTCTACAACATAATAACCTAAAGGTGAACCACCCTTTTAAAAAGCAAAGCGTTTCACTTTCAGGGTTGGAATTGAGTTAAAGGGGTGGTTCACCTTTATGGTAACTTTTAATATGTTATAGAACAGCAAATTCTAAGCAACTTTTCAGTTGGCTTTCATTGTAAATTTTTTTGAGTTTTATAGTTATTTGCCTTTTTTCTGACTCTTTCCCGCTTTCGAATAGTTGCTGACTCCCTTCTAAAAACAAATGCTCCGTAAGGCTACAAATGTATTGTTATTGTTACTTTTTATTACTGATCCTTCTATTTAGACCTCTTCTATTCATATTCCAGTCTCTTATTCAAATCAATGCATGGTTGCTAGGGTATTTGGTCCCTAGTTACCAGATTGGTTAAACTGCAAACTGGAGAGCTGCTGAATACAAAGCTAAATAACTCAAAAACCACAAATAATAAAAAATAAAAACCAATTGCAAATTGTCTCAGAATATCACTCTCTACATCATACTAAAAGTTATCTCAAAGGTGAACAGCCCTTTAATTACCAGTAAAGTATCCACAAACGGTGGTTCCTACTCCTTTCCTACTCTTTTCTATTTTCTGCAATGCTGCTTCTGTCTGCTACATTGTTTCAAGACTCAGAACCAGCAGTGCAGACAAGGATAAACAGGTGCTGCCCGGGTCGGACTGGAGTAATGGGGGGTCCACCGGGACTGCCACATAAAGGCCCCTCCAGGCAGTCACCAGGGGGCCCCCTCCCAGCTTCTCTCTGTGTGCGCAGCGCTCCTGTTTGAAAGTCGCTACGTCACCCGCCTGCGCAGAGGCGCAGCAGCAGAGGTTTTTTTAATGGGGCACCCGATTTGGGGAACATGGTTGGGCCCACCGGCCCAGTCCAACACTGGGTGCTGCTTTCAATAGCAATTACATTTACAAATCACAGTGGGAATGAGGAATGAATGGCTATTGGGAAGTTGCTTAAAATGACATTATGATTCTATTTTTGGGTTTCGATTCCCTGAGTGCTCACTCTGTATCCGGCAGTTGGAAAGATGTCAGTAGAGCTGCTGTGTTTAGCAAACATGTCGCGCCGCAGAGCAGAAGGAAAGCAGAGTATCCGGAAGGCTCATACAGGCAGGGAGGGCTGATGAGAAAGCCCAGGTGGCCACCGGGACAAGTGTAGGTAGTGAGGCTGCTCCGTGCATTTACTCACCCCTGTGCATGCTGGGAAAGCGTGAGAAAATCCTACAGAATGACCCACCAGCAAGTGGGACTCCCAGTCTGTCCCCTTCCAACGCTCCATGTAACAGTCTAGCATTTTAAAGGGAAACTACCCCATTTTATGTGCAGGGTTTTATGTGCCCATTACAAGCAAAGAATAAACAACTAAATGCCTATAACCTATAAATAATTATAATAATAGCTGCTCATTGTGAGCCCAGAACTTTCAATCTTTATATCACTAAAGGAGAAAGCACCTCCCCCCATACACAATGAATATATTTCCCCCTTTGAGGCAAATTGGAGAGGCTTCAAATGGGGTTTTTGCCTCCCTGCGGATCAACTGGCAGTTAGGCAGGTTATATATAGACTTAAAAGGTTGAACTTGATGGACGTGTGTCTTTTTTTCAACCTAACTGACTATGTTACTGTGTAACCAATGCCATGAATAAGGGGAATTGAGAATAGTCACACACAGTAAGTTGCCATTGGATATGGGCCCCAAGGAATCAGCAGAGCCAATGGGATGCACCATAACTTCATTTAGGAGCCCAATGCATTTTCCCATGACAAATGAGAGAACGTGTACAGACAATGGCCGACTGTCTCACCCACAATAAGTTTTCCTTCAGGTTTTTAAAGGAGAACTAAAGCTTAACTAAAGAAGTAGCTATAAATGTTGTACATTATGTTTTAGGCTTCTGTACCAGCCCCAGGCAACCACAGCCCTTTAGCAGTAAAGATCTGTGTCTCTAAAGATGCCCCAGTAGCTCCCCATATTCTTTTCTGCTGATTCACTGCACATGCTCTGTGCCGCTGTCACTTACTGAACTTAGGGACCCACTCACAATATACAGTACACATAGAATATAAATGTCACAATATAATGCTGATTAGTAATTAATACAGATAATTAATACATGGCAGCACAGAAACCAGTACAATTAACACCAGAATGTAATCAGTCCTGTAGCATCAGCTTATATTACAGACCAACCTCATTTTCTGCTGTTAATTAGTGACGACCCCTAAGCTTAGCTTCTCAACGGCTGCTCAGAGCCCACTGAGCATGTGAGTGTCACAGACACTTTCCAAGATGGTGACCCCCTGTGACAAGTTTGAAGTCTTGGATCATTGCTGCTATTGACAAGCTGAAACTTTAGGCTGCTGCAATAAGTTCAGTATGTAAACTATGGCCTTTTTAACTATTATTAACTATTCATTTTAGGACATTATTCTCCTTTAAGGCAGAGACACACAGGAAGATTTGGGTAGATTTAGTTGCCCAACGACTAATCACCTCTTTTTCGGCTGACTAATCTCCCCAAAAAGCCTTCCAGCCGGCGATTTGATTCTAGCTGGCGGGAAGGCTTTTTGGGGAGATCAGTCGCCCGAAGAAGAGACAAAGAATCTCCCTGATTCTTTCCATGTGTCCCTGCCCTCAAGGCTGACAAGACACAAGGGTGGGCAATGGTTTCACACAGGGTGGGGGGGGGATGATCGAGGGAGTTTCAGAGAGTCTAATATTCCAAACCCATCATCTATGGATGGCAGCAGGAACCCCCACACATAACAGGATTTTATTGCAATTGGCACATTCTGGGCAAAATGAGGACAACACTCTGGGCTACTAAACACTGCGGGACCTCATGACCCCAAGGCTGCAGATTTGACATTCACAAGTATAATAGGTGTTGCTGATGCCATTGCTTATTATACACTACTGTCACACAGGTACAGCCCCTGTAATATAATAATAATATAATACAGCCTTATTATACACACTGTCCCATGGTTACACTAAACACCCACACTTACTATTCACACTATGCCCATAAAACAATAAATCGGAGTTTCTTTACTTTCCCATTAGATGCAGTCACTGTGCTGCACAGCCACACGAAAGAGTGGCACCTATTGTGATTGGTCCTGCTTCATCTCCCCTACAGCTTCATATACAGGGGTCTCATTGTGGCCCCTGGATGTACGAAACTGTGGGTTAGAGTCACATGGAAATAATGAACTTTCCCACAAGATGCAACCAACAGGGAACAATAATTTCTAACCCCCCCCCCAAGAATTACATGACATGTGGCCTCCCACTAAGCCCAAGAGGATCCAGGGGGCCCCCAACCCATTTTGGGGGAGAAGGAATGTTCTACGTTAGGAGGTGGGAAAGGTTCTCAGAGACTGGGAATGGGGCTGTTCCATTCTCAGGGATTAGTGCCTGTCACACGCAGCCTACACATCTGTTTACACATGTAACATACGGAGCTGCTCCGGCACTGAGGCACAAAGACTCCGCTCTGCCCAACCAAACCTGCTCCCATCTATCTCCACCAGCAGGCTAGGCTGTCACTTTAAAGGGAAAGTGTATCCCAGTTAGAAGTTCTTTTGCTAATATTCAGTAAACATATGACCTTGTGTTATTCTGCCATGTGTCTGCATATTTACTAAATGTGCTGGTCTCTGCCAAGCTTAAATCAAATATCCGCCCTACTCTGACAACTATTGCCATACTCTGCTCTACTGTCTCATCTTGCCCTATTGTCCTCACTTTGCCATCTCGCCCTACATTTAGGCGTGTAACCAGGGGGGACTGGGCATGAAGGGGGGCCCGGCAGTGCTGCAGTTTTGAAAAGAGTCGGGGCCCCCTTGAGAGCACTGAAGCCTGCGGCCGTTCTGAACAGCCGAAATGCGGAAGTCCCGAAGTCACAAAAACAGCCAAAATTGAAGTCCTGAATTGGCGAAAAGACCCAAAGTCACGAAAGCAAGCGAAGTTGAACTCCTGAAGCCACGAGTTCAATTCTACTGAACACCAATGTGGTTTTTTTTTAATCTCCTGACCACCAATGTATTATTTTAATATTCTATAGGCCCCTGCCACCAATGTTTTTTTTAAAAAAAAAACATTTTTGGGGCCCCAATTTTTTTTAAACTTGTAAGGGAGGCCCTGGCACCAATGTTTTTTTTTTAAACGTATAAGGGGGCCCTGACCATCAATAGCTTTTTATAACTTGTGTGTGGGGGGTGTTACCTTTTTAGTGCTGAGTCTGTGTTGTCTTGTCCTATTGTCTCCATTTTGTACTACTGTCTTCATCTTGTCCTACTGTTTCCATCGTACCCTACTGTTTCCATCATACCCTACTGTTTCCATCGTACCCTACTGTCTCCATCTTGTCCTATTGTCTCCATCTTGTCCTATTGTCTCCATTTTGTACTACTGTCTCCATCTTGTCGTACTGTTTCCATCTTGTCCTACTGTTTCCATCTTGTCCTACTGTTTCCATCGTACCCTACTGTTTCCATCGTACCCTACTGTCTCCATCTTGTCCTACTGTTTCCATCGTACCCTACTGTTTCCATCGTACCCTACTGTTTCCATCATACCCTACTGTCTCCATCTTGTCCTATTGTCTCCATCTTGTCCTACTGTTTCCATCTTGTCCTACTGTTTCCATCGTACCCTACTGTTTCCATCGTACCCTACTGTCTCCATCTTGTCCTACTGTTTCCATCGTACCCTACTGTTTCCATCGTACCCTACTGTTTCCATCATACCCTACTGTCTCCATCTTGTCCTATTGTCTCCATCTTGTCCTACTGTTTCCATCTTGTCCTACTGTTTCCATCGTACCCTACTGTTTCCATCGTACCCTACTGTCTCCATCTTGTCCTACTGTTTCCATCGTACCCTACTGTTTCCATCGTACCCTACTGTTTCCATCATACCCTACTGTCTCCATCTTGTCCTATTGTCTCCATCTTGTCCTATTGTCTCCATTTTGTACTACTGTCTTCATCTTGTCCTACTGTTTCCATCGTACCCTACTGTTTCCATCGTACCCTACTGTCTCCATCTTGTCCTATTGTCTCCATCTTGTCCTATTGTCTCCATTTTGTACTACTGTCTTCATCTTGTCCTACTGTTTCCATCGTACCCTACTGTTTCCATCTTGTCCTACTGTTTTCATCTTGTCCTACTGTTTCCATCGTACCCTACTGTTTCCATCTTGTCCTACTGTTTCCATCTTGCCCTACTACACTTGCTATATTATTTCTACTCACATCTGTGGCCCTGCAGGGTGGGCTCATCCTAGTCTCTGTAGCTATAGGCAGGGGCGCTGTTAGGAATCACAGGGCCCCGTACAACAAAATTTCCGGGGCCCCAAGCCCCGGTCCAGATCCCGCACACTCCACATCACAGTTAAACGACCACACAGACATGTGCCTATGGCGCAAAGCTGGGGGGGGCGCCAGGCACGTACCTGCTCAGACGCCTACCCCATTGTCCGGTCCCATCTCTCCCCGACTGCCACAAATATTTTTTTTGTAATAATGCGCTTCTGCACATGTGTGCACGTACTTTCGGCATGAACGCTCAAGAGCACGTACTTTCGCGCATGCGCACCAGGGCCCCCCATAAAAGTTTTTTAAATAGCATTGGTGCCAGGGCCCCCCATAAAAGTTTTTTAAATATCATTGGTGCCAGGGCCCTCCTTACAAGTTAAAACAAAAAGAATAATTTTTAAAAAACCATTGGTGGCAGGGACCTATAGAGTATTATAATAATACATTGGTGGCCAGGGGATTAAAAAAAATAAAAAAACACAAATTGGTGTTCAGAGGAATTGAACTCATGGCTTCAGGACTTCAGCTTCACCTCCTTTCGTGACTTCGGGTGTTTTCGCCGCTTCGGGACTTAGGCTTTTTGGCACTTCTGCATTTCGGCTGTTCAGGACTTCGGAAGGAGGCGGCACAGCTTCGGCGCTGTCAAGGGGGGCCTGGCTCTTTCTAAAAGTTCAGCACTACCGGCCCCCCTTCAGGCCCCAGGCCCGGTACACTTGTGCCCCCCTGATGGCGGCCCTGGCTATAGGTTAATGTCCTGTGTAGAACTTGGACAAGTATGGGTTACCGCAGACTCCCCAAACCTGCCACACAAGCTGACATGAGAAACTCAGGAGTTGGAATGACAAGACAGGACGTGCCTCGCAGGGGCCACTCTGCTCTCAGGCTTTGACATCAATTATCAGCTGCTGTAACTTCTTTACACGCAGCAAAATCCTGCACATTAGTCTCCCTCTCTCTGCTCAGATTAACGTGAGGCTGGTGCAGCGTCATGTCCTGCTGGGACTTGTACAACTACTGCTGCCTCTCACTCGGCACAAGAGCTCACACTAATCCAATCACTTATCAGGTCTGCAATGCGGCGGAGCTGTGGAAATGTCATAGGGTTTGATGTCATGGAAGATGTAGGATAGGAAACCAAAACATAAGCAATCTACAGGTACAACGAGACATACTTCTAAGAACCGATAATCTAAAAGTATAAGCCACTGGGATAGGAATTTCTAAGCAGGCCCAGTCAGAGCCAATCAGAAATCTAGAAGATGGCTGGTCATTGGTGGCACTTGGGAAGCTGTGTTGGCAGAGGTTTGGAAGTTGCAGAGTTGTACACAGGAAGAGGAACATAAGTAGTAGGGCAAGATGTCCGCAGCATGACAAGATGGAGACACTAGGGCAGTGATCCCCAACCAGTAGCTCGTGAGCAACATGTTGCTCTCCAACCCCTTGTATGTTGCTCCCAGTGGCCTCAAAGCAGGAGCTTATTTTTTAATTCCAGGCTTGGGGACAAGTTTTGGTTGTATAAAAACCAGGTGTACTGCCAAACAGAGTCTCAATGTAGGTTGACAATCCTCATAGGGGCTACTAAATGGCCAATCACAGCACTTCTTTGGCACCCCAAGAACATTTTCATGCTAATGTTGCTCCCCAACTCCTTTTACGTCTGAATGTTGCTCACGGGTTCAAAAGGTTGGGGATCCCTGCACTAGGGTAACACCTATAGGGCAAGATGGAGGCAGCAGAACAAGGCAATGACATGATTGTGAAATTAATGCAATGGGGTAAGACTGTGAGTAACACTTGACAAACCTGTCACCATTCAGTTGTTGCTGACGTACAACTCCCAGCATTCTTAGAGTTACAGTTCATCAGTAGCTGGAGGGCCAGAGGTTGAGCATTGCTATTGTACATGATTCATAGGCCCAACATGGCTTCTGGGCTATGACATAGGAATGAGGTCTTTTAAGCCTCCCCAGATGAAACAAATCCATATGCACTGCTCTGCACACCATTAAACCCGAATCCGCATAATTATTTACATGCAACCCGACATGTTATATCTACTGGATCCAACGTTTTATATCCACTGCCCAAAACCTGACAAGAAAATCCTCCTTATCTGCATGTGGGGAGGGGGTGCACCCTTCATCAGCCTGTCCTGATTTCACTTAGAAAAAGTTCATTGTAGAATTGTGACACAAGGGTTGAATTCTACGTCTTTCCCAAAACAACAAAGACCGACCCAGTGAGTGCGGTCATGTCCAAGAGGTTGGGATTACGCTATTGATTGTGAATAATCAGCCCCCAGAGAAGGAGACGAGCCAGATGTACGGAAAAGGGGGGGCTGAATGTGCTGATAGAGGGACCTTCTGGTTACAGCGTTGGAGGAAAGAGATAAGAAACAGTAATGGGTAAAGGGGGGGGGGATATTTTGCTGCCTGTTGTATCTCCTTCACCCTGCACCAACCCAAAAATAGACCATTTTTTGGGGTAACTGGCAGTTGAGTCAAAGGCATTTTTGGGTGTGCCATTAGCCTTAGTGATATATTTGTTATGGCATCTTCAGTGCTTGAGTTTGGGCCAAGTTGAGTGATTTTTGGAAGTGTTGTTATATTGGGGGTCGTGGGGGCCATTCCTAGGACCATGATAAAAGCCTCCATATAACTGGGGCACAGGGTAAGTTCTCAGGCTTTGCTGCTTTCCGATCCTCAAGTTTCTCGCACTAAAGCAGCCAACTGATCGCCGGCCAAAGAGGATTGTGGGACATGTTCCAGGTGAGGGGGGCCGGGTGGGGATAGGTGGCTGTGTGCTGCCTCTAGGTTCCCATGCAGGGCCGTTGCTGGGGGTTGGAGCGGCAGGATTTTGAGGCTGGAGAATGGAGAAAGATGAATCACAGGCCGTTTGCCTCCTCCGCACTTCCCAGTCTAATTGCTTTAGGGGAGGTGGGTGGAAGGGAGTGCTAAACCCTTTCCATACAAGAGGCTGTGCCCCAGGCAGAAGAATGGCACCAGAGTTGTATTTAAGGGGGTGTCAAAATAACAGCAACTGTCCTGTGACCCACTCAGTACTGAGCCTGCTGATGTAGGTAAAAGTATAGGAGCCTAAGCTTAAAAACATAACAATAGCTCAACTACAACTCCCATCATAGCCTGAAAGCTTTTCAGCTGAAGAGGTGAAGAAGTCTGCAATAAGACAACATGGAATCCAATGGGAAAAATATAAACCAACATTGTGTGCCAGGAGGCATCCATCATGTACTGAGCACCATGCTGCCTCCCATGATTCCTTATCAGACATGTCAAACAGACAAGGATTGCACAGGCCGCCCCAGAGGTGAAAGAGTCACACCATCATCTGATAAGGGCCTGCCCTGACCCTGGGGCCCCAGCCCTGTTGTTAGTATAAGATATTGTGCTTGGTCAGTCAATAAAGTCACTAAACACAAACAGATAATGGCTTGGCATGCAAATATTTGGGGCTTATCCATTAAATGATTAAGGAAACTTGACAAGTCTCTGGGGTAAGGAGGAAAAATGTGTACTGGGAACAGCAAAGGGTTAATTTAAAGAGCCCAGAAAGTTTCTCAAAGCTCCATGCTACTAATAGTACTGACACGTTTTGCCCATTAACAGCACCTATAGCCATAATGTGTACAGTCCTGTCAGTAGGCCATGTCCCGATCAAGGCCTCGTCCAATGGGATTTCAAATCTGCCTGATACATGAGTGGCCAGACACTGGTTGAGTAGGCTGTAATTTTGGCCAATGGCCACTAGGTCAATCCAATCATTGGTCCCCAGTGACCCCATGGCATGAGGACTACATCGATGCACTAAAGGCTGAACAGAATTCATAAAACTGCTCTACAGATTTCTGCCCAATTATTCGCTATATATCAGTTGGGGTGACCATATGGAGCAAGTTTGCAACTTAAAGGAAAACTATACCCCCAAAATGAATATTTAAGCAACAGATAGTTTACATCATATTAAGTGGCATATTAAAGAATCTTACCAAACTGGTATATTTTTAAGTAAATATTGCCCTTTTACATCTCTCGCCTTGAACCACCATTTTGTGATATTCTCTGTGCTGCCTCAGAGATCACCTGACCAGAATTAATGCAGCTCTTACTGTAACAGGAAGAAGTGTGGAAGCAAAAGACACAACACTGTCTGTTAATTGGCTCCTGTGACCTAATAAATATGGTTGTTTGGTATGTTTGTGTGCACCGTGAATGATATGATTTCAGGGGGCTGCTCCTATTTGTTAAAATGGCAATTTTCTATTTATGATTACCCAAAGGCACATACTACTAGAAAAGTATATTATTATGAAAATGGTTTATTTACATCAAGCTGTTGTATGCAATATCTTTATTTTAACCAAAAGCCTGCTATAGGGGCCAATTATGGCTGAGATGGAATCAGGGAGGTAGTGAGTAAATCCAAGGGTGCTGGGAGAATTACCGGGCCTGTCTGGCTTTGCCCTACTGCTGAATGAACAGGGAGTTAATGTTGCTAGTAATACTTGTGCGTGGGCCGCGGTCAGTTGAAAAGAGGAAACCAATCCCTTAGTAAACAGGGTGAGCAGGTAATATTAGGGCCCCTGCCATGGTAGTTCCGCCCAGGACACCAAAGCAACCCCACAGGAGCACGCGTTACACTCGGTTCCTTATTGCAGTCACTTAAGAGAAATTTTAGAAGGGCAAGTTTTCCAGTTTGGCGGCACAAGGTAAGGGGTGAGGCCTTGGTGCTGACTGACACAGGGGTGTGAAGGCATTTCATAGTCTTTGTGCCAATTACGATACATCCAAGTCTAGACTTGTGTTCTCCTCTGGGATGTCCTTTCCCAAAAACTAGCTGAGCTGGTCTGTCAGGAATTTCAGGTTAGATTATGAGCGCGGAGCATCAGCAGTCGGGGAGGGCTCTCATGCTCCAATCAGACGGAGAGACAGGCCTCCATGTGACATGTACTTGGCTTGTCCGATCGATTTCAGGCGATTGCCAGTGTCTACAATGAGGGGGCTGTGGTGCCAACTCACCAGCTACTCCCATGCACCCTAATTCCCACTGTACAACACTGCCCTAATGAGGTACAACACGTCACAAGGGGAGAGAAACCATTCATTCTTCTGATTGGTCTCCGGCTAATGACACACTCTATACTGCGGCTTATTGATAGGCTTTTATTTTAAATGGTAAGAAATGTGAGTCTGGTCATGGGAGAAACCTCCCGGTGCTGCAGAGTTCCTGGAATGTGCTTTGGAGACAAAGGCCAAAGGAAAATGACAGCGGCACCCTGGTTATCTCCAGCACCCTGGTTATCTCCAGCGTGGCATTCTGGTTGAGGTGCCGCTAAGGGATTCCAGAAGATACACACACAGCCTGAAATGTACTGAGTCGCACTTGATAAAATGCTGCATTTCAACAGATGAGCTTCCCGGCTATACCCCCCCCCCCGCCCCAAGATTCCCAAATCCACATCTTCCAGCTGTTGTTTATCTGCTACTCCCAGTGTCCCCTGAGAAGCTAAGCCTGGGAGTTGTACCTATCCTTATCTATACCAAGCATTTGTAAAGCTCCACCATATTCCGTAGTTCTGTACAATAACAGAGTGCATACATTAGATTGTATACAAACATTGCCCAATAAAGGACGTGTATATTATATGCAGAGCAACATTCAGCTTTATGGCACTGCAGCACCAGGGTACATCCTATAACTTGACGGCCCTTACAGTAAAGTAACCCACCCTCTGCTGATAGTGATATCTCCTTTCCTCTCCCCCCAATGAATCACTCATTCCCCTTTCTTGGTAGGGTTCCCCATAATCTGACTGCCCTTACAGTAAAGAAACCCATATCTAGTGCTTTTGACATTTTAAAACACATCTCATTGCATCACTTTCCTTGGGCCAAAATGTGTTTTAGGTCTGTTTATCCTTTAAGACCTGAATAAATAAAAGGAAAATAAAGCAGAACTGTGCAAGTCGCTCTCAGGCTAATCGAGCGGCATTGCTCAACGGAATGAACATCTTATTTACTTAAACAGAGAAGATATAAAATCTGCAAATGCTGCCAACAAATGGAGAAAGACTTGAGTTTTTTTTTCAGGGCCCCGGCCAATATGGGAATAGTGCTCCTGATACATGACATAGTGCAGACTGCCGCTCACAGATCAGGTGATGTTGCAACCGTAAGTAAGAACATCAAGACAGAGACATTAACCCCACAAGCAACAGTGATGTGCACTGCCATGTACTCAAATAAGCCTCTAGGCAAACACGGGACAGAACATGCTACGGTGACTGTGGGTAACAGCCCAATATGCCAAGGTTTGGATCCACCAGGTTATGGGATTCCATTCCAAGAGAAGGGAATTGGTCATTCCTTTGTGGGGAAGAAAAGAGATTTCACCATCAGCATAGAAAGGGTTTCTTTACTGTAAGGGCAGTCAAGTTATGACATTATCTACCAAGAGAGGGAAATGAGTGATTCATTGGTGGGGAGGAAAGGGGATATCACCATTAGCATAGGTAGAGCTTTTTTAATGTAAGGGCACTCAGGTCAAGGTTCTTAGGAACAAAATTAGGCCCTAAATATAGCCACAATCCTGTCTTTTTGGGAGCCAATAAAGCACCAACTACACCTAGCAGTGCTTGTCTGGTCACCAATCATCAAAGAGTTTGCACATGAGTACAAAGCCGACGATGACATTTCGCTGTTGAGCGCCACCCAGGGGCCCCTTCATGGTTTATTTTACATTAGAGGAAAAGAGACAAATGGGGAGGCAGTTAATTGCAGGAAAAGCAGATCCCTCTCTCTCTTATCTAAACGGCTTCACCCGACAGGCCATTCCAAGGGAGGAGGACACAGAACAGCTGGAGCTGCACTCCACTCTATCAGCCAGCACTTCCTCACTCCAAGAGGCACCTCAGGCTATAAATTACCCTTCTGCCATCTTTTGGCCCCCAGGAACACACCAAACCCAGTGATTCTTTCCAGGTTGCACCTACTGGGACACTGCTGTTAAAATCCTGAGCATGGAGAGAAACAGAAGAGCCAGATATCTCAACCCTGTACTAAGACTAATTCTGCAGGAACAGCCTATTCATTTCCTTGCAGCACATACATATAGATAATGCCAACCTATGCCAGCATTTCAGGACATTATTTGTCTTAACTGTAAATGACTCTCAATGATTACACACTATTTATTTCTATAGTGGTCTTTATTAATAACTCCCCCCAATCTTCTCAGAGAATCCACTCATTACTTTCTGCTGCCCTTACAGGAAAGGAACCCTTCCCAAGCTTCGCAGCACTGCCTTATAGAATAAGTTCCATGTTGCACTTTATAGCTTTATTCTGCTCAGTGTGCCACTTGTGCTGACCAAAACACTTTGTGTGAGGCACTTAGCACTTTTTCACAATTAATGCACTTTATAGTTAATGAATTTAATTCATTCTAAATCAACTCTGGGTAAATAATCGGAGAATGTGGGGTTTTACTGCTATTTTTTATTTTGGGTGAATGGGCATTAGTCAGAGTAAAGTGATGTAGCATCACACACAGGAGGGAGTGGGGGCAGAAAGGGCAAAAGCACTTGGGAGCTTTATTCTAATAGGTACTAGTTGTATAGAGTCATATTTCCAGCAGAAAAAAAAAACTGTAAATATTTACAACTTGGGCTCCTGTCAGGCAGGAATCGGACCTCAGGGTGTAAGCTGACTCCTCTTAGAAAACGAATTGCCCGGATATTGTTGAGACATCTTCTACACTCAACGAGGGGTAAATACTCATCACACACTTACAACAACTGAAACTGGCTGGTCTTGAAACAGGAGCAGCCACTTTTGGCTAATGACTGCACTGATAAAAGGGACCCGGTGTTTAAAAAATGTCACATTCAACAAAGTACTCTATTCTTCCTTTGCCAAAAGGAGTTTGCAGTATAAAATGTAGGTTATATGGACTGGTTTGCTCCTGGTGTAGTTGGGCGCCAGTTTCATTAACAGGACGTAAATTTCACACAGCTCTATATCTAATACAAATCCATCATAAAGACCATGGCATGGCAACTGCACTCCTATTATATATAGAGCTACTTTAAAATTACCTCCCAGTGTAGCCTCTTGGTCTAACTGGTATATCCATGCCCCTCCACAATGTTTGGGTGGCCATCTGTCTTCTAAATAAGGGTGTCTACTGACAGAAGATAGACCATCTTCGATTTCAACAATGGTGTTTATTGACATGGCATGGTTGGCAGACATTAAAGCAACTTCTCTGTCAGTTATAGTCTTCTGGGCAAAGCATGGTTAGTAGATTAAACTCCATGTGGCCCATCTGGAATTTACTGGGCACAACGACAGCTAAAGCAGTTGCAGGAAGGCCTGGGAGAAGAGGGGGCAAGTAAAGTATTAGTATTTTCTGCCTCCCACTTTCCCTGAAGTTAAGCCACTGCCTGGAGGAGTAGTTCTGTTGCTCCAGGAAAAGAACGGGCCCCTCAGGTTCAGGTGGGAAATGGTGTGGAGGCCGTTAGGAGGATGGGGGAAGCACACCATATAATACCTTTTTCCAAACTCCACACAGCAGTCTCCATCCAATACAGCAAGCAAATGTGGTTGGTTCCTGGGTCCACCTACTCCCCTTTTTAAAATAAAATTATTTTAATTTGGTTTCCAAGTGAACAGATTTGTCCCTTACTTTTAGTTAGGCCACTGACTGGGCACACCATGGTTAGCAAAAGGAATAGTATATTTTCTTAATTGTGAAGTCTACTGGATATGCCATGGAGAAGGCATAATATCTTCTCTTCTTAACTGTGGAGTCTACTGGACATGTCATGGAGAAGCCTTGGCATCTTTTCTTTTTTGGTGTGGAGTCTACTGGGCATGCCATGGAGAAGGTATCTTCTTTTCTTAACTGAGGAGTCTACTGGACATTTCATTGAGACGGTATAGCATCTTCTCTTCTTAACTGTGTGTGAGTCTACAAGACATGCCATGGAAATGGCATATCATCTTCTCTTCTTAAACTTTGGAGTCTACAGGGCACACCATGGCTAGCAAAAGGCAGAGCATATGATCTTACTGGGCAGGGCATGGTTAACAGATGATACACCATCTTCTCTTCATCTATGGGGTCTACTGGGCATGTCTACTCGAAACAGCATAGTTGGCAGAAGATACTCCACTCACTTCTCTCTTATGTATGTCATCTACTGGGCACAGCATGGTTAGCAGGAGACGCACCATGTTCTCTTTCATCTCTGGAGTCTATTGGGCACTCCATACATATTAGAAGACTCCCCATACCATTTATTTTCCTCCTGTTTGGTTCCATCCACCAGTGATTAATCCTACCGATTGCATCATTGTGAGTTTCACAGCCCAGAGGGATCAGAAAAGCCTTTTATAAATGAAACATGAAACGATATTAATCAGAGCACCCAGTGCTTTCCTCCCGTGTTCCGTGTAATTAGGGTGTGGCTGACGTGTAATCAGATCTTTTTTTGTAG
The DNA here is from genome assembly GCA_038501925.1 of Xenopus petersii. Taxonomy (NCBI): domain Eukaryota; kingdom Metazoa; phylum Chordata; class Amphibia; order Anura; family Pipidae; genus Xenopus; species Xenopus petersii. The sequence continues at coordinate 89,409,459 of CM076688.1, read as the reverse complement.
ATTTCAAATCTGCTGACGGCGCTCTGATAGCATCTCGGTTCCCAGACTTAAATTAGAAGCATTAGGCTTGCTGGAGATCCAATCAGATGGAGGAGGATTGTTATAAAGAGCGCTGGGCAGGTACATCATCAGGTACACTCATTCATCCTTCAGCAAATCTATCTCTAGCAGGCGCATCTGACAAGTGATGAGACCCATAAATAAACCAACAAGACAAATGGGTGCTGATGTTAAGAAACCAAAAGGTTCTGGCACATAGCAGTCAACATGTGGTGGCAGAAAGAGGGATTTTCCCCCTTGAGCACCGACCTTATCCCTCATCTGCTCTAAACCCTTTCCTGTCAATCTGCAATGAGTACAGATCCAAATACAATCAAATGAATTTGAGGAATTACTTACATTCACATCATTTGCCTATATTCATATCATTTAGGGGCATGCCCTGATAGCAGTGGAGTGTGCCAAATAGTGAGAACAAGCACAGTGATGGCAGAAACAGCCCTCTAAGTTTGCATAAAACTAAAACAGCATAGGTATTCCTCTGTACTAAGCAAAATTCAGCAGGAACAGCCCCCTAAGTTTGCTCATAGTCTGTACAGAGAGATGCCATAAAACTATGGCAGCCTAGGTATTTCCCTATACTAAGCACAATTCAGCAGGAGCAGGAACTTTGACAATACCCTGTATAGGGAGACACTATAAAGGCATGGGCAGGGACAGCAGAGCTGTAATTGTATTATGTGTCAGGGAGTCCAGGGACAGGGAGAATGGACAGCAGAACAGGTTTAAAGCCTAAGGCTGTAAGTGTGTGGGGGAGTCTGCCCTTTGTTCAAGAGCTCTGGGGCCCCTCCAGTGTTTTTATTTTCTGACAAAAGCCACACTGGCCTGAAACGTATCTTGTCTAATATAAACCACTGACATCGAGAGGCTTTGTGGACCGTTTGATCAGAAGCCACGCAGGGACCCCCTTATCTCTAGCTGACATGAGAGAAGAGACAGGAAGCCCAGGTTATTCACCGTGCTGGGAGGTTTAGGGCAGAGACACACGCTCAGATTCAGGGAGATTAGTCGCTCAGCAACAAATCTCCTCTTTTTCGGGGCGACTAATCTCCCCGAACTACCGTCCTGCCCGCTAGAATGTAAATCGCTGGCGGGATGGCACTCGGAGCACTTCGTTTTCTGAAGTTGCCCGAAGATTCCTTGTGAGGCAAATTTGGAAAACAAAGCACTCCGAGTGCCATCCCACCAGCGATTTTCATTTTAGCCGTCTGGAAGGTAGGGAAGGCAGTTCGGGGGGATTAGTCGCCCCAAAGAGGAGGAGATTTGTCGTAGGGCGACTAATCTCCACGAATCTGACTATGTGTCTCTGCCCTAAGTGATCTCTTCCATATTTGAGGCAATTACCCAGGTGCTCAAGAGTCCGATTCCACATCAACAGCTCTGGGCTCCTAAACATCGGACGCCTGATTTCTGCTCTGCTGTGCAATGAGGAACCTTATGCCTTGTCACATTCAACCTTAAATAACCCACTTGCACACCTTCAAATATAAAGCCATTCTGACAGAGTATTTTTGATGGGTCGGAAAATCTGTATCTGTAATATAGAGCGAGTGATGTTCCGTGCAGGCCGGGATGATGCAAGTTCTATTGCGTGATATAGTTCCTGTTATTCCAGCACGTAGAAGCTTACAGCAACCCTGACCAACACGCAAGGAGTGTAATGCACAACTGCCCTCAAGCCTGTAAATAAACAGAACCCCTAATAAGGTTATTATATCTAGCAGTCACCTGTTATAGTCGTACTATGGGGCTCCTTATTTGTAGCTAGGGTTGCCACTTTTTCTGTATAAAACTACCAGCCTTCCTATATACAGTATTTATGTTTTTTCCCTATTAATAACATTGGATCAATCATCGTTTTTACCGGCCCGGCCGGTAAAATACTGGCCAGATGGCAAACCTATTTGTAGCTAGGGTTGCCATCTGGCCGTTGTTTTACCAACCTGGCCGGTATTTTACCAGCCTGGCTGGTAAAAATGATGCTTGATGCCAATGTTATTAATGGGAAAAAAATGTATGTAATGTAAAAAAAGAATATAGGAAGGCCGGTATTTTTTTCCAGAAAAGTTGGAAACCCTATTTGCAGCTTCGAGCAGGAAGTTTGATAAACCCACTAACTTCATGTTTTTGTTATGGCCGGTGCCAACTCGCAGGAATCCAACTGCTCCCAACACTACACCCACAGCCCTGGATATAATAAGGCCCCACGGAGCAATATTAGTATTCCATTGTCCAGCACTTTAGAGTAACGTGACTATGTTAAATCTTAGAGGGTTTAACTTGATGGACTTGTGACTGGTTTCTGCAGAACCTCATTACCAAGTGTCCTGATCACTATCAGCCTTGTAACGCTGCGCTGCTGCGACTGCTGACTTCTGCTTTCCATAACCAACGCCTCCCTGAGCCCCATCTGGCACAGTCCGGCATAACTTCTGCTATTTACTGCTGAATATGCAGGTTCAACAGTTCATGTGAGGTTGCGGAGCGCACTGCCCAAGCTGATGTTTAGTCTTTAGTTACAAGGAGTGGGCAGCAGGTGCTGCAAGGCTGTACCCCAAACTTGATTCACCCCCATCCCCTTTTTACTTTCATAGGTACAATGCAGTCCAGCAGCCTCCAAGCACAACCAGATAAACTTGTTGGCAGCTTCATCCAAATGAAAAATGAGCCCTGCCATGTTAGCAAACAAATCTATGGTCCCTTGGTTCATGTCGCTTAATGGGGGTTTCACTTTCCAACACTTTTTCATCTGGTTTCCGATAGATCACCAGAAATAACTTTTTCTAATTACTTTCAATTTTCTATGTGTTTTTCTAATATTGAAGTATAAAGTGTCATTTTTCACCTTCTAAAACAGCTCTAAGAAAGGGAGGGTCGCCGACCCTGTTAACTGATCAAAATCGATACATTTAGTTGATACATTTGTTATCTTGTCCCTGCTGAGCAGAAACCCTGAGTTTCACTAAAGGCAGCTGAAATGTATCAACTAAATGTTGCAAAATTGTAACAGCGGAGAATCTGCACCTGAATTACTGAGCTGCCAGACTGAAACACCAGAGGCAGGAACATTCAATTTTAAACTTAGATTTTGGAAAAAAAATGGTAAAAAATGTTTAAGTATTTGAAAAAAGTCTATTTCTGATGAACAATCTGAAAACAACTGAACTGAAAAAATGTTTGGAAGATGAACAACCCCTTTAAAACAAATATGCGGTTGGTCTGCACTAGTCCCTGTTCGGCCTTACTCAGCATGGCCAGCTCAGCGCATTTTTCAGTCGCATGTGAATCATACACGGCATTCGTTGGCAGTATAATGAGCCGATTATTATTCTTACTGTTACACAATGGATGCAGGTCGGGAGGTTCCGTGGCTGTTATTAAGAGGAAGGAACAGGCTATTAATGTCTGTACAGAGTGAGTCTATTAAAGCTAAACACTAATATCAGCTGTGTGTGTTTCTATAATGGGCCGTATTCTACCCACGGGGTCTGAGTGGGCTTCATCTGCACTAACCAAACTTATACAGTACAGGAATTACACTCACCTTGGAGCTTTTATAGGGATGAATTGTCTGAAGGCTGTTACTGCCTGTAAATAACCCCATAGCACCAAGGGGGAATATTGCACAAAGCTAGAATTGGCCTGGGGGCAACCTGTATATGCAAGGGAATGCTGGCCTTGTCCTGGTCAAACTCATCTACCTGTGTGGGTACATCCTGGTCAAAATCAACTCACTGGGGCTCATTTATCAAAATTGGGCAAATGAGCCCATGGGTGTGAGTCACTGCCCAAGGGCGTGTTCAAAATGGTATTTGGGTCCGATTCACTGGGTACAAGTCTGGCGAGTGGCATTAGCTACAGGGATAACCATTTACATGTTTCATCGGTGAAGAAAGGACGGACACGTTGGCAACTAAATAGAAGTGCAGGAGACTACGTAAATTGCACCAATATATACTTTCCATTGCCATTATTTCAGAGCACCTGTTCCAGTTTCAGTTTAAGGCAGAGAACCCTATCTCAGTGTGTCAGCATATCTTGGAGAACCCCATCTGAGTGTGTGGATGTATCCTCATCAACCTCATTACTTTCTGTCATTGTATCTTGGAGAACATCACATTTTTACATCAGTGTACTTTATCTTAGAGAACATCACCTTTTTAAAGCATCAGTGTACCTTGAAGAACTTCATCTCACTGAGTCAGTTTATCTTTAGAACCCCATCTCATTGTATCACAGTATCTTGGAAAACCTCTTTTCATTGTATCAGTGTATCTTGGGGAACCTCATCTCATCTAAATCATTTTATCTTGGGGATAAAATCATTGTGTGAGTGTATCTTGGGGAACCCAATTTCATTGTGTTGGTGTACCTTGGAGAACCTCATTTCACTGTGTCAGTTTATCTTGGAACAACTCTTTTCATTGTATCAGTGTATCTTGGGGAACCTCATGTCATTGTATCATTGTATCTTGGGGAACTTCAGCACATTGTGTCAGTGTATCTTGGGGAACCTCATCTCATTGTATCTGAGGGAATTTCAGCACATTGTTTCAGTGTATCTTGAGGAACCTCATCTCATTGTATCATTGTATCTTGGGGAACTTAATCACATTGTGTCAGTGTTTATGGGGAACCTCATTTCATTGTGTCAGTGAATCTTGCGAAATCCCTTCTCTATGTGCCAGTGTATCTTGGGGAACATTACTGCAACCATGCCTTCTTGCACAGATGTGTCCCCATGTCATGTATTACACAAACTACTAAGCAGGAATTCCACTGAAAGACCTTCAGTTGCTAAGGCACAACGCCAACCATGATAACAACAAAACAGCCATTAGTTGGTCTTATTTTATAGAGATAATGAACTATTTTGCTGTGGGCCCCAAAATTACCAGACGTGCCCGTCGTAGCTTAGCCACCCATATTATAAGCAGCCAGGGAACCTGTAGCCTGAAGTGTTGCTAAAGTCCTCACTGTGATTCTGACCTGGCTTTTCATGATAGCCATATCCTATGTGGATTTACTCAAGGCCTTTTTTCTGCAAAAGCCGAGGATTTCCATTTGTTTACCACATGATTTATTCCCTGCTATCCCATTGTTTGAGCTGAACCCTCTGTGGCACAGGGCATAGCTATAAAATATCATTAATGAAAAGTTTTCACTAGAGGTTTTCCACCTGCAAATCAAAAGAGAATGCAAGAATGAACGCATTATTGGTGGAATCCGCCAGCCCCTGCCAGTCACATACATTAAACCCAGCCACATAGTATCGCCTGATTGCTTTATCTACGCAGAAACTTGGCTAGCCCCTGTCCTGATCTGCTTAAAGCACCAGTTGGTTGCACTCCAAAACGTCTATCATTTCATTAACAACTTATGAGCATAAATGCCAGATGCACACTGCGTCCAACCCCCGGCTCTCTCTCTGTGCCAACTGCTCTCTTTCAGAGCAAGGGATCAGAGATTCATTTTGAAGATGCTTTGCAAATAAATAGCAAAAAAAAAAGGAGAGAAAAACATGTGGACCTTGATTTGGTGTGTTTAATTGATTATGAGATGAATAGAATGTGTGGGTTATAGAGAGAGTTACTGATTGAAACAGAAAAAGAAAAGTTGCTGCAGAATATCAATATAAACAGCTCCCCAAGTACCTCCAGTGGTCCAGGTGCACCGGCCCCAGACCCTCAGCTTCAGGGAGCGGCAAACCAGTAGATGCAAATAGAAAAAAAAGAGGGCTAACTGGCACTCAAAAGAATTTATAGGGCCACAAAAAAACTATATTTATTTGTAGAAGTTCACCTTTAGTGTAACTTTTAGTATGATGTAGAGCATAATTTTCTGAGACAATCTGCTAATGGTTTTCATTTTTAAGTTCTTGCGGTTGTGGAGTTATTTAGCTTTTTATTCAGCAGCTCTCTAGCTTGCAATTTCAGCAATCTGGTTGCTAGGGTCCACATTTCCCTAGCAGCCATGCAATGATTTGAATAAGAGACTGGAATATGAAGAAGAGAGGCCTGAATAGAAAGACGAGCAATACAAAGTATCAATAACAATACATTTGTAGCCTTACAGAGCATTTGTTTTTAGATGGAGTCAGTGACCCCCTTTGAAAGCTGGAAAGAGTCAGAAGAAAAGGCAAATAATGAAAAAAAAAACTAAAAAAAAAAGATCAATTGAAAATTGCTTAGAATTGATCATATTAAAAATATGATATAATAATGACACATCTTTAAAAAAATTTAACATCTCCATTTGGCCTACGGAGATGTGTAATTTTTAACTTCTACAAATAAATATAGATTTTATTTTATTTTTTTGGCCCTGTGCTAATGTGATCCAAACATTGAAATCTTACCCCCACCTGTGCAGGGCAGACTGAGCGAATGGAGACTATGGTCCGCATCTCTAGCCATGAGGGTGTTTACCCTTTAATTGAACAGTAATACCTGCTCAATAAATGGATTAATTGATGCAATTCACAGGTATTAGATCATTCTGCACTTGCACAAGCACTTACTAACTCAAGACAAGAATGAGGTTTGATTGCACCTATTAAAAGGAACCCACCACAAATCACGGGGAGACATTGTGGAAACAAGCCCACAGGCAACACTGAGTATATTCAGATTTATCCAAGGGATGCACAATGTTCACCTGCTGCAGTAGGAATACATATTGTACAGCCAAGTCATATCCCTCCTACTTCAGTGCCAAGTTCCTCCGAGGAATAATATCTGCCCTGTTCTCGTCACTGTTCCCCTGTTGTTAACAAAGCCGGCTGGTCATGTTTCATGAATAGCTCCCGACATTAACTGTCAGCGGACAAATATAAAAGGATCCCTGCCCCTGAATGGCAGACCCCGCGTGGGACAATGGAATCTTGTTCAGACAAGTCGCCCTGTGCAGGTTCTGTCAACGTGACATAATCAGGTTCGCTCCTCTGAAGTCAACGCCGATGATATTGTGGATGAAAAGTGCCACCAAATGAGATGACGTTGGGCCTATTAATGGGTGCTTGGTGCAGACAGAAGCTTGTGGAAGGATAACAGTAAAAGCTATGTATTATTTAGGCTGCACATTACTCTAAGCCTGGGTATTAAGCTAAATTAGCTCACAATCATCCGGCTTAAAGGGAGCCCGTCCAATGGAATCAAAATAACAATAGCACAGATCTATACTGGATTCTAAAGAGAGAGAGACATTATATTACACTAGTGAAGGGTTTATTCTTTGTCCTGTACACACAGTGCGTCTAATAAGATGGGGGGCAATCCTGGGACCCATTGGTAGGGAGGGCCCTGCTAATTTAGTAGTATGGGGCCCTGAGATGGCACCCCATTTGGACATCCCTCAAGATCACTCAATGAGAACAGGGAATCTGATCTGCCCCTTCCCTGAGCATGAATAGGGCAAAGGCTGAGGAGTAAAGGCAATGGTGCTTGTAGCCCCCACACTAAAACAAATAGAAATCAGAGACACAGATGATCACTGCTAATAACCATAACGGATGCTTCCCATTTAAAGGGTGCACAATGAATGCGATTAGTATTCTGTGGGTTAATCCTTTGTATTGCCGGATGCTGTGCTCATCACAGCCCTCCCTCACATGAAAAAGCCCCATATCCTGCTGACTTATGCTATGAAGGCATTGGATGAGTGTGCTCGTTGCCCAGATGCTGGTGAGTCACGTGGGTGCACAAACAGTGCCATTATGTCCCTTCTCCTTATGACATCATTCCCTGGCAGGCCACAAAATAGCTGGACTGTGTGAGTCGCCTTCCCCATGAGCGACAGATACGAGGCTCCGTGTTCTGCTGAATATATCAATATATAATATTCATCATGTCTCCTTCTAGCGTCCCCAGAACAAGCATCTCACATCTCAAGGGGGCACCTGGAACTGGGCCTAAGCCTGGGAGATAGGGAGCCAGGGCACAAGGTGTGCCGCCGACATCCGGGAAGGATGTTCCAGTCTTGTCTGTTGGTTGGCAGATGTTTCAGCTTCATGTAAGGGGCACAAATGCCCTTTCAGACAAGATGCTCAAACCTTTAAGAATGAAAGAGGCATCCAACAAGGCAAAAAAATCTATGTGAAACAGATTTAACGAACATTCAAACTCTGCCACGTGGGTTACTTATATAGAGGTGAGGTGGGAACATTACGCTATAGTGGCACCATGAAAAAATACTGAGATCAAGGGGAAATGAGCTCCGTACATTCCCAATATATCTGTGCAAACAGGTCCTAGAATTTACTGTAATTCCCAGCTGAGGGTGCCGTCTGATCACTTCTCTTCACCCTTGGGTTCTTAAACATTCGGGCACAACACTGATATCAAAGACCCACTAACAAGATGAGAAGTCAGACAAAGCCAGGGCTTGGCATAATTTAGTTCCCGAAGGTCATTGTCTGTCACCTGTGGGGAGATAACGGAGACACGTTCAGGAAACAGGTTCCCACCATTGTGAGCCTCACGGCAAACTCATTTCCATGGCCTTGGAGAGTGATGCCAAAAATTCCTGCTGCTGTTAGAGAGGGACCTGCTCATGTGTGCCAGGATACTGGGAACAGCTGAGCCAACATGAATCTCAGAAATAAAGCAGGTCAGGACTGCTGCTTATATTGGGCATCAGTTATAAAGATAGCTAGAATCCAAGTTATAAAGCAGGACAGGACACAGGATACAATGGGTATCAGAAAGGATCTGTGCTCAAAATCAAGCAGGCAGAATGTGGCCTATGAGGACTATGACATTAAGTAGTAGTGTGTATCTCCCTCCCTTATTCATCTCTCACATAGGATTTGCAGATGTTTATGGAAAGGAAACAGCTAGTGCCGCCCATGGATTCAAAGACAATCGGTGCCCGGGTGACAAACATACTAAGCTCGGGAAACGCCCGCTGAGGGTCAAGACAGAACCCGCGAGGAATATGTCAACACTGTGTACATTTGTCTTCGGATTCCCTAAAGATGAAAGTGAGATGACGCTCAGAGCCACGCGCAGGGCTGCTGTATATTTGTACAAGGGCACTCCACCCAGCCCGCTGTGTACTGCAAGGAAAACATCCATGTCCTGTTGCTTAATGACAAATCCAGGGGAAGGCTGACAGTTACAGAAATGCCCTCACTGGGACGTGCTGTAATTATACTTAGGCTTATGGTACACGTGGCACTGGCATTTTTCCCATGGCAGAAAAACCACCTGAACCTGCCACTGCCAGCTACAATAGAAATCCACCTAACACTGTAGAATTTAAGGGGCACATTTACTAAAACTCAAATATTTTTTTTTATGAAAGCAAATCCAACCATTTTCCCTTCCACAGTTTTAACGCTATCAATAATTGGCCACGGCAAAACAGAGCATAAATTCGTGTTGTACGATTGACGCTCCAAAAACTCTATATAATTGAGTTTTTGCTCAATTTTTTAGGATTATCAGATTGGGGTATAATAAATATAAATCTCTTAAAATGCATGTTTTTTTTTTTCCAAAAATCCGCCATCTCATACCTGCTGGGTCATGTAGAAGTCAATTGTTGAAGATTTCGTGTCTGACCTGAGTTTCATCCAATAATCTGAAAAATCTGGGGTTCAAGTGTTCAAGTGTTTTCGGTTTGATTGAGTCTTTTCCCGAGCCGACTTTTTGGAGTTCATTTATGGATAAAGAAGATAAAATTGTGGGATGGGAGTTTGGTCGAGCTTGGTTTAAAGGAACAGTTCAGTGTGAAAATAAAAACTGGGTACATAGAGAGGCTCTGCAAAATAAAAAATGTTTCTAATATAGTTAGTTAGCCAAAAATGTAATGAATAAAGGCTGGAGGGACTGGATGTCTAATATAATAGCCAGAACACTACTTCCTGCTTTGCAGCTCTATATAGGGGGGCCACGTGGGACATATCTGTTCAGTGAGTTTGCAATTGATCCTCAGCTTTCTGCTCAGATTCAAAAGCAACAGATATGACCCATGTGACCCACCCTCAAGTCTCTCATTGGTTACTACCTGGTAACCAGTCAGTGTAAACCAAGAGAGCTGAAAAGCAGGAAGTAGTGTTATGGCTATTATGTTAGACATCCAGTTACTCCAGCCTTTATACATTACATTTTTGCCTAACTAACTATATTAGAAACATTTATTCTATTTACCCAGTTTTTATTTTTAAAATGAACAATTCCTTTAATAAAAAGATGAGATTCATTTGAGTTTTAGTAAATAACACCCTAAGGGGCACATTTACTATTGGTTGAATATCGAGGGTTAATTAACCCTCTATATTCAAACCTCGAAGTTAAAAGAAGGTGGTTGAAGTTTTTTTTAAAGAGACAGTACTTCGACTATCGAATGGTCAATAGACAATTTTTAGTTCCAATTGATCGATTCGTAGTCGAAGTCGTAGTTGAAGTAGCCAATTTGATGGTCGAAATAGCCAAAAAAATACTTCGAAATTCAAAGTATTTTTTTATTTGAATCCTTCACTCGAGCTAAGTAAATGTGCCCCTTAGTGTTTTTGGGCTGAAATCTGTTGTATCAGTCTCGTGTGCCATGAGACACAGAGGATTTAGTCATCTTTATACTGCAACTACCAACCAGGTGACTGGGAGTTGGAAGAAAGCTTAGCTCACAGTGAGTGAACACAACCACTTTCCATTCAGTGGGGGACACAGCACCTTTCAGCTGGGCAGTAGTATAACTAGATGTAACAGCAAATTAATTATAGGACCCTCCAAAATGTCCAGAAGTTGACATGATTTACAAATATATATTGAAATTGCCAATTCATTAGGGCTTTAGGTCAGAGTCCTGCAGCGGGTTGGGTACCCGCGGGTTACCCGCAAAAACCTGCGGTACCCTCTGGGTTGCCGGTAGAAGTTCCGGTTGCGGGTATAGACGCCGGTCGGCAGTTCTGCGGGTTTACGGGTCTTCTCAATGGCGATTTTGCTCCTTTTTTCTGATCATGCCTACTTCCGATGATGTCACTTCCAGTTTACAATGACAGCACTTCCTGATTCTTGATGGTCAGCGGGTCATGGTCCAGGTTGTGGATAAGGTACTTGCAGGTTGGGTCGGGCAACGGGTCCAATCGTGTAAGAATGCGGGTTGCGTGTTTCGGGTATGGGTTCCAAAAAATGGACCCGCACAGGACTCTAATTCAGGTGGCCCCTTATACCTCCTGGGCACCTTGCAGCTGCAGATACACCCCTGCAGCTGGGGTATTTCAGTGATCCGTGACTAAATGCTATCGTTCCTAGTGACTTTGAACAAGGCCACCATCAGAGGCTACAGGGAGTACTGCAGTTAGGGGCTCCATGGTAGAGTGGGCCACATAAGATGTAAAGGTGTACTTTATGTGCTGTGAAGGGGAAAGGCTTGTGAGAGGGAAGGGGTTTATGAAAATCTTGGCCACAATTTCAGCATGATGATCAGAGTGCGCTGGCCATTTTTTTTTCATCAGGGCCCACTGTAGTTGTTAGCCCAGGTGACCATGACACAATTATTGTACCCCCTGGGGGAGGAGCTGCTAGCTTGTAGTATGAGGCTCCAAATTGTGGCCCTAGGTTCATGTGAGCAGAATGGCAAACTCCAAAGAAGCTACCAACACATTGTGGCAACTCAGTGAAAGTTTTGCACCTTGTTAGGAATCCCCCAAGTAATTAAGTGAGCCCCACACCAACGCCATTTCCCATATACAATTAGACTATTTTGATTGTACTGGAATGTGTTGGGTGGAATGTGCAGACTGCAGGGCCCTTCTCCAGGGACACAGTGAGACAATCCAGGGTCCTACTGAATGAACGCCATATTGCAAACCGCAGCTTTAATAGAGATTGCTAACTGGATGAAATGGTTACCAGTCAGTAAAGGCCGGTCCATAAATAACCAGGAATTGGAAAGGGGGGGGGTTTAATTTGCACAGGAAAAAATCCCCATATTAAAGGTGTGGGATCCATTATCCGGAAACCTGTTATCCAGAAAGCTCTGAATTACAGAAAGGCCATCTCCGATAGACTCCATTTTATCCAAATAATCCAAATTTTAAAAAATTATTTCCTTTTTCTCTGTAATAATAAAGCCGTACCTTGTACTTCATCCAAACTAAGATATAATTAATCCTTATTGGAAGCAAAACCATCTTATTTGGTTTATTTAATGTTTATAGGATTTTCTAGCAACTTAAGGGATGAAGATCCAACTTGCGGAAAGATCCGTTATCCTGAAATCCACAGGTCCCAAGCATCTGAATAACAGGTCCCATACCTGTACTATAACCCTGTATCAGCCAGTGTGCAGGAGCCAATGGTAGTTTAGGGGGTGAGTAAAAGCACACACAATTTTCTTAAATTGGGCAACCTGCATCCCATTCCCTATCTATGTTGTTGTATTAAGGCAAGATGGCAACTGCAGCACAGATGACAGAAGGTGGCAAGGTGGAGACAGTATGGTAAAGAGACAGTTTAGCAAGACAGGGACTATTAATATGACAAGATGGCTACAGTAGGGCAGATATATAGTAACAGGAGCAAATGATATCAGTGTAGCTAAACCTACAGTCCTTCAGCCTCCTGTGCCCAACAACAGCACAGACATGTAGTGTGACAGAAAGCTGTTAAAAGGGTTGAAGTGGTGCCTGGTGCCTGCGCCTGGTTATGCTCCAGTTCTTTAGAATAACAGGCCTGTAGAAGCCGCTGACACAGCCCCTGTCTGGAAGGTGCACTGTTTTATTGAAATCCAGTGAAGGAATGTCACATTTGGCACACTGGCCCATTTGTCATGCCCTGGCTTCTGCAAGTCCGTTACTAAGTATTTATACTGCCAATCTGCCCACTGATTAAAAAAAAAGGGGGGGGGGCGTTGTTTAAAGAAAAGTTCCTCAGGTTATCAAAATAATAATTATGGAACAAAAAGTCCTTCTGCTCTACTTGTCTCAGGATCCAATGGCTGAGCGGGTCCCAGGCATGCAACTCTGGCTTCTCTGCTCACAATAAAGGAAAACAACACTCAATATCCAGTGCTCAGTATTTGTGAATCAGATTTACCCTTTAAAACGTGTACAAGTAGATGAATTACCCTGCTGTGTCTTTATTATAAGTACTACAATCACAGCACAACATACTGGTCCGATTATGGACTTATTTAATGGCTAAATTGGCAGCACATGGGCCACCCGGCACTCACTGTATTTTCCCAACTGAAGCTCTTCAAGCAGAGACAAGTCACAAATCCTTTTGCCATTTACCGCTTTTTCCTCTAAAGTCTAAGGGGGTAACAGGTCACGTGATCATATTAGTGCTATATAGGAATTAAAGTTGGCTGATGACATGTATCTGAGATTATGATAACACTGGATAGGCAGAAGAGAAGGTACCTGCACTGTAGCAATGTGCGGTTTGACCCGAAACCCACTGTGACCGGGTTCAGGTAGAAATTTGCATGATCACTGTGGGTTAGGGTTGAGTATGGATTGGGGTTGAGTTTGGGTCAGACTAGGGAAGTACATATACTCTGTATGCAAAGATTCCCTTTCACACACACAGAAGTAGGAGGGAGAAGACGCAGGTACGGGTTGGGTGTGGGTCCTACAATGGCAATATTTTGCCAACATTTTTTCAGGTGCAATAGTGCCATACAGGAAAAAGAAAAGTCAATTGCACCACTAGAATGCAAGTTGATAGTGTCATACAGGGGGAAGAGAAGGAAGGATACCTGCACCACTAGAATGCAAGTTCATTTTAGCACCATACAGGGAGAAGTGAAGGATACCTGCACCACTAGAATGCAAGTTCATGATAGTGCTTTACAGGGAGAAGAGGAGGATACCTGCACCACTAGAATGAAAGTTCATTATAATGCTATGCAGGGAGAAGAGGAGGATATCTGCACCACTAGAATGAAAGTTCATGATAGTGCTATACAGGGAGAAGAGAAGGATACCTGCACCACTAGAATGCAAGTTTATTTTAGCACCATACAGGGACAAGAGGAGGACACCTGCACCACTAGAATGCAAGTTCATGATAGTGCTATACAGGGAGAAGAGGAGGATACCTGCACCACTAGAATGCAAGTTCATGAAAGCAGAGCAGGTAAAGGAAAATAAATCAAACATTTAGACACTGGATAAAAAGTCTCAACCCCTCATGGAAGCAAAGTTTGTGCATCCCGCTCCCACGCAGAACTAAACACACACAGCTCATGCTCTGTCCCGCGGGCATACAACTTTCATGTGGTTGCGCCGTATTAGCAATGGCTTAGGGAATGTCTCTAACGCAACCACTTCTATAGGAGCTCTGTGTGACACTCACATGCTCCCTCCATGTGCTCTTAGTTCTATCCCAGGCTATGGGGGATTCTAGTGATTTAAAAATACCCCATATTATAAGCTATTGATGGATATTAACACAATGAAGGCAATTGAGCTTCCCCCATGGTGGTCATTTAAGTTACGTCATTACACCAAAATCAGGAACTAGTTTCTTCCATTGTAATGTTCTCTGAGTAGGGGCCTTTACTCTTCCACTAGACTGCAAGGTCTATGGGCACAGTTAGAGAAAAAGAAGAAAGAATTCACCGGCACACAGGTATTGCTGGCAGGGTGAAACAACCCTTGCTTAAAGTTTAATAGTGCACAGTTAGAGAAAAAGCATGTACAAACTGAGAAAGTGATTCCTCTCATCAGACTGTATGATTTTTGGGAAACAGTTTACTAGAGTGTAAACTATTTGGAAAAGGATTGTCTGCCATACTCTTAGACTGTAAGCTCTTTTTGAAAGCCTTTTTATTATACTTACAGTGAGCTTTACAGTAAAGGTGGCCATACACTATAAGATCCACTCGTTTGGCGAGGTCACAAACGAGCATATATTAACCCGATATGCCTACCAAAGGCAGGGCGATATCAGGTTAATCCTAGGGCCAAACTATCAGATTACAATGCTGAGAATAGTTGCCGATGAGACAAGGACCGCATCAACTAGCCGATTCAGCCCTGGATTGCAGCAGGTAAACTACCGAATCAGTCTAAAGGACCGATATCGGCAGTGTTAATCTGCCCCTGTATGGCCACCCTAAGCCTTTCAGGAAAGACAGATAAGCCCTTAGCAACAGGAGTCACCATTAGCCTATAAGGCTGATCAGCTCTTACATATAGTCTTTCCCATTATACTATTTGAATGCAAGCTCTTTGGGACAGGGTTTCCAATAATACTATAAAACAATATGCTCTTTAGGGAAAGGCTTCACATTATACAATTAGACTGTAAGTCCTATGGGAAGAGATTTCTCTTTACTAGAACACTGGTGCCTCCCATTATACAAAGAGTGCAAGCTCTAAGGAATAGTGGCCCATTAGAACATAAGTAAACCCTGAAGCTGACCACACCCTGCTTGTTTATGTACAGTGGAAATACCCCCCCCCCCCCATACGCCTGTAACTGAGCCTATTAATTCTACTTAACACACTGTCCGGAAGCAGCAAAAATGTACAGAATGAATCATAAGTGACAAGAGAATTTCAAGATTCTCAAAAATGATGTAGAAATAGTGGAAATTACTGAAATAGCAAAAGAGGAAACTGTACCGAGAAAAATAAGCGCTTGGCAGAGAAACCACAAGATGAAGATTAATCACAAGCGCCACACGACAGATGCCCCACACAGACCAAAACCAAGACTGGTTCAGCTCAACAGTATGACTGGCACACTATTAATAATAGTTTTGGGCTTTGGGCCTAGGAAGGACTGATCCATAAACATGTCACTGACATTAGTACACTTTGGGTCTAGGAAGGACTGACCCATAAACATGTCACTGACATTAGTACACTTTGGGCCTAGGAAGGACTGACCCATAAACATGTCACTTACATTAGTACACTTTGGGCCTAGGAGGGACTGAACCATAAACATGTCTCTGACATTAGAATCTTAAGATTTTCAGAGAACCACTAAAACCAAAGCAAAGGTGCTATGAGCTAGTGGGGTAAGAATACGCTACTTATTGTGATCTGTGCTTACTCACTCACCCATCGGAAACCTTCCTGAAACCTGGTGCACCTCAAACCTGACCCCTTTCCTTCCTGTTTCAACCAATCACACATCCTATGCAAGTGTCTGGTTTTATGTTACAAACCATGAATATTTTCTAGACAAGGTTCTAAGCATGGAGAGTGTCGCACAGCTGATTTCCAGCCATTATGGGCGACGTGATTGATGGGAAAGCTCTGCAGAGCGCCCTGTAAATGTGTCACTGCTACAGTGAATATAAATGAATATATATAATACTGGTATATTATGAAAGCTTCTAATGAAACCCCTTAAATGTGTAGAGAAACTGCATCCCAAAATGGGTACCGATTGGATTAGTCACAGGAAGCCTCTCTCCTGTTCCATCCCAGTCATAACATCCCCCATTCATCCTGTTTGTCACCTGCTTTCACTTTCACAATGCTGGACCAGAACCAATATTTCTACCGACCTGGATAGGTCACCACACATCTGTACCTTTGGCCGGAACTTTGGCATCAATCCCTGAAAAATAAGAGTGACTGGCATGCCATTTCCCTATCAGGTCTGGACTGGGAGTCAAAATAGGCCCTGGCATTTCAACTAAACAGAGGCCCAAATAGTCCCCACCAGCCCAATAAATACTGACTGTCTATGGAATCTTACAGCAACCCATCTGGCATTTGCCAGAATCCACAGATTGCCAGGCCAGGCCTGTTCCCTATGCCTCTTTGCTTGCACATAAGCAGGCCTGGACTGGGAGTCAGAATAGGCCCTGCCATTCCAAGTACACACAGGCCCAAACAGCCCCCTACCAGCCCAAAACAGCCCCCTACCAGCCCACTATATGGTAACTTTCTATGGAACCATACAGCAGCCCCTCTGGCATTTGCCAGAACCCACAGATTGCCAGTCCGGGCCTGCACATAAGCCTATCCACTGTTACTATAGGCACCATCTCTCCCTTCTATACCTGCTATGCCACAGTCTCATACCAGATACTATTATCCCACTGCTACTATAGGCACCATCTCTCCCTACTATACCTGCTATCCCACAGCCACAGTCTCATACCAGAGACTATTATCCCACTGCTACTATAGGCACCATCTCTCCCTACTATACCTGCTATATATGTGGGGCCCGAGTAGTTTTTTCTAGTTGAATCACCCATAAGAAAACTCTGCTGTAAAGTAAATTTTTTATACCCTATATCCTCATTATATGTTTAATCCTGTAACTGCATAAGGAGGTGGCACGTAGCACTGACAGGGTTAAAGTGTATAAGAATTTGGCTGTGCTGTAGATCTAAATTGGGCGGGACATATGAGCCGCCTTGTGATGAATTTAGTCATTAGTCTCATTAAAGGAAATGGTTGGTTTATTTATAGATTGCAAGTAAATTCTCCTCCCTTAATCTAGAGAGAAATGTACATTCCTATCACCAGGTTCTCATCACTGAGCACAATACTTACAAGCTCTGAGCACCCCATTATATTATCTGGATTTCTACTCTTTATTTCAGGGTAATTAATACCTAAAACAAATGAAAAGTGGCAGCAGTCACATGACTGGATATTAGAAAGATTGAGATAGGGCACACAGGTTCTGGGGAAAGAAACAACACACATTGAAGGGGTGGCATAAAAATTGGGTGGAGATGGAGAGAAGGGGCTTTTGAAGTAGATGAAGGGAGAGAAAATATCACACAGGAAAGCTGAAGGCAGTGGGAGAGAAGGGGTACATACTCAGGAGCTGTAGAGAGAAGAATAGCAGGAGCACAGGCACAATTACTGGAGATAGAGGGAGTGAAGTGGCACACACGGTTGGAGATAGAGAAGAAGCTCATATAGCACTTGGAAATAGAGAGAAGTGGTGGCACTGATGGGAGTTAAAGGAGAAGGGTTAGAAAGGGCACACACAGGAGCTGGAGAGAGATGGGACACTTAAGTGAGAGCTGGAGAGAGAGAGTAAGAAGGATCACAGATGGGAGTCGAAGGGAGAAGAGAGAGGGATTCCCCAAATACAAATGAGAGAAGAATAATAAACTGCCAGGAACATCTGCAACCCTAGGACAGCCAGTATGAGCCCTGAGGAGCTGGTTGGCAAAGGCAGAAGTGTCCTGTTCTGGGGTTGCTCCCTATAGGTGATTTCTATGGCATTTTAACTCTCTGGTCATGATGTAAGGAGGGCAGCACCCTATATTAGTGTGGCTATGTTATTGTTTTATAAAGCTGGTTATACATATTAGTAACATTATCTGGTTATATTGCTGGTTACATAAACTATCTGGTTATATTGCTGGTTACACAATACTCAAGAGCCATGATTTGACATATGGTCATAGAACTCCTCAGTAACTTATAATATCCTTATATTTTACAGTAAGGGGGAACTTTATTGACTATATACTGTATATTGCTGATTACACAGACTACTGTGATTATACTGCTGGTTATACAGACGAGTTGCATTACCTGCTGTTATATAACCTGGTTACATTGTTGGTTATATTGCGAGTTCTACAGTTAGGAGCATTTGGATGGGATATGTGGGAAAGGGTGCACCAGGTACAGGAGCAGAGATGTGGAGTCGGAGTCTGAGTTGTGGAGTCAGAGTTAGGAGCAATCTTGGGTATCTGGAGTCAGAGTTGCGAAAAATTGAACTATTCAGACTCCTAATAACCTCAAATACAAGCACTGAAAATAAACATTAGATTTAAGAGCTTTTATGAAGATGGATTTGGCAAAGCAATTCTGTTTCTAAGAACAAGGCTTTAGTTAATTTTGAATTGTATTAAACAGCTATTCTACAGATTTATGCTAGCTTCAATTTATATAGACGTTGTTTTAGGTTTTCCAATTGTTTTTGCGTTGTGTAGTTTAACTTTGCTTGGTTTAGAATTAGCAAAGGATGTGGCTTATATTTTTAAACTTTGGCAGTGATAAAATGCCTTGTATGTCATGCACTTAACTTCTTTCAATCAACATGGAAATTACTTTAGGAACAGTAATACCAAAAATGAAGGTGTTTTAAAGTAATATCCATACACTATACTTTTAGCAAGCACTGATGGTGTGTTTGCCTAAGAAATGTTACTAGAGTTTATATAAACAAGCTGCTGTGTAGCCATGGGGGCAGACATTCAAACTGGAAAAAAAGAAGAAAAGTCACAGGTTACATAGCACATAACAGATAAGCCCTGACCAATACAATGGTGTTTTATCTGTTATGTGCTATGTAACCTGTGTCTTTTCTCCTTTTTCAGCTTGAATATCTGCCCCCATGACTACACAGCCGCTTGTTTATATAAACTATAGTAGTGTTTCTGTGCCAAACACACAACTTTTACCAGTGCAGGGCAACAGTACATTATATTTGAATTACTTTGATACACTTTGTTTTTGAAATGTTT
Organism: Xenopus petersii; assembly: GCA_038501925.1. NCBI lineage: Eukaryota > Metazoa > Chordata > Amphibia > Anura > Pipidae > Xenopus > Xenopus petersii. Next base: position 89,389,980 of record CM076688.1, on the reverse strand, counting down.
GACTACAACAAATCCCAGAATGTCCTGAAAGCTCAAAGTACTGTTTCTTTGGTGACTACACAAGACACCTATGCAGCAGCATGGCAGTTCCCACTACTATCAGTACACAACAAAATGCAGTACAAACAGGTGGAACCTATGCCATATACATAAAAAAAGAATCATTTATAGGAAACTTAAGTACAAATAAACCTATAATTAGAAAAGGCTTTTTTTCCCCTTAAGAAGCACGCAGGACAGGGATTGCAACATTAGGCCTGGATGTAATCTGCCTGCAGCCTCCTTGGGGCATTGTGCAATATCAGGGTGAGGCCCACCCCCATCTCTTCCTGCACGCACACCGACCCCTTAAAGAATTGCTCCCCTGGATTGGCCAAAAACTTTAAATACCAGAACAGTGTTTGTTCCTCCCACGATGCACCCAGCGCTCCCCCTCTGTGTCTGTGGAAACTCCCACTCTAAAAATCTTGATATAGTAGTTACCAGGACCCACTAAGGACTTACAGAGGTTATTAATAATAATAATAGGTTAGTACAAGATAGAAAAGGAGAGGTCCCTGACAATGCAGTAGTCCTGGCAGAAAATAACATAAATCATTGCTGTCTAACTTTTGTCATACCAAGGGCCGTAATTTTTCTGGCCCACGTGGTAGAGGGCCAATACTGGAAGCCAGTGTTACCCACTAACTGTTTTTTAAAACCACACCCATGTTACCAATGTTGTCCACATTAATGGTGATAGCACACCAAAAAAAAAAACAGACGGTTGGTGCTCACTGCAGGGATATCACTCATGTGAATTTAAAGGGATACTGTCATGGGAAAACATGTTTTTTTTCAAAACACATCAGTTAATAGTGCTACTGCAGCAGGCTTCTGCACTGAAATCCAATTCTCAAAAGAGCAAACAGATTTTTTTATAATTAATTTTGAATTCTGACATGGGGCTAGACATATTGTCAGTTTCCCAGCTGCCCCAGTCATGTGACTTGTGCCTGCACTTTAGGATGGAACTACTTTCTGGCATGCTGTTATTTCTCCTACTTAATGTAACTGAATCAGTCTCAGTGGGACTTAACTTTTACTATTGAGTGTTATTCTCATATCTACCAGGCAGCTATCTTGTTTTAGGGAGCTGCTATCTGGTTGCCTTCCCATTGTTCTTTTGTTAGGCTGCTGGGGGAGGGGGGCCGAGGAGGGTGATATCACTCCAACTTTCAGTACAACAGTAAAGAGTGACTGAAGTTTATCAGAGCACAAGTCACATGACTGGGGGCAGCTGGGAAACTGACAATATGTCTAACCCCATGTCAGATTTCAAAATTGAATATAAAAAAATCTGTTTGCTCTTTTGAAAAATGGATTTCAGTGCAGAATTCTGCTGGAGTAGCACTATTAACCGACGTGTTTAGAAAAAAACATGGTTTCCCATGACAGTATCCCTTTAAGGGATCAGGCCCGGATTTGTGGAAAGGCCACCTAGGCCAGCAGGATTTTAGGGGGGCGGCATGCTGCCCAACCACACCCAAATTGGTTCAAAAACACTGGGGATACGCTGGAGATACAACTATTTTTTAAATTTCCCATGCAGCAATCCCCATTGCTTGAAATTTGCACGAATAATGGGGAGTGGTCAGGGGGCGACGAACGGCAGTGGGCCTGGGGCGCCAATTATATAAATCCGGCCCTGTAAGTCATATTAAAAGATACCCTTAAATCCATATGCCTCCTCCCCTGTGGATAACACAGCACCCCCCCCCAGTGCATGATTTCACACCTTAGGGGACCCTAACAGCAATAGGGCAGACAGAGTATGGCACAAGTATGGAGCATAAGGCAGGAGAGTATGGCACACACAGATAGCAGGGGAGGGATTACAGGTGAATTTGAGGTGAAAACAATACAGGGGCCAGTTAATCTCAGTACTGATACCTTAAATCGTACACAAGGTAAGCAGTCAGAGCAGACTTTCATATGGGGGGAGCACACAAGGGGGGCATCCAGTTGGATAGCACTGACATAAATAATTAATGTGCAATTTGCTACCCTTCCGCTGTTGTCAAACTACATCTCCAACCATATCCATAACAACTTTGGCTACTATAGTCTAGATCTGTAAGAACCGTGCTAAGTTATATGTCCACGCCATGAGCAAATTTAGGGGGCTGTTCCTGCTGATTTGTGCTTAGTACCAGGGAATACCCATGTTGGCATAGTTTTATAGTATATCTCTGTACAGGCTATGAGCAAACTTAGGGGTTTGTCCCTGCTGAATAGTACAGGGGAATCTCTATGCTGCCATAATTTTATGGTGTATCTCTGTATACGCTATTAGCAAACTTAATGGGCTGTTCCTGCTGAACTGTGCCTAGTACAGGGAAATATGTTTAACTGTATGCAGCCAAGAGTGTATTCACAGGAACCTACAGAGTGCACTTCCTCCTCTTCTAATCTGGTGACTAGTGAAGGCCTCCCAGCCACATCACCAAGGGGTACTTTCCATTTCCACATTTGCCCATTAAAAAACCGCAGTTAGTCTTGGCTTCCTCTTTTCATGCAAACAGCTGCGCAAATACATACCACTGGCCAAAGAGGAAGTATGGGGCAAGCCGCTGGTGCACGTCGATACTCTCGCAGTCTCTGTCACGTAGGAAGGGCAAGTCTTGCCACAAAGATGTAGTTTTGGGGTATCCAGTTAGCCCTATCTAGTGACTTCTAGCAAAGTATTTTGAGATAAAACCTAAAACCCTTAAGGGCCCATAACATCACGTATCTGCTCCCTTCATATACAACATTGTTTATTATAAATGTTCAGTGATTTTGTTTACTCTGCTTTAACTCAGCTTCCTTCTTACTGCAAAAAAGGGCCAGGCAAGCCAAATGGACAGGATAGTGCACTGAACCCCAACCAGTGGCTCGTGAACAACATGTTGCCCACCAACCCCTTGGATGTTGCTCCCAGTGGCCTCAAAGCAGGTGCTTATTTTTGAATTCCTGGCATAGAGGCAAGTTATGGTTGGATAAAAACCAGATTTCCTGCCAAACAGAACAGAACCTCCTGTAGGCTGCCAGTCCAAATAGGGTTACCAAATAGCCCAACACAGCTTTTACTTTGCACCACCCAGGAACATTTTTCATGCTTGTTTTGCTCCCCAACTTTTTATATTTGAATGTTGTTGAAGGTTGGGGAAGGTGTATAACCCTGAAAAGTACCTAGTTCTCACTTAGTTCTGCCCCCTTTACCCTGTCCCAGTTCTGTAGCCAAGGTAAGGAAGCATTTGCAACCCATTATCTCTGCTGGCCTCTCCCCCTCTGGGAAAAACAGAGGATTTAAGGCTCTGTCTGTTCCGACAATTACTCAGACACCTGTGCTGGATAAGGGATACTTGTTAAGCCCTTGTCTGTTGGTGGGCCCTATGCAGCAGCAATGATGGTACCCATTAGTCAAGCGGTGATGCTGATTCCACGGCTGCTCCTGCTGTAGGTCTCTTTGGGTGCAAGCCTCCCTGTCTCCAGCCACCTGTTTGACTTCCCACTCCCCAAAGACACTGCACAAAAACCTACATTTCCCTTCAATTTGCTGCCTACAGTGAGCAGCATTTTCATGCTGCTTTCCTACTGGACACTCAAGATGAAATGGAATGAACGGAAGGGGATGAACATAGGATAATTGGAATAAATGTGATCAATGAAACAAGTAACAAGAAAAAGGAAACAGAAGTAAGACAGTAAAAAAAACAGAAAAAGAATGTATATTTTTGTGTGTTTGAAAAGCAAGTCAGCCCAATGGGCACTGAAGACGAATTGCAATGAACTAAGGATGGACTGAACATAGCATAAGAGCTAAGGTATAAAGTGATTAAGGCTATGGCCAGACGAAACTTTGTACAAAAATAATAATAACCAATAAGGAATGAGCCTGCAGGAACATACATATGGCAGGGGTATGCATTGGTGCAGTGTATGTTGTTGTATCTGGCTGAAAGTGAAGCGGTTTAAGGAGGATCCTGATGCACAATACAATACCTTTCTGTGATGTAACATATTGGCCACAAATGCAAACGTTTCCTCTCACACTGCTGTGACCACAAAGCCTCCCCTCTACCAATCTGGCTATTTTTCAAGTGTCCCTGGACAGGTCAGCAGGACAGTGCCAATTAGTGGCTGCTAATTATACCCTCGCCTTTGATCAATAACAGTGGAGGAGGCAGCGAGCACTTAACCTCTGACTTCATGCTTGACCATAAGCAGCAGCTGGCACTTTCACACTCATCTTTTCCTCTGCCCAATACTAACATTTCCGGGGGGGGGGGCATCTAAAAGAGGAGTACAAAACATTCTGCACTGAAATCCATTTCTCAAAAGAGCAAGCACATTTTTTATATTTAATTTTGAAATCTGACATGGAGCTAGACATATTGTCAGTTTCCCAACTGCCCCCAGTCATGTGACTTGTTCTCTGATAAACTTCAGTCACTCTTTACTGCAGTACTGCAAGTTGGAGTGATATCACCCCACTGGGAGTTTCTCTGGTACATTGGTAGGCCAGTCTAACCTTGTTTTTTTTCATGGTAAGGCCATGCATTTAAAGGAATTGTTCAGTATAAAAAAAAAATGGGTAAATAGATAGTATGTGCCAAAATAAAAAATGTTTGTAATATAGTTAGTTATCCAAAAATGTAATCTATTATAATAATTATAATAGCCAGAACACCTGCTTTGCAGCTCTCTTGGTTCCCATTGATTGGTTCTCAATAACCAATCAGTGACTTGAAGGGTGGCCACATGGGTCATAACTGTTGCTTTTGAATCTAAGCTGAATGCTGAGGAGCTATTGCAAACTTACTGAATGGTTATATCCCTTATGGGCCCCCTTAAAGTCGCTGACTAAATCAGAGTTAGAACAGAACACAACTTCCTGCTTTGCAGCTCTCTAACTCTGAGTAAGTCAGCGACTTTAAGGGGGTCCACAAAGCCTATTAGAGAATCTTACCAAACATAAATATATATATATACACATAAATAATACCCTTTTACATATTTTCCCTTGAGCCACCATTTAATGATATTCTCTGTGCTCCCTTAGAGATTACTTTACTAGAAATACTCAGCCCTAAATGTAACAGGAAGAAATGTGGGAGTAAAAGACAGAACTTTGTCCATTAATTGGATCATGTGACCTAACATGTTTACGAGCCGTTGCTTTGTTCATGTGCACTGTCCCAGGGGGCAGCCCCTAGTTCTTAAAATGGTAATTTTCTATTTAGGTTTTCCGTTTACATACTACAGGTATGGGGCCTGTTATCCAGAATGCTTGTGACCTGGGGTTTTCTGGATAACAGATATTTTATACTTTGTATCTAAGTCTACAAGAAAATCATGTAAATATTAAATAAACCCAATAGGCTGGTTTTGCTTCCAATAAGGATTAATTATATCTTAGTTTGGATCAAGTACAAGGTTCTGTTTTATTGTTACAGAGAAAAAGGAAATAATTTTTAAAAGTATGGATTATTTGGATAAAATGGAGTGTTCCATAATGGATCCCAGACCTGTACTAAAAGTATATTTTTTATGAATATGAGACCTACATTGTTGGTAGGTATAGTTAAAGGAAAACTTTACCCCCAAAATGAACATTTAAGCAACAAAGAGATTATATCATATTAAGTGACATATTAAAGAATCTTATCACACTGGTATATACTGTGTATATTTAAAGGATTAGTAACATCAATTTTTTTTATTAAAAAAATCGTTAGCGTAGAATGAAAAAAACACAATGACATATTTTTAAATTGCTAAGACTTGATTAAGAAATAACTTTCCGAAACTCCGCTTACAATCCTCTTCAGAAAAGGTGGCACAGTGACTATCATGCTGCACTCTATTTCTCCTCCCTGGCTATCTCCTTTAAGGAAAGCAGGGAGGAGAAATTGAGCGCCGCACAATGGAGCACAGGATCGCCTTTTTTGAAGAGGAGCACAAGCGGCGTTTCGGTAAGTTATTTCTAAATAAAGACTTAGCGCAGCGGCGGGACAGGCTTGCTGGCCGCCCTAGGCAGACCAGCAAGCCAGATCGCCCCCATCCCCGTCACGCATGTAGCTGCTTTCGCACGCATGCGCGGTAGTGGCATCGGGACGTGCGGGTTCAGTATAGGCGTTTGCACGCATATGCGCATTAGAGGCTTGTGCACACATGCCCATATAGATGTTGGTGCGTGCGCACGCATGCGCCTAGAGGCGCAGTAACGGCGTTTGTGCAGTGGCAGGTCCAGTCTAGGGGTAGGAAGAGGAGAAGAAGAGGTAGCAGCCCAGCGCCCCCCAATTGTTGCATCCTAGGCAGCTGCCGCTTCTGCCTACCCCTAGTTCCGGCCCTGACTTAGCGATTTAAAAGTTTAATATATCTTTATGGGGTTTTTTTTTTCGTTCTACACTAATGAATTTTTTAATAAAAAACTATTGATGTTACTGGTAAATATTGCCCTTTTACATCTCTTGCCTTGAACCACCATTTCATGATGGTCTGTGTGCTGACCAGAAATACTTCTATTTACATGAAGCAGGGTTTTACACATGTATCTTTTTGTAGAGACCTACATTGTTCAGGGGGTATCGTTTTCCTTTAATAGAGAGTAATAGTTCACTGAATATGCACCCAACAGCCCCTGCAGTCTTTTAGACTGGATCTAGGGACCACCCTGGGTTTTCCTCACAAAAAATCTTTGGTTCCAGAGTCACAAAGTTTAAGACAAGCCAAACTGATGCCAGTTTAGAGACACCAATTGCTTTTATACATCTTAAAGGAAAACTATACCCCCCAAACATTGTAGGTCTCTGTAAAAATATATTGCATAAAACAACTCGTATGTAAAACCCTGCTTCATGTAAATAAACCATTTTCATAATAATATACTTTTCTAGTAGTATGTGTCATTGGGTAATCATAAATAGAAAATTGCCATTTTAAAACATAAGGGCCGCCACCTGGGATAGTACGATTCACTGTGCACACATACAAACCAACAAACCATACATGTTAGGTCACATGAGCCAATTAACAGACAGATTTCTGTCTTTTGCTTCAACACTTCTTCCTGTTACAGTTAGAGCTGCACTATTTCTGGTCAGGTGATCTCTGTTGCAACACACAGACCATCACGAAATGGTGGTTCAAGGCAAGAGATGTAAAAGGACAATATTTACTTAAGTATATATACCACTTTGGTAAGATTCTTTAATATGCCACTTAATATGATATAATATGATAATCTGTTGCTTAAGTGTTCATTGTGGGGGTATAGCTTTCCTTTAAATGTGATTTTAAGGCAGGAGACTGGGCAAGTGAGTCACACAAATTTTGTGCAAAGTCAGAACTGTTTACTCTAATGGAGCAACACAGTGATAATTGAAGGATGCGTCCCCTTGGTTCTGACATCTCAGAATGGGCCAAACGGGTTAATCTCTGTGCTTGTATAAGGAAGGGGGTGGGGGGTAATATAAAAGGGACTGTTAGTTTGATTTTGGGCGGCTGCCTGTACACGCTCCGTCCACTGTCACCGAGCCCTGCTGACAGGAAGCACTTACAGCCCTGAGCCTCATTCTGGCCACGTGCGACATAGCCTGCTGGACGACCACAGAGGGGCCTCTGTTCCCTGCATAATTGTCAACATCTGCTCTGCAGAGATCACATGGATCCAGACTAAAGTAAATATACAGAGACTCCTGTCCTTGCCACCTCGGAAGGGACCATTTCTATCAACCTGACCATGCCGTATTTCGGGTTTCCAGGAATAAACGCAAATGGACTCATTTCAGTTTACTGCTGCTTTACTTGACTGTGCTGATGTGCTGAATCATATGTGAAATTTTCTGCATTGATACATGCATTTATGGTATATCTCAGTACAGGCTATAAGCAAACTTAGGGGCTGTCCCAGCTGAATTGTGCTTAGTACAGAGGAATACCTATGCTGCCATAGTTTTATGGTATCTCTCTGTACAGGTTATGAGCAAACTTAGAGGGCTGTTCCTTCTGAATTGTGCTTAGTACAGGGGAACATCTACTATATGCGGTCATAGTTTTATGGTATCTCTCTCTATACAGGCTGTGATCAGGGGGCTGTTCCTGCTGAATTATGGTTAGTACAGAGGAATACCTATGCTGCCATAGTTTTATGTTATCTCTCAGTACAGGCTATGAGCAAACTTCTGGGCTATTCCAACTCAATTATGCTTAGTACAGAGAAATACCTATGCTGCCACAGTTTTATGGTATCTCCCTGTACAGGCTATGAACAAACTTGGGGGGCTGTTCCTGCTAAAGTGTGCTTAGTACAGAGGAATACCTATGCTGCCATAGTTTTATGGTATCTCTCTGTACAGGCTATGAGCAAACTTAGGGGGCTGTTCCTGTTACTGCTATGCTATGAATTTTTTCATTACCAGCCATTTCATATGCTCATATAAGAAGGGCTGAGGCAAAACAGCCTGGAACAGGAAGGTGACAGGAATTGCAGACACAGGTGTTTTAATGAAAAGAATGAAGGGCAGAGAAGCAGAACCTCCCAATTGAGCAGAGAATAAAGCCTAGCTGTTGCTTTTGTTACATTGCCTTTGAATGCTTGCATTTCTTGCATGGCGCGGAAGTTATATTCACAGTTATGTTAACACCGCTCCTAATCGCAGAAAGAAATGATTCACACCTTCCGTGAGCGGCAGAGGATCAGTCACACATTGCACCAGCAGCACCCCCCACGCACGCAGCACCGATATTAGTTGACCTTTAATGAGCTCAAGAGATGAAACAAAAAGAGCAAGTTATCATCTGAGCAAAATAACCTGCTTTAATGTGGTGAGACGGAAGTCATATTGAGTCACGCACGATACACTTCCCTCTTTCATGATAAGGCTCTGATATACCATAGTGGTGTGGGGCACAGCACTGAGTAGCACCACTCATTTATTTATCATCATGGTGGGGGGGGGGGCAGGTAAATTCACATTCAATTAGAGAGACAAGTTTCCAGGTCTGCTTCAAGGGAAAATACCTGAATATTTCCATCGGAAAATGCTCGCTGCTTCCCTATCACACCCCCAGGGGCCCCGCTAGTGATACATATATGATAGGATTAGAAAGGAGGCTGGTAACTTCCCAACATACATTTGTGTAACTGCTACCAAAATCAGTATTTTTATCCTCTGCACTGCTGGTTATGACTCCTCAAACAATGAAGGAGAAGTCAGCTGGTTAGTTAGCCCCTGGAGGAGAAACAACTTCTGCCACAAAAGTCAGAACTACAGAATAGGCTATATTCTCTCTGCATGTATATCTATAATTATAGAGAGAAGTAACAAGTTAATGAATTCTGGACACTGTCCCTAGTGTTAGCTAAAACACCCTCACTAAAAAGGGGTCTGGTTAAAGCCATATATCAATTGTGATGCTGAGCAGGGAGCATTATGGGTTGACATTCTGACCTGCCATTATTCTCTAGTAGGGCCAATTAGCAGAACGGTCTTGCGTTCTTTATGCTGCAAATCAAACTAATCAGTCCCTATTATCTACCAGGAGCCTCTATAATCCCGGATTAAAGGTGAAAAAAAAAAACAAAGTTATGCACGTCCCAAAGAAAACATTTTAACAAGCCAAAAAAACACAAGGGCCCCAATTTGGCCTTGTAGTCGCCACAACCACTCAGAAGGATTACACCAGATGAATTGGGGGGGGGGGGGTTGTCACTTCAATTAGAAATCAAAGAAGTTATTCATAACTTGATGGAAGCTCCAGGGTCTTTGGCGATAAAGGCATTAAATAAACAGTAACTCTGGCTTTATCGGGGGGGGGGGGGTGAAAATAAACATTTATAGTTGCCCATAGACCGTTCTGCTAATTGGCCCTACTAGAGAATAATGGCAGGTCAGAATGTCAACCCATAATGCTCCCAGCTCAGCATCATAAATCACTTCCTTCTACTACCCTGTAGTTACCTTTCACTGTCTAAAACTAATATGAAATCCATGATGTCACAAATGGATGCAGGATGCAGCCCACAAGTCCACGGGTGGATTACAGCTGTATATACTCTTCCAAAATGTTCACCTTGCATCAAGCTGAGTAGGCTGCCATACTGTTTTAGTACAATGAAACATTATTCATTCTATGGTGTCCAATGAAGAAGTGATACCAGTGGCACAAGAACTGGAGAGGCCAAGTAAGGAGCATTATAGATCTGTGTATGGATGTAGGGTATTATCAGTATCTAATTAACATGTGTGTATGTGTTCATACAATCTACAGATTCCAATCTGGCAACTCCCAGCATCCTCAGCCATGAGACAAATTTGGTACAAGGGTCTCACTGCTGCTCTGTGTCAGTCACAAGGCAAATGTCTAAACTTGCCCTGGTGGGACGTTTCATTTCCTGGCATGGGGACAGCTCAGAACTTCTGCAAGGGGTAAATAAACCCTTCCTTGACAGACTAATATATTTAATAATAGGGCCATTTTCCTGGTTCCTTCCCATACGTAGCACAGTATTATCAGGGATATTGGAAATATATGCAAATGAACTGGATATTTGGTACTACTCAAAGTATACACATGCCTTGAGGGCATCTCGAAGTGTGTCATCAGATTCCAATGGATGTAAAAGATAGTTGCAATTATTTTTAAATGAACAGTTCAGTGTAAAAATAAAAACTGGCTAAATAGATAGGCTGTGCAAAATAAAGAAATGTTTCTAATATAGTAAGTTAGCCAAAAATGTAATGTATAAAGGCTGGAGTGACTGGATGTCTAACAGAACTTCCTGCTTTTCAGCTCTCTAACTCTGAGTTAGTCAGTGACTTCAAGGGGGGCCACATGGGATATAACTGTTTAGTGAGTTTGCAATTGATCCTTAGCATTCAGCTCAGATTCAAAAGCAACAGTTATGACCCATGTGGGTACCCCTCCAGGTCCGGACTGAGAATTAAAATAGGCCCTGGCATTCCAAGTACACAGAGGCCCAATCAGCCCCTACCAGCCCACTGAATACTGACTTTCTATAGCACCTTATAGCAGCCCCTCTGGCATTTGCCAGAACCCACAGATTGCCAGTCCGGGCCTGTACCCCTCAAGTCACTGATTGGTTAGTGACTGGTAACCAATCAGTGGAAACCAAGAGAGCTGCAAAGCAAGAAGTAGTGTTCTGGCTATTATATTAGACATCCAGTCTCTACAGCCTTTATACATTACATTTTTGGCTAACTATATTAGAAACATTTTTTTTATTTTGCACATCCTATCTATTTACCCAGTTTTTATTTTTATACTGAACAATTCCTTTATGGATTAGACAAACTCTACTAAGTAACAAGATCCAATACCTTATTTAGCAATGAGTAAAATAAGGAAGCTTGGCTTAAACAGAGCAAACAAAACCACTGAAATGTTACAATATGTAAGTAGAGCACAATCCCACCACCCGTAGACTCTCTGTGATCACCCTTGCAAGGCTTCGGTAGAACACAAATTAACTGCAAAGCATGAAGCGGAGCTAAACAAAGAGGTGCTTGTTTTTGACAAAGTCACTTCAAGCTAGGGTTGCCACCATTTTTGGAAAAAATATACCGGCCTTCCTATATATTTAGATTTTTTTTCCCCTATTAATAACTTTGGGTTCAAGCATATTTTTTACCGGTCTGGCCGGCAAAATACTGGCCAGGTGGCAACCCTACTTCCAGCTGAGCACTGGCTGCTTGCCCCAAGCTGAACCACCTCTCCAGTATGTATTCTCTTATTTCAGGGGAAGGACAGAGGCTGCAATAAGGAGATGGGAGTCTGGGCCCTGTTATTGAGTCTGGCTGGGCCACAAGGGAAAGTATAGGCCAGCATGTACCAAGGCATCATTTGTTCTCCCCAGGGGGGTGCATTCAGAGTGTACAGTACACCAAGGAACAGCAACTTGCATTCATAAATGAGCCCTTCATGTTCTAGGTGCCTATGTAGACTCTTTACAGACCTGGGACCATTGCATTTTACTTGGCCCAATCAGGCTGCAACAGTAACAGCTACAGAAAGCAGCACCAGCAGTATCAGTGACAGACAACACTCTCCATCATTGCCATATTTTAATGCCCAAGAGGGACCGATTGTTTCTGTCAAAAGGAAAAACAGTTCAGAAAGAATGGAAAGAGCCCCCCAGGGTATTGTAGTATTTAGCACAATGTCCCTGCTCTTTTATCCCCTTCACTTATTAGTTCTTGTCTCACGGCACTTAACTCTGAAAATATGCACTCGTCTGGCGTGTCGGAAGGGGCTCAGATTTCTCCACTGTCAAATATGATTTCTGCCCAACACAGCACCTATAGGGGATATTGAATGACTTTATTAAGGGGAGACTTCATTGGTTTCTGGCACAGAGAGAAACAAGCGGCAGGTGATTCCTGCACACAGGAGCTTCCAATCTATGTGGGTGTCTTACAAAAGGTAATCCATGCAGAGGCTCATAGGGCTGGGGGTATTGAAGAGCTACAAACAGTAAGTAATAGTAGTAAATACATTATCCTATCATTGCAAGGTGATGCTTGGGTCCAAATATGAAGTTATCAGAACCAAACCCCTTATATACACCTACATACATCGTTATCCACAGCACTACTATTCCCGGTTCTGTCAGGAACTGTCCATTCATCCATGTCCTGCTCAGACACAAGCAGCGTGGTTCATATCAATCATTAGCACATATTACTGTCCCACCATGACATCTGGGGGGAGGAAAAGATTCCAGGACCAAAACACAGAGTGAATCAGCACTATGGCATTTCAACAATCCTTCCTGCACAGCATCAGCCCAAGGTCTTAGCACAGATATCCATGTGAGTGAGCACTGGGGTCCAAACTGCTCTCTTCAATCTGGGAAATTTGCTGCCAAGGCCCATTTAATATGTTCGATTTCTCACAGTCTGACTCAGAATCCAACCACATACACTGGAGAAAAGCATATTAAGTGCCTGGAAATCTAACTTTGGAGGGATAACATGACACTGATATATTCAATGGGATATTGTGAGAGAAACTAGAAGATTGTATACAATGGGTCAGGCATCCCTATGTCCATAACAAGGTTACAGATAAAAACATTAGAAACACTGGGGCAACAGCCATCCTGCTATAGTCGTGAGAAAACCAAAAATAGTTGTGAGTCCCTCCAAAAATCAGTGTTATAAAAAGTACAAAAGTTTATTAAGACATGGTAACAGCGGCCTAACGCATTTCATGCCTGTTGGGGCACTTACTCATAGGCTAATGGGTATACCCCCGTACAATTCTTATATAGGGGCATGACCATGATCAGGGTACAATGTATTACAACCAATCACCAAGTGAAGATTCCAAAATGCCAATTTAACCATTTGAAAGCAGAGTAATTTAGGTAGAATGTCTCCACCCCGTTTCACCCCCGTCTCCACCCCGTTTCCCCCTTGTCACTTTATCTATACCTATAGCGATAAGTTTGGTGGTGTCTCCATCATTGAAATCATGAAAATGTTTAGCTACCTGTGAGTCCAAACTCCCTTTCTTTATATCCAGAATGTGTTCTCTAATGCGATTTTTTAATGAACGAGATGTTTGGCCTACGTATTGTATATGACAGGTACTGCACTCCAATAGATAGACCACGTAAGGTGTATTGCAGTTTATATACAATTTGATATGGTATTCACCACCTGTGACACTGGAAATTAACATTTTGGTTTTTTTGATATGTGCGCAGGTGATACATTTAGTTGCCCCGCATTTAAACATGCCTTTTATATTGAGCCATCCTGAGTTTTTTGTATTAGGAATTTCAACCAAACTAGGGGCCAGCTGATTCCCTATTGTGCATGTACGGCGAGACACGGTTTTGTAACCATTATCTAAAATTGCATCAAGTATAGGGTCAGATCCTGCTATAGTTCCAGGGGTACCTAGGGTACAAATAAGCTGTCACCCTAAATGGCCTTCAGGCTGGGCCCCCTTAGCTCATAACAAGGTTACAGATAAAAAACATTAGAAACACTGAGGCAACAGCCAACCTGCTATAGTTCCAGGGGTACCCAGGTTACAAATAAGCACTAACCCCAAATCTCACCCTAACTGGCCTTCAGACTGAGCCCCCTTAGCTCATAACAAGGTTACAGGTATATAGAAACATTGGGCTAAGAGTCACCCTGCTATAGTTTCAGGGGTACCCAGAGCACAAATAAACACTCACCCCAAATCTCACCCTAACTGGCCTTCAGGCTGGGCCCCCTTAGCTCATAACAAGGTTACAGAGATATAGAAACATTGGGGTAACAGTCACCCTGCTATAGTTCCAGGGGTACCCAGGGTACAAATAAACACTCACCCCAAATCTCACCCTAACTGGCTGTCAGGCTGGGCCCCCTTAGCTCATAACAAGGTTATAGATATATATAGAAACATTAGGGTAACAGTCATCCTGCTATAGTTCCAGGGGTACCCAGGGCACAAATAAACACTCACCCCAAATCCCACCCTAACTGGCCATCAGGCTGTGCCCCCTTAACTCATAAGGTAACAGATACAAAATCACCCATACTGATACATTAAACACAACTTAGGGATCTTTTTCTTTCCTATTGCAGAAGGACAGAGCAAAAATCTGTAGGTTTTCTCTGTATGGGCAGAAGAAGGCGAGTAGCAAGAGGCAGGAGATGGTGTAAGACGGACAGCAGCACATGTGCAGGGGCCTCACATCTTATTGCTGCTCCCTGGGAGGAACATTAAGAGCGGGAGACTAGCAGGCAACAGCTTCAAAGGCCGAGAGTCGGACCGCAGAAGTTGCACCTGTTTCCAACCTGTAACACTTAATCCGGGACCCATTTAAAGGGGATTGGCAAGGCCAGTTAATGGTAAATCCAGGCAGGTAGGGTTGCACACGCTTACACAGCAGCCTGCGTGACTTCCCACGGGTTGCCTGAGGGTTTGTACTGTACGACATCTCTAGGGGGGGGATTGTGATATTTTTTATGAAGTGCAGCTAACGAAACACATGTGGGTTATAGCATATTACATTGCCAGCCCAGTAGGTTTATAAGAATGGGTCTTAGCTGAAAAAGAAAACATCAGGAAAGTTCATTCTGCATCCTTGCCAAGATTTTTTATTTGTATATCACGTCATATGAGCACACGTTCCATAAGAACCTTCCGTTCAATATTTCCTTACTCTTAAATGTAAAATAAGCTTTTTCGGGTAAAGGGCAACCAGGATCTTGGCCATAAAGCTATGGGCCAAGTAGGTACTTTGTTAAAGCTGATAAGCACGCTGTAATCCATTCCCATCAAGATTACTGCAACCATGGGCTTACTGGTGATCTCAACCCTAATGCAGCTGTGAAAATCCTCCTGTCAAACAATAAGAAACTACATTTCTACTTTTCACCCTCAATATGACCTCCTCCAACGTGGCTATGTTAATGGAAGTCAACTGTTGGTACTCTACAATCTTCAATCTGAGGTAGAGCACTTGATAATTATTAATACAATGTCTGTGGTGTAACTTGTCCATGCCTTACCTTTCCAGTAGCCTAAAGGGGTAAGTACTACACAAGAACCTGACTAAATCAAGACTATAGAACAACCTATACTTAGATGAAATAACGAGAGCAGGGCCTTATTGTCAGGTTTTCTGGTGGGCCCTAGGAGGCCCAAAACCACCAATGACCACGAAAGAGAGAAATCAAGGGGTTACTAATGCAATTGAAAAGTGTGAATCAGTAATTTGAAGGTGAACTTCTGTAAGCGCTCTGGAGAAGTGGCCATTCTGTCTCCAGATTCTAGGTTTCTTTAGAGCTACACAGACTGGTAAAATGCTTATAGTCTTAGTATTTGCAGACAAGAGACTGAAGAGTGCACTTGAATGAATGCCCCACCTGTTAAACTTGTATGGAAACAAAACTAAGAGCATCTAATTTTGAAGATCAGAGGGGTGTGTGCATTGCTTTACCTCTCCCTGACTGCAAAGATTTCCACATACTTTCAGAATTTAAGTGGCACTGACTAAATATTGGTTTGAACCAATTAATTTTGCATAAAGCAATTGTTTCACTGACATGTTATTCTCTGTTTGTATAATATACATAAAAATCTATGTGACTGTAATATCCTTGTACTTGTACTACAGTAGGGGTACATTATACTTTAAAACCGAGGTCCCCAAGACGGGCCGTGGGTAGGGATGGCCGAATTTTTTTGCCTTGTTTCGCTGCGGAAATGACGCCCATAGACTTGTGTGGCGGCGTGCGTCAAAAAAAAATGACGCCCATAGACTTTAATGGGTGTCGGGACATTTCGCTGGCGGCAAAAATTTTTGACAAAACAGGTCAAATTCGCCCATCCCTAGCCGTGGGCTGTGCTGAACTGGGCCACCTCTGGTCCCAGCTACAGTCTATAATAGCTGCAAAAACAATGAAAAGGGCCCTAATTACTGCAATCCAGCACCCTGGCGCACCGTTGCCATGACAACAGTTGTGTGAATCCCAAGTAGCTTTCTACTGATAGGCATGAAAATACTGTTTGGACAGTTGCACCCACACATCTACATCCCCCATGCCCTGGTCCTCGTAAAAATGGTCCGGCTTGAAACTGGTCAGTGGAGCAAAAAAAGTTGGGGGCCGGTGCTTAAAAATACATGAGTAGTACTCAGAGCTATAATACATTAGACTTTTACTATCCGTATAACATATATATATATATATATATATATGTTAAAAATCGGCACTCACCATTCATCTAGTTAAGGGCCGGTGCTAACCAAATTCATAAAATTCAGGACAACGGCTCCATGTGAGTCGAAACGCGTTGATGCACCATGCACTAATACAATTGATATACAATTGAGGAGCTGATGCCATGTATCCTATATAATAAAGTTGAAGTGTCTCTGCGTTCAGTCCCTGTGTCCGTGGGATTGCGCTACTGCGCATGTGCCCCACGAACCGTCTCTGGCGAAGCTACTGCGCATGTGCCCCACGGACCGTCTCGCGCCCGTTAATTTAACGGGCTTAATGTCTAGTTATATATAATGCACAAAAGCCATGAATATCTTGTAAATTATATTCTTATAAACGGTGAGTTCTGATGTCATTTCTGTCACATGACTCACTGAAACGTGTGTATTATAATAAATAAAGTACACCCAGTCGCAAAATATGAGGATATTAGAAGTTATCTCGGAGTTCCATGACTTTTATATATATATATATATATATATATATATATATATATATATACACTGTATGTAGGGTTACCTGTGTGAGCAGCTGTTCCTGAGTCAGGCTGTTAATCCATTTTGTATATCGCTCTGTGGCCCCTTCTGGGATCCTCCGTACCTGACATCCAATAATCTGTAGACAAAAAGGGATTAAGGGGTTATGCCTGGTAACGTGGATTTGAAGACTAATGCAGAATAACAGAAAAATATATTCAGAGTTGCATAAGAATAAATCGAATTAGTGAGACTGGCACACTGTGCCAATGAGTTGGTTAAATGTTGATTAAATGTCATTATTAAGGTTCATAGTGCTGACATACACTATTTCATGCCTTAGAATTAACCCTAAAGAATCATTATACAGATGAAATTACTGCATGCTGCCACTTTT
Organism: Xenopus petersii; assembly: GCA_038501925.1. NCBI lineage: Eukaryota > Metazoa > Chordata > Amphibia > Anura > Pipidae > Xenopus > Xenopus petersii. Next base: position 89,372,326 of record CM076688.1, on the reverse strand, counting down.
TAGGGGCATTTAGAAATGCAATTCCCAGCATCCTTAGGAAATCATATAAGTTAGATTACAAATCATAATACTATGAGTTTGTGCCAGCATGGTTTTATGTGTAATAGATCTTGCCAGACTAACTTAATTTCTTTTTATGAGAAGGTGAGCAGGGACCTAGATTCTGGGATGACAGTAGATGAGATTTACTTAGACTTTGCTAAAGCATTTGATACAGTGCAAGATTACTGATTGAATTAAGGAATGTTGACCTGGAACATAGTATTTGTACCTGGATAGAGAACTGGCTAAAAGATAGACTACAAAGAGTGGTGGTAAATGGAACATTTTCTAATTGGACCAGTGTTGTTAGTGGAGTACCACAGGGCTCTGTACTAGGTCCCTTGCTTTTCAACTTGTTTATTAATGACCTGGAGGTGGGCATTGAAAGTACTGTTTCTATTTTTGCAGATGATACTAAATTGTGCAGAACTATAGGTTCCACGCAGGATGCTGCCACTTTGCAGAGTGGTCGGTCTAAGTTGGGAAACTGGGCAGCAAACTGGAAAATGAGGTTCAGTGTTGATAAATGCAAGGTAATGCACTTGGACAAAAATAATATAAATACAAGTTATACACTAAATTGCAGTGTGTTGGGAATTTCCTTAAAGTGATATTGACACTGAAAATTTTATTTCAATATATTAATCTACACGAAAAGTTACCTATGGGTCAAACCCAAGAGGCTCTCCCCTGGTTCTCCTACTTCCGGTTGAGACAGGCCACCAATGCCCAATTTCAAGGGAACACCATGAACCTTACAGCTTCTAAGATAGAATCAGCCCTTAGAGGCACCACCACCAGAACCATAGCCATACTCACTTCTCCTAGCTACCATTAAACCTTCATTTAATACAGGGGGTATAGCCTGGAGTAGAGACATCCCAAAGTTGTAGGATGCACATGCGCCTGAAAGTCACGAAAATTTCCTTTGGCTCATGTGCAGTCATTCGTGACTGGAAATTTACTCCAACTGCGCATGCGCCGAAATTCCACTCAGATTCTGAAGAAGACCGAACGTGAACTCCCGAGGCCAGATCTGCACAGAGGGGTAAGTAAAAAATTAGGGGCATTTGGCCATTAGGCAATCAGGCTGTGGGGGAGGAGGGAGGTTGGTCTACGCAGGGTAGGGGGAAGGGGTTTTTTCTAGTACGAGTTTGTTTCTCCTTTAATGTCGGAGATGACAGTGAGGTTGTGGAATGCACTGCAAGGTGATGGCTGATTCTGTTAATGCTTTTAAGAGTGGCTTGGACGATTTATTGGACAGACAATATCAAAGGCTATTGTGATACTAAACTTTATAGTTATTATAGATATGGATGTATGTAAAGTGTGTGAAGGTATGGAGGGTTTGTGTATGGATGCTGGGTTTTCATTTGGAGGGGTTGAACTAGATGGACTTTGTCTTTTTTTCAACCAGATTTAACTATGTAACTATGTAATGCTATAAGAACTTCTCTTGAACAGACTAAAAAAACCCAGTGACCTTTTTCCAGTTTGTCACCTGTTGGTTTCCATAGTGAAGCCCATCAGAGGGTTTGCTGGGTAGGTTCCGGAGAGACAGGCTTGGGGTACAGTGGTTTCATTACAATACATCTGTACTGACATCTGCCAGAATTGGGAACGTTTCATAGAACATGAAACATGAGAATTGTCCCTGGCACAGAGCAAGGCTTGTGGCTCTATTCATGTTAGACCAATGAAACTGTTACACAAAGACCTGACTTGACCCATCTCACACAGATGAACTGAGCGGTACAATGGTTCTTTGCCCACCATGACCATTTCCAGGAATAAAATCCTGCAGTGCTTGACTGGTGTGAGAAGCAACTATTCTATCCATTGACTCTTTGTATGATGAACTTATCCCCATTGGTTCTGCTTATTCCTTTCCAGTGATGCCCAACCGGTACCCAAAACCTAAAGACTCCTGTAACACTAGTTGATTGTCTTGGGGACAAGTTGCCTGCCCATAACGAATGGTGTTATCATTTGTTCCTTATAGAACAATCTGCAAGACTGATAGCTTTTGGGGCACATTCCTTGTAAAACTGTGGGCTCCTAGATGCAGTGCTTGCCATTACACTTCTAACTCCAACATATGCTGTGGCGCTGTCCAACTGGCACTTGGATTGGGATAAGTATCATGTCAAGTCTAAAAATACTGAGACTGTGCTCTTTAAACATAACAGGGTGGCACTAACTCTGTCCATTTTGAATATGTATGGTTATCTCAGAGTTTTCTCCATACACACCACTAAATCCCAAATAAGCACTAGTAAGAAAAACAACCCCAAGTTCTGGTAATGTACTCAAATTTACACAGGAGAAGAAAAACAGGGAACACCCAAAGTAAAACAGAGAAAGTCTTGGTTCATATTTCTGTGTTCTGTTTCCTTCCTAATTCTTATTTACTTAGTGCCTCCCTCATCCATACACGTGAGCTGCACTGCTGTGTTCCCGTCTGCCCCTAATAGCACTCCTATTTAGCATTCTAAAGGGCACAGTCACATTACAATTAACTTGTATTATGCACTAAGTGACATTCCAAGATAGTGTGCAATTGTTTCTGTACCAAAGGTTTAATAGCACAGATACAGCCATAAATTCAGTGCCATATACCTGACATGCAGCCAACTGCGCCCCCAGTACTGCTAGTTTAACAGCACAGATACAGTAATAAATATACATATATAAACAAAAAATAATGGGGATGGAAAGCTGATCACAGGCACCAGCAAAGTCGGATCCTGGCACTATTAACAACCATCAATAAATCAACAAAGCAAAAAGATGTTATATGCACCTAAAACTGAAATATATCCCCCCATCCTTCCCACCCGAAACAATATTTCTAACCAACATAATGGCTTGGATGCCTCCCAGGACTGGTTTTTGGCGGAACACAAACAGCAGCTGCTTCCATATCAAAGCAAATCCACCCCTGCCCACCGTCTCCCCCACTGAACCTGAGAAACAGCCAGAGACAAAAACATTAATACATCTCTCATTAACATGTCAGTTACGGACTGAGAGTGCACGTAGCATAATGCAGGGTGCACCCCAGGATTTACACGGCATTAAAGGCATATTTACATTGGGAGGTTTATGACATCTAACCCCCTTGTGGCATTGTAACTTATACATATAATACTCTGGCACTGATCCTGAATGACATTAGTACACTTTGGGCCTAGAAAGGACTGACCCATAAACATGTCACTTATATTAGTACACTTTGGGCCTAGGAAAGACTGACCCATAAACATGTCACTGACATTAGTACACTTTGGGCCTAGGAAGGACTGACCCATAAACATGTCACTGACATTAGTACACTTTGGGCCTAGGAAGGACTGACCCATAAACATGTCACTGACATTAGTACACTTTGGGTCTAGGAAGGACTGACCCATAAACATGTCACTGACATTAGTACAATTTGGGCCTAGGAAGGACTGACCCATAAACATGTCACTTACATTAATACACTTTGGTTCGGGGGGGAGGAGTTTACTGTTGTTGAGACAGTAAGGACACAGGACACCTCATTGTTGGACCCAGTACCAATACACAATTAAAGAAGCTAATTAAAACCCTAATGCATCACTGATCTGTGCAGAAAATACCATTAAGGCCTGATTCCTACATCCTGTATGTGGAGCCCTAAAAGTGACCAGAGAATGAGCTGCACCGGAGCGGAACAGTTTCAGGAGCGGCTCTGCTGAATATAAAGTGGATCTAATTAAGGACGGCACAATTTGGCCAACTCTACAACAATGCAATTAAGGCCGCTTCGGTCCTGATTAGCTGTTTGACGCGCTCAGTTCTGAATACAAGGAGAATGTCTCTTGCGCTGCAGTCAGGTTGAACAGACCCATGGACTGGTGCCAAGTACAATCAGCTGCTGGTTGAGGCCAAGCACCTCGTGCCAGAGTAAAGGCAATTACAGGCAGTAACCAGAGTATCCTGGGAGGCAGGGGATAAAGCTCAGTGAGTGCATGTAAGCAGCACCTTGGGAAGTGTGAATCTGCTGCTGTCATAATTACATTCCTTACTCGCTGGAAAAACTGGGCCCAATTCTGCCCACTTTGTGTCCACACATCACTGTACTGCAGACGATTTCCAGTCTTACGTTCCCATTCCTGGTTCTTGACAAAATGATACTAATTATAGAGAATTTAATCTAAAATTTCATTATTTACCGGTAGGTGTGTCCAGCTCGCTGCACTGTACAATTGCCAGTGCTCATGTGGTGCCACTGGTATAACGGACCGGATTTATACACAGACCCAAGGCTGAAGAGAACCAGCACAAGCAGTTCTATTAGACTGGAGTAAAACAGTGTCAGGTATACTGTGCTGCCTGTGCCGTTCAGACAATATCTGACAAAACTGCTCATATGCCAACCAGACTTTTTGGGGGTCTCAGTTCCTCTCTCTCTCTCTGTCTCAGGAAATCCGCAGTTAGTCGCACTTCTTACTTTTTTCCTGTTATCAAATTCGCACTCATGTTTTAAAAAAATGCTGAAAATTAAAGTGTTCTTTTAGCAGGCGCAGTGCCAGCAGGACATTCCAGCACATGCATAATAAAGAGAAATCACTGATGGCAGCCAGTATATATAAATATACAGGACAGAGCTTTGCATATAACGCAGATGCAGTTCCTGAACATACAGCCAGGGGCAGCATTTTTATCCTCTTGCCGACATTACAAAAAGCTGTCTGGTTTCTAGGGTCAGCAGCCATGGCAAACAGAAACAATATTTTACTCTGATGCTAGAAATGTTATATTTAAAGGAGCTTAACAACCCTTTCATATTGTTATTCCAACCACTGCTAGGTTGCTAGACTAAGGGGGACCCCAACAACCAAAATGAATACATAAAGACAAGCAACAAATGGTTGTGGATTATTACCATAACAATTTTAAGGTGTCCATCCCCTTTATCACTTATCTTTTCTATTCAGATGGTCTGCTTCTCAGCACCGAGACTCATATTCAGCCTGATTATTAGGACCAGGGCACAATAGCAACCAGTTTAAATTGCAAGCTCGGGGATTGTTTTTTCGCTCGTCATCAAAGTAACTGCATTAATTACCACCAGACTGAAAGTGACAAAAGTTTTCAGGTTCTCCTAGGTCATTTCATTCACTTGTGTGCGAGGAAAGAACTATGGTGGAGCACAGGTAGTGTGTTAGGACCTTTAATAAATGATGTCAATATGTGCACTAACTGCGGCCATTTTTGGCAGCCCTAAAGGCTGACTGGAGAACAGAGAAAGTGCAGAATGGAGGATTAAATTCTTCCTTTTTGCCCTAGTAAATGAGATGGGAAAGTGACGAAGAGTTGTAAAGGGAAAGTAAACAGGGGAGGTGCAAGTCTGATCCTACAGAGAGGCTCCCAGGGATATGGGGATCCCGGGAAGATCACACCTCCTTATGTGGTGGGAATGTGGAACCCTCAGAATGGGGCAAACTGCCTGCTAACACAGTGATTCCCTGAATCTGCCGTCCCTCATGCAGCTGCGCTCATGGGCCACTTGCAATCCAGAGAGAACCAGTTCTGATATTTTGCTGTACTACCAACCCAGGGCACTAACCCCTTCCATTTCTGGCTGGAATGCTATTGTCATCACTCATTTGTACATCTACTACACTCACAGTACAGGAGGAATGGTCAGACAGCTAAAGAACTCATGTACCCATAACCCAACATCCTCCAACTGCCTTTAGTAGTCCATAACAGTTCAGTTCAGTTCAGCGCATTCTTTGCGCTCATATACTTATGTGGTTATTAGACCCCACTTTATTAATCCCAAGGCACCAATGTATTTGCCAATTAAGTGGCAGGCTGTGGGGCATAAGCCTGACATAGGTGGGTGCAGAATAGTAGGGTGCAGAAGGCAAGTCTCTACACTCCCATAGCCTGCAGCCATACACACGTACAGCTGTTGTGGTTTGCAAACATAAAATAGTTACAAACTTGGTGCATGCATGTGCAAAAACCTTTTAAACCAAAGGGCATTGCGTGCAGACCAGTGGTGTAACTAGATTTTACTGGGCCCCATTGCAAATTTATTTTAGGGCCCCAAAATATCCAGATATCCAGAGGTTGTCCTGTTTTACCAATATATATTGAAATTGCTTATCAAGTAGGGCTTCATGGGGCTCCCTATACCTCCTGGGCCTAGGGTTGCCACCTTTTCTGGAAAAAAATACCTGCCTTCCTATATATTTATCTTTTTTCCCCTACTGATAACATTGGGATCAACCATCATGCCCCTATACCTTCTGGGCCCCCCTGCAGCCACAGGGTCAGCTTCCTCTATAGATATGCCCCGGTGCAGATGGCAGAAAGCAAAGCAAACCATTGGCCACAATATGTAGGGATAGCAATTTGGACAACATGTTGCACAAGCAGTACAGACCTGCAGGTGACACCTACATAACCGCCTGTCAGTCAAACGTTCTGTATAACTAGCAAAGCATGAAGGTCATTCTCTCTCAGAGAGTGGCCCCAGGGCCTGGCAATGAGTTCATAGTGATAGCTAGGCATGATGGGAATTGTAGTCGAGTAAGGGTTCATTTCTAGACATCATTTGGACATAGAAAACAAGAGACAGTAGAGGCATAAAATAGCTGGCCCTGTGTAGAACAGATAAGTGGCATGAACCAGTATTTGGCTATGAATGGGCGGCTTTTCACCAATACGTCTCATCCCCCCTGACCCGTTACATTGCCTGGATAGACACAGTAGGGTAGGGGATCTGGGTGCATTTTTTGAGAGCACAAAAAGTTCTTTAGAAAGAGAACGCCATGATTCAGAGAATGAGGTTTCACGCATGAAGGGAAGTTTCAGCATGTTCTCATTTTTATTGTTATTAGAATTCTAATTGAGTCATTAATGTTCTCTCTGTGCATTATTTATATGGGGATAAAAACAGGAACCAAACTTAATATAATTTATATTACTGCTTGAAAAAATGTGCAACATCTAGAAGTGTGGTTTTATAGCACAGTATTCTGTTGCAGTGAAACAGATCCTGATACCCACTGTAAACAGCAGTCCTAACCGGTCCTGCTTACCGGCTGAGATTCTAGCTATCTTTGTAACAGAGCATTCTGTCACAGTGACACAGATACTATCTGATACCCACAGCAGTCCTGCCCTGCTTTATGGCTGAAATTCAGGTCTTTTGTCCATCACTAAGGCCCACGTCATTGCTGCAGCAAAAATGGATGAAGAGGTATGAGGGATCCACCTCAGGTATGTAACAGGGGGCTGCGAGCAGGACAATATCAGTTTAATGTGTCACTCTCATTATATAATGATACATTTGGACACATATAATATATACTTCAACAAAGTCATCAACATAAGACCAAAGCTTGCAGAGAAGCCACTTAGCCCTAACACAAGGATATACAAACAGTGCCAGTATCAGGCTGGCAGAGCCTTGCGAAAATAAATAAATGTACAAACCGTCCATTGTTGGCGAAACACTTTCGCAAGTTGCTTCTCCATCCCATAACAACACAAATTAAGGGCAAGTGAAATAACACAATGATGAAGTGTCAGACTTGCCAACTCTGTGTATATATAAAGTCAACAAAACCATAAGCACCACTTTCATTCAGTCTGCAATTATAGTCCGTTCCCCTGTTCCAGGTCACGTGTGCGGCACTAAGCCAAAGGGCAGAATTCCATCTTGAATTACAGGGGTCTATACCCTATTTACAATCACTGCATTTCTAATAAAGATTCTGTATATTTGTATTTATACACAAGTGTACACACTGGTCTAGCAAATTCTGCTTTCTGTATCTATGCATGTGTCCTTATCTTTGGCAGAAGCCATTATTGCTTCAACTCTTCCCTGGGCCCTAATGCAAGTTGTCAAGGGAAATGATGGAAAACCTGACTGCCTTTCCCAAGCAATAAGTCGTTATTTAAACATGCCTGAGAACCATGGTATGACCCACTAAGTACAGTTTATTGAAGCCCATAATTTGTATAACATCCCCTTGAGGGCACTGAGATTAGTGCTGTATTGTAAGAGGCAACGGCATGCAATGCCTGGAGTTTAAGGAATGCACACTCCTCATACCAAGCATGCCGCCTGTCACTTATCTTCTAATTATTAAAATGCCTTTTTTTTCTCGTACATTCAAATTTAGTATGTAGGGAGAAAGGAGAAGACGGGTGCCCTGCACATTGTCTCTCAACAAACACAATTGTGACATCACTTAGACAGCAGCTGTTAGACTGCAACATTGATTTCCTGTAAGGTAAAGTCCCAGCATAACAAAGGACCTAAGCACCCCAATGGTGGCCCCAATTCCCAAAAATTGATAATACACAACTGAAGATCCCAAAGTTATAGCCAGATTGTCTGTTTGAAACTCTCTAGGCTTTGTTTTTGTTGGAATTTTGGTTCACATTCACCCCCAACCATATGGTGTGACCAGAGGCTGCATACACCAGAGCTGAAGGAAAGAGGTTCTCAAAGCCTGAACAATAAGGTCAAGATACTATCTGATCACTCAACATCCATCTGAACCGGCTTTGTTCTAGTATGACCAAGGGACATAGTTTGTTTTCTTAAGGTCCCCATACACGGGCAGATATAAGCTGCTGACAGATTAAGTCGGCAGCTTATTGGGCAGTGTATGTGGCACTCCGACGGGCTTCCCGATCGATATCTGGCTGAAAGTCCAGCAGATGTTGATCAGGCAGGTTTAAAAATCCCGTCGGATTGAGGGCCGCATCCTCGATCCAACTGTCATAGGGGCCGTGATCTGATCAGCACCTCAAGGAGAAATCCACTCATTTGGGGACCTCTGCAAATGAGCAGATCTCTGCATGTATGGCCACCTTAACTTGTAGGTGACTGGTCAAATTTAATTACTGATCAGTTGCTATAGGCATCTTAACCAGTGATGCCTAATAAATATGCCTTCAAGTGTATTTGGGTGAGCATTGCATAAATAGGAACAATTAAAAACATGACATAAGACGTGGAGACTTGCCAAGACACTGATTATATATCTTATTGGCTTGATGGGGGACACACTCCTGTCCCACCCAGTGTCCCCATCAACCATGCAACCACACACCAGGCTGATTCAATGCTTTTCAGACATTTTGGGTGTATGAGCCCCTTCTTCTTTGTGGTTTAACATTGGTAGTGCACCCTACAACTTATAATAAGGTTACAGTATCCAAAAACATGAAAATAGTCAAGACATCAATGATGGCATCTCATGGGCTTGATACTTAGCCATTCCTGGTTCCATTGGTGTAGCCTGCTCATCACTGTAACAGTCTAAACCTGTGTTCTCCAACTTTTTCTGGCCTAGGTGGTGGAGGGCCAATAATTGAAGTCAGTGTTGACCACTCCCTGTTTTAAACCACACCTACTTTAAATCACACCCATGTTACCACCATATCCACATTACTGTTTGGTGCTCCTCCTCCCCTGTGGATAACACAGCACCCCCAATACATGATTAAACACATTAGGGGCCCCTAACAACAATTTCCAAATTCTAAAACCTACCAGGCTCAAATCCCACAGGGAGCATAGGGCAGGCAGTGTATGGCACACACAGGGAGCATAGGGCAGGCAGAGTATGGCACACACAAGGAGCATAGGGCAGGCAGAGTATGGCACACAGGGAACATAGGGCAGGCAGAATATGGCATACACAGGGAGGATAGGGCAGGCAGAGTATGGCACACACAAGGAGCACAGGACAGGCTGAATATGGCGCACACACAGGGAGAATAGGGCAGGAAGAGTATGGCACACACAGGAAGCATAGGGCAGGCAGAGTATGGCACACACAGGGAGCATAGGGCAGGCAGAGTATGACACACACAAGGAACATAGGGCAGGCAGAGTATGGTACACACAAGGTGCACAGAGCAGGCAGAGTATGGCAGACACAGGGAGAACAGGGCAGGTAGAATATGGCATACACAGAAAGCATAGGGCAGGCCGAGTATGGCACACACAGGGGACATAGGGCAGGCAGAATATGGCACACACAGGAAGCATAGGGCAGGCAGAGTATGGCACACACACAGAGCACAGGGGAAGCAGAGTATGGCACACACACACAGGGAGGATACGGCAGGCAGAGTATGGCACACACAAGGAGCACAGGGGAAGCAGAGTATGGCACACGCACAGGGAGAATAGGGCAGGCAGAGTATGGCACACACAGGAAGCATAGGGCTGGCAGAGTATGGCACACACACGGAACATAGGGCAGGCAGAATATGGCATACACATGGAGGATAGGGCAGGCAGAGTATGGCACACACAAGGAGCACAGGGCAGGCAGAATATGGCGCACACACAGGGAGAATAGGGCAGGCAGAGTATGGCACACACAGGAAGCATAGGGCAGGCAGAGTATGGCACACACAGGGAACATTGGGCAGGCAGAATATTGGATACACAGGGAGGATAGGGCAGGCAGAGCATGGTACACAGAACTAGCATAGGGCAGGCAGAGTATGAAATACACAGGGAGCATAGGCCAGGCAGAGTATGGCTCACACAGGGAGAATAGGGCAGGCAGAGTATGGCACACACACACACAAAGTTCATAGGAAAGGCAGAATAGATGAACAGGTCATACTGTGCTACATACAGTGACACAATGCTGGTGCCCCTCCAGCAGTTTGTATGAGATGTGAACAGGTGAACAATGTGGAGCGCTTTCAGTCTGGGTCTGAGGTGTGTACAGTACAGGGGGGTGTAAACAATAGAGATCTCACATGTATGAACAATATATGGGGGATTACAGGTGAATGTGAGCACAATGTAACACAATGTAAATCGTTACACCAGTCAGGCTTTTATGTGGGGGCCACAGGCCACCAGTTGGATAGCACTGGTCTAAACCTTGAAAAGCCATACCAGCATAATTCAAGGTTTTCAGAATTTTTGTAGCCCTGGACCCCTCTCACTTTGTGGTAAAAGATTTCATAGGGATCCCCAAAGAAATGTAAACAATTCATAATAAGTAACTCTTGTGTTTGGGATGTCCAAGATTATAAATAACGTCACCCTCAAATATCACCCTAAATGACTGGCCCCATCCACTGCATTGGACCCTCTAGCAACATTGTAGTTCAGTGCAACATACATGTATGCAAACAACATCATTGTTTTCTGGTCATTTCCCTCAGCTCTAACGCAATGTTAAAAAAATATGAGGATTATCTAAAATAATCACTTCCACATTCAGCACTTCCCTGGTAACCCATATATAACATTGCCCTTATATATGTATATACACATAAAAAATGGAAGCAGCGCTTCTAAGAAAAGCAAATATTTTGGACATTGTTCAGTGTGTATCATAGTGTGCACTTCCTTAACAATGCAGTAGGTATAGCTTTACCGTATGCCCAGAACATTCCTTCTCTGTATATTAGTATTTATACATATGGGTATCAGGCGCCATATTGTTTCTCTTAGACAATACAGTATGAGGTTATAGCTTATTGTGTGTCCAGAAAATTCTTTCTCTGTATATATAGAATTATGCATCAGATGGTTGCTACATTGTTCCCTTACACAGGCAATATTTAATTTTGTGTGTTAAGATGAAATTCTTGGTTGGGGGCATTGCCAGGCCAATCTCCGTGAAGGGAGCACGAGGCCCCTCGTGTGTTTTTTGCTGCGTGACCCTCTTAAGTGGATTCCACTTGTACAGTGAGTACAGAAATAACCTGCAGTTATCTATCTTTTCAGTCAAACCAGCTCTGCTTATCTCTGCTTCCAGGAGGAATGTCTGTGAGGTGTTGTATCCCTTGTGCTCCAGCAGCCAATCAGATTCCACCTACGTGGCCCTAGTGTAAAGGAATGCTGACTTTCCTACTGAGAAGCCTGGAGGAATTTAATGTGAGTTCCCTGCCAATCAGTTTATAGAGGGCACAACAACGCCAGACTGATCTTCAACCAAAAGATAAGTGGCTCCTGCTACACCTCCTACTCCCTCATAAAATGATATACAGGCTTTAGTTTAAGCTTATAATATCCAAGAAAGCTAACCCTCTCAACAGTATGAATTTACTGGAGCAACAATGAAAAAGGTTTCAAACATTCTATCTGTTGTTAGTGATGAGATCCAGGGCAAAACAAACACTTCAAGACCTTTCTGCATTTTCTGAACACCCCACTTACAATCTTTACTGCTGGTGGGAGTTATATATCATCAACAACTGAAGTGTTGTGGATTGGGCAGCTCTGAAATAAAGTCATACTGTCACTGTCTTTCCCTAATTAAGCCATCTGTCTCCAGCTTGCACTGCAATCTCTTTATGTCTTATTGTCACCATGCCCTATTGCATCCATCTAGCTCTGATGTCTCCATCTTGCCCAACTGACTCCATATTATTTCCAACTTATACTACATTCTTCATCTTGCTCTACTGACTCAATATTGTTTCCATCTTATCCTACAGTGTCCATCTTGCCCTACTGACTCCATATTGTTTCCATCTTATACTAGTCTTCATCTTGCTCTACTGACTCAATATTGTTTCCATCTTATCCTACAGTCTCCATCTTGCCCTATTGTCTCAATCTTAGAATCATATATCAGCTATTCATCAACCCTTCCTAATTACAACTGTTGTTTCTCAGGACCCCAGCAACTGCCCCTATTTGAACCCCCCCGAAAGACCGCTTTGGAATTCATTTGTTAAGCATAACAATCCATCAGATCCAGTGGCTGGTGCCCTAGAGGTCCCATTTAGCAATGACTTCTGGCCAGTTTCAGTGAGTGTGAAACAGGTCATCTTCCCTAAGGTTTGATGGCTAGCAGAGTTCTATCTGTGTTTTCCTTTGGGATCAGTAAATCAACTAACACCATTGCTAATAACTGAGTTTACTTACAGACTGTGGTCTCTGGAGGGCAGCTTCATATTGCATCCTGATCCTTTGTGGCATCATGACATCGTCCTGTATTGGTAAACAATGAAGGATTTATTATAGAGGGGTATGTTGCTTTCCAGAGACCTGTGGAACATTATTATAGAGATACAGTACAAATGGGAAACCCGGGGAGTCACCCATACACTGGTCAGTTTATCCATTCTAAACCTAGCTGGTAGGCCTGGGTTGTGCTTATCAGTGATCCCCAACCAGTGGCTCATGAGCAACATGTTGCTCCCCAACCCCTAGGATGTTGCTCTCAGTGGCCCCAAACCAGGTGCTTATTTTTGAATTCCAGGATTGGAGGAAGGTTTTCGTTGCATAAAAACTAGGTGTACTGCCAGACAAGAGACTCCTTTAGCCTGCAAGTCCACATAGGGGCTACCAAATGGCCAATCACAGCACTTCTTTTGCACACCCAGGAACATTTTTCATGCTTGTGTTGTTCCCCAGTTCTTTTATTATATCTGAATATGACTCATGGCTAAAGGTTGGGAAGCCTTGTGTTTATGGGCGCTAAAGTATATCTATCACTGCTATGGTATGCACTACAGATCATAATTAGCCTCAAACCTTTCAGCAAAATCTTATCAAAGTCAGTGTCAGGAACTGAAATGACCTGGAATTTAATGTACTTGATACTGAAAGCAGTATTTGTCTATTCCTTTTTGTTTACTGTAATGACTCCTGGTTCTGACTCCTGAATCCATATAACCAAGTTTTGGTTCAGTTCTTGTCCAGGACTTTTATCGGCAGGCTTCTGCTGTATTGTGCCAAGAGAATATAAACAACATATGTAGCCAAATCATCCAATGACCTGTTTGCTTAGCAGTTTGGTATAAAGGTTAAGCTCCCCATGTGTGGCCAGCGTTAGATACCCCCGCTATAACCTTAATTTAAGGGAAGTGCAGTACTTTAGTATGATGGTGGAGCGGCCAATCAGTCACATTTGGAGCAGCATTCAGCCTTATATGGGCCTCTGTGGGTTTGTGTAAGTCACAAGACTGGCTGCAAGGCTTACACAGCAATACTAAACACATGCCTTCATTGTGGACACAGATGTTCTTAAGATTTTAAAGGTAAAGCTCAACAAAGGAGTAGACTAGGGGTCTGCTTCCTCTATAGTTAGACCATTGCAAAGCACACTGAGCATGTGCAGTGCCACTGACACACAAAGGATGGCCTAACAAGATCCAAGATGGGGGCTGCTTGGGGCAATTTTGAATCATTTCTATTATAGGGCTGCTGAACCTCTGGTTTGGTAAAGAAAGTTCAGTATATAATATACAGCATTTCTAGCCATATTCTATTTTAGTTCTCATTTCAGAATGTCCCATTTCAGCATGAACAGACTGGCTAGCCATCATGAGACCTTAACATATTGTCAGTGATCCTTACTCTCTGGCTTCTTGAGGCACCCGCAGACTAAGCTGACTGTGGATGGGACAATATGACAAACAAGTTATTTTTGCAACACTCTTAAGAGCCCCAGCCCAAGACAACAGGTTAAGTAACTCATCAAACTGCCCTTAAATGGCCCTGACACATGACATTTTTGGGAATACACATTTCTTACATTTGTGCACTTACTGTATTTTCTAAACACAATCTGCAGTGTTTGTGTCTGACTTGCTGCTGTTTCTTTGTTTCTTTAAATGTTTCATGGAAAAGGACTGAAACCTCACCGTCGGCACGACAGCCAGCGACACAATGACACCATTTTTCTTTAGCCAATAAAAACTCTGCTCTGGATATTAAACCCATAGTGCCTCTGTCAGGTAATGCCTTCTTGTTATGCTCTTTTTACTATTTTGTGATATGTTAGGGCAGCGCTGTGCAACTTTTCATAGGGAATGAGGCAAATATCCAGGGGTCAGATTATATTAAAGGGGCTGATCAACTTTAAATTAACTATTAGTGTGATGTAGACAGAGAGTAATATTCTGAGACAATTTGCAATTGTTTTTCATTTTTATTTTGTTTTTCAATTATTTTGCTTTTAATTCAGCAGCTCTCCAGATTGTAATTTCAGCAATCTAATTGCTAGGGTTCAAAGAACCATAACAACCATGCAGTGATTTGAATAATAAACTGGAATATGAATAGGAGAGGCCCTAAATAGAAAGACCAGTGACACAAAGTAGCAATAACTGTACTGTACAAGTGGGTAGCGGCGCTACCCACTTGTACAGTGGGTAGCGGCGCTGCCGCGAACACGCCAGCGCATCGACGCCGGCGTCAGGACGTCAATTACGTCACTATGGCGCCAAATTCAAACTTAAAAGCGCAACCTAGACGCCAGAATGGAGCCCAGGTATAGGATCCATTTCCTACATGTTTCCTGGGTTTCCTGTGAACTATTTAGATATAACCTTGCTTCTGATCATTACCTGACCCCTTGCCTGGACTTTGGACTTCGCTTGTTATTCTGCCTGCCTTTTGAACTCTTGCCTGGAGTTTGATAAACCGTTTGATTACCCTTTGGATACTGCGACCTTGATTCCACAGTGGGCTTCCTCCTTGATCCAGACTACCTCCCTGGAGGGAGCTCCCGGCTCCCTGACATTATACTTGGGCCATGGATCCTACTGAGGAAGCTACGCCTGAATTCGGACGAGCGCTCCGCGGACTGGCATCCCGCATGGAGGAATATGAAGCCCAGCAGTACCGCATAGGGCAGGCACTCGATACCCTTCTCTCTTGAGTGCTTCCAGCGCCTCCTGCTTCCCAAGCTGCTGTAAATCCTCCCATGGCGGTAGTCTCGTCTACCACAGGTTTCTCATCTGGTGAGCCTCGTATTCCGCCTCCTCCACGCTTCAGTGGGGACCCATAGGCCTACAGAGGTTTCGCTACACATTGCCAGATCCAGTTCGAGTTTCAACCCTCGCACTTCCCCAATGAACGTTCCAAGGTGGGCTATGTGATGTCTCGTTTAGTGGGCAAACCGCTTGAGTGGGCAACATATCTTTGGGAGAAGAATTCTCCACTGACTTTTGATGCCAAGGCTTTTCTTCAAGCATTTCGTACTGTGTTTGATGCCCCGGGTCAGGTCACTAATGCCCCTTCTCGTCTTCTGCAACTCCGACAGGGGAACCGCAGTGTCAGTGACTATGCTATTGACTTTAGAACTTTGATGGCTGAGACTTCCTGGAATGACGATGCCTATAAGGCTGTATTCTATCAAGGTCTGTCTATTCGCATTAAAGATGATCTTGTCTCCAGGGAGTTCCCTGACCTGTTGGAAGATCTGATTGCACTATCCATTAAGGTGGACACTTGTCTCAGAGAGCATCAAGTAGAGAAGGAGTGTTGTAAAAGATTTCAACCCTTGTTGGCACCTCGCTTCCAAAGACCTCTCTTGCATACTCCAGCTACTCAAGCTTCTATTTCTCCTCCGGAGGAACCAATGCAAGTTGGAAGGGCTCATCTCTCTGAACAAGAAAGGCTCCGTAGATGGATGGCTGGCCTATGTCTGTATTGTGGCGGACAGTCTCATTTTGCGAACTCTTGTCCGGTGAAGCCCATGAGTTTTGTTCCCCGAGGTATATCTAGGGTAACTCATGTAGGGGGCACTACTCCGAAGTCTCAAGAGAACACTCACAGGTTTCTCCTTCCCTTACAGATTCGTCTACCATTGTCGGCTCAGCTTTCATTGACTCTGGAGCTGCTGGGAACTTCATGAATGCTCTTTTTGCCAAATCCTCTTCGTGTCACTGCCATTGACGACAGACCCCTGGAGGCTGAACTTATCTATGACGACTGGGGAATTGCCTGTGCAGGTTGGGACGCTGCATAAAGAAAGACTATCGTTCCTAATTATTTCCTGCCCATCCGTTCCAGTTGTGTTGGGTCTCCCTTGGCTGCGCCTGCATAATCCCACCATTGATTGGTCCGCAGGAAAGATTTCCCGTTGGAGCCCATTTTGCCAGCAGCACTGTCTTCCTGCTGAACCCCTCCAGTGGGTGAATATCTCTATGTCTGATCTGAAGACTCTACCCTCCTTTTACAGGGAATTCTCTGATGTATTCTGTAAGAAGTCTGCAGAATTCCTTCCTCCACATCGACCATACGATTGTCCTATCGATCTCCTGCCTGGAACCATGCCCCCTAGGGGTCGCACCTATCCTCTTTCTCCAGCTGAGACTTCCACTATGAAAGACTGTATTCAGGAGAATCTCCAGCGGGGGTTTATCCGCCCCTCTACTTCTCCTGCCGGGGCAGGTTTCTTCTTCGTGGAAAAGAAGGATGGAGGCCTACATCCTTGCATTGACTACCGGGGCCTTAATAAGATCACAGTTAAAAACTGGTACCCCTTGCCTCTGATTGCTGAACTCTTTGACCAATTGAAAGGGGCTAAGATTTTCACTAAATTGGATCTCCGTGGGGCGTACAACCTCATCCGCATCCGTGAAGGGGATGAATGGAAGACGGTTTTCAACACTCGAGATGGGCACTATGAATATCTCGTGATGCCCTTTGGCCACTGTAATACCCCAGCTGTCTTTCAAGAGCTTATGAATGACATCTTCCCGGATCTTTTGGGAAAGTCTGTGGTCGTGTACCTGGATGACATCCTGATCTTCTCGAAAGACCTCGTATCTCATCGCTCCCAGGTGAAAGAAGTACTCTCTTGTTTGAGGAAGAACTCTCTCTTTGCCAAGTTGGAGAAATGTGTCTTTGAGGTGTCTAAGATTCCTTTCTTGGGTTATATCATCTCCCCAGAAGGTTTCGAGATGGATCCCGTTAAAGTGTCAGCAATCCAAGAGTGGCCCCTTCCCTTGAGCACCAAGGCTATTCAAAGGTTCATCGGATTTGCCAACTACTACCGGCAATTCATCAGGGGGTTCTCATCCCGTATTGCACCTATCCTTACTCTCATCCGAAAAGGGGGTAATCCCAGTTCTTGGCCTCCAGTTGCTGTAGAAGCTTTTCAGTCCCTAAAGGATGCATTCTCTTCTGCCCCAGTCCTCCGTCATCCGGATCCTATGCTACCCTTTTGCATTGAGGTGGATGCATCTGAAGTAGGTGCTGGGGCTATCCTATCCCAGAGACATTCTGCCGATGGGAAGTTGCACCCTTGTGCCTTTTTCTCCAGAAAGTTTTCTCCTGCAGAACAGAATTACGATGTAGGAAATCGAGAACTTCTGGCAGTCAAGCTTGCTCTTGAAGAGTGGCGTCACCTCCTAGAGGGTTCTTCAATTCTGGTCACGATTTATACTGATCATAAGAACTTGGAGTTCATACACTCTCTCAAGAGACTGAATCCTCGTCAGGCCAGGTGGGCCCTGTTCTTCTCCCGTTTTAACTTTGTTCTGACCTATCGTCCTGGCTCCAAGAATCGGAAGGCCGATGCGCTTTTCAGAAGTTTCACTCCGGGTGATCGTCTTCCAGAAAGACTTGAACCAATTATTCCCCCTGCCAAGATTATTGCCGAACAAATCTTGGCTGGACTGTCTTCTGCTCCTCCGCATACCCCCATTGGGATGGCTTTTGTTCCCTCCGAGTTACGTCTTCCTATTCTTCAACAAACCCACTGTTCCAAGCAAGCAGGACACCCTGGTCCTGAAAAAACTCTTGAACTCCTTAGACGTTTAGTCTGGTGGCCGACTATTCGTAAAGATGTCAAAGACTTTGTTGCTGCTTGTACCGTTTGTGCCACATCCAAGCCTAGCCATTCTCGCCCTAGTGGGTTATTACAACCATTGCCTATCCCCTCTCGTCCATGGACTCATTTAGCAATGGACTTCATTGTTGAACTCCCCCCCTCTAGTGGAAACACTGTGATCTGGGTTGTGATTGACCGCTTTAGCAAGATGGCCCATTTCATTCCCCTGCGGAAGCTTCCCTCTGCTGTGGAGTTGTCTCAGCTCTTCATCCAGTATATTTTCCGTCTGCATGGTTTTCCTGTGGAAGTTGTCTCCGACAGAGGTTCCCAGTTTACAGCTAAATTTTGGCGTTCCCTGTGCAAAGTTCTGGGTATTACTCTCCAGTTCTCCTCCGCTTATCATCCCCAGACAAATGGGGCAGCTGAACGTGTGAACCAAGCTCTGGAACAGTTCTTGAGGAACCATGTGTCCCTTTGTCAAGATGGTTGGTCTGACCTCCTCCCGTGGGCGGAATTCGCTCATAACAATGCCTGCCACACTTCCACTGGAAGGTCTCCATTCATGTCGGTGTATGGTCAGCACCCTCAAGCCTTCCCACAGGACTTTGTGTTATCTGACGTACCAGCTGCAGATGACCATGCAGCCCACATGTCTGCTATCTGGGCTGCCACCAGGTCGAACTTGGAGAAGAGTGCTCTGGTTCACAAGATGTTTGCAGATCGAAGACGTAGACCCTCTCCTCCCTACAAGGTTGGTGATAAGGTCTGGTTGTCTTCCAGGAACATTCGGTTGAAGGTGCCGTCTCCCAAGTTGGGTCCAAAGTTTGTGGGTCCATTCTCCATCTCTGAGGTTGTCAATCCTGTGGCTGCCAGACTTCAGCTTCCCCCTGAGATGCGAACACCCAATGTGTTTCATGTCTCCTTGGTGAAACCCGCTACCTCCAATCGCTTTTCTGTTGTCCAGCCTCCCCCTCCTGCTATCTCTGTGGATGGGCAACAAGAATATGAGGTAGAGAAGATCCTTGACTCCAGAATCTCCAGGGGTTCTCTCCAGTACCTCATCAAGTGGAAGGGCTTTGGCCCTGAAGAATGCTCCTGGGAAGGACACTCTGGTGTGCATGCTCCTCGTCTGGTGAGGGATTTCCACTCTAAGTTTCCCCAGAAGCCTAGTCTTGGTGGTCCAGTGGCCCCCCGTGGGGGTACTGTCACGAACGCCGCCCGGAGCAGTTACAGGAGCTACGGGCGGAGCGTCTATTCCTTCCGGCGTCGCTCCCAAAATGGCGGCGCCCATGGCCGCCACGTGGGTAGCGGCGCCGGCGCGAACACGCCAGGGCATTGACGCCGGCGTCAGGACGTCAATGACGTCACTATGTCGCCAAATTCAAACTTAAAAGCGCAACCTAGACGCCAGAATGGCGCCCAAGTATAGGATCCATTTCCTACATGTTTCCTGTGAACTATTTAGATATAACCTTGCTTCGTTGCCTGACCCCTTGCCTGGACTTTGGACTTCGCTTGTTATTCTGCCTGCCTTTTGAACTCTTGCCTGGACTTTGATAAACTGTTTGATTACCCTTTGGATACCGCAACCTTGATTCCACAGTGGGCTCCCTCCTTGATCCAGATTACCTCCCTGGAGGGAGCTCCCGGCTCCCTGACAAGTAACCCCTATTTGAAAGCTGGAAATAGTCATAAGAAAAAGGCAAATAATAAATAAACTATAAAATATAAATAATGAAGGCCAATTGAAAATTTGCTTACAGTTAGCCATTCTACAACATACTAAACGTTAACTTAAAGGCGAACCACCCCTTAAAAAGGGATGATAAATGATATACTAAGAAGTTTCTTGGCCAGACAGGAGGCAATAAAAATCAAAAAAGGGGGACAAATTCCACTTGTTGGGCAGCCCTGCCTTAGAACTAAAGTCCAGTTTATGGCAAGGCCAAGATTGACTTTCTCTGGAGACATTTGGAGACATGATGCAGTAGGTGAAGTAGGGTAAGAGCAATTTAAACCTGATATAGGAGAGCAAGTACCAAATGAAAGTCAAGGAGCCCAAGCTTAGAACCAACTGTCTCAACTTGTAAGGTTCTGCCATGTCTATTTTATTACTGGTTAGCTGGAAAGATATGGGATCCGCTATCTGGAAAGCCATTATTCCGAAAGTTATTTCTACATCCCAAGGAGAACAAGTACATAGATTAACAATAGGGCCCCTGCACAGGGCAGCTCTCCCCAACAGCACCAAGGTGACCCTGAGGCCCCATACATGTACAGGTATGGGACCCGTTGTCCGAAAACCCATTATCCTGAAAGATCCGAATTACGCAAAGGCCATCTCCCATGGACTCCATTTTATCCAAATAATCCAAATTTTTAAAAAAGATTTACTTTTTCTATGTAATAATAAACAGTAGCTTGTGCTTGATCCAAACTCAGATATAATTCATTTTATTGGAGGCAAAAACAGCCTTTTGGGTTTATTTAATGTTTACATGATTTTCTAGTAGACTTAAGGTATGATCCGTTATTCGGAAAGCCCCAGGTCCTGAGCATTCTGGATAACAGGTCTTATACCTGTACTGAAAAGGCAGGGCTGCACAGCAGTGTTGGTGGCTGCTTGATTCCTGTCCCTGGTTGGCCAGGAGCACCCACAATTGGAGATTGGTTGCCAACACTAGAGACCCAATGACAGGAATCAAGCAGCCACACATGGACAATTTTGATGGGGAGCCACAGGCCATGTTTCACTTTCCATAAAATCAGACCCATTTGCTTATCTCCTTCCATTGTTATAACAGAACAAGCTGCAATTTGTTTACACAATGGGCTTCCACACCTACATATGAAGCAAGGCAAGATGGAGATGTTGGAAGGCCCCCACCCCATGGGAAATGATAGAGGGGAACATTCAGCTAATGGTGAGTCACAGCTCTGGGCAGCCTGTGGTGGGATGGTGGGATGGAATATAAATGCCAAGCCTCAACATTGCTTCTCTATATCAAATCTGCAGATGTCAGAAAAATATCTGAGTCATAAAATGGATTCTCTATGGACATTAAATGGAAAACACTGGAAAAAAACACGAGGAGGAGAACAAATTGTATTTGCGTGAGGAATGTTAGAACACTTGGACTTGCCAGTTACACGGTGACGGTACGATACGGCTCCTTGCTGAAGTACCTGGCACTGATACCGGAGGGGTTGGTACTGAGCAAGCAGATGGCACTGGGGGGATACGGTTTCTTTAAAGGCACTACTCCCAAACAGGTCTGTATTTAATAGAGCCCCACAGCAGTACAGAAGGGATATGGAGTAGCATTAGTATTGTGCAATGGAGCTGAACCGGCACAGTAGCACAGCTCCTATATGGTAACCATTGTAAGCAGCAGTCCTGTCCTGCTTTATGGCAGAGATTCTAGCTATATTTATGACAGAACATTCTGACACAGTGACACAGATCCTATCTGTTACCCATTGTAAGCAGCAGTCCCAACCTGCTTTATGGCTGAGATTCTAGCTATATTTATGACACACAGATTCTTTTTTTTATTTTTTTTTTGTCATTTTTCAAATTACAGATAGATAATATCAAAGTTATTATACATATTGCTTAAAGGAAGATAGGAAAATTGTAGTACATATATTAAATACTTTTTTTTTTTTTTAGGGGGCATTCTATCTGATACCCAATGTAAGGAGCAGTCCTGTCGTACTTTATGGCTGTGATTCTATCTTTTATCATGGATAAGCAGAAATCTGGCAATAAAAGAGCATTATATAAGTTAGCTTTCTGTGCGACCAGGGCTTTTTCATAGCGCATTTGGATGTGAGGAGGCTGAGAAGTGGTGACAGATATAATTGTGCCAAAGAATAAAAATTCCAGGCGTGTTTCTGGAAGATTAAGTAGAAACCCAGTGGAGAGTCTTACTCAGTCAGAACACTCAGCACTTACACTATGACAAGCGTAGAAAACTGGGGGGAATTTTATGGATTCTGAGGTCTGAGAGCTAAACTGTAAAACCCTTGCACTGCCAAACGCCAGCACTTCCCTGACTGGGGAAAGAGCAGTTATTCAGACATGGGCTGGCTGTCACTGGATCAATGAGTGATATTATTATTATGATGTAGGAACATCCTGTCTGGTAGCACTTCCTGCTGAATGCACCTGTCATATACTGCTCTGCACGAGCTCCACACACCAAATTCCTGCTGTGCTCTGCAGGCAATGGCCAAAGGATGTGATTTAATAAACTTTAAACTGTCCGGTCACATCAGATCAGCTCTTTCTCTACATCCCCCCATTTCTACAAAGTAGGGCAGCTCATAGTTTTTTTTTTTTTTTTTTTTTTTACAATAAGCCTAAGGGCAAAGTTGTGTTCAAAGCTCTTTTCTGAAACCAGTTAACCACCCCTACTAACTTGCATTGCAATAATGTTTATCAATATTCAAGGATTATCGATCAGGCGGGGTGTTAAAATTCAGCACTGCCACAGAGCCAGGGTCGGACTAGCCTGCCGGGGCCCCAGGAAATAACACGGTGGGCAACGGCCTTGGTGAGCCCCTCGGCCCTTGCTTTAGTTAATTTGCGATGGCTTCAGAAAATAATTAAAAATCCATGCGGTACATCCGGAACGGGTGAACACTTAAGCTGCAAGCAGGCGGTGTGGGCCGGCAATTTGCTTCCACCCATATTTGCTGCCAGTACCTCTAGTTGGAGCTGTGCTGATCCTGTATACCACGTGACCCCTGCACGTAAATTTTACGTTACAGGCAGGGAGGCAGGCAGGGTAGCAGCACAGCCAACATACAGCTTTCCCCGAATGTGCATTATTTTAGGAGCGGCTCTATCTTCACTAGGGATGCACCGAATCCACTATTTTGGATTCGGCCGAACCCCTGAATCCTTTGCTAAAGATTTGGCCGAATACCAACCCGAATCCGAACCCTAGTTTGTATATGCAAATTAGGGGTGGGAAGAGGAAACCATTTTTTACTTCCTTGTTTTCTGAGAAAAAGTCACACGATTTCCCGCTCCATCCCTAATTTCCATATGCTAATTAGGATTTGGATTCGGTTCGGCTGGGCAGAAGGATTCGGCTGAATCCGAATCCTGCTGAAAAAGGCAGAATCCTGGCCAAATCCCCAACCAAATCCTGGACTTGGTACATTCCTAATCTTCACTGACTCTGAACGGTGGAGCGCATTTTGGATTGGTGGTGGCACTGACCATGGCCTACAGAGAGTGTGTTCTTCAAGTTCAGCAGCACCAGCACATCAAAACAGTTGCAGCAGTGACATAACTAACTCCCTGTCCCATCTGTGAACTGGCACATTATACCTACCTACCAGGTGCACTGATTCTAAAGCCTCCAATTGTTAAAGGAAAACTATACCCCCCGAACAATGTAGGTCTCTATAAAAAGATATTGCATAAAATAACTCATATGTTAAATCCTGCTTCATGTAAATAAACCATTTTCATAATAATATACTTTTCTAGTAGTATGTGCCATTGGGTAATCATAAATAGAAAATTGCCATTTTAAAAAATAAGGGCCGCCCCCATGGGATCGTAGGATTCACTGTACTCACAAACATACCAACAAACCATACATGTTAGGTCACATGAGCCAATTAACAGACAGAGTTGTGTCTTTTGCTTCCACACTTCTTCCTGTACCAGTTAAGAGTTGTAGTATTTCTGGTTAGGTGATCTCTGAGACAGCACACAGACCATCACAAAATGGTGGCTCAAGGCAAGAGATGTAAAAGAGCAACATTTACTTAAATATATATTCCAGTTTGGTGAGATTCTATGCCACTTAATATGATATGAACTATCTGTTGCTTAAGTGTTCATTTTGGGGGTATAGTTTTCCTTTAACCCCTTGCTGCAGCTTCACAGAAGCTGGCACAGGTACTGGTCTAACCAAACAAAAATAAAAAAATATTTGAAAAAAAATCTATAAATGTTCTTTGTGTCACTGTTACTAGGTTGGTGGATGAACAGAAAAAAATTACAAGGAGTAGAACACCTTTAAGTTAAATTTTATTATTTACAGAATGGGCAAATTCTTAGCAACATTTCAATTAGTCTTTATTTTTTATTTTGTATAGTTTCCGGATGATTTCCTTCTTCTGACTCACACCAAATTCCAAACTGGAGAGTTGAACAAAATGCTGAGTAATTAAAAAAAACTACAAATAATAAAAAATGAAGACCAATTGCAAATTGTCTTAGAATATCACACTTTGGGTAATACTAAAAGTAGAATTTTATGGGATTCTGTCATGATTTTTATATTGTAGTTTTATTTCTTAATTACCTTATTTACACTGCAAATAATTCACTCTACCATATAAAATTGAATTCCTGAACCAATAAGTGTATTTTTGGTAACTGTAATGTTGATGTATAGGTGCATTCAGGTGATTTTGCTTGGCCGTGTGCTTTCACAAAGATCCAGCACTTTAGGATGGAACTACTTTCAGATAAGCTATTGTTTTTCCAACTTATAACTGAAGGAGTTGTGGGATTTTTACTATTGAGTGCTATTCTCATATCTAACAGGGTTACCTGTACAATGGTGTTTTATGGTACTATGTAATACAATGGTTTTGTTATTAATGAGAAAGACGTCATCTGTGCTTGCTATCCTCACTTAATATGTACACTTTATTACTTTATCAGTCTCACAATCTCAAAAATAAGAATGTACCAGTGCATTATACTCATTTAGATATGGAATAGTGCTTTAAAAAAAAGTAGTGTTTCAGGCTGATGCATTGAATATTTCTGCAAAAATCCTACTAATCCCTCCCTTCTCTTCCACTTCCTGCTCCCTGAATTTCCAGGCTGTGCAGGGGAGCCGGTGGCTCCCAGCTCACTGTACTGTAGGACAGGAACTCAGCAGCTAGCAGGACCTGATAGGGAACTGAAGCATGTATGTGCTGTGATTGGCTGTCCCCCTCCTACTATGTGTAACGAAGTCTCACCCTGGTGGTCTAGTGGGGGGACGGCAGGGACGCCTGCCGCCCCCTCGGCGGGGACGTCCGCTGCGCTGCTCCTCTTCTTGCGCCGGCTCTTTCTTAGTGCACGCGCGCATTTCCGGGTTTAAAGGCGCATGTGTGCTGGCGTAATGATGTCAGCGCGCAATGGCGCCAAATTTAAAAGTATTAAAGGGGCATTCCCACTGTTTGTCATTTCCCGTGATAGGATTGAATTTCCTGGTGCTCCTGAGGCTTGTGCTAATCTGCCTGTTATCTTCTGAACCTGTTTTGACCCCTGGCTGGCTATTTTGACTATTCTTACTTCTGGATCCTGACCTTTGCCTGCTTTCGACAACGATTCTGTTTAACCCCTTGTTTGATCACCCGGTTTTGACCCTTTGCCTGTTTGACGATCCTTGCTATCCACCTGCCTCGACCCAGCCTGCCTGACTACGATTCTGCCTAATCCTTTGTACCGTGACCTTCGACCCAAAAAGACTCTGCTAACAGCCGTGCCCCTTTGCTAGCCAGAACATCTCGCCTTGTACCCCTCGTTAAGTCCAGATGGCACCCAAGTAAGCTGAGGGCTCCTCCCGAAGCCCAACGGTGGTCTCACTACTGGTGAAGCCGAGCCGAGACCAGGGTACTTGGCACTTGTTCTGGTATTGAGTGCCGGGCGTGACACTGTGCTTCTGGCAGGGACCATAGGGCACGCCCACCCCTCATTTGAAACACAGACAGGGACCAGGGAACATCTATAGGGAGCTCCAATAAAGGGGCTACTTTTAAAGATATTAATTTTTAGCACCATGTAAAAACAACACAACATATTACTCACAATTGCCTACAAAATGATGCAATTATCCTATCGGCTCCTTTAAGCAGCAGATTTGGTGTGAGGGGTCAAAATATTTTCTAACACCTGACACATGCATGGTTTTCAGTAGGATACGCTGTCACTTTGCATAGAAGATTAGTCTTAATGGAAAACTATACCACCAACATGAATATTTAAGCAGTTTAACAGTTTTAGGTTTGCCACCTTTGTGTGGCTCACAATCTGGGCAGGGGGTGTGGCCATGATATCACAGGGGTGGGTCAGTGACGTTGCAGGTGGGGCATGCTAGATCATGTGGGTTATGATGTGGCGATCAGCGATTGGTTGATTGGTTGACCACCATGTCAATCAGGGCACCGGTTTCTGGGTCAAATCCGGAAGGGTGGCAACCCTGGATAGCTTATATCATATTAAGTGGCACATTAAAGAATCTTACCAAAATTCAAGTAATTATTCTAGTAAATATTGCCTTGGAATAATGCAGCTCTAACTGTAACAAGAAAAAGTGTAGGAGCAAAAAATGAACTTTGTCCATTCATTGGCCCATGTGACCTAAAGTACAGTATGTGTGCCCTTGCTTGTTTGTGTGAACAGTGAATCGCATGATCCTAGGCGGACCCTCAGTACTTAAAAAGCTAATTTTGTATTTATGATTACCCAATGGCACATTCTACTAAAAAAGTATATTTTTATGAAAATGCCATCAAAATTTTTTTTTTTTAAGAGACCCGCCACATATATAAAGAGGCCATGTGCCCTGTCCTGAGCCTTCAACTTAGGGGAGCAAATGTCACTGTGTTGAAGAGGGGTGTTTCTGTGCACTTTTCAATCTGAGAAATCAATGCAAGATAATTTTTGCTATAGTTGGTTTGCTATAAATTATTTATGAACAAAAAAGTGATTCTGTTATGCTTTTGTATTTATGACTAATATTTTAATTTAATATTGTTACCACCATTCCAGTTTTTTAAAAAAAAATAAAAATGTTAATTTTGATATTTGTGGGCGCTATTTTGTACCAGGGGATGTGGGCCCTTGAGATGAGGTTTCCTGATGGAACCCAGGCACCCCAGTCCGACACTGCACATAGCATGGTGTTCGACTGCTCAAAGTAGCCAAACACATTCAACAACTTTCATAGAAGAGGCAGTCCATTCCTGGCCTAAGAAATAACAGGGCAGGGGGGGCAAGAGCAGCACAATGACCTTCATATCCTTCTAAGATACGCTGGAAGGCACACAGGGCAGAGAGGAGTCAGTCTAGGGTGGAGGCTGGCTGATTTCCCAAGGTTAGAGATAAACGTTACTGTTGGGCACATTCATTTATCATCAATTCAGTATTATGAGCAGCAGGTACTAAGGTCACATTTCTTCTGCCAAGGTTGCTCCATACAGATATTTCATCTTTGTAACATTAGAAATAATCATCAGAACTGGTTCATGGTAAATCCTGATAAGATGTCGATGCACACAGAGCCGGTACCCCAGGAGACCCCAGACTATGGCTTCTGATGCAAAATAGGCTGTTGTTGGAGATGAAGACGGAAGTGCTCCAATCAAATCTTTGTTCAGCTGCAATTGAGGTGCCTGTTTAGGAAATACCTCCAAGCCCACAGACTCCACATGCTGATAATGTTCCCCTAGTTGAGTGGAGACAATCAACCAGAGCTCCTCAAGCTTTTATTTACCCAGTCAAATTTCAAATCACTGTAACAAAAAAAGCCATAAAAAGAACAACTGGAACACAGTGATCCTTACTCTGAACTAGAACTCTTTGGCCCCTGATGCACAGGGGACAGGGGTGCTTCAATTATTGCTGTCCTCTGATGGAGGTAGGGTTGCAAACTTCTTAAAATATTCCTACCAGGGGCAAGAATGGAGGGGCAGGACCATGATTTAAGGGGGTGGGGCAGTTACATAAAGGAGCAGATTGATGACGAGTGGGGGGCACCACAATGGCATGTGGACTGACGGAGGGCGTGTTATGGAGCAGAACAGGGAAGAAAATGTTAAAGGGGTTGTTCATCTTTAAGTTAACTTTTAGTATGACATAGAGAGTGATATTGTTCTGAGGCAATTTGCAGTTGGTTTCCATTTTTTATTACCTGTGGTTTTCAAGTTATTTAGCTATTTATTGAGCGGCTCTCCAATTTGTAACCTAGCAACTAAGAATTGATTTTAATAAGAGACTAGGATATGAATAGGAGAGGGCCTGAATAGAAAGATGAGAATAGAAAATAGCAAAACTCAAAATGTGTAGTCTTACAAAGCATTTGTTTTTAAATTGACCCCCTTTTGAAAGCTGGAAACAGTCAGAAGAAGTGACAAATTCAAAAACTATGAAAAGCAAATAAATGAAGGCCAATTGAAAAGGTACTTAGAATTAGCCATTGTAGAACATACTAAAAGGTAACAAAGGCAAATTTCCCCTTTAATATTGGGGAGGATCGGAGTGGGCCAAGAGTGGGCAAGATCGTCAACTACATTGCCAATACATTTCTTTTTTGATTGTTTTAGATCTTTACAAACTGTTTGACTAGCTGCAATAGGGACCTAAATGTAGTGGTTGAGAGCCCAAACGTCTTGCAGTCCAGTCTGAAGCCAATTAGGCCTGGAAGACTGATTTTACAGTGTTTTTGTATCCATAACACCTTGCTGTAAGGTAAGGGGGGGCTGGCCAAATAACAGACGACATCTGGATAGTGAAACCAAAAAGATGCCCGTGTTACCCTGCAGAAAGAGAAATTATTGGCATTCTGGTGCTTGCAGGTTTTACTCCACATAAAGAGAGGGTCAGGAAACTTTCTGCTGGTTAAACAGATAATTCTATAACAGAATAGTTAATCCAAGGGCAGACTGTGGCTGAATGGGGAGCAGGAGCTTGATGGTGGGGCTGCACTACTGGCACAGGCACATGGGGGGCTGGCAGAGCTCGACACCTCAGGAAAGAATAAAACAGAAGCCAAACGCTGTGAGTCGGACACGGAGGAACTCGCTAATTGCAAACACTCTTTCTGACGGACACACAGTTTGCTGAAAGATGTCAGAATAAAATTGGCCTTTATTTGGGTTGAAATCCCCCAGGGGGTCTCTATAAACAAAGCCAGATGTGTGGCGCGCGGTAAGGTTAGTGAGCTCATTCACCTATTGAAAAGTCAGGCACCAGGCCGGCTCCTGGTTTGCACGTGGTGGAAATTGGGAGTAAGTACAGTTTGGGGGGGGGAGGGTTGAGGACAAGGTGCGTATTGTTGGCAAAGTTAATATATTTAAACATCAGCAGAATGTGATTAATGCTGAAACTGAAGGAGACTTTGCACTGGCCCAACTAGCAGTAAGTGTTCCTACCAAGGATATGTGTGAGAAAGTATCTGGGTACATCTGGGCATACAGTGAATATTACTATGGCTCTCTATAGAAGAACTGTTGTAGGTTTATAACCTTAAGAAGTATAACCTCAGATATAGAATGAATCTGTGAACTGTATGAGCAGGATTACATCTACCCAATACATAAAGGGTCAATTTGAAGATTGTTCTTGGCTGAAGGAATGTACTTTGGCTTCCATCCTCTCTCTGCTCGTTTAGATGGAGGAGATATTTGGGGAGGGCACTAATAATACAAAGGAAGGAAGGTGCCCCCAGGGGAACCAGACTTTTATTGCAAAGGGAAAACTAATTCTAATGGCAATCAAAGGCCAAAGTCAACAAGGTGCAAATGTTTTAATAAAGGCAAAAAGAGCGGCAAAGCCTTCTGTCCTGGGACACAAACAGACACCTGTATAAAGTCTTCATTCAGTAGCATCAGGAGCCCTTTCAGCAACGCTTGGTGGGGGGGGGGGGAGGCTCTCTTAGTAGCGAATGGCTTTTTATTAACCACCATAAAGGAAAATAAAGGGCAACTGTAGCAGAGTGCCCTTGCCAAACCAAACAGCACCCGGCTCATACACAGTCTGCCATCCTGTTGGCTGGGGAGAGACTTTTTGCTGTTTATTCCCAAGTTAAACAAACAATCACCGTTTGCTACAAAAATATGTATTTTTCTTAATAATGTAAGGAGCTTGACTGGGAGCATATAAATGGCTCAGTAAATAGGCTATGGCAAATGAATGGAAATATTAAAAATTGTGTTACACAAAGGGCCAATAAAGTGTTACATAAACTCACTGAACCAAGTACCAGAAACTTTGCCCTAAACCATGATGTAAAAAAAAAAAAGAAAAGTTAAAACAGTGAATCTGATTTGGTGTCTAAAGCTGGCCATAGACGCAAAGATCTGATCTTCGGTTTTCGGAACGTGTGTGGAGAGTCCCGACATTTTTCGTCCGGCGGAGATCGGTCGTTTGGTCGATCGGACAGGTTAGAAAATTTCTGTCGGCTGCCGATAACATCTCTGCGTGTATTGCCGATCGTACGATTTTCAGTGGGAGACTGTCACTAGCTTTGGTTGGACATAGATATTGTACGATTGCTGTCAGGGGCAGAACATTGCTGATCTGTTCTTTAACTAATCTGACTGGTAAGACTTTGATCTGAATGGTTAGTGGCGGGTCGGGAGATGGGAAAGTCCGATCGTATGATGATTCGTACGATCGGATATTTGCATCTATGGCCAGCTTTACACTTAGTTATGGTTGTTGCAAGGGTGAGGGGCAATTAAGACTACGCTGTTACTGACTTCCTGTGACTGGGCTACATGTACTACAGTCATACTGTCTCACACTCACTGTTGAATAAGACTATAATGAACAGTTACCTAATTCACCCAGCAGGGAGAGAAGTATATATTGCTGCACAATCTGACCACTCTCTGAGAGTGACCTTTGCACAATCGGACACGCATTCCACGGTGATTCCATCTCAGACTTGGGGATTAAGAGTTTTATTGGGAAGGGCCATGCATATTGAGGGGGCACAGACGGCCTCTTATAAGGGATTCCTTCATTTCAGCCAAAGTTGTCAGACGTCAGGACAAAAGAGAGACAAGGATAGTGCAACCTTCCCTTGACTGCTGACTTGTCTGGTCATTCTGGGCTATGCGGTGTATAATTACAGCACTAAAGGTGGACTATACAATGACTGATCCCATATGGTATCCAACCATCACAGCCCAAAGGCAGAGCCTGACCTGCTTTCCACAAGCCCATCCCTTAAAGCTCACTTGCCCACCTGTTCCCTCTCCACGTTGCATTCTCTTAACAACATTGCAATAGAAGGCAGCAGAGGCATTTTCCCCCATTCTGGGTGATATTATTTACAATAAGGCTGGAATAGGGCTTGCAAACTCAGATAAGGCTGCTCAGTGGTTAACTAGTCAGGTCAAACTATCCAAAGAGAAGGCTGTAACTCCCATTCCCAGGGGGTGGGGGGGAGCAGAGATTAAAATGCAAAATCGGGATTATTTGGGAAAGTCTGGTTTGCACCGGTCAGACTGGAGTGGGCAGCTAGCTCCATGACTGATATTTCATGCATTCAAACACAGGGAGGTGAACAGCAAGTTTTGGGTAGGAAGGTGTGACATAATAGGGGCGAGCGACACAAAAATAAATAACAGGTGTGCAAGCTGCGGCAGATTAGTTGCTCTGTATAAATTTTTGGCTTCTCTCCAGATGAGACGGAGGCAGGATCAGATCTACAGGAGAGAAGCGAAGGAGAAGGACTGGATTTAGGATTTAGGATCACCAACCAATCAAATAAGAAACAATGGAAGATTTTCCAAACCAAGCACAAGGGAATGTCCCTTTGCGCTGAGAATTCTACCCCCTAGCCATGAACAGTTGTAGAACTATCATGGGAGCGCAGGGCAAGAGGGGGTAGTTAGTGGAACACAAGGGGAGTGGGATTTTGGGTCAAATGCGTTGCACTGCTGAGCACTAAAAGGGTGCAGCGAACAGTAGGTGGGGATTAGTGGGTGAGTGAAGGTCATCTGCTGTGCCCCCATTGGCACCACCATTAAAAAGGAAGTACTGTTACTGCAAACTGGAAGTGATGTCATCAAAAATGGCAGGGACAGGGAAAAGTTTTGTAAAATTTTAAAAGGAGTAAAATATAGACAATATAACATAAGATAAGAAATTTAGATGAGACCCGCATCTATAACAATAGAACAATATAACAATAGAACAATTGTTTTTCCAAATAACTTTAAAATTACTGAACTGGTTGAATTACATATGCTTTTATTTAGGGATGCACCGTATCCACTTTTTTGGATTCGGCCGAACCCCCGAATCCTTGGCGAAAGAGTCGGCCGAATACCGAACCAAATCCGAATTTGCATATGCAAATTAGGGGTGGGAAGGGAAAAACATGTTTTACTTCCTTGTTTTGTGACAAAGTCACGAGATTTATCTCCCCACCCCTAATTTGCATATGCAAATTAGGATTCAGATTTGGTACAGCCTGGCAGAAGGATTCGGCTGAATGCGAATCCTGCTGAAAAATGCCGAATACCGAACCGAATCCTGGATTCGGTGCATCCTTACTTTTATTAGCCACATTTTTATTTTGGTGTTGACTTGTCCTTTAATGATAAATGCAAGTTGCAGGAAAGTATAGCTCAAAGGCACAATGAGCACCAGTTCATACTTATCAACACAAATCTTAAGGAACATAATGGTTCCCATACACAGGCAGATAGCAGCTGCCCACAGATTAAGTTGGTAGTTTACTGGGCAGTGTATGGGGCCTTCGGATGGGCTTCCCTGATTGACTGACTGAAAGTGGACCAGATCTTGATCAGACAGGGTTAAAAATCCTGTTGGATCGAGTACCACATCAGTTCATTGATGTGGTCCTCTATCCAACTGCTTGTGTTCTCCTCATTGCAATCTGCTTGTTGGGCCCTAGGGCCCACGATTGGATTAGCCCAACATCGCCCACCTCAAGGCATATCGGGGAGGTCGCCAAACAGGCAGATCTTTGCATGTATGGCCAGCTTTAGTGCAGATTCTGTGGAGTTGCACAGTAGATTGGTAAGACCCCTATACATAAAACCAGTGGTCTGTTATCCACCAGCATGGAGAGTGCCTATTTACACTTATCTTCCCAGTGTATTAAAGCGCTTCACTGCTATTAGACGCATCCTCCCCATGCGTATTTCATTTGCTCGCACCGAGATGCTGACCTCTGTCCAACTCACTCACAGTCACTCGAGAATTTGTATACAGAACCAGACAAGGCACTTCATCACATGGGCAATCTGCCATCAAGTCCAACTGTAACATACAGGATGTTTGCTTGCCCTTAAACAGGGAGCTTAAGTCTGTGGTTCCCCGGATGCTCCTGAACTACAAATGTAGTGCTGTGTGGGATCAGACCCTTATACATAAACAGCACACATCTATAAACACATCAACTGGGAAACATTAACACCATTTTATGTATTGTAGAACTTATACAGGGGCAGGGAGTCCACATTAAATAAACCACCAGTATAAAGAGCCTGGACAATAACAGAAGAGGTGAGGATACTTGCTAAAGGGATGGGGTTTGGGGAACTAGATAACTGACCAGGTAGGTGTATGGGGTCACATGATTCTGCATACCAACCCCGTTCCTTGATGTGTATTCCTTGGCATTCATAAGGCAAGGCAAAGGCACCATGCAAAGAAGTCACAGGATTCCCTGTTCCCTCTAATACTATATCAGTTATACCTTGCCACCAGCAGATATGTGTTTGACAGACGGTGAACTGTACTCCTGTTTTACAATGGTGTGCCACAAAAAGACTACATATTAATTGCTATTATTAGAGGTATAATAAAGCCAGGATTCGGCCCAACACCAGCACATTTTGCAGAATTCAGCAGAACCCTATCCAAACCGTTAGGGGCAAATTCACGAACCTCTGAAAATTTGCCAGTGACGGCTCCACTCACAGTTCAATACTTCGCCAGGTGTAAATTCGCCAGGACAACGCTAATTCACTAAAATCCGAAGTTGGGTCCAGGGCACCGAACGCTGGCAAATTCGCCAGGTGTTGGAGAACGAAGTACCGCTACAGTCTATCTCCTTCGCTAGCGAAATTACGCCAGCGACCGTTAGTAAATCGGAAAATTGTAATCGTTGCATCCCTAGCCCTTTTTTCTTCATCTTATTAAAAAATTACTGGTTGCTAGGCCCAGAGACCAGTAACCATCTAGTAGCTTTAATATATATATATATATATATATTGGGTGTTGAGGGGGAAGAGTGTGTCTAGCCAGCTCACAGCAATGACAGTGAGTGAGGTTGATGCAGCAGAAGGGGCTGGGTAGAGGGAACTCTATAGCAGACTGGGACTGTCTGGGGTCTGCTGTATGTTAGTAATGCCACTGTGTGGGTCTTGTGTAAAGTGCAAAGGCCTGGTAAACTCATCCAATTCGATATTGATTGGATTAAATTATCCTAGTAATCAGTCCTATTGGGCTTGAGGGCAGAAAAGCACCAGTTGGCTCATCAAGTCAGCTAATAAAAAAAATGAAACATCAAAAAATGAAATTGTTTTAAATTAATAAAAATATAAAGCAGTGTTGCCGTGCACCAGCAAAACTGCTGTGTTTGCTTCAAAAACACTACTATTGTTTATATAAATAAGCTGCTGTATAGCAATGGGGGCAGCCATTCAAATGAGAAAAGGCTCATGTTACACAGCAGATAAGCTCTGTAGAACATAATGTTATCTGTTATCCACTATTTATCCTGTACCATATAGTATTTTTTCAATCTCCGCCATTGCTACACAGCAGCTGGTTTATATAAACTGTAGAAGTGTTTCTGAAGCAAACAGATCAGTTCTACCAGTGCAGGGCAACAGTACATGATATTTTCATTACTTTAAAACACTTTCATTTTTTTTTTTGGTGTTACTGTTCCTTTTAGTTGTTGCTGTTAGGTATGAGCAAAATATTTCTCCGCCTTTCGCCCTTGCTACATGTAGAGTCCACAACTCTGTTTTGGGTTCACTTAGAAAACACTTTTATAATGCAAGTTCGCTATTTTGGATACCCAACCGAGACTCCCGTATCTGGGAAGTTATACTTACGATATTCTTTATCAATCACAACTTTGGTAGCACATATACATACCTCTGTCTTTCCACACATACTGGTAACATCGAAATTGAAAAAATCCCCTCTCTAACCCAGACCAAGCTTTTTCGGTGATGGACTGACCACAAACTAGAATACACTCTATGGAGCAGATTTACTAAGGAGTGAACTGGCTAACACTAGCGACAATTCGCTAGTGTGAGCACCCGCAGAGACATTGCTAATTTATTAACGGGTGCAGGAGCTAATTCGCTAGTAAACCAGACCCTTGCTAGTGGTCATTCGCGACTTTTCGCTCTGGCTAATGGACGTTACTCCGCGAATTCACTAAAATGTGGATTTTACTGAACGTTACCTCTTTCGCCAGATTTGACTTTGCTACCGCAGACCAGGCAAAGTGCTATAAAGCAACTAGATCTTCCTCAATCTTCTGTCACTTACATCATATCCTGTGAGCCGAAAATGCATCAAAGTTCAAAAAACGCTGGCGACTTTTCCTTTTTTTTTTTAAGTGGGATTGGATGCAAAAATCCTAACTGACTTTTTTGGGTAAGCGGTTTTCTCCACACATTTTATAACATATGGAACATTAATTTTACAGTGGGCTCACATGTAGGGCATTATATTAACTCTCTTGTCTTTATTAAGGCTGCCTGGACATGTGTGATATAAACCGGTAATTTAAACCCTTTACATCAACATTTATAATAAAGACGTCCATACAACTTTGAATTTCCTGCCATATGCAAATTGACCTAAGCGCAAGATTACTAGCGAAGTATCGATAGGCACAAACGAACACTAGCGCATATGAAATGTTTGCACTGCCGAAATAACACTAGCGAAAAGTCACCAGCGTTCGAAGCCTGGGAGGAAACTTCGCATTTTATCGAATTAGCGTATTCGTAGCGCATTTGCGCCTGGCAAAGTGATGCGATGGGTGCGAAGCGGACGTTGGCCAAAATTGCCTCTTAGTGAATCTGCCCCATGGTCATTCATTTTATTGGTTCTTAAAGGACATTCTCTAGTTCACAATCTCAAACCTCATCATTTTTTGAATGATAGTGCTTAAATGAAATGCCTCCTTATAGGACATTTTCTGTTTTGTACCTTCCGATTAACTCTCCCCCATTACTAACCTAGCCTACATTAAAGCATGAAAAAATGAATTAGGAAAAGGCATCGAGGAGAAACAATAGTATAAGCTCTGGGCAAATCTGAAACATAATTTATAATGCCATTGTGCAATGCTACCTTATGATTTTAGGTTTTGTAAGATTCCTCAAACAAAAAACTCAATAAAAACATACTGAAACAAAATACTGTGTTTAATTTATATCCTATAATTGGTTTCTATGCATCCCATGTGTGTTTGAATTCCTTTACAGAGTTAGTTCCCACCACATCGGCAGGAAGGCAGCTCTGTGTGTTCCATGGGAATAAGCCTTTCCTTATATTCCCTTTCAGATTTCCTCCCTCAAGCTACATATTGTACCCCCATGTTCCACTACTGGGAAAAAGCTTCACCCCTGGAACCCTCAGGTGTAACACTCTGCCCACTGAGAGTATAAGTTGAGCCATGGGCCCAAAAACTATGTCCGATATGGCTCCAGACACCCTTCCTTCTCCCAGCAGCCCTGTTCCCTAATGCAAAGTCAAAGGAATGTATTTGATTCTGCTTTTAAGTTGCCCATTTAACGTTTTTTCTTTATAATGATGGCAGAGAGTAACAGCTGTAATGGGTACCTGGGTATTCAGAGTAAAAAGACTTCTGTTGTGGAGAGGGAGCTGTCCAAACATAGGGATGTGGGTGTGTAAACAAAAGCACTGACTGTCAAACTAAGATCAAACTGTCAAATGTAGAGGAACCTTGAGATATTTAACAACCTCTCTTCAAAACATCACATTTTCTCTGCAGATTTCCCACAGATACTCAGCAGGGTCACAATGCCGGAAGAAACATTCCTATGGAATCCTAGGATGGGAACATTACTCCTACCCCATCTTACCTTCTCCAGATGGGCAAATACAAAAAATAAAATCTCCCCTCTCCTTCCCACACCTATTATACCCCCTCTCTGCAATGGAAGCCCAGGAACTTTTTATGGTGTTTGTTTGAAACATTCTGGGTTTATCCAAATAAAGCACCCAATTAGATACAGGCTTAAGCTGTTAGATTCCCACAACCATCAGCCGTAGCCTCCCATTCAACACCCATTTGCGTAATGGGTTCCTCTGTACTGTGCATTCCCATGTGCAGGGAAAAAGAAAGGCTGCACCAGAGAACCTGCAACCCAAGTAAAATAAAAAAGGATTGATGGCCATGAGAAGCAGCACTCCCCTTTGCTCTCCCTAACTTTGTGTGTCCTTTAAGAGCAATTGCATTAAAGAGGGACATTGGCCTTTTGCCTACTGAGACTGAAAAATAGAGTTTTTTTCAACAACTTTCTATTTTCTATTTGTGACTGTTTTTCTAATATTAAAGTTTCCCTTTTCAACCTTCTTTTGTTTTTTTGAATCAGCTCTGGGTGGGTCAAGTGTCTAAGGGTGTAAGTGTCTACTCTAAATTGATACATTTAGTTGATACATTTCTTATATTTTTTTCCTGCTGAGCAGAATCCCTGAGTTCATTTAAGGCAGCTGTTAGAATTGATACAATAGATGCTAATATTCCACAGATGCTGAAATGTATCGACTAATGCAGCAAATTGTAACATGGAAAGCAATTGAAAACAACTGAAGGCTTTATTTCTGGTGAACAATTTGAAAACAACAGAAAAAAAAATGTTTGGAAGGCGAACAACTCTTTTAAAGAGGATGTAAATCCAAAATTTTGCCTCGTGAAAGAAAATGTAATTATAAGCAACTTCCCAATATACATTCATTCCTCATTCTCATTGGTTTTATAGTAATTGTATTTCTATTTAAAGGAGAACTAAAGCTCAACTAAAGAAGTAGGCCAGAAATGTTGTACATTATGTTTTGGGCTTCTGTACCAGCCCAAGGCAACCACAGTCCTTCAGCAGTAAATATCTGTCTCTCCAAAGTTGCCCCAGTAGCTCCCCATCTTCTTCTCTGCTAATTCACTGTACATGCTCTGTGCTGCTGTCACTTACTGAGCTTAGGGACCGACTCAACATATACAGTACACATAAAATATAAATGTCACAATATAAAGCTGATTAGTAATTAATACATATAATTACTACATGAAAGCACAGAAACCAGTGCAATTAACAGGAGAATTTAATCATCAGCCCTGTAACATCAGCTTATATTACAGGCCAACCTCATTTTCTGCTTGATAATTTGTGACAACCCCTAAGCTTAGTTTCTCAACAGCTGCTCAGAGCCCACTGAGCATGTGAGTGTTGCAGACACTTTCCAAGATGGTGACCCTCTATGACAAGTTTGAAGTCCTGGATCATTGCTGCTATTGACAAGCTGAAACTTTAGGCTGGTGCAATTCGTACAGTTTATAAAATATGGCATTTTTAGCTACATTAATTTTTAGTGTTTACGTCTCCTTTAAAACTGTATCTTAGAGATTTGCAAGTTGACCCAAAACCCACCAGTTGGGCTGAAATTTGGGTGATCATTGCGGGTTATGGTTGGGTGCAGGTCTGGTACACTCCTCCACTGCTCTCAAAGCTTCCCTATCTTGGAACCAGAGGCGCACAGAGATGTAGAGTACGGAGCAAGAAGAAATTTGTACAGGTTGGGTGTGGGTCCCACAATGGCAACATTGTGGGTTCAGGTTGAGTTTTCCTGACCCGTATATCACTACCGCATCTGTCTGGCCATCGCTGTTCTCTGGTTCTGTTGTTAGAAACAATGTAACAAGTTAATCTTGCATGCTTCCTCACAGGTCTGGCAATCAGCTGGTTTCTGTAACATGGTATCAAGAATCAGACCGAGAGAACTGCAATGGCCAGACCAACACTGCTTTCAACAGAAATGACTTTTATTCAAAATGGTAAAACCAGTAAGAATGAGGAATACATGTATAATAGAACCCCCATTTTACATGTTGTTTTGTGGTCCCACCTAAATATTGTGCATAATACATTTCCCTGATTTTACATTTTCCTGGATTTTACACCATTTTTTTCTGGTCCCCTGAAAAACGTAAAATGGGGGTTCTACTGTATATTGAGAAAATGCTTAGAATTTAATTTTCAGGCATATTTTTATCTTTGTGTTTATAAAGCCTTTTGATGTAAATTCCCCCCCCCCCTCCCCATTCCTTTCACGGAGGAGGCACTTATTTTGAGGATCTTTTCATTAGAATCAATGAAAAGTATTTTGGGAACAGCACAGAGTAATCACAACAGAGGTGGTTGGTCAAAACAAAATCCTTTCTGATTGAAATGTTCAATGTGCTCTGATGAGGGTGTGACAGGTCCAGACTTACATGGAGTATGAGACAAGTCTATGAAAAGTGTCCAAATTACCTGAGTCTGTCTCTCAACCTACTGACATTCCCACCATATTCTTCTCCCACTTCCTTAGCTGTGAGTCTCTAAACAATCAGAATAAAATCCCAAGTTTCGCACTTAAGTTAGATGCTTACTAGTAACAACACCGCACAACACAACACAGAGATTGTTTATGGAAACTCCCAGTTTGACAAGTCCTCATAAACACTTTGTTGAGGTTTTTTGTTTCTACATTCGTTTGCTGATCAACAAATGGACTCACCGAATCCAGGAAACACAAGTAGCGGCCACAGCTCTGCAGAATGGCGCGGTTCTTTGCACAGCCAACTGAGCGAGAGAAAATAAACAAATAATTGGTAGAGTTTGACGAGAGAAAGACAACTCCAAAAAACGTACAGTTTTATTGTCCAAGTTCTTATCAGCTCTTCTGAGAAGTTTATTTAATTGCCGATTATGATTACAGAGGTCTATTGCCTGGGGATTGCGAGGAATTGACAGCTTATGACTATCCCGCCGCAGTTGTAAATATGTCAGTTAAATATTGTGCCCTTTCCCAGGACTTAGTGCATCCTTAACTGCATGTGCTACACATTAGACCCAAGTCACTTCCCCCTGCAAACTCTACTTTGTATTCAGATAGCAGAACTGATACCATTACCAAATAAATACATATTCTTGCCATTTATCTTTTGGTTCAGGCCCTCTCCCTTTATTGTTCAGTCTTTAATTCATACCGCTGTCTGGTTGCTAGGGTAAACCAATACATAGCAACCAGATAGCTGCTGAAATCTAAGAGCTGCTGAACAAAAAGCCAAATGAAGACAAAATGCAAATTGTCTAAAAATATCACTGTCAGCATTATTCTAAAACTGTCCTGTAGCGTGAATATGAAACTTATTAAACAAAATATATTGTCTCCTAAGTTCATTTTATATAGCTGGCGATCGGGTGCTGAGATAATGAACTCTACAATGTATTCCTGGGTGCTAGGTCAATGAATAATGTAGCCATTTTTTGCTCCCCCAAAATGTTTAAAAATGTTTAACAAATTACGTTTAAAAAATGCAACATAAAACGCTGTGCTGTTAAAATAAAATTTGGCAGCCACTCTGCGTTACTGTGAGAGTCCGCACTGATGACATCATGACATCTGGAATCTATTGTCGCACAAGCAGCATCCGTGAGAGTTCATTAATAAGAGGATATTTTTAGCCCCACGGCCTGTAAAATCACCTGGGGGGCAAACGCTTTCCCAGGGATGAGAGTGAATAGGAAACAGGATGCCCTTGCTTCCCCCAGCATCAGGGATCACTAACAGATAATACTCACATAGATCTCCCTCTGATTAACAGTGAGACTCCAAATTTCTCTCACTCCCACAAATGTATACAGTTTGTTTCCCATGAACCCATTCCACCACAACTTCCCCGCCCCTGTTTCCTCCTACCCGAAAATAAAATAAATACAGGTATTAGGCTTATTCATGAAAGAAACTCTAAGCCAAAATAAAAAAAAAAAACAAAACAAATGGAAGGAATTTTATAAATTAAATATGTGAGTGTAACGAGATTAGGTAAAGGAAAATGGTCAAGTTACATGAAATATATGGGAATTGTAACATATGAGAAGGGACTGTGGGATAGCAGGTATAGTAGGGAGAGATGGTGATTATAGAAGCAGTGGGGATAATAGTCTCTGGGAAGGGACTGTGGCTGTGGAACAGCAGGTATAGTAGGGAGAGATGATACCTATAGT
This sequence comes from Xenopus petersii, assembly GCA_038501925.1. Classification (NCBI taxonomy): domain Eukaryota; kingdom Metazoa; phylum Chordata; class Amphibia; order Anura; family Pipidae; genus Xenopus; species Xenopus petersii. Next base: position 89,330,669 of record CM076688.1, on the reverse strand, counting down.
AGCAGTGGGATAATAGTCTCTGGGAAGGGAGTGTGGCTATGGGCTAGCAGGTATAGTAGGGAGAGATGGTGCCTATAGTAGCAGTGGGATAATAGTCTCTGGGAAGGGGCTGTGGGATAGCAGGTATAGTAGGGAGAGATGGTGTCTATAGTAGCAGTGGGATAATAGTCTCTGGGCAGGGGCTGTGGGATAGCAGGTATAGTAGGGAGAGATGGTGCCTATAGTAACAGTTGGGATAATAGTCTCTGGGAAGGGACTGTGACTGTGGGATAGCAGGTATAGTAGGGAGAGATGGTGCCTATCGTAGCAGTGGGTTAATAGTCTCTGGGAAGGGGCTGTGGAATAGCAGGTATAGTAGAGAGAGATGGTGCCTATAGTAACAGTTGGGATAATAGTCTCTGGGAAGGGACTGTGACTGTGGGATAGCAGGTATAGTACGGAGAGAGATGGTTCCTATAGTTAAAGTGGCCATATATGGGCAGATTAAAGCTGCCGATATCAATCCTTTAGACCAATTCGGCAGTTTATATGCCCGTGTATCAATATCAGGCGACAATATCTATCAGGAAGGTTTAATTTTTCAGGCGATCAACCCGTTGGAGCCCATTGCTCCTCGCTGTAATCCTATTGTTCTGCCCAAGGGCCAAATGTTCGGATTAACCCAATACAGCCCTGCTGTAGGGAGAGATGATGCCTATAGTAGCAGTGGGATAATAGTCTCTGGGAAGGGGCTGTGGGATAGCAGGTATAGTAGGGAGAGATGGTGTCTATAGTAGCAGTGGGATAATAGTCTCTGGGCAGGGGCTGTGGGATAGCAGGTATAGTAGGGAGAGATGGTGCCTATAGTAACAGTTGGGATAATAGTCTCTGGGAAGGGACTGTGACTGTGGGATAGCAGGTATAGTAGGGAGAGATGGTGCCTATCGTAGCAGTGGGTTAATAGTCTCTGGGAAGGGGCTGTGGAATAGCAGGTATAGTAGAGAGAGATGGTGCCTATAGTAACAGTTGGGATAATAGTCTCTGGGAAGGGACTGTGACTGTGGGATAGCAGGTATAGTACGGAGAGAGATGGTTCCTATAGTTAAAGTGGCCATATATGGGCAGATTAAAGCTGCCGATATCAATCCTTTAGACCAATTCGGCAGTTTATATGCCCGTGTATCAATATCAGGCGACAATATCTATCAGGAAGGTTTAATTTTTCAGGCGATCAACCCGTTGGAGCCCATTGCTCCTCGCTGTAATCCTATTGTTCTGCCCAAGGGCCAAATGTTCGGATTAACCCAATACAGCCCTGCTGTAGGGAGAGATGATGCCTATAGTAGCAGTGGGATAATAGTCTCTGGGAAGGGACTGTGGGATAGCAGGTATAGTAGGGAGAGATGGTGCCTATAGTCAGAACACACTACAGTTACTATATTTTAAAGGGAGCTAAACCAATGTTCATCAAATCACACTTCTAATTTAAATAAGCAAAACATTCTGGAATGGCAATACGTATCCCGCCACTCTCAGCCAATGTCTCCATTTTGATGTGGGGAACGTTCCAGAATTGCTTAATATTTCCTCTGCACACGCCAACCTAGGCCCCTTACCCTTTGCCTGACCTATCCCAGCTTCCAAGAAAAAGCACACAGATTCAATATATATATAGCTTAAGGAAAGTGGGGGAAAGCCAATAATCACCATTTTTCCCCCGTCTGGCCATTTTCAGACAAAAACCTTTAAGAATTCCTTATAAAACAATGCGAGTGGCCTTAGCTCATGAGATTTACAGCCTCTGGCACTTAGAGAATGTCTCCTCTGCACGGCCAAAAATTATTCTTTTATTATCGGCTTTTTGGAAGGCATCCCAGGCAGCAGCAGATTAAAGTGAAGATTTTTTTCTCGCAAGGTAATATTTAATGGATGTCTGTAATTCTGTAATGTGGATTTGCAATTAACTTTTGGGTAAAATTCTCCAACCTGTTCCACTACTCATTACCAAACCAATAGGAATTAATATGAAGTTGCCCCTCCCTTTGCTGCTATAACAGCCTTTACTCAACTGGGAAGGTTCCAACTAGATGCTGGAACATTACAGTTTGGAGATGCTTCCATATAGCCACAAGAGCTTTAGTAATGTTGGGCACTGATATTGGGGATCAGGCCTGGTTCATAGTCTGGGTTCCAATTTATCTTACAAGAGTTCAGTTGGGTTAAGGTTAGGGCTCTGTGCAGTCATATTCTTCCCATCTTAGAAAAAACATTCTGTATAGACCTTGCTTTGTGCATGGGGGGCATTAATGTGCTGAAACAGGACTTTGCCAAATGGAATGAGGCCACTGATCTTCCTGCATGAAACGCGCACTGTCAGTTATTGTTTCCCTTTCAGCAGATGAGGGTAAATAATTTTATTGTATACTGCACTCACAAAATAGACAGTAATGTGCAATTGTCATAACAAACCTGAGCCGGTTCAATTATTCTTGTATTATTCTGCCACGCCACTGTTTTCTATAAGTGACAGCGCAAGAAAAACACAGAAAAAAAAGAGAGGAATTTGTTATTGTAAAGGGCAAAGCTGCTGTGTGAAGGGAAGTTATAGCTGACATACATGTGCTTTACTATGAATGGGGGTTATGGAACACTCACAAATATTTATTTAAACGTTTTCTTTCCATTACAGACGTGCTGCAATACAAAGTCACAAGGCAAAACTAGAAGGAATCTGGTCGGAACACAGTGCAAATAACGAGACTGGAGTATCCGGCCAAAATACTGCTCCACTTGCGTTATGTAAGTGAAGGCACAAGGATCACTGACTCAAGCATCAAGTATTTTACTTTACAATTCTAAAAATTCTAAGAATTCTAAAAGAAGCGTATGGGTGGGTCAACCTGAATTGCAATTAGTATGAGACCTTGGACCAATAGTAATTTATAGTTTTGGATACTAAGATGAGTGAAATCAAACGCTATATTATCCCTTTAAGGACCACGTGGGTAAGGGGAAAAATGTTGCTGATATAAAGAACCCATTCAGTTCTCAAGTATAGGGTACAGCAGAATAATAAAGAGGTAGAAGAAGAGCGTATAGAACATGTAGCCCTGTAGCATTGTAAATAATGTCATGTGGTAAATAAAGGTCTATGACCTATGGTGTGATGTGGAGTCTACTGCCACTCCACACATGGCTGCCAATCATGTGGGAATTGGGTGTTGACACTTTCTATGACTACATTAACCATCATAATAAACTGACCACCAGACTGGATTGGTTGCTTACTATTGAGCATATACAAGCAGGGCCACCTTTTATTGTGCCATTGTTTCAGTGGAGGCTGCTCTTCCGCTTCTTTATCTGCCAATTACCTGCAGTCTCCAACACTGTGCATCAGCAGACAAAAGTTTCAAATATCCAATTCTCTGATGTCACAGGACTGCAGGATGATTTTCAGATGGCTACGACCAGGCAAACATGCCTGGACAGTCAGGTGGTATATTTAGAGTTCACTACATCTAACTAAATCTGTATGGCAGGCTTAAAGGACAAGATTCATATTCAGTTGGGGACACCCAAGCACACCCTGGGCTGGTGCTATTCTTCACTGAAAAATATGCAGGCCTGGGGTACCTTCTATGGGGCTCATGCGCCTCAATCATTCCCCTGAGTTTCACAGTCTATACTTGCCCGCAACAAGCGCTTCGATGACATCCATTTTGGGGGTCACTCCACTCTTCTGCACATGCACCACAAGCAACCTCTGGGTAGTTCTTCAAAATGGCAATACCAGGAAGGAAGGTATCTCAGGCTGGTGCACTTTTCAGTGAAGAGGGAGTTAGCAATTATATTCACTGGAGGTTGTTTAGTAGATTGGCACCCCCGGTGAATAAAACTTTGTTTCCTTTAAATGTCAGGGCCAGTGTAGTCATGGCCAATTGACCTATGGCAGTTCCTCATTAAAGATGATCACCCCTGAGCTATAATTGCACTAGATTTTGGAAGACAGGAGTAACACAAGATTGAAGATAACAGATCTTTTCGTAATTTGATTCTTCATACCTTAAGTCTACTAGAAAATAATGTAAACAATAAATAAACCCAAATAGGCTGGTTTTGCTTCCAATAAGGATTAATTATATTTTAGTTGGGATCAAGTACAAGGTACTGTTTTACTACTACAGAGAAAAATAAAATAGTTTTTACAGGGTTATGGAAGATAACTCATACTACATACTACTATTGAGGTAAATTGGAGAGGCTTTAAATTGGGTTTTTTGCCTTCATCGGGATCAACCAGCAGTTAGGCAGGTTAAAATAGAGTTAAAAGATTGAACTTGATGGACATGTGTCTTTTTTCAACCTAACTTACTACAGTCATATGAAAAAGTTTGGGAACCCCTCTCAGCCTGCATAATAATTTACTCTACTTTCAACAAAAAAAATAACAGTGGTATGTCTTTCATTTCCCAGGAACATCTGAGTACTGGGGTGTTTTCTGAACAAAGATTTTTAGTGAAGCAGTATTCCGTTGTATGAAATTAAATCAAATGTAAAAAACTGGCTGTGCAAAAATGTGGGTAACCTTGCAATTTTGCTAATGTGAATGCATGTAACTGCTCAATTCTGATTACTGGCAATACCAAATTGGTTGGATTAGCTTGTTAAGCCTTGAACCTCATAGGCAGATATGTCCAATCATCAGAAAGGGTATTTAAAGTGGCCAATTGCAAGTTGTGCTTCTGTTTGACTCTCCTTTGAAAAGTGACAGCATGGGATCCTCAAAGCAACTCTCAAAAGATCTTCAGTATCATGGTTTAGGGGAAGGCTCGAAAAAGCTATCTCAGAGGTTTAAACTGTCAGTTTAAACTGTAAGGAATGTAATCAGGAAATGGAAGGCCACAGGCACAGTTGCCGTAAAACCCAGGTCTGGCAGGCCAAGAAAAATACAGGAGCGGCATAAGTGCAGGATTGTGAGAATGGCTACAGACAACCCAAAGATCACCTCCAAAGACTTGCAAAAACATGTTGCTGCAGATGGTGTATCTGTACATCATTCTACAATTCGGAAGAAGAACAATGCAGAAGAAGAACACTGCATTCCAAGAAAAACACCTGCAACCTACTGTCAAATTTGGTGGAGGTTCCATTATACTGTGGGGCTGTGTGGCTAGTTCAGGGAATGGGACCCTTGTTAAAGTCAAGGGTCAGATGAATTCAACCCAATATCAAAAAAATTCTTAAGGATAATGTTATATATGTTACATAAGGATAAATATTCCCCCGACTTGAATATCATTGAAAATCTATGTGATGATTAGAAGCAGGCTGTCCATGCTTGGCAGCCATCACATTTAACTGAACTGGAGAGATTTTGCATGGATGAATGGTCCAAAATACCGCCATCCGGAATCCAGACACTCATCAAAGGCTATAGGAGGCGTATAAGAGGCTGTAACATTTGCAAAAGTAGGCTCAGCTAAGTATTGATGCAATATCACAACATCCAAATTTATGTACCGGTCTAATTTTCTTGTAATTCATATTGCATATTTTCTGTTAATCCAATAAACTTTATGTGACGGCTGAAATACTACTGTTTCCATAAGGCATGTTATATATTAAAAGGAAGTTGCTACTTTGAAAGCTCCAAAGAATTATGAGGGGTTCCCAAACTTCTTCATATGACTGTATGTTACTATGTTACAAATTTGAATTATTTGGATAAAACAGAGTCTATGGAAGAAGGGCTTTCCGTAATTCGTAGCTTTCTGTATAACGGGTTTGCGAATAATGGATCCCATACTTGTAATAAAATCCCTAAACTGCCCAGATTCTTGGAATCAGATTTGGTATGTGGGGAGATGGCAGCAGCCCCCACTCATAGAACACCCTACAATCTCTATGCCTACTGGGCATTGCTGAAGTTTCTGCATGTGAAAACTACAAATTCTCTAATGTCCCCCCCCCCAAATGCAGACACACGGGATTCAGATTTCACAGATACGATCACTGCAATAATATTTGTATTTGCAACAAACTAATTAAACTTGTAGCACATCTGGTGCGGGTCTGGCTAACATGCCGGGAGCAGCTGGAACTGACAGCTTCCATCTCACTAATGGATCTCACCCCACAGAAACGGCTTAGAGAAAACTCTCCTGGCTGCACCCAGGACAGGGGAAATAACTGTATATCAGTGGGGCTCCTGCCTTTGTTTGATATTGGTTTGAGGTGGAAATAAATTCCTGAGTTTGGGCCAAAAGCTGTGGTTTCTGTTAGGATTTGTTACGTTTGTGAAACAGAAAAAAAATCTTGTTACTATGGCAGCAGCCCGGAAAATGTCATTTCCAGCACAATATTAACATTCCTCACTTCGGAATGAGGGAGAGGGATCCCATATTTTAGAAAAAAACCCTGTTTAAACTTTTTTTCCTCAAATAAACACAAATCCCATTTAGTAGCCGGAGATACAGTGAAAGAATGTGCCAATCTGGCTTGTACTGAATTTATTAGTGTCCCACGAATCAGAGGGGGTGCAAGTTGGGACACCAAAACACACAACAAATAGTGGTGCTAAATGCGCATTTTGGGTACACATGAACATGCAAAATATTTTTAAAGTGGTCCAAATAAATGGGAACACTTGCTGCCACATTGGCCTGCATTTTTTTGAAGGAAAAGAGAATCCTTTTGACTTTTTGCTCTTAAGCAAACATGACAAGAAGCCTCATTTATGAATGCAGGGCTAAGAGCAAAGTTTTTTTTCCCCCCAAGCATTTTTGCAACCCAAAAGAACGGCTCTGGCAGTTGCGGCCACTGATGCAGAAGCTTTACCTTTAGGGATAGTGTCAATGTGTGATCAGTTTTGCATCAATTTATGCACTTTGCACTTGTAGAATTGTAAACGAGGCCTGCTTTCCAGATCATTGCCCAGCTTTGCCACTCAGTTGGGCTGATCCTATTGCTTAGCCCCGGGTTGGCAGTGTCTACAATCCATGTACAGCTTTGCTCATCATGGTTTATGCCAGTTCTCAAGCTGCAAACGAGCCCAAGAAACACATGTGTAAAGCCTCAGCCAGAAAAATTTGTAAACAAAGAAAAAAAAAATTGGTATCCATTTTAATGCCAAAATTAGCTTTTCCTAAAGTTTGACAAATGTGGCCGTTACCCAGCGCAAGCGACATGTGGGAATGTTTAATAAGGGAATGGGTTCAGGGAGGAAGGGGGTGGTGTCTGTCAGTCATCAAATTCGGCTCTCACGCATTTAAATACATAATGTATATACAGAGTTTATGTTTTTGCTGGAGAAAGGATCTGCATTCCCTGATTAATAGCCAGGAGGGAGAAATTCTGCTAAAAGGAAATTTACATTGGAATAAATCGCCTTGTCATACAGAGTTCATCATTCAAGCAGAAATGGCTTCTCCTTAGTAATGTATGGGTCAAGCAAAATTCGACCCACACTAGACCCTAACCTGCTGCTCCTCTACCTGCACCCGACCCTAACCTGGTGCGTCCCCCTCTTTATATACCCGCTCCCGCCATGCCCTGCTGTGACATCACGAAAGGGGGCAGGGCCTGCGCAAGTTTATAAACTGAGGTGCGCAGGGGCAGACAAGGTTGTGAAGACCCGCCCGCTGGCTTTGGGGCGGCCCGCAAATCACTACTCCTCCTTTTATTATTGGGTAATTAGCATCCAAAAATTAGCGCTGTGCTCTGCAAACAGACACTGGCATCTAAAAGGGGAATTTGTACATTTTTTCCTTTAAACTCAACCTGAAGTAGGAGGATACGCAGCAGCAAGATCATTTGCATTTGGTCCTTATTCTTTATAGCCTTATAGTTATTTCAGAATCTCACTACAAAATAAATGGGAGATGCAGGTTCAATGTCCTCATGGATTAATAGAAAAGCCATAATTATACCGAATGTTAAATTAGTGAACTTACTACTAAAAAAAGACTCCTTCCTACAATGCTAGAAAAGTACTGAGGTCCAGCCCACTGCTCAAGTCCCTCCCCATGTAAGTTGCCATCACTGTTTTGGCCCAGCATACTGCTTGAGTTACATGTTGCTCACAAATCCCTTGGATGTTTCTCCCAGTGGCCTCAAAGCAGGTGCTTATTTTTCAAGACCTGGCTTGCAGGCAAATTTTGGCTGCATAAAAAACAGGTTTACGCCAGAGCCTCCAGTAGGCTGGCAGTCCACATAGGGGCTATCAAATAGCCAATCACAGAATTTATTTAGAGCCACCCAGGAATATTTTTCATGCAAGTCTGGCTACATTTTCATGTGGCTCGCATGTATAAAAGGTTGGCTATAAACCAAGTTACAGACTTCAGCTCCTTCCCCTGTAAGCTGTCATCAGACTATTCTATTCACACCCATATGTGTTCTATTCCCACCCACTACCTAAATTACAGACACCCTAAAAAAAGCCATACACAACCCAATAAACAAGGTATCATACGAGGGGAGCAGCAGTGGGGAGCGCCGTTACAGGGAGGTAGATGTAACTTCCGGTCGCCAGACAAAAGTGCCGGTCTGGTACGGCATTAGACAATGCATCTCATGGCAGTACAAACAAAAGGGTGGCGAACAGGAAAAATCATCCAGGGTGGAACCAAATATAAAATAAAAATTTGTCTTTATTAGTCCAGATTAAAACGGGCAGGGAGAGTGTCTTAACGCGTTTTGTGACCAATACGTCACTTCATCAGAAGCCTAAGCACCTCCCTTCAAATAGTACATTTATAACCAACACCATTAAAGGAATAGACGCACCAATTAAAACGTCACGGTAAATGCGTGTAAGCCATATCTTACCATACACATAATAATAAGAGAATTGAAGGGTATATCGAGCAGCTTAATTGATAAATCAAAAAGTCAAAAGAATATTGTAATAAGATAGAAAACTCCACTATTGCAAAAATACTAAAGTACAAAAGAAAAAAAGTAACTAATGTAATGCAAAGTAACTATATTATAGTAGCAATTAATTTAAGTAGCAATTCATGGATACCAAAAAAAGTTAAAATGTTGTATCAATATAAGTATCAGTTCATACGAGGGGCCATACAAGTGCATGGCCACTTATCTATTGTTCCGTTCACTGGAGGTGGAGGGGCCCCATGACTAGCCATATACTGCTATCGTTGTATTCCAAATGTTTGGTGGGCATATCGGGAAAGGTCCTCTTGTTTGGCAGTCTCAACAAACAAGCCGATCTTATAGTGTATGGACACCTTTAATTAAAGAGATACTGACACTATGAATTAAACCTTTTTTCACATCTATTATAGCATTGTCTTTGCATGATATTTATAATTTTGCCATAAAAGTATTTTCCAAAAGCATTAAGATCATCTATCTGATCCCCCATATTCCGCTGAGGGGGGTTCCATATTTGTATAGCATTGGTCTGTTAACATTAGAATCTCTAACTGTTGCGAAAGGACAGTCAGGTTGGCAATATAATCCAGTTTAGTAACAATTAATTACAAATAGCAGACCTCTCTGCATCAAGCAATCAACATGACCTATAGGGAACTTTTAATGTACATTAGTATTTTGAAGAGTAGTTTTTTAGTGTCAATATCACTTTACGTTGCCATCAGAGTGTTTGGGTAACCAACTACTTGTTGCTCCCTCTGTAAACAGACATCACAGTGTTCTAGTCTCACACACTGCCTTAGATGCCCAGTCACTGTTATTTATCAGGTGAGCTGCCATCAAATGTACAATAAAAGTACTAATTTTAACACTCAGTTACATACCTCCTCTTGGCTGGGTAGAACTATGGCTGCCAACAATGACAGCGATGCCTTGTTTTTCCAACCTGTCTCTCCAATCTTCTATTTTCTGAGCAGTGCCATCCTGTAGAAGAGGTATAAATATAATACATGTATCAGTTACTGCCAAAAATGAACTGCTGTACATGATGAACATGCTACAAGTGCATCATGTCCAGGAGGAGTTCTTGGGCCGTCTTTATATGGAAATATGGCACCCATGACTGCCATTACACATATAGCACTGACTAATGCCTTTGGAAGAAAACATAGAGCTCTGGAATAGGGTTACATTCAAGAGTACTCAATCAGTTCACAACATCTTGCTCACTGCTCAATTCTACTTCATCATCTAATTTTCTATCAACTGCCGCAAAGCAGGGGCAAGTCCCTTTGGTTCAAATCATAAATATACTTCCAACGAGAGGGACCTACAGGCTAGTATTCTTCATGGGGTTTACAAAAACTTTATTTGGAAATCCCATTAACTTTTCTGTTGTGGTTTCTACATATTTGGGAGCTCTGGGCAATGGGTGATGGCTATAGGTCCTTTGGATTTTTATGTGTTCTATTGAAAACTTTACAACAGAATATTAACATAACATAGACTTAAATTTCACCCAATAACATTACAATCAAGACGAACCAAAAATCACCAGAAGTAAACTCATAACTAAAGGGAGATAGAGGCCTGGTTTTGATATCAGGCCCTGCAACTGGGGGGAGAGGGGGGGGTGATGGCACTGAAAGACAATCATAATAAGTAGGAGTGTCAATAAATTTTTTTGCCTCTCAAGTTCCTGTGCCCAGTTGACTTGGGCACAGGAACTTGAGAGGCAAAAAAACAGGGCAAGGCCCAGATACACTGAAATGCATAGGACTTTAGATTAGATCTATTGGTCAATATCAACTATAAGGCCCTGCAAACATAGATAGATTGCACTGGGATCAATACATTTTTTTTAACCTGCTCAATCAATTTCCTGACAGATGTCAGATGAAAAATCGTAAGAAGCACGATGTTTCGATTCCCACTAACTTCACGATAATTTGATGGATTGGTCGGATTGCACTGAAATTGATCGTTCATCAACTAAATATCTTTGCGTCTATGGGGACCTTAAGGGTCTGATGAGAGAGCTCAACTGAAATTGTTGCCCCTATGTATGTGTGTTTCTCTGAAGGACGCCAACCTGAAATTCAAGTCTTGATGTTCATGAGCATGAACAAAAGTAAAAGTCGGAATGTCAATGCTACAGGACAAACTCTGCTCATTCAAACTGTATCTCACATCCTTGAAGTGCTCTCAGGGAGATAAAGTCAACATGTTAATAGCCACCATTATAGGCACCTGCCAGAAAAAAACAGTTGTTTTCCACAGAGACTTCCAACAAGATAAATATATTTGGACAAAAGAAACCCGTATTTATAACAGAACAAGAAGACATGAATAGGGAGAGAGTAGTCTCTTTGTACAAAACCAGGTATTTGTACACCTGATGGAACTCTTAACTACCTTACTGGCGTCATTGTAGATGGAGACCTCCAAGGAGCCATCAAAATCTTGCTGTGCAACCGACTCCAAGCACTCATCGAGCCAGGCCTCGGCATTGTACACGGGGAGGATGATGGACTACAAAGAAACAAATATAAACCCTAGTTAGTGACTTTTAATGGAAAGAATCATTGCAAACACAATTACTGGCGACCCAAGGAAACTATTGCACATGGTGGCTTTCAGTAGTTTATAGTTCCTTTTTGATTTAATTTTTTTTTTCCTTGCAGAAATAAGTTTTCTGCACAAACACAGAGCTTTTTCAGCAGGATGTTGAGACAATGTACATCCTTCACAGGTCGAGGAATCCATCACACGCTACAGTAAGCTCAACCATTGGCTCTGGCTGGACAATATCAACTGCAGTGAGCAGACAGGAGTCGGAGACTACAATTTAAGCCAAGAATTCCACTAAAAATATCCCCACTTCAGCTCATATTAACCTTTACAGCATATAGCAAAGGCAGGTTTGGGCTCGGCTTTGTGGAAGGGATGTACAAATTCAGGGGAAGTGGGATATGTGGATAAGACTGGTAGAAAAAAAAAGGCTGACCGACAGACATGCCCTTTTACTAACTCTGCTGAAATATATAATTTAAGCAGTGGATGAACACAGGTATGAGGTCTATTATCTGAAAAACCCTCATCCAGTTTCAGCAGGTAACTGGTTGCTGGGGTCCAGTTTACCCTAACAACCCGTGGTTTGCATGAAAGACATGAAGATGAATAGGAAAGGGCCCCATATAGAAAAAGTTGATTTTTGCCATTTAAATGCTTTTAGTAGCCTTAAGGCATTATGGAGAGATCCCTTATGCTAGGTAACCACCATATCCCAAGCATTCCTACATTATAAACCTAGCCATATATCAAAAGAGTGGTTCGTTTTGCAAGGTCACCAACAAGCATGCCAACCTGATTTGCCACAGAACATGGGTGGCCAAATCAGGCTGATCCAACTGTTTTATCCCTCTGGCTAACAACCAGACTCATATTATAAGCCTATGGACACCATTGGGAAAGCACTACATCAATGAGCTTATGTGGGTCATACCAGATATCTCACTACGCCAGATAGCAGGTGGGCAGGCCATCAGGAGAACCCATAGAGCTGGCAACTCACTCTGGAGGGGCAGTTTTTATCGGCCCATGTATGACCACCTTGAGTAGACTTACAAATAGATTAAGCAGGATCTTCTCTATTTATACTCCTCCTTAAAGGAATGGACATTACAGCCTAAAACACAATATTTGGTGTTGTGTAGGGGACACACAATGTAGTTGGCACGGACGGCACTGAGGTTTACTGAACAAACTGGCAGTTACTCATTGCTCTCTAATGCAGCTTCTCACTAACTGCCAGATCTGCTTCCCTTTGTCACAATCACCTATGAGAACACAACGAAGTGCAATTCTCTATAGTGTGGCTATGGAGTCCATTAGTAACATGCCTAAAGAAACAATATATTGACGTATTTCTGTTTATGGATGATAACAACTGGATTACATTTGCCCCCCCGGGTTTTATTAGCGAGAGGGGAATATACATTTGCATTGGGGAGATTATCAGCAATAAATTAAAGCCTGGCTGCATATTTGGACATATCCCCCCCTCCTGCCCGACAACAATGAATTCTGATTTCTAAATTCTTGTTTTGAAAAAGCAGAGAGAAGACAAAATGTGTGTGTGGGGGGGGCAGCTGTTCCTTCCATTGTGACCTGTGGATAATCCCATATGACCCAAACATGCACTCAGTGTGCAGGCTTAGAAATACTGAAGTTTATCGCACATCTCGTTACAGCTGCCAGATGCCAAGAAAACAATATTTACAAAATGAAGGTCACAAAGGGAAAAATATACAATTGACAGAAATGTAACCAAATCTGGGCAGTACGGTGCCATTTGTATGGCTGCACCTAAACGAAACAGTTCATTCATCAAGTGCAGTGGAGGGTGCAAAGTGCAGGAAACAGGGGCAATGCATTTTCCGCGCATTGCACCCTGGAAAAAAAAATGCTGCACGACTCTGGTCCAACACGGAATGAAGAGACAAGCATTTCCCTGACAAATACAGCACTGTCCCCTATCTATCTGCTAACTGGAGCACCATTCAGACACACAAGTTAGGGAGCCCAAAGTTTCCTTACGAGGCAACTTTGATGACTTTAAAAAGCCAAATCAACACATATGTTTCCCCACCAGCGATTTACATTATTGCTGGTGGGAAAGCATTTGCAGAAGATTAGGCACCTGTAAAAGAGGAGATTTTTAATCTTTTAGTGTGTCATAGCCCTAACAGGGTATGTACTATAAATCCAAAACCAAAATGTTGCCTTCAACAAGACATTCTAGACAACATCTCAGTATTCATTTATTTATCATTCTCACTGGGTTTATAATTACATGCAAATGTTATTGCTATTAAAAGCAGTGCCTGTCCATTCCTTTCTGCACTGCTGGTTCTGACTTTTTGTTTTAGCAATGTTGCATACGGCAGCTCTCCTCTAGCAAAGACTGGTTTATGTAACACTGTTTCAAAAGTCAGAGCCAGCAGTGCAGGATGGGACAAGCAAACACTGCTTTCAGTAGCAATGACATTTACACTTAACTTTACATAATGAATGGATATGGGGAAGTGAATGAGAATTACAGTTCTTTTCATTATGCAAGATTTCATTTTCGGTGTGAATTCCCCTTTAACCAGAGAAACTGTTCTCTAATTAAAGGGCCAGTGGAACCATAAGAGCTGAACTCCATGGGAGACTTTGTTGGATTGTGTCAGATGACAAACCACTTCCGACAAGTCGGATGCAGTCACGTGGGTCAAAATATAAAAGGACAGATACAAAGATCTGATGGGTAAACTACAGGGAAAACTTTGGCAACTATGGCGGTCGTATGCGAACGATGCATGCTGCATCATAAAATATGATGATATCTGACTGACTTTGTATCCATTGAAATGCATTGACTGTAGGATGTAGATGCATGAACAAACCACAACATCCAACTTTATCTAATCCAACTTTACATTCTAGCTATAGGGAGATCAGGTTTTGTAGGATCCTACAAATATCATCTGTTGTGTGGTGTTGCATGACATGATCAGATACAATCTGACCCACAAAATCTGATCAAAATCATCCATGTAGTTTTACTCTAAGGCAGGGGTCCCCAACCTTTTTTAACCCGTGAGCCACATTCACATGTAAAAGGAGTTGAGGAGCAACACAAGCATTATAAAACATCCTGGGTGTGCCAAATAAAATATGTGATTGGCTATTCAGTTTCCCTATGTGGATTGGCAGCCTAAAAGTGGCTCTGTTTGGCCATAAACCTGTTTTTTATGCAATTAAAACTTGCCTCCAGGCCAGGAATTGAAAAATAAGCACCTGCTTTGAGGCTTTGAGGAGCAACATCTAAGGGGTTGGAGAGCAACATGTTGCTCACGAGCTACTGGTTGGGGACCACTGCTCTAAGGGTACAAATACACGGACGATTTCCCTGCGATTGGGCTGGATCCGACACTGCGCCAAAACGCAGGCGTCAAGTCAGATGCAATGGAAAACAAAGTAAGCAACAGGAACGTTGGGTGGTGACGCAGCGTTTGTCCGAGGCAACACGACTACCTTGTTTTCCGTCGCATCCGACTTGATGCCTGCGCCTTGTCGCAGAGCGTCTAATCCGGCACAATCGCGGGGAAATCGTCCATGTAGTTGTACCCTAAGGCGAAAGAAACCCCATTTGTTTTACCATATGTTTTATTTCATTTCAGAATCCATGGTAACACGACCAACTTACCACTTCAGGCTGCTTCTTCCTTTCCATTCCCTCCCCCGGTTCTCGTACCTCTGGATTCTCCATAGGACCAAGCTGCAAACACAAACACACAATCAGCAGGAAGCTGCTATAAAGAACATCGAACGGTTCATTTACATATGCGTTACGTTTATTAACAGCTTTGGGAATGATCTCCAGACACCCTCCAGACGCAATACAACTTATCACAGTGGGGGGTGCATTGCTAACATTGACAGTTACCAATAGCAGCGAATCATCAAGTATTAAAATACAGCAAAGATCTAAGTCTGGTTATAGGATGACAATATCTGTAGTTCCAGGCCCGGATTTGTGGCAAGGCCCCAAACAGAGAGTTGCAGGTGACGTCTGCGGGCGCTAGGACCTGGCGGCGCATTGGCGGTGGGCGCTAGGACCTTGCGATGCGGTGCGGCCTCGGGATGGGGAAGGCTGAAATCCAAACCTGTGTAGTTCAACATCTAAAATGCTACTGTCTATCCCCTAACTCTACATGGGACTCAGGGGCCAGGACCAGGGGCACAACTACAGAGGAAGCAGACCCTCCGGCTGCAGGGGGTGCCAGGAGGTATAGGTACCCCATGAGGCCCAAATAAAGTGCAATCTCAACATATGTTGGTAAAAATGTTGGTTAAAAGGGGTGTAACTACAGAGGAAGCAGACCCTGTGGCTGCAAGGGGTGCATGGGGTAAAGGGGTTCAATAAGGCGCTAATTAACGATCCATTTACATATGTATTGGTAAAACAAGACAACCTCTGGATACTTAGGGGCCCCTAAAATGAATTTGCTGTAGGGGCCAATAATATCTACTTATGCCACTGGGAAGGACATTAAACATATGTTATATTCATTTAAAGATCTTGAGGAAACTGGTTTATATGATGAGGTTTGCATATTGTTTAAATGTGCGGGTCATCATCAAAGGTTAGTCATACCTAGGCTGACACTGGAAGCCAACCCAGCCCCTCCTGACTAACTAAGTGATTATTGGCTTGTGAATGTACGAGTGACAAGTTTGAAGGGACACAATAAGGAGATTTTCCAACATTTATTGGCTGTGACTTGTTGGAAATAACAGCAATGGGGCATGTCATTTTCTACAATGACTTCACATGAACTGAATACAGACTCGAGCAACTTGCACAACCAAGTGCCCATCTGTGCTTATAGGTGCACCTTTGGCCCTTCCTCTGGCACAAACCAGCGAATGGAACCCCGACATAATCGAGACCACTTTGAGGTGGGCTCAAAGTGGTCAATGCTGCACTCAGGCTGATTCCTACTATCAACTTCCCCCCTCGCCACCTACAAGTCCCAGTAGCCTGTATGCAATATTGGAGCTCTGGGAAGCATATAGGAGTAATAGCGCAACAGCTATACACAGGGCCGCCATCATAAATCAGCAAGATTTTCTGGGCCCCCTGGACCCCACCCACCTCAGATCCCCCCCACACCACAAAGACACAACCAATAAAAAAGGTAAACCCCCTCATCACAAGTTATAAAAAGCCATTGGTGGTTAGGCCCCCCTTTATTGGCGGCAGGGGTCCCACATAAAAAGTTTTTAATAAAGCATTAGTGGTCAGGGCCCCCTATAAGTTAAAAAAAAAACTATTGGCACCAGGGGCCCCATAATTTTTTTAAGAAAAAAAACATTGGTGGTCAGGGCCCCCCTACATGTTAGAAAAAAACATTGGTGGTCAGGGCCCCCTAAAAGTTAAAAAGAATCATTGTAAAAGTGGGCATTGCAAACACTGTGTATATAACAGGATCCGGGTTTCTACTGATACCAGCACTAAGCAAACTCTGTACATAGGCTCTGTGGTAGCCAGGCCTGGACTAGGAGTCAAAATAGGCCCTGCCTATTTTGACTCCCAGAGGCCCAAACAGCCCCCTACCAGCCCACTATATGGTAACTTTCTATGGAACAATACAGCAGCCCCTCTGACATTTGCCAGAACCCACAGATTGCCAGTCTGGGCCTGGTGGTAGCTACACATTATATCACACTGCAAAGAGTCTAGGCGAATATTAAGCACAACATACACAGCACTACTTTTCCTCTCTCATGTTCTGCTTCTCTGCAAGCACCAGGATGCTGCCACTCTCTCTATGCCATGGAGAAAAGAGCCCAAACAGGAACCGTGTGCCTACAGGGGCGGGACAGAGGCTGAGTGACATTAGCAAGGGAGAAGCTGTCATTGGCTGAAAAGCACTGGGGCGGGGCGAGATTGCAGAGTTAGGGATCGTCTGCCAATTTCATACTGCTAATGAAAATTCCAGTCGTGCTTTGTGTGACAGCTTGAAATTGAGTTTGCTGATCGTGGAACTTGCAGATAATCCCTAATTTTGCACTTCCATTTATAATTTTCAGAGCGGAATCGGGTCTTCAGCACAGTCCCACTTTAGCCCCGGGTACGGAACGCATTTTAGGACATCATCAAGAGCAGGCCCGGACTGGCAATCTGTGGGTTCTGGCAAATGCCAGAGGGGCTGCTATAAGGTCCCATAGAAAGTCAGAATTTAGTGGGCCTCTATGTGGGCTGATTGGGCCTCTGTGTACCTGAAATGCCAGGGCCTATTTTAATTCTCAGTCCGGACCTGATCAGGAGAACACGCTCCTGCATGCGCTGGAATATGCAGACTCGTCTCTTATTCTACGCACTTATCCGAAGAAACATGCAATCACACCTCCGTGCTGCCCACATTTGCTGTTGCAATCTCCCCCCTCGTGGCTCAGTCCTCCCTCCTCGGTCCTCAGACCTCCCTCCTTGGTTCTCAGTCCTCGTTACAAAAGTCCTCAGCTGTCAGCCCTCCCTTCTCAGCTATCAGCCTGGCTTACGGACTGAAGTCTGAGCATGGAAGGCTGAGGACCAGGGAGGGGGGGGCTGAGGAATGAGCCACGAGGGGGGAGATTGCAACAGACAAATGTGGGCAGCACGTTGGTGTGACTGCAGTTTCTTTGGATAAGTGAGTAGAATAAGAGACTAGTCTTAATACTTCTTCTTTACTAGAGTGCATGCAGTAGTGTGTGTTCTCTTGATGATGTCCTAAAATGCGTTCCGGGCCCGGTACAGGTGTACCCCCTGTGCCCCCCTGATGGCGGCCCTGGCTATACATAGTCACTTGTGGTGCAGTTCCCCCTCACCAACTGGAGCTTTGAGTGGTTCCTCCTGAAGTGTTTCACTCCACTGATCCTGTTCCTCATTAATTGTCCTACATAAGAATACTGTGCCTGTATGTTTGTGCCCTTTTGTAGTAGGCCCCCAGCAACAATATATTCAGGGCCCCCTGCACATCACACCAGCTTCCATCTCCTGCATGACATGAGTACAGGGGAAAACTGGTCTTTGCCAGGCACCCCTTTCCTGTAGACGACCTCAGAGTCACCCCCAAATACGTATAAGGGTGGTTCACCTTTCAGTTAACTTTTAGTATGTTATAGAACTGCCAATTGTAAGCAACTTATCAATTGGCCTTCATGTTTTCTTTTTATCATTTTTTTAATTATTTGCCTTCTGATGCTTTCCAGTTTTTAAATGTAAAAACAAATGCTCCGTAAGGCTACACATTTATTGTTATTGTTACTTTTTATTACTCCTCTTTCTATTCAGACCCTCTCCTATTCATATTTTAGTCTAAATTCAAATTAATTAATGGTTGCTAGGGGAATTTGGACCCTAGCAACCAGATTTCTGAAATTCCAAACTGGAGAGCTGTTGAATAAAAAGTGAAATCACTCAAATACCCCACATAATAAAAAATGAAAACCAATTGCGAATTGTCTCAGAATATCACTCTTTACATGATGTAAAAGTTGAGTCAAAGGTGAACAAACCCCTGATATCAACTGCTTATGGTTGTGCCAGAGCATACCAGCTGCTATATTTCATATCAAAGTCTGGTTCCACATATAACTGACCCCAGTGTGCGAATGAGATACGGAATTAAATTGTAAATTCCACCAGTGCAGGGATTGATGGAAATGTTGTATAATCTCAGTACAGAGCTGCAGATATGTCATTCCTATATAAATAAAGAATAATATATTCTTTGGGCCCATCTAGTTCTAAAACCATTATTGACAAGTATTCCTAATTGTTTTACACTTCGTGAAATATCATTTGTTTGTTTATGAATCCATTTAACATGTGACAATGGCCCAAATCTTATCTGCCCAAATAATGACTCCCACGGCAGATTTATATTACTGATATCAACAGGGGGTTCTCTCATCTGCCACTTTCCATACAATAGAACCCACCCCCAAAGTGTGACATGAAACTGGCTCCCACCTCACCTGCTGTGATGCTTTAGCTATTGTGTGTCATTGTGTTCCACCCCAATCCTGTCCCTATCATTGCCACGTCAGTGTCACCTCTTCCTGGGTATCCCCCTCCTATTCACACTACAGGATTCTCACTACTAATGTCAGTGACATGTTTATGGGTCAGTCCTTCCTAGACCCAAAGTGTACTAATGTAAGTGACATGTTTATGGGTCAGTCCTTCCTAGGCCCAAAGTGTACTAATGTCAGTGACATGTTTATGGGTCAGTCCTTCCTAGACCCAAAGTGTACTAATGTAAGTGACATGTTTATGGGTCAGTCCTTCCTAGACCCAAAGTGTACTAATGTCAGTGACATGTTTATGGGTCAGTCTTTCCTAGACCCAAAGTGTACTAATGTCAGTGACATGTTTATGGGTCAGTCCTTCCTAGACCCAAAGTGTACTAATGTCAGTGACATGTTTATGGGTCAGTCCTTCCTAGGCCCAAAATGTACTAATGTCAGTGACATGTTTATGGGTCAGTCCCTCCTAGACCCAAAGTGTACTAATGTCAGTGACATGTTTATGGGTCAGTCCTTCCTAGGCCCAAAGTGTACTAATGTCAGTGACATGTTTATGGGTCAGTCCTTCCTAGACCCAAAGTGTACTAATGTAAGTGACATGTTTATGGGTCAGTCCTTCCTAGACCCAAAGTGTACTAATGTCAGTGACATGTTTATGGGTCAGTCTTTCCTAGACCCAAAGTGTACTAATGTCAGTGACATGTTTATGGGTCAGTAGAGATGTCGCGAACTGTTCGCCGGCGAACTTGTTCGCGCGAACATCGGGTGTTCGCGCTCGCCGGAAGTTCGCGAACGTCGCGCGACGTTCGCCATTTTGGGTTCGCCATTGTTGGCGCTTTTTTTTGCCCTCTCACCCCAGACCAGCAGGTACATGGCAGCCAATCAGGAAGCTCTCCCCTGGACCACTCCCCTTCCCTATAAAAACCGAAGCCCTGCAGCGTTTTTTCACTCTGCCTGTGTGTGCTGAAGAGATAGTGTAGGGAGAGAGCTGCTGCCTGTTAGTGATTTCAGGGACAGTTGAAAGTTTGCTGGCTAGTAATCGTTTTGATACTGCTCTGTTATTGGAGGGACAGAAGTCTGCAGGGGTTTGAGGGACATTTAAGCTTAGGTAGCTTTGCTGGCTAGTAATCTACCTTCTACTGCAGTGCTCTGTATGTAGCTGCAGTGGGCAGCTGTCCTGCTTCTGATCTCATCTGCTGACTGCTGCAATAACAGTAGTCCTTGTAAGGACTGCTTTTATTTATTTTTTTGTTCCAATACAGAGCAGTATCAAGCAGATTACTAGCCAGCAAACTTACTATCATCTGTCCCTGAAATCACTAACAGCTCTCCCCCTACACTATCTCTTCCAAGCACACACAGGCAGATTTTTCAGATACATTTTTGCCCTTGATCCCCCTCTGGCATGCCACTGTCCAGGTCGTTGCACCCTTTAAACAACTTTAAAATCATTTTTCTGGCCAGAAATGTCTTTTGTAGATGTTAAAGTTCGCCTTCCCATTGAAGTCTATGGGGTTCGCGAACCGTTCGCGAACCGCTCGCAATTTTGCGCAAGTTCGCGAATATGTTCGCGAACTTTTTTTCCGACGTTCGCTACATCCCTATGGGTCAGTCCTTCCTAGACCCAAAGTGTACTAATGTCAGTGACATGTTTATGGGTCAGTCCTTCCTAGGCCCAAAATGTACTAATGTCAGTGACATGTTTATGGGTCAGTCCCTCCTAGACCCAAAGTGTACTAATGTCAGTGACATGTTTATGGGTCAGTCCCTCCTATGTACAAAGTGTATATAAGAGGGTTTATCTGTGCATGACATATGTAGGGGCCTCTGTATTATCTGGCGTGGACTAAGGGGAAATCAAATTAATATCCAGAGAGGCAGATATGCTGATTCAGTGCATGTCTCCATGGGCTGTAAAATGATACCAGGGCTCCCTGATGGGGCCAAGCAGGACGAAAGAGAAGCCAAAAAATAATAATAACAAGCATGACAAGTGACTATTCATAAAGATAAAAAGGATCTATCTGTTCCATCACTGGCGTTACTGGGCATTGCACAAAGCCGGAAATTAATCCCCCCCCCCTCTGACAGGCACAGACCCCTGTTTCAAACTGAGCATCAAATAACAGAAAATCTCTCCATTCCAGAAAATGACTTTAGATTTTTATTAGTTTCTTGGCTGAGGGGCAGCAGGGAGGAGGGGGCTGGAGAACTGGGGTGACCTCTGTAGCTCAGGGGCATGAAGGAAGGGTATGCTAATGTTTTCTGAGCTTAGAAACTCTTTTCCCGCTCAATGGAAAAAGGGAGATATGTGGCAGGTAAGTGACATGTTACAGAGTGCATGGCTCTTGTTGCTAGGTTCACTGGCCTTAGCAACCATCCATTGTTTGAGTCTAAAAAAAAAAGGATGAATAACACAGGGCATTGGCCCTGTCCTATTCATCCTTTCTTTTGAGACTCAAGCAATGGATGGTTGCTAAGGCCAGTGAACCTAGCAATCTAAAATAACAAGGCTAATATAATTCATAAAAATAATAAACTAAAGCTGGAGACCAACCTCAGAATTTCTTCGATACCAAAACTGAATTTAGGGATGATGTCCCTTTAATGCTAAGCACTGTATTGTGTTCTGTCTTTTTGTAAATAATCCCAGCAACACAGAGGCAGGTTCCTGCCAGTACAATGGGGTGATTATACGGGACTGAAACGTTTCTTATGGCGAGACGGAGAATCACTGTTCATTATTTTAAGCAAATTTCCAACTTTCTGTGGTTACAATGTATTTCAGTGCGGGAGAGCCACCCTTCCCCCGACGCTGATACAGTTGCCTTGTCAACGTCTCATGATTTTGCAGAGGAGATGCTGGGAGCTGTGGGATAATAATAGTTGGATAGCAGAAAACTGGACATTACTTACATATATAATGAAAGTATCTAGCAATTGTATCGCCACTATCACCAAAGTAAATGGAAATCCAAGATGGTATCAGGGGCTTTATATTTCTGTAACCTTGTTCAGGGCTGTTTCCAAAGGAAACCCGGCGAAGGAGCTGAGGGGGTAGGGGTAGAGCGTCCGAGAAAGACTGCGCAAGTGATGTCACACGCATGGTGCAATGAAGACACTTCCACTGAACGTGCAGGTGCATGACGTCAGAGCACAAGACATAGAGGTGTGTTTAGGTCAATTGCCTAGGGCGGCATCTGACCTAAATACAGCCCTGACCTTGTTATGAGATAAGGGGACTCATTGCAAAGGCCAGTTAGGTTGAGATTTGGGGTGAGTGTTTATTTGTGCCCTGGGTACCCCTGGAACTATAGCAGGGTCACTGTTACCCCAATGTTTCTATATGTCTGTAAAATTGGTATGAGCTAAGGGGGCCCAGCCTGAAGGCCAGTAAGGATGAGATTTGTGGTGAATGTTTATTTGTGCCCTGGGTACCCCTGGAACTATAGCAGGGTGACTGTTACCCCAATGTTTCTATATGTCTGTAAAATTGTAATGAGCTAAGGGGGGTCCAGCCTGGAGGCAAGTTAGGGTGAAATTTGGGGTGAGTGCTTATTTGTGCCCTGGGCACCCCTGGAACTATAGCAGAGTGACTGTTACACTAATGTTTCTATAAATCTCTCTGTAACCTTATTATGAGCTAAGGGGCCCTGTCTGAGGGCCAGTTAGGTACAGTTAGATGTAAACACAAAATTCGTTCTCTGTTTATTTGAATGTATTCATAAGTCTCAGTTGCCATATTGCTTTCCTGGATAACACAATTCAGAATTGTTTCCCCCTCACTTGCTTTACCCTGTTTAATTCAATCACATTGTTTTAGTCACAGCATGCCTGTGTTATAGATAACAACTAACCGGCTTATCCAGTCTGCCTGCTGACATTATCCTAAAAATAAAATCACCCTTCAGACTTGATTAATGTTGCGCTTATTATCTGATTCACAGGTTTTTATTGTCTCACAGCCTTTCCTATACTGAGGACCAACCTGTGGCCCCATTGTTCAACTTGCAAGGCTGCAATTTTATACCTCAGCCATTTCATCAGTGCATGTCTCTGTCTCTTGGTTTTTCTCAGCACAGAGCACTTTGGAATTTATAGGGAAAAATAATTTTATTTTTTAAGACTGAATAAGTAGCGTTTATTGGGCTGGTTTCTCTTTAAGAAGAGTTTGTAAACACTCACTTTCTTGGCCCAACTTTTTGGGTGCTGTTTTGAGAGTCCTTCCAAAACAAGCACAGGGTGCAGTGAGGAATGAGAGAGGAAGGACTTTTTGCAGGCTACTCTCTGGATCCGCCCATTTCCTTACCCCGCCCATGTGGGTGTGACCTGTGCTCTCTGTACTTGGAGGTTAGGCAGGCACTTTCAGTCTGCACTGTGAGCAGGGACAGAGGAAGCATCTGTATGGGGCAGAGGAAGAGCACATTGCTGCCCAAGTGATGGGGAGATCTAGGCTGGGGTTCCCTGGATTACTGCTTATCAACCCTGGCTGGGAGGTGCCCATCTGCCCTTGCATTGCCCTGCACCAGCCCACCTGGATTACTGCCTGCTGCTGAGATTTCAATTTTATTTGCACATTTACCCCTGAGATTAGCCAATGTACCTTGCCAACATGTTAAGGAGGGTTCTGCTGAGCTTCTTTATGGTGATTCTTATAGACAGAGGGAGCTCACAGCTGTACTCCAGCGACATGTGCAATTGGAAAGGAAGGTAAGACCCTTGGGTTCCTTATACTCTGGCTGCCAGTGCCTCCCTACAAACCTATTTAAGGTCCTGTGGCACATCAGGCATAGCCTGTGCCAATCTCTCATACTCGACATGGGAAGCTTTCAAGACACTGATGCTGGGGGGTGGGGTGCTTAATTTATTCCCCCCCAATCTGAACACCTGGCACTCTGGGTGTTAAAATGTATCAGTAACAGGACAGGTGTTAACAGTTTGACTCTCCTTTGAGGCACAAACAAACTTGTATGTGTAACGCTAAATTCCTTTACACTGTGGCTAGAGACTTTGCTCTGTCCCTACGGAATGTGGTTTACGTGGAGTGTGTACCAGAGATTTTCCTATCTGCCATATGTAGCCATAGGGTGATGAGATGTATGTTATGCCCCAGTGCCAGCCAGGAAGCAGAAATTGCCAGTTTATGGGTATGTAATTTATTCTGACAGTCTGATTTCATACTGTGCCGTGGGGTGTGAAATGGGATCAGTAACTACAAGAAAGGGGAGCCAAATTCAGTCCATAGTATAGTAGTACCAGGGAGGGTTCTGAGATTTAGTTATTATGGGACTGCAGGAGACCAGATGTGTGTTGTACAATTTAAGGTGCCACTCTAGATGCCCAGTGACAAATTGGCCACCCAGGCGTTAAACTGGCTGTTTGTATGTTTGCTGTGTTTATAACCTGCAGCAGATGAAAGGCAAAGGTTATTCTGAGCCCAGTGTTTAGTCAGCCTTTAGAGCCGGTTGTAAAAGCCAGCTGATCATCAGATGTTTGTGCACAATAGGACGTCTTGTAGAGCTCATCGCTCCCCTATCCAGCGGGCAGGGCTGCGTTCCTGAGCAATGAGCTGCACCACTAGAAATGGAGCTGGCCAGGTACAGCAGGGCAACCAAAAGCAATGTTAGAGTTTAGTTGGATGGGTGCTATGGGTGAATAATATTGTATAGAAGTGCTGGCATTTTCTTTGGGCAACCAAGCATTTTACACTACAGAACTCAGGAGACCAACTTTTTTATATTGTCAATGATCTGGTGCTTGGTCTTGTATCAGTACAGTGCTTTGTCACTTATAAAATATATATTTAGTTATAGAAAGGGTTAAAAGTCCTACAGGCACAATGCACAGGGGGGTGCTGGGGGCACTGAAGCATTCAGTAATTTTCTTGTATTTCCCCGGGTCAGTGGCTTTAATTTATTAGTTTGTGTGCTTAGAGTAAAAAGAAACTGAAATCAGCCCAAGGCACTTCAGTTGGTATAGAGTGGTACATAGTAAATGATCCGTTTGGTGCACTCTGAGACAAGGCAGTGCATAGATTGGAGGATTCAGCAACTTTTTCTCAGTATAAGGGGAATAGGTAATATGTAGGTCATTATACATAGTTTTGCACCGGGTAGCTGTCTTGCTTGGAATATATATATATATATATATATTGTACTGTTACTGTCACTTTGTTTAATGTGGGGGTGCAGTTTTGGAGGGAAAGAACAGTTAATGGTAAAGCACCTTTCAGTCATTCAGGCCTGATTGCATGAGTTATTGAAAGGGAACACTTGGGGGTTGGGAGTTTCACTTACAGGCCACCCTGTGATATTAGCACCTCTACAGTTTCCTCTTTAGCATATCCATTGTCTGCTTGGTGTCTGTACTTTGCATGTCTATAGTCCCCACTCTCCTGTTAGAGCATTCACTACCATCACTCACTTGCTCATTAGTTGGTTCCTCCTTCATAAATGGACTCTGGATTTTGCATTTTTAGTTAATCTTTATAAACCAGCACCAACCTAACACCAACTATTCACTGAGATTACATCTATAAATGACACTTTTACCTTGTCCAAAATCTCACCCTAACTAACCCTTTAACTGGGCTTTAATGAGTATTTAGAACAGTATATAGTAGATATTTCCCCCCTAAATTTAAACATGTCTGGCACTCAGGCTGTGCCCCTGGCCATGGTAATAATTTCTTTTTTTTTTCCTGTCTCCTAATAGCGGCTTGACCCATGAGGGCCACACGAAAGATGTTGAGCAAGTTTACCTCCGCTGCTCCGAAGGTTCTGTTGAGTGGCTGTACCCAACTGGAGCCATGGTTATTAACCTGAGGCCTAACACCTTAACGTCCGCCTACAAACACCTAACAGTTTGCATCAAACCTTTTAAAGACTCCAAGGGAGCTAATATTTATTCCGAAAAAACTGGAGAACTCAAACTTGTGGTGCCAGATGGAGAGAACAATCCACACAAAGTCTATTGCTTTGGCCTGGATCGAGGGGGTCTGTATATTGAGGCCACCCCCCAGCAAGACATTAGTCGCAAAATCACTGGTTTCCAGTATGAACTGATCAGCCAGAGGACTCTCTCGGATTTGCACACAGTTTCTGGTAAGGAATCAAACCCTGGAATTCATAGCACACTGCCAGTGGGACCTCTCCAATGGCTCAGTATGTGGTAATATTATTGGTGACCGCTAGGTGGTAATATTGAGTCAATGCCTTCAATTGATGCTTCCATTGGAATAATGTTGCTTAAATATTTATATTAGAAGTCTGTTTGGCTAATTAGGGGTACATTTGTGCGGAAAACATTATTAAAAAGCTATGATTATGACATTTATTCTATAGGAGAGTTTGTGCTAGAATTCTCCTCAAATCCTAACCCCACCCACCATTAAAACATTAGTATGCGCAAATCCCACAAACAGGATCCAAAAGCAGTCACTCCATGTGCCATCCTAAAAGCAGGACAGTGATTGGTTGTAGGAAATTAACAAGATCATAATCATAAAATTGCAAGTAACAAGGGGTTACAATCAACACCCCTTGTTCTGATACTTTATTAATGAGAGAAGGGCTGGTCAACTCTGCTTTATGGGAAACACACAGATTATGTGCTGTCAATCTCACAGGGATTAGCATACAAGTTGATATTTATAGATATAAATGTTTTAACAGCTGGGTGTGCACCTACGGTAAATCCACTCACTTATCTACACACCCAGTGTTACATATGTGTCATTAAATCTGCCTAACATGCCTTCATCCCCCTGGGCCCAAAGTGTTCTAATGTCAGTGACGTGTTTATGGGTCAGTGACATGTTTATGGGTCAGTCCCTCCTAGGCCCAAGTGTACTAAAGTCGGTGATATGTTTATGGGTCAAGTCCTTACTAAAGTGTTGCCTCCCTGCCTTATATATTTAAAGGGAAGATTAATATACATTCCCATGAATGCAGATAAGTATAAATATCCAGATCTAAAGGTATTTGCTGGATAGTGTTCCATGGGGGATGCAATTATTTGCCGCATGCAGCAGGAAGTTCTATTGTAATGCAATCACAGTACCCCATTGCTAGTGGTTGGGATGGGTATAGTAAGCATTCATCTAAGAGAGCAGACTTGCTCAGTTCCCTGCACCCTGATAATGGTGCAGGGAACTGGATTTTGGCACAAGTTTTATTTATTTCACCCTGACTCAGTGATTGATGTGCCAGGCGGCATTACCCGCTGCATATTAATTTACATCACCCTTCCGGTACTGCCTGTCTTTTTGGAAACTTTGGCTAAAATCTTCTTGCAAACCGGTTGGCGCTTTGAGCAAGTTGACAGTTCTGGGAGTGCTGACAAATTGTCACTGCTGGCAGTGGGCCCGTGCATTAATTAGCCAAGCTGACTTTTTTTTTTATTAAATCACATTGGAATTGGATTAGTGCTGGTTCTTAGAGACTTTCTGGGACGGAAAGATTAGCCCAGACGCCTCTTTGCATTTAATGTGATTATTATTATTGCTCTTGTTCAGTGGGAACCCCATTTTATAACACTATATACAGAGAAGGAATGTTCACACAATTCCTACAATACATAATACCATAGCTATACCGCCATACCGTATTGTCTAAGGGAAACAATATGGCAGCCCCCTCTTAGGTCTATGAATACAAATATACAGAGAATTAATATTCTGGGCACACAAGAAACTATACCCTCATACTGTACTGTCTAAGGCAGTGATCCCCAAACTGTGGCTAGTGAGCAACACGTTGCTCACCAACCCCTTCAATTTTGCTCCCAGTTGCCTCAAAGCAGGTGCTTATTTTTGAATTCTGGCTTGGAGGCAAGTTTTGGTAGTATAAAAACCAAGTTTACTGCTCATCAGAGCTTCCTGAAAGCTGCCAGTCCACATAGGGACAACTAAATGGACAATCACCGGCTGTACTATTTTGTACTACCCAGGAACATTTTTCATGCTTGTGTTGCTCCCCCGCTCTTGTTACATCTAAATGTTGCTCTTGGGTTGGAAAAAAAAAGTTTGGGGACATCCAGTCTAAGGGAAACAATATGGCACCACCTACTCATATGTATAAATACAAATATACAGAGAAGGAATGTTATAAGCCTGTGGTGTCCAAAAGGTAGATGGGATCTACCAGTAGACCTTTAGTTGTGATCAGTAGATCACAATATCAACAAACAGCTTGACTAAATTACCCTTCTGTTTTATTCTTTTCTTTCAGATATTTGTTGTGTTAAAACTACACAAAAAATAGTTGTTTTTTTTTGTTTTTTTTTAAACATAGCAATCCAAATTCACTTATAAAGAGATATAATATTAAAATAATATTTTCCACGAAATAGAATGCCAACAGTAATATTATGGATGTGTAGATCATAATAGACTCCGCGTTACTAAAGTATGGGCACTCCTGTTCTAGGCACATAAAAGCTGTACCCTCATACTGTACTGTCTAAGGGAAACAATATGGCACCTCCTACTCATATGTATAAATACACAAACACATATAAAGAGAAGGAATGCTCTGGGCACACAGTATGCTGTTAAAAACCCCTTAACATGTCAAGTTTTATAGGGAAAAGTGCTAAAGAACAACTCACTATAATAAGGGGACACTTGACAGAATTGTGGGTAGTTGTGTAGAAATTAGCTGGTGGGGGATGGGAGCCCTCAGGCACTGGATTGTTAAAAAGAGGGTAAACACAATCAAATTGAGGAGGAATGCGTGCAATTCAGCAGTAATCTGGTTGCTTGTGGAAAAAAAATGAAATGTATGTCCCAGGCTCTGCTCAAAGGTTAATGGGATTATAGAAGTACAGCAGGGAGTTTTTGTTCAGAAACGAGTGAAACATATGAAACATATGTTGCATTGGTAGGAGATGGTTTCAATATTCACTACTGGAATCTGCAATATCTTGAGTAATAATAATATCTGCCTGCTGGATATACAGTGCTACTGTTGCAAGCCCCCCCCCCAAAGAAAGCTAAATGGTACTCTTTGCCTGCCCTTTGTATGCAACTGGCACTCAGGCCTCAGGCATTTGTTTTTGTGTATAACCTCCCCCCTGTGCCCATAAGATTGTTGAAGTGGGTGCATGTTATATACTTGCCCTCTGGCTTTATAAGTCACCTAGCTAATAATATCCAAGTAGGCACCCAGATTGTTATAGAGCCCTGCCTGGGGCATTTCCTTACTGAGGAAGGGTCACTAACTAGCCATGGGTAACCCATTAACTAGATTTTGAGGAAGGGAGTGTTACTCCAGGGAGGAAGTGACTTTGGTTTAGCCTTTATATTTCTGCACTGCTACATTAAGGTTCCAGGGAGTTCTTATTTGATGTATTTGTATTATTGCTCATTTGTTATATAAGGTTTGTTTATGCACTCTAGGGATATTAATATGTGCAGCTTAGTGGGCAGTCCTGCAGATCTTATCTATTGCTACAAGGAGCCCTCCTGGGAAATTCTAATATTACCAGAGCTATCAACTGCCTGCCCTGCTGGTATGTTCTTATCTGGGAATGGGCTGTAACTTTTGAGATAGCGACTGTCATAAGGTGCCAGTAGAAGGGGCAGTACATTTAGGTTAATAGAGCCAATGCAAGCAACTTATGCTATTCAGATTTTAACTTAATTACAACTCCCAGCATCCTCTGACACGCAAAACCTAGTTATCACAGGAGGCCTCTGAATATAACTCTGTCTAGTAGCCAGTTTCTCCATGTCACTTAGGGTAAGGTCACTAATTGCCTCGTATTTGCGGCAACCAATCTCCCCAAACGCCTTCCCTCACTCTGCGCTGGCTAAAATTAAAAATTGCCGGCGCTAATCACACGCGCCAATTCGTTTTCTGAAGTTGCCTCACGAGGAAACTTCGGCCAACTTCGGAAAACGAATCGCTGCGTGTGATTAGTGTGACTAAATCTCCCCGAAACGTCAAGTTTGACCTTACCCTTAAGCTATTAATTAAAAATAAGCAGAAACAACTATTCCTATCTCGTTCCTACTCCCCCTCCCCTGATAGCAATCTTCATTTCCGCCACATTTGTGGCCCTTATCTTTATAGCCTGGAAATGATGGAGGAAGAAGGAAATCACAATAATCTACAGAGCAGGCTTTGTTGCTCTTTATTTACTGAATGCCAATCTGTTTGCTGTAGAACGGGGCTGGGGACAGTCTGTACACAACATATGGTTTCCTTGGCAGAGTCTAAATGATGGGAAGCCCAATGAGACAAATGGGCCAGATATGTGTTTAGTTTCAAGAGTAGAGACGAGACGAATCCCCCCATCCCTTGCTATTTGCCACCTTGTACATACCAGTAAGACCCACTAGGATTGCTCTATAATTAAGCCTTATATTAACAGAACCTTCACTCATTATCCCAGTTAATACAGATTACCCTTAGCAATCTCCAATGAGACTCTAGCACAGTGTCTATATTTGGTAAAATAAGTGCCTCTGTCTAGACCTCTAATAGCCTGGAAAATTCACTATAAAGGCAGCCGTGCTATTACTATTACACACATCTGGGCCAGTCCATTGGCTCGCTAGGCACTAAACAGCTGTGGGGGCTAGTGTTTAAAGCGAAACAATGGTGGGACTTTAGTTTTTTTTTTTTTTCCTGGGGGACAATTGGCTGGAAGGAGCATACACACAGCTGCAGGGGGGCATGGAGGGAAAGGAGACCCCTCTTTCCTGGTCTGGACATGAATTGAGTCTCGGCACAGTAGGCATTCAAAAGCAATAAGCCGTCAGGTGCTCATCCAGGCAGCTGGGATTAAGCCCTATAAGGCTTTCTTTATTATTGTATAAATAAGAGGTCCTTTAAATTGTGCCCTGGGTTTTTACCCTCCCCCTTCTAATCCTGTTCCTGAATGCAGGGGCATATGTCCATGCTCCTTACAGGAAAACCATTAGCCCAAATGTGCTTGCAGACAGGAATCCAATGGTCCAGCAGAAGGGAATTTGCTTCAAAGATTATAGTCCTTCTCTGCATTTTTTACACCTGAGCAGGAGCTGCCATATTTCTTAACTTATTTCTTGTACAATTCATGTAGAAGCAGTGATTTGGGTGCATTTCGGAGCAATGAATATTTTATAAGAAACAGAGGGTGAAAACTGGAGGGATCCTCAGCCTGTTGCTTCCCATAGGCTCTTGCAGATATCACTTTGGCCCCTGTTCAGGAGCGCTAATGTAATTACATCTCCTGAGCCGGCCAGAAAGGGTGAGGGCACGGGCATCAGCCCAGCAACTGCCTCAGGTTACCTAAGGATAATTTCAGAATCTGTTAAAGATATTCCTCGCAGGTTTTGGCATCTCCCCTCTGACAATGGCAGCATTATCCTGGGGCTAGTGGCGTTACACTCCCCTGGGCTTTGGAGAGATGCTGTAAAATGCTGCTCTTTTCACTTTATGAATAGGGGTTTGTTAGGGTAAAGCAATGGCCGAGGCTTTGGATCCTTCCCTATAAAATTAGCATGTTGCTCTATGGTTCTGCACACTGCCCTTATATAAATGTTCCTTTGATGTTGGAAGTTGCACAGGAAATGTCTTCCCCCCCCCAGCAAACATGATTACATGAATTGTAGCACTATCAAATTATCAGTATTCTTGTTTGTTCATCGGTCACTATTTAGAAGTGGCCCTGGGGTTGCCACCTGGCAGGTAAAAATGATGCTTGATGCCATTATTATTAATATGGAAGAAATATGATAGTGGCAACCCTTAGGGCCAGCATAGTGCAGCTGCTGGGAGCGACAAGGGTTAGAAGGAAACACTTTTTGCTGAATCAGTCAGCAGGTATTTATATATTGCCTCCATCCTGCTGAACTAGAAATATGCCCTTTGTACCCCACTCATTGCCCCCTTGCCAGCGCCGTTACGCAATCTTTCCCTTGTCAGATGACTGAACGTGTCCCTTAAGGGGACAAAGGTTGTGGCTTAAAGAAATATATACACCAAAGCTAGTCATATTATCATCTGAAAGGGCAGATATATTCGCTTTTTTTAATCTGTTTTTTAATCTGTTCAAAGAACAGGGACAGGGTGTCCTGTTAATGGATGGAACGGGAAGATCTGTTGTCTATGTTATCACCATTATGCTCTGATCCTCATTGTGACCTCCATACAACCCTCTCGTCCTCTTGTGAAGTGAATTCTATGAAAGTGACCTAGACATTTCATTGCCTTTATTTGCATGCTCTGTAGGGCAGGGATTTATTGTTCTTGCCTTTGATTTGTGAGCCCATTTTTAGTGATTTGGGTTTTCTCCATTTTCCTCCAGTTTAAGTAATTTCTACTGTTTCTCTTTCAGATCCCTGCCGCCCCTGCAGTGATACAGAAGTCCTGCTAGCTGTCTGTATTAGTGATTTCGGTAAGTCCTTGCTACATCCCTTGCTAATAATAATCGCACTAATGATAGAAAATAAAGTAATAAAAACCCGTAGACAAAATATTGAAGTCTGTTTTAGTGCTTTATAATAATCCAAGGTTACGACTATGAATAATGATGCTGACTTCATCCCTGGAAATTGAGATAAAGATTAGTTTGTGCATTGTTTGTGCAACTGACCACAGCTTTAAACTAAAAGGGGAACTAAATCCTAAAAATTACGTTTTGCTTAATGAAAGAGACTAGAATTCTGAGCATCTTTCCATTATTTATTCATTAAACATTGATAATGGTTTAACGGTTATTTGTAAATGTAATTGCAATTGAACACAGCCATTGTCTGACCCATTGTACACTCCCACTCCTCAGTCTTGCAACAATGTGTCAAGTCCGCTCTCTTCCAGCCTAGACTGGTCTGTTACGTAGCCGACTTTGCTACATTGTTTCCGGCACTACTTTCAGGAGCAATTACATTTACAAATAACATAAAAAACAGTGACAAAGTATAATTTGTGTAAACTGGAAAAATTGCTTAGAATTACATTTTCCTTCATTACTCAGAATTTTGTGTCTGGTTTACATTCCCTTAAAGAATATTGGTCCGATACATAGCCTATAATTAAGATTTGTCCTAATACTGTTTTACTGTAACCCCCATGACTGCAGTCTACTCTGAATGATGTCAATCTCCAGTTTACAATTATACCAGTCCATTGTACCATCCTATACTGATGCTGAGTTTGCCTTCTATATAAATACAGTCTTTACTACAAGTTTACAGTGTCTATTTAGAGTCAAAACAATCCATGCCTAGATCAGTACAATCTACCTATATAATTCTGGTGGCATCTTCTAAAATGCTTCCATTTTTTTGTTCTGCAGTTGTGAAAGGGACAATCAGCGCTGTGACCAATGATGAGGAGTTGCAGGAATCTCTGATCAACGTCACGGTGGATAAACTGTACAGGCAGAAGAGTAAAATCTTCCTTCCCAAAGACAATGGGGGATGGGAGGGAATGATACGGACTCCTCTGGAATGTGGGGTTAAGACGGGAATGGGCAGCTTCTTGTTCACGGGACGCATGCACTTTGGGGAGCCCAGATTGGGCTGCACGCCCCGGTATAAGGACTTTAAAAGGATATACCTAGAAGCGAAAAAGCAAGGGTTAAACCCATGTGAAATCAGCACGGACTGAAGAATGTCACCATCATCCAGACATATTTTCAGTGACCTGCGGACGTTGGGCAGATTTCCCAATCCCAACAAAGATCCTCTGAAGTAGCTGCCACGGTTCTGTGGAGTCTACACGGGCCTTCCTTAATTGTGGGGGGACCCAGTGTAAATTGGACTTTGTAGGATTGGCCGAGATCCTATAGACATTAAGCTGATGTTGGTCTTGCACTCAAATAAGGAAGGGCTGCAGGTTAGGAACCTGTTAGTGTCACCATCTTGCACTACTTTTTCCATCATGCCCTACTGTCCCTTCCACTATTCCAACCTACAACTGAAGGGTTTGGGGCTCACAGCAGTCCCTACATTTGTCCCCTGCCCAAAGCAGCTCTGGCTACACAGTACGTTGTGACACTAATGAAATGCTGGAGGTACGACTCAAGCCTGACACAGAACCAGAATGGACTGAAGTCTTCTCTTTGGATTATTAAGTTATTAAGAGGCTTTTCCAGTGATGGGAACCCAGTGCCTTGTGACTGATCAATACTAATGCTCGGAGAGAAAAGCGGATTTTACCTATGAACGATACAGGGTTGCCAGTTCTCTAGAACAAAGGAGGGCAGATTGTTCAGAATACAGTTGCTTTGTAAAAAGCTTGATGTACAGTTTCTCAAATTGTTTCTTATGAAAGAAATGAAAAGACGCTAAAAAATTCTTATTGTTTTTTTCTGTTTGCTTTTGTTTCCCCCTCCCAAAAAATGTACTTTTGTAGTCTGGCATTTTACGCAGACTTTTGAATCATTTCTGTTCCAGAGAAATAAAACATTTGCTGGAAAAGACTGTTTTTGTCTGTGTTGATTTATTTGGAATTTGATTGCTTTAAAGGCAACCTAACAGTTGAAACTCTAATACTTATGGCGTATACTACATGCACAACATTTATATATAAATGTTACCTTAATTATTTGTATGGGTACTTTTATGGTATCCCACACTAACTGTGTATGCAGCACTGCAGTCAGAGGGGTAAAGCCGGAAGAAGTAATGCTGCCATGCAACTGGAATTCATATACAGGTATGGGACCTGTTATCCATAATGCTCTGGACCTGGGGTTTTCTGGATAATGGGTCTTTCTGTAATTTGGATCTTTATACCTTAAGTCTACTTTCTTGTAAATATTAAATAAACCCAACAATCTGGTTTTGCTTCCAATAAGGATTAATTATATCTTAGTTTAGATCAAGCACAAGGTACTATTTTATTTTTACAGAGAAAAGGAAATCATTTTTAAAAATTTGGATTTTTTTGTATAAAATGTAGTCTATGGGAGATGGCTATTCTGTAATTTGGAGGTTTCTGGATAACGGGTTTCCAGATAACGGATCTTATACCTGTACAAGCAAACCTGTAGACACTAGGGCAGGGGTTCCCAAACTGTGTAGCTTCATCCTGTAGGGCCTATTTTCATACATAATATAAGGATATTATGAATTACTGGGGGGGGGGTTCTGTGACATATAAAGGCAGAAGGCTGCAGGCTGAGGTATACAGTGAACTGTGAGTATCACTTGTGTATTATAAGGGATAATGTACTTCCTACTGTAAATTATAAGGATATTAGAAGTCACTGAGGGGTTCTGTGACCAAATAAAGGCACAAGGCTGCAGGCTGAGGTATACAGTGAACTGTGAGTATCACTTGTGTACTATAAGGGATAATGTACTTCCTACTGTAAATTATAAGGATATTAGAAGTCACTGAGGGGTTCTGTGACCATATAAAGGCACAAGGCTGCAGGCTGAGTTATAAAGGGAACTGTGAGTATCACTCATGTATTATAAGGGACAATGTACCCCCTACTGTAAATTATAAGGATATTAGAAGTCACTGAGGGGTTCTGTGACCATTTAAAGCCACAGTGTTACAGGCTGAGTTATACAGGGAACTATGATTATCACTCAGATTATAAGAGATAATGTACCCCTACTGTATATTATAAGGATATTTGAAGTCACTGAGGGGTTCTGTGACTATCTAAGGGTCATGGAAGATGGAACGCTGAGGTATCTTACAATATCCTTATTTTAAATTAAGGGGTTATATTATTTTGTATAGTAGTCAGGTTTCAGTAAAACAAGAGTCAATGTGATATAGGTGACATCTTTAAGTACCATATTTATGTTTATATTTATATTTTACAGATTTTTCCTAGCTCACATGCATTTTATACATACATCCATACAGACACATTGTTATTCAAGTAACAATAAAGCCTCAGTAAATACCCAGAGCAATTGCATAGCGAGGGATGATGAAAGGTCTCTAATGAGCAGCACTGCAGGGTAAGTGAGGTTTCCCAAAATAAAGGAGAGGGTCTTAAGTCATTTTGGAGACACAGAGAGAGATGTCACACTCAACTGATTTTATCAAATTCTCTAGATAATTCTGCTGATTTAACTGCACCAAACTTCCATCACTGTAAAGAATCCTTTCAACCATGAGTAACTTGGAACCCACTTTTATTTCCATTACAAAGGGCAACCAAAACCAAATGGGAAAAGGCATCCTACACCTTGAAGTGTGGTTTTGGATGTGCAGACTTCAGCACTTTCCCATGATAAAATCCCAAGAGCAGCAGTTTTAAAGGGACAATATCTTTATTTATTTTAGGTTGCATTTTTATGTGCATGAACAGTTTAAATACCTAAATCTCCCTTTATATCCTGTATATATTTTTATAAAGAGGCAGAGGTAATTGTGTTTTCCTGGAAAGCCTCGTCTTTGTTTAATGTCTGTGTTTCTTGGTGTGTCCCTAAGAAATGGCTGGAAGCCAGGGAATTGTATACCTGCTTAAGAGATCCATGAACTTCCATGTATGAATCCATACCCCTTTGTCTAAATAGTGTTTTAAAACCGTCTCCTGTGGCCCAACATTTTGTCAGGCCCCTCCTGTATAGGACCCATAATTTGAGGTCAGCTCCATAAATCCGTATAAATCCATAAATCCTGGGGTGAATGTGGCCCCTATAAGATATTTATTTTGTTCCCACCAACAGCCTACCTCCTGACATGGACACATGGAGAGGCTACCAACTATATAGCTATAATACACAAAAGCCATGAATATCCTGTAAATTTTATCCTTATAAATGGTGACTAGTGTCACATGACCCACTTAAACATGTGTATTATAATAAATAAAGTAGCCCTTGTTAGAAAATATGAGGATATAAGAAGTAACCTCGGAGTTTCATGACCTGCATACCTGTATGGTCATGGAACTCCTCGGTGACTTATAATATCCTTATATTTTACAATAGGGGGTACTTTATTCACTATATATTCATATATGGCAGTTGATGGTAAAACAGTGAGGGCACTCTCTTACTACAGCTACAATAGCTACAGGACAAGGAACACCACAGTGTGCTTTAGGAGACATCATCAAAGCACTGGTCTACTACCAGCTTTCCTTTTGGTTGGGTTTTTCCAACTGAGTTCTCACTTGATGTGTATAGCAAATAAAAGGAGCCACTTAAAAAACCCTTGATCTTGCCCTAGGGGAAGGAACTGCCATAAAACCTAGCTGGAGTGCTCCGGACAGGAAATCCCAATAAAATGTTGAAAAATGAAAGGTTCTATTAAGTACCATAACAAGAAAAATCACTATCCATCAAACAGCAGCCACGGAGAAAAAATATAGTGCTTAGTGATGTCATCAGTTATAATCAATGCTGTGATGTCACAGGGCTCTCTGAAACGACAGTTGATTATAAGACTAAAATGTAAATTTAAGCTTCTCTGCAGTGCAACCAACTCCAGCCACAGTGCTTGTGTTTTATAACATGTCAACCCCCAATCCAGATAAAGTGTAACAATAAGTCTGAGATAAGGAAACAAATCTACTATCCACAAAGGATTAGCTTCTGTTTATTCCCCTATAAAATCAAGTGGAACGAGGTGGGCTGAGGAATGTGGAAGCCCCCCATTTCCCTCCCTCTGTAATGGGAGAGGACTATTTCCAGTGAATAAATCACATGACATGTGCCGATGTTTTTATTTTCAGGAAACCACAAACGCACTTTTATCTCTACAGTATCATTTTCAAGGGGGAAAAGAAGCCCCGGAACAAATGCAACATCTAAGGAAGAAGCCTCTGAAGTTTAGAAAGATCATGTCACACATTTGCCTTGGGTAATAGAGATACAGCTCTATGCACAATGAAGACTTATAGTCATTTTTATTCCTCTTTTTTTGGCAAGAGAACCCTGCCGCTTTGTTCCTTGTTGTAAGAGCTTATAGTCATGCCAAGTGTTCCTTCAATGGCTCCTGATATTGTTGTATCCATGCAATATAACATAATGATTTCTGTTATATTACAGGCATCTCTTCTTGCACTCTCAGTTGCACGTGCATAGACTGTGGCCATGTGTCCTGTACTGGAAAAACTGGTTCTGTATTGCCCCAAAGTGTCTGTCTCTGCCTCAGGGAAGTCAGGGATGTGTGTGTTTTCGGCATTAGACTGGTAAATATCATTGTGTGTCAGGGTTTTCTCACTTGTGAATATGTAGGTGCCACTGTTGCCTGCTACCCTGAGCCACTTAGTATATTCTGGTTGCATTAATATGAAGGCGATACACAGGTCTGGGTTAGCAGTGTCGGACTGGATACCAGAAAAACTCCCAGTGAGCCCAGGTATCAGTTGGCCCACTTGCATCTAAACATTTGTATTATTTCATGGCAATTCCATATTTCCTTAACAAAGAGGCTAAATAGATGTAATAATAGATTATAGTATGTAAAGAAAAGAAGAGAATAGAGGTTGAGTGAGGAGAGGCAGAAAATAGTACTGAGTGGGCTCCTGGTCTAACGTTTTTTGGTGGGCCCCTGGTGTCCCAGTCCGACACTGTGGGTTAGTCATGGAGATTGCACAAAAGCCCAAAGCAGACGGGGGTAAGGTAATAGTGTCTTGGGCAATCTGCCTTGGACACGCACTCCAAAGACTCCTCAGACGCAGTGTTAGATCAAACGTAACGTGTTCTCCCAAAGCTGCGGGTTCGGGAGCAGCACCCGGGCCACCAACGGAGAGCGGTGAGTGCACCTGATAAATTACTTGGTGAGCGCAGTTGTAAAAATTAAAAATGTATAAGTACAAGCGACCAAGTAGTAAATTGAATAATTAAGTTGGCAGCTTCTGTTCTAAATTCGGTAGTAGTGTCTTGGGCACCAATAATACTTGGCTCTGGCAGCACAAGATATCAACAGGAGGGCAAGATGGCAACTTTTTATTTCCATTTTGCCTAATCTGAAGCCCTATATTAATTTCTGTAACCACAACTCCCATCCCACCCTAACTCCAGCCAAAGGGGCACTAGAAATTCTGTATTGACAAGGCCAGCTCTAAAGACAACCCTGCCTGTGGCGCCTGGGTGCTGTGAGTCACTCTTTCCCTGCAAGCTCCCTGGTTAATCACCATTAATCCATATTAAATCAGTGAGCACAGATGAAGGAATCCAAAACCCAAGTTGTGTCCTTCTGGAAGTGATATCAGTTGAGCATAAAGACCTTTTTGTTTCATGACAAACTCCAGAAACAGCAAAAAAAATCACTTTCTGCTCACAGAAATGCAACTAACTGAGCCCTGCACATCACCCTCGCAATTCAAATCCAGTGATGTTATCATCCTACTATTGCTTAATCAGTCCCTGCCCTACTAGAGCTAACAATGTAACTGCCCTATAACAGGCAAACACTAATGTAAAGGTATCTTCATCAGGGGGCAAATACCCTACCTATGTGGTTTGGAGCTGTGGACGGGGGGGGGGGAGGAAGAACAGTTGTATGTGGAAGTGTGCAGCATATGCAACACCAGGGCTACGTTCCTAAGCAACACTGCTTGATAAAAAAACGTGGCCAATCAGCAATTCCTTAATATTCTGCAGACTCCATTGATTTCTATGCAGCCATACACCATGCATCTGAATCAACAGAATCACTGAGTCGCCAGTTAGCAAGTAGATTTTATGCATGGTTTTAAAGTGATGGTTCACATTTAAATGAACCTTCAGCATGATGTTTTGTTTTTGTTTGTGTTTTTTTAGTTATTTAGCTTTTTATTCAGCAGCTCTCCAGTTTGCAATTACCGCAATCTGGTTGCTAGGGTCCAAATGACCCTAGCAACCATGCAGTGATTCGACTAAGAGACTGAAATATGAAAAGATTGGCTGAATAGAAAGATGAGTAATAAGAAGTAGCAATAAAATTAAATCTATAGCCTTACAAGGAATTTGTTATTTAGGATCAGTGACCCCCCCCCCCATTTGAAAGCTGGTATGAATTAAAAGAAGAAGGCAAATAATTCTTTCAAAAGTATGAAAAAGAAAAAATGAAGGCCAATCGAAAATTGCTTAAAATTAACCATTCTATAACATACTAAAAGTTAACTTAAAGGAAAAGTAACACCAAAAAATTAAAATGTTTTTAAGTAATTAAAATATAATGCACTATGGCTTTGCACTGGTAAAACGGGTGTGTTTGAGTCAGAAACCATACTATAGTTTATATAAACATGCTGCTTTGTAGCTATGGGGGCAGCCATTCAAAGCTGAAAAAGGAAAAAAGGCCTAGGATACACAGCAGATAAGCTCTTTAGTATAAATGGGATTTTTCTGAATGTATCTGTTATGTACTGTGTATCCTGTGCTTGAATGGCTGCCCCCATGACTACACAGCAGCTTGTTTATATTAACTATAGTTGGGTTTCTGAAGCAAACATGTTGTGGGGCAACAGTACATTTTATTGTCATTAATTTGAAACACTTTCTGTTACTGTTCCTTTAAAGGTGAACCACTTCTTCAAAGGAATTGGTATTTTGTCCCTGATACCCCGGTTTTCTTTGAGTCTATGATGAGAGATTAAATTTCCTGTGCCCATGAGTCCCCAGAGTGGAAAAAGCCTCTCTATAAATAAAAAAAGAATGGACAACTCTAGCTCAGTAATTAATACTAGTATTAATATTATCATTGCTCATGCTTGGAGCAGAATGGCTGCTAGTAACACATTAACAGGCTTTTACAGTAGCTGTGTAATAGGCCAAGAGAAGATTCCTCTAGTATAGGCCAGGTGCAGTTAAGTTTACTTCCCCCTTAAATCAAGTGAGAGCCTCAGTACAAAGAAGGGACTTACACAGCTTGACTTTTCAGCGTTTATCCTGCTCAGGGCAAATGTTTTTAATAAACCTTATTCCCTACTTGGCTTCCAATGAAGCATGACGTGGGGGTGGGGGTAATACAAGGAGAGATCCTGTTCAGGTTTGATGTTGTCAGGAGAGAGGTTTTGGGAAAGGGAGGGGGGCGATTGCAGTATAGGAATGAACCACCTGCTGGCACATTGTCTGCATGAAAGGCCCTCATTTCTTCTCCCTCCAGCTAAAGCAGCATCTAATCTAAGGCCAAGTTAAACCAATTTCTTCCATTAGCAAAATGTCATTTTTGGTTTATTTCCTTTAAACTAGAAGCCAGCACAAGGTTATTCTCCCTCTACCCCAAATAAAAGCTGAAAATCCACTGGCACTGGAAGCATGTGCAGAGGAAGCAAATAGGAAATCTCCTGGAGGGCGTTGGCATGGGACTAGTTGGCTGCAGTTTTTAGTCTCTGATACTGACCAGATCCTGCATGCAACACTGGGCACACTACATACAAACAGCACAGATCATACACAGTTCAGTGCTCTCTGGGATCGCCTGGTATGTGAGTCATTGTTGCAACATGGGAAGAAACACAACCTTGAGCTTGAAACAAAATAAAACACAACAATGTTGGCTTTATCCTGTTGCCAAGGTTGTCACATTTGTAGCATCCTTCAGGCTTTCCCACAAAGCCCAACCAAAAGCAGGGGAAACAGTTCTCACCCACCTATTAAAAAAAAAGGATGCAGTTGGGGGTGCACCACTATACTGGGGCTCAGGCACTTACAGGGCCCCATTCAGCTTTAAAATAGCACCAGCTTCCCTAGTAACAAGGAAGATAGATTATTATCTTTCCTTCAAATTGCCTTAAAATAACAACACTCTACATCTTAGTAAAAGTTAACTTCCTCTTACATACAGTCTTTCATTCTATAGCCACACACACAATCTCTTGTATAGTTAATAGACATAAAGTGACTGTGCAGCTTCTAGTACCTGTGCTCCTTTCTGATGCACAGTGCCAGGGAACAAAGTATAGAAG
This sequence comes from Xenopus petersii, assembly GCA_038501925.1. Taxonomy (NCBI): domain Eukaryota; kingdom Metazoa; phylum Chordata; class Amphibia; order Anura; family Pipidae; genus Xenopus; species Xenopus petersii. Next base: position 89,288,363 of record CM076688.1, on the reverse strand, counting down.
TGAAGCGGCTAAACATGGCTGCCCAAGGAAGAATAATAAGGAGGAGCAGGGTCATTTTGGGGAGAGAGGATGCAGAGTTTTGGGAGGGGGGCCTGTCCGAGGGCCCTGTGTTGGCTGTGGTCAGTGCAGTAACTACATATCAGCAAACCCTGTAACTGCAGGGGGGGATCCAGTATGGACCTGTATCCCTCTCGGCACCATCCCTCCTGCCAGCACCCATGCATTCTGATCCATGTGCTCATGGTAATGTGACTTAGAGGGGCACCAAAAAGGAAGTCCTCAAAAAGTCAAATTACGTCTTAGTTCCTCTGAGGGAAAACAACAACCTGCTCTTGCTTTTCTCTGTTTCTTTTTCCAAATAAGAGCTTTTGTAGGGATGCATGGAATCCAGGATTCTGGTTGGGATTCAGCCTATGTTTTTTAGCAGGATTTGGATTCAGGCATATTCAAGTGCCTCGCCGAACCAAATCCCGTGACTTTTCATCACACCAACAAGGAAATAGCGGGGATTTTTGTGCATACAGCGAGGGATTCTTTTTAAACCTTCCTTGTCCTTATTTGCATATCCCAATTAGGGTTCATATTCGGTTCAGGAGTTACCCGAATCCTTCATAAAAGCTTTGAATCCTAAAATAGTTGATTCAGTGCCTTTTGAGGAAATAATTATGGGGGGTTGGAATGTTTCAGTGTCAGCCTCTCCCTTGTGGAAGCTCTATTCTCTCTGTCTGAGATGAACTCGTCTGGTGCACAGTCCCAGGGTATCCGAGGGTGAGTGAACTGTGTAGGCAATTGAACAATGGAGTTTCTATCCTCGGATGAACAGGCGCCTAACAATGGCCTATATTTTTGTGTTTTCTCATTCCAGCACGAAACTTAACTAACAGCCAATAAGCCAGGTGACTAATTCCAGAGGCCACCTGCCATGACGTCTCAACAAGGGTGTTTATCACGTGACGTACGTGAGCTGCTTTGAAGAGGAGATTCCAAAAACAATGACTTCCTGGTATCTTGTGACTGCGTCCATGCTCTATTTGGGGGAAACCTAGTGCCCCTTGTTACTCTTATGCAACTTAATGATGTCACTTCCGGTTTACAATGACAGCACCTGTTTCTTGATGATCAGCGGGTCGCGGATTGGGTTTTCGGATAAGGCACTTGCGGGTCAGGTGGCGGCTCCAAGTGGGTAAGGATGTGGGTTGCGGGTCCAGGTCAAGTTTCAAAAATTGGTTCCACGGAGAACTCTAGCTAGGGAAGGTAGAGTAAAGTAAAGGCACCTCTCTCTATATACGCCACAAGGGAAGCTAAGGCTGATGAACAGCCAACAAAGCAGCAAGGGTCAGCCTTGCTATCAATCCTGACCAGATACCTGAAAGGCAACTCTGTCATACTTTACAGCTGCTATTTTTGATATACTGTAGAATTAGACAGGAATACTGTTTCCATTGTTCCCATTTTCAATTTGTAGAGCATGCAGGAACCTTAGAAAAAGGGAAGCTAAGCTAAAGGAGAGTAAAGAAAACCACTGGCATTCAATTAGAAAATGGAACAATTCATATGGAATTGTCTATAATGAATGAGATAAAGGGGGAAATTGAACGTCCGGAGTAAAACAAATAAATGTGAGTGACGGTATGTGTCTGACTTGGTACAAAAATACTCCACTTAACAAACCCGTTCCGCCAGCCTTTTCATCGGCACATGCTTGTAGCAATAAGTTCAGCCAGGCGTTCCCAGCACCATTTACTATAATTAGAAGAGGGCGCTCACAGACACACTCATCCTTTCCTGCACAGACTTGCGGAACCTGCTAGTGAGAGCACCTGGGCCCTACGCAGATCACAAGGGAGCGGTGTGTCAGTTTTACCTGGAGAAGCCAGCAAGGCCCAGTGACACATGCTGCTTTCCCAATCCAACACCCATCATCACTAGGCAATTTCAAGTGCATTAGTGGCTCTGCTCCCTCTCATGAGGGTTACTACAAAGGGTGTTGGGGACAGTTTGGGGGTTACAAGTATGTTTGGCCCAAGCAGACCAAGTTGGCAGCTTATTGACCCATGTATGGGGCCTTGCTGACAGGCTGCGCAACTGATATCTTGGCCACATATTTATTGGGCAGGGTAGAAAATCCTGTATCCTATGGTTGTCTGCAGTATGATCTGATCCTTTATTGGGGAACCTGTGTAGCCAATCTGTGTGCCATGCAGGTGCCCTCACTGATCATTCCTGTGTTAGCTGCTGGTGGGAAGTTTGCCGTGGGAAGTGCGGATATCAGGGAGGGGGCTATTCAGTACTGACCTTGATTCCATGTGCTGCGTGGGACAAAAAGTACAAGGAGCTTTAGCTGCTGAGTTTTATGATGACGGAACGATCCAGGACATTGGGTGAAGCTCTGCTAATGAATCACTGCCTTGTGCTTGACAAAACACCATGAATATTATCTGGGCCTCTGCCAAACACGAGTTTTATCTCACCCAGGGGCATTGTGGGTTCAGCAGTAGTGCCTGTTGTACTAATTGCTAAGGAACTAGTGCTGGCTGGTATACAAGTGGTCCTCACCCTTATACCATATGTAACAGTATAAGAAACCATTGCTTCATAACCTGCTATAACTATATTCCATATCCTCAATTGGAAGTTGTATAAAAGCAGTAGGTAAGAGTGCATAGTTTTATGGGAAAAATAACAAATTACAGATATATAGAAACATTGAAGTAACAGTCACCCAGCTATAGTTCCAGGGGTACCCAGGGCACAAAAAAGCATTCACCCCAAATCTCCCCCTAACTGGCCTTCAGGCTGGGCCCCCTTAGCTCATAACAATATTACTGATATATAGAAACTTTGGAGTAACAGTGACTCTGCTGTAGTTTCAGGGGTACCCATCGGGTTGCCACCTGGCTGGTATTTTTACCGGCCTAGCCGGTAAAAATTATGGTTGATCCCAATGTTATAAATAGGGAAAAAAGATAAATATATAGGAAGGCCGGTATTTTTTTTCTAGAAAAGGTGGCAACCCTAGGTACCCAGGGCACAAATAAGCACTCACCCCAAATCTCACCCTAACTGGCCTTCAGGCTGGGCCCCTTTAGCTCATAACAATGTTACAGATATATGGAAACATTGGGGTAACAGTCACCCTGCTATAGTTCCAGGGGTACCCAGGGCACAAATAAACACTCACCCCAAATCTCACCCTAACTGGCCTTCAGGCTGGCCCCCTTAGCTCACAACAAGGTTACAGATATAGAGAAACATTGGGGTAACAGTCACCCTAAAACAAATGGACATATTCATTCAGGGTCAGACTGGGGGGCCCGGGGCCCACCGGGACTACTGTCCAGGGCCCCCTGAGCCCCCACCCCCCTACCGTGATGCGCACTGGCACCTGCGTGACGGCGTGGCTCGACGCTCCTGCTTGAAAGGCGCCGCTTAGGGATCTGTATGAATGTCGCTGCGCGCATGTGCAGATGGAGCAGCACGGCGCCTATAGAAATCTTTTTTTTTTTTTCAAACAAACTTGTCGGGAGAGGGGTCTGGCCCGGCGGGGGCCCATTAAGGGTCGGGGCCCACCGGGTTTTTTCCCGGTTTCCCGCTGGGCCAGTCTGACACTGTATTCATTGCAGAAAATATATACAGTACAGAGCAATAATCAGTAATGGGGTTGGGGGGTATGGCAGGTATAATGGAACTGTCTGAATCAGACAGAAACTTACTTTCTACAGTTAGCTATCACTGACATGAAAGGGGAAGTCAATGTAAAGATTAACTTTAAGTATAGTTTAAAAAAGTCCAACATGTCTATATTATTTTTTATTTATTGGGTTATTTTTACCATCATTTCTTGGGAAGCCGGGAGATTATCCCAACCCTGCTTGTGTTTGAAGGAGAGCAGCAGAAGGCATGGGTATATCAGTTTTCCTTATAATGGGACATAACTCACTGTATATAATAAACGGTTCATTGTATTAAATTTAATTTGATCATAAACCCCATCTCTCTATCCCTACAGGATTTTGCATCATTTTGGACACATGTGGTCACATGGCACTATTTGGGGCAACTTTAGGAGGTTTATATAAGTTCCAGCTCAGCTGTTGGTAGAATGGCCAGACCTAAGTGCTATTCCCATTTACTGTAGGTGGGCTTTGTTTGCAGCTTGTTTAGGTGTCACAGGGTGGTCCTGAGCAACCAATGTCCTTATTAGTCCAAACAAAGCTGATAAGGGATGCCGGCTGCCTAGGTTACCCCCAGAAAGACATGTGACATCCGACCTAGAATGGGAAGTTCTAGAATGCGTGGAATTCTCTGACTCTGCAAGAAGATTTATTGCACACTCTCTCCCCATGGAGCTCTCTTCATATAGAGCATTGTTATCCAGTGTAAAGGCACATTGCTCCTGAGATTAATGCCCGCTTGTTGTAAGCCCACACTGAGTAGGGTATGGGAACAGTGACAGGCCTCAATGGGACCAGCACTTACAGACATCTAAGCTGCGCCCTTCCTCGGGGGCCCTTCTACCAGTTAATGACTTTAGACCCTAGTGCTCACCCCCCAACATAAGAATTAATGACTACGCATCCTGCTGACAAATTGCATCAGGAAGGAAAACTAATTAGGACATTAATTGATTTTTTAAAAAATAAATACCAAGAGATGCATTAATCAGGTGCTAAATGGTTATAAAATGTTCACAAGGGTTTTGTTTCATCGCGAGTGCGGGGCATAAATGGAATGAGACAAACACTTACCCCCTCCCGTTGATCTGCACTGAATCAGGAAGATAACTCAAGGAATGGTGAATAATTCACAGTAGAGGAATAAATATCAGGATTATATAACAGGTGTCTGCCCATTGTGCTTGATAAATGACACTTTCACTGGCGGAATTCTTACACGTACGCTTGTGCCGTTCCTTTTCAGAGCAGTATGGAGGCATTCTAAATTATCTATGGCAATGGGGACAAAAACACTTTCACCAAATGCAAATACCAACTGCAGCTATCTCAAATCACCCTGGCCCTGAACTTGGTACTGACCTGCGCACTAGCTACTGTTATCATTATTATTATTAATGAAAGTGATTAAACCTGATTGCATCACAAAGGGTTTGAGTGTCAGAACAAAGAATGGAAGCGTCTTTCTTCATATGTTACCATAAGGAACATGAATATATTCTATATTTATATTGGGATGTCTATCAGATTCCACAGCACCCATGTGCTAATTATTATAGGCACAGACTAACCAGGGATCCAGGGGTTAAGCTTGACACTGCGATACAATTTTAAGACGTGCCCATTATTAGTGATAACTAAAGCTGGCCATACACTGTGTTTGGAGAGATGACACCAGATGATTGCATCTCAAGTCAATTTGTTTACTCACACACTGGGCCAAAACAGGCTGATCTTATTGTTGGCCCAATCAGATCATATGGTGGGCCTGGGCCTATGGAGACCTGTTGGACAGAGGTCAGGGCTGGACTTGGATGTTGGGGCAGAAACCAGAAGTGGTTTGTTGGTGGTGCTGGGTGGTGGCAACAGGAGGAGGTACATAGTGGAGCGGTGGTTGCAATGAGGGTGGGGTCCTCCATAAGTGGGGTGGTGGGGCCTTGAGGTGACAGCCCACTACGGGGTGCCAACAACTCCTGGTGGGTCCCAGATACCCCAGTTCAACACTGTCAAGGGCCACATCAACACACCTATAAGGTTCTCAACAGATGGGATTTTTCAAACTTGCCACAAATAAGACAACGTGAGTTCTTGTCAGACCCTGATTTGTGGAAAGGCCACAAAGGCACAGGGCAGCAGAATTTTAGGGGCGGCATGTCACCCAGCCACATCGCAATGGGTTCAAAAGCATTGGGGACATGTGGACATAGCTCTTCAAATCTCCTGTGTACCAATCCCTATGCTCTGGATCCAACAATATAAGACTTTGCACGTGCATATGAAGGAGGGAGGCAGAAGGGGTAGAGGGGGCAACAAGTAGCCCTGGCCTAGGGGCACCCTATGAATAAATCCGGCCCTGGTTATTGGATTGGCAAAAAGCTGCCTCTGGTAACTTTAAGATCCAAATTTACATTTTATCAAAAAAGAAATTTGTCTCTTCCAGTGCAGAGCGAGCTATTGTGCTTTCTGCTCTAGCAATGCAGCTCCCACCTTGACCCACCTGGATGCCAAAAAGGTAAGCCCTGAGTGGGTAATGTTGCAGTCTCAGAAATACAGAATTGCCAGATAGACATGTCAGGGAGGTCAGTTGATAGACTTCATACAGGGTCCAATGAGCTCATGTCAGCAGCTTTTATTGTACTGTGTATGGTTAGCTTTAGAACCGTGTATCACCTGTGCCATCTCCTGCTATGTACGAATAACAATCGCTAATTAGTAGGGATCAGTAATATTGGGTTTGTGGCCAGAAGTTTCCAGATGCCCACACTAACCTCTCATTAGTACAACAGCACTATGTGAGCTCATTCATATTCTACAGGTACATAGAATCAGAACAGCCTCCACCAGCCCACTAAATACTGACTTTCTATGGGACCTTATACCAGCCCCTCTGGCATTTGCCAGAACCCACATATTGCCAGTCTGGGCCTGCATAGAATATCCCAGTACCCAATCTGGCAGCTTCGTCTCAGACCTGACACCTATTGACATATGGAATAACTGAATTATTTCTGCTGTGTCTGTGTCTGTGCTGTAGACCTTTCCCTGACTTTCCAATGCCTCTCAAATGGATCTGTTTTTACCATAATCCGCTTCCCTTTCTATCCTGTCTGGGCTCCCTGGCAGCCGCACAACCTGATCTGCTGATGTACAATCCAGGGGCAGATTTCCACCTATTTTCCAGGGGCGGGAGTCGTGTCACCTCATTATTCTGTGTTGGATTCTGTGTTGGATTTCTAGACACAGGTTCCAGCAGAGAAAAGAAAGGGGAAGTTTTCCTAAGTCTGATCCCGGCTAATCACTTTGCCACAGGAATAAAAAACAGAAGCAACGTATTTGTTAGAAAAATGCATTATCTGTCCTGGACTGAGAGTCTGAGCTCATACAGCACAATGTATGGAACAGCTGCACTTCCCACTGCATCAGCATATACTACTTTCTATATTAATATATTGTATGAAGATGCTCTTTTATTCATCACTTATAGGTAGAACTAATACAAATGTATTCATTAAATTCTGCATATTGCCATTAGGTGAAGCATGCAGTAAAAATTTAAATGGAGAAAATTTCAGCCTAGTTCTTGGAGTTCAGCATTGCTGCAAAGGCTTAAAAGTATAATTTCCATGCCTGTTTGATTAAGCACTGACAAAATCCAAATGTATGGATGTTACTATCATTCCTTGGTAAATAAGGAGACTCCAGGATCAAGCACTTGGTGTGTCCCATAATGTCTGTCCGTAAAGTCAATATATGGAAACCATTGTTTGTGCTGGTGAACATTTAGCTGAGGGAAGTTAATGTTTAGTTCCATTAACAATTAATTTGTTTCCTGAACAAATATCCCTAATTTGCTTGTAAAATGAAAAAAAAAAGATATCTGACTTAAAGGAGCAATGACGGTATTTATATAGATAATGAGAATGTTGAGACTATCGCATCATATAAGGGGCTGGGTATGCACAGATCTGGTCAGAAAGATGAAACATACCATCTGGCTGACTGTATAGTAACCATAGGCTGCAGTTTGGACCATTCTGTAATCTCATCACATCACAGCTAATGGGGTAGCAGTCTGATATGTTTTGGGGGGAGAAACTCCACACAAACCCAATTGGCAACTGAATATAGTAACCCAGAGCTGAATGGTAGCAACGGTAATCCCCTGTGCCACAGTACTGCACCTGTCCTCTTTGGCTCAGATTAACTGATCATTGTTGGGAGTTGCAGTTCAATGACAGCAGGAGTGCTACATTATCATTATATCATGGACAGTTTTGCTCTGTCAGGGGTTGAGAGCAATTGTGTAACAATAGGAAGCAAAATCAACTGCTCCTTGAGTGTACAGGGACAATTGGGCCCCTGACTAATGATTTTAGAATATGGTTCATTACTAATTACACCAACAGATGAGGGCCCAGGAGTGATGTCCTGTCTTGCCCAAACCGATCCCAGTTGGCAGCGATACTGGTGGAACCTGCCTATTGACCGGTGGTGTTAGGAAGACTTGGTTTACCCTCTTCTTTATCAGAATATTTACTGAATGAAAGCAGGGGGTGTTGGATTAAATAACACCATTATTGTAACACAAAACCTCTTGGAACAATCCTATTTTAGCCTGGGTGCAGATAACGACTTCCCATAGGCACAAATTATCACGCAGGTGCCCAAACAGTCATGTTTTCTCGTTATTGAACTGCTATTGGTATCTTTGTTGTTTTGTAATGGCCTATCTGTCTTCCACAGCAGCCTAATGGGACCAATCTACTAAATGGTTTTCATAAAGGGAAACAACACAGAGCTCTTAGAGAGATGGAGGGCCATTTCATTTAATCTTCCCTCGCTGCCCTGAGGATTTAGCAATCAACAAAGCCCTAAAACACTAACAGGTGTCTCCCCATTGTGTTTGATAAATTACACTTCCACCAGCGGAATTCTTGCACATACACTTGTGCCGTTCCTTTTCAGAGCAGTATGGAAGCATCAACATTGTTCCACAGAGCTGTACAAACAAGAAAGCCCACAACACACAATGCTGGACTCCCACCCCAGAGATTGTTACTTTGGAGATAAACAAGTAAATGTCCTATTGACTCAACTCCAAATAGTTTCTTTTTCTATAGACAATGCTGATCTGAGTACAATAAGGGTACCCTTAAGCTTCTGAGACTGTTCAGTAACAACAACATGCAGTCATTCATTAAATGGTTTGATTTATAAGAACACTTGCAGTATGGCAACACCATCCTACATAGAACCATTGCAATGAGCCACTGCAAAGATATTTTAAAGGAACAGTAACACCAACAAATAAAAGTGTTTTAAATGAATGAATATATCATGTACTGTTGCCCTGCACTGGTAAAACTGATCTGTTTGTTTCAGAAACACTACTACAGCTTATATAAACAAGCTGCTGTGTAGCAATGGCTGAAATTGAAAAACAGACTATATGGCACAGGTTAATTAGTGGATAACAGATAACACCATCATGTTCTACAGAGCTTATCTGTTATCTGCTGTGTAACCTGGGCCTTTTCTCCTTTGAATGGCTGCCCCCATGGCTACACAGCAGCTTATTTATATAAACATTAGTAGTGTTTCTGAAGCAAGCACAGTAGTTGTACCAGTGCAGGGCAACACTGCATTACATTTTTATTACTTTAAAACACTGTTCTTTTAAAGTACCAGTAACAGCAAAAAAAATTTGTCTTTAGTCTTTATTAAGAAATAACTTACCAAAACTCCGCTTGCGCCTCTCTTCAGAAAAGGCGATTGGCGATCCATCGTGCTACGCTCCATTTCTCCTCCCTGCTGGAGATAATCAGGGAGGAGAAATTGAGTGGTGCATGATGGATCATAGCCCTGTCACCGTTTCTGAAGAGGAGTGCAAGCAGAGTTTTGGTAAGTTATTTCTTAATAAAGACTTATTGATTTTAAAGTTTAATATGTGTTGGCTTCTTTTTTTCGTAGCATCAGGGCCGGAACTGGGGGTAGACAGAGTAGGCACATGCCTAGGGTGCAAAGCTGGGGGTACCTGCTCTGTCACCTACCCCATGTCTGGTCCCGTCTCTCCCCGGCCACTGCTGTAATCCCTGTGCGTAAATGCGCTTCTGCGCATGTGCGCACAAGCACAGTTTCCATCTCTCCCGGCGCTGCTGGAATTTCGGTAAGTAAATGCGATTCTGCTCATGCGCGCAGTGCAGTTTCACACTTGGGCAATTGATCGCTCTATCAGCCGGCGCCTAGGCCGGCCAGGTTGCCTAGGGCGCCTGGGCAGGTTGGGTCGGCTCTGCATAGCATACTAACAAATTTTTTTAGAACATTTTTGCTGTTACTGGTCCTTTAAGCCTTCCCCATGCATATCCCTGGCCAGATATCAGTAATGCAAGGCATAGGGTTGGCTCTATACATGGGGCAGTAAGCTAGCCACTCGTTCTGGAGGGGGGTAGTTGGCATGTAATATGGGCAACGTAACATCACAAACAGTTAAATCGTTCCAAGTTATGACCAATGGTTCCACGGGCCCCAAGGAGTCTGAAGTGTTTGCATTCCTGTGCGGTATTTGTTCAAGGATTTATTTGTAAGCGTTGTATTTGGTTAACTTGCTACACTGGCCTCAGGCTAAGGGCACACGTGGCAGAGAAACTCCAGTGCCCGCCAGATACTCCCTCTGCCTCCTGCCATACACTATACTTCATTCACTATATCCATTGCTGCTTACACACAGCGCATTTGGGTTCAAAAACATGCATGAAAATCCAGATGTGCAGCACCAATGAGTAGTGGTGTAACTAGATATTACTGGGCCCCACAGCAAATAGGTTGTCCTGTTTTACCAATATATGTTGAAATTGTTCATTAATTAGGGCCTCGTGGGGCCCCTATACCTCTTGGGCCCCAGCCGCCTGCTTCTTTTGTAGTTAAGCCCCTGGCAATGTGTAAAGATGGCAGGCAATATTCATGTGTAAATAGTCCAATAAAGTTCTTTGAGCTGTTCCCAACCCCTTCCTCTGGTTCTGAGCCGGTACCTCTCTCTCCTGCTCTGATATCTAAAGTGCTGTACCCTTGGGTAAGGCTGACCCACACAACAATGGTGTGCTATTAGTGTAGCTTGGGTGCAACACTTTTTTAGCTGCTTGTGGGGCTGACTCTCTCCCTGTTCACCACATTGGCACACCCCAGTCCTCCAGCTTTCCTCCTCTGGCCCACTCCGGTAACATTAGCAATAGGCAGTTTGGGTGTGGGAATATAAGGCATGGCAAAGGATTGGGTCTGGTTTAAGAGAGGCAGGTTAGGGTTGGACGCAGATTGACTATATGTCAACTTGTTCCACACTAACTGTCATTAAAAGGGTTGTTCACCTTTGAGTAAACTTTTAGTATGACGTAGAGAGTGATATTCTGAGACAATTTGCAATTGCTTTTCATTTTTTTATTTGTGATGTTTGGTTATTTAGCTTTTTATTCAGCAGCTCTCTAGTTTGCTAATTCAGCAGTCTGGTTGCTAGGGTGCAAAATACTCTAGCAACCATGCATTGATTTGACTAAGAGAGGCCTGAATAGAAAGATAAGTATTGAAAAGTAGCAATAACAATACATGTGTAGCCTTACAGAGAATTTGTTTTTAGATGGGGCCAGTGACCCCCATTTGAACTCTGAGTAGGAAGAAGGCAAATCATTAAAAAATATATAAAAAATTAATTATGAAGACCAATTCAAAAGCTTCTTAGAAATGTCCATTCTATAACATACTAAAAGTGACCCACCCCTTTAATGGAGATGCTGTAGGGGGGTACAGAGGACTTAAATAGCCAGCGAACCATGTGTGGGGGCCCTGTGTTAATGTTATTTGTGCGTTTATGTGACTATGTGTGTATCGCAATGAGCCTTGCACTCCTGTAAGGTTTCAGTTGCAGAACAGGCGGGAAGAGGACAATGAATCCGAACAGCAAAACCATGTCCCTGGAAGGGAAGGATATTCTAGCTGGGTCCAGCTGTTGTTATGGCTATCAGGATTTATACTGCCTTTCCTCTAATTATTTACAGCTTCTCCATCAGGAGAATTAGGGACTAATGGGTGCTTGGTGCTGCAGAACAGGGTGCATTGATATGTGCTGTGTACAGTGGTGTAACTAGATATTACTGGGCCCCACAGCAAATTATTTTTTAGGCTCCAAAAATGTCTAGAGATTGACCTGTTTTTCCAATATTTATTGAATTTGTATATGAAGTAGCGCTTCATGTGCCCCCTTATACCTCCTGGGCTCCCCTGCAGCCGTAGGGTCTGCTTCCTATATAGTTACGCCCCTGGCTGTGTAATGGGGGGCATAGACTGGCGTCAGGGAGAGAATATTATTTTATAATACACAAGAGCCATGAATAGCCTGTAAATCATATCCTTATAAATGGTGCTTAGTGATGTAATCAGTTGTCAGTCATTTCTGTCACATGACTTACTGAAACTTGTGTATTATAATAAATAAAGGACCCCCTGGTACAAAATATGAGGATATTAGAAGTCACCTCGGAGTTCCATGACCTGTATAAAAACACCTTTGGCCTTGTGTTTTTATAAGTTCATAGAACTGCTCAGTAACTTCTAATATCCTTATATTTTACAATAGGGGGTACTTTATTTATATTATGCTGTAGAACCATTTTTTCAGGGTGGTGACTCCTAACCTCATAGAGTATATATGGTATTTGAGTCAGAATCTAGCTAGGGTCACCCTTATCTCATCAAGCTATGGTTCCATGTGGTTGTGTCTACGACTGTCCAGCCTATGACCCTTCAGCTTCATTTTTTAGAACTCCCAGCAACCTATTTAAATAAAGTGCCCAGCTGTCCCACTGTCAACATTTTACTGTATTGTCACTGTCTTGCCTGGCACAGTGACTTAGTGGGGGCCCTGTGTTTGATAACAACAGGGCATTATCTGCCATATGTTTGTATGTCTATATGTCTGCTGGTTCCAACACTCCAGTAATACATAGGCAGGTTATCTGACTCTATTGTGTGTATATATGATAGGGGAGTTAGATGCAAGCACCACTGGGGCAGGAAGTGATGTGAACCTCAATCTCTATAAAGTCCCATATAATGTGTCAGGCTGTATAAATAAAGGATAATAATACTGCTGTTATCTTGCTCTACTTGGAGTAGTTTTTCCTACTTTGCCCAGTTGCCTCCATCTTGTCCCTCTAATTCTGTCATGTCCTGTCCGGCCTTCTGTTTCCATTTGGCCCTACTGTCTCTATGTGGTCCCACTATCTCTGCCTAGCTCTGCTGGCTCCACCTTGCCACAGGTTGCAATCTTGTCTTTCTCTCTCCATCTTCTCCCACTTTCTCTGTCTTGCCTTACATTTCCATCTTGTCTTACCTCTTACATCTTGCCTTGCTGTATCCACCTTGGCTTATTGTCTCCATCTTGTCCCACTATGTCTATTTTGCCCTACTGTATCTAGCTTGCACTGCTTTCTCCATCTTGTCCCGCTGTTGAACTTGCCCGCCTGTCTCCATCTTGCCCTTCTGTCTCCATCTTGCCCTTCTATCTTCATCTTGCCCTACTGTCTCCATCTTGGCCTCCTGTCTCCATCTTGCCCTTATGTCTTCCTCTTGCCCTATTGTCTCCATCTTTGCCTCCTTTCTCAATCCAGCCTTACTGTCTCCATCTTGCTGTCTCCATCACACAACCATTCTTATAATGTAGCCATTTTGCCATGTTATAGCTACAATCCAGCTGTCTTGCTACCAATACCATCTGCTCTGCATGACTCAATATATCTAGGTCCCTGAGCAAATGCCTATAGCAGCACTCTCACTAAAGACATATCTCGATGGGGTGACACATCCCTCAACTACATGAATACACTCCTTGAGAATTCCAGCAGTCATAATAGAAGCAGGAGTATATGAGGAATTCTGGCTTTGATGAGCAGCTTCCTGTGAGTTTTTCCTTGTTGTTTTTTTAGAGATCTGACTGGTGAATATAGGGCAAATCTGCCTGAAACTATGTATGCAATGGGAATGCAAATTAAAACTTTTTTTTATAATAAATATACAACCATCTTCAGCTTCAATACAGAATCTTTAACAGTGTTTTTTTTTTTTAAAGATGGACAAGCCAGATCAGTTTCAAAGGTTCTGGTGGCACCCATCTATCTTATACAGCCCCAAACATAAACTGTGTTTAATGCCCATCAATCACCAGACATGTTTACAGAAACAGAAACCAGGCAGAAATGTGCAGATAATGCTTGGTGCTTTTAATTGCCCTCCCCTTTTCCTAAACACTCATAAATCAGCCGCCTTCTCCAACTCACCATCTCCCCCCCATGGGAATGGCTGCTGACATGTGAGACAATCTAAGGAGAAAGAAAACAAATTGGCCCCAAAGCTCCATGTGTATCTATAGGCAAGTGAAGGCTTGGGTTATACAGGGGAGATGTGTGGCATGGTCAGAGTTCACATGGATGCCAACCATCTGGGCACAGCAGCCCAAGACTATGCATGGGATTCTGAGAATGGGTAATGTATGCAGAGAAGATTCTGAAAATTCAGATCTAGCCAATGGCTTAACTAGAAGTTACTCGGCCCCACAGCAAAGTAATTGTAGGCCCCATTAAACTTTGCAGAGAAGACATTTTCTCATTAACACAGGGCCCCCCTATGTCTCCTGGGCCCCAAGCCAGATCTGTTTCCTCTGTAGTCCCGCCTCTAAATACATTGGGGCTCAAGCTCCGCATCGGTGCGAGGTTTGCATCTTCTATTATACCACACTAAATTATATTCTATTCCTGAATAACAATATAGAACATTGCATTGTTCCTCTTCTCCAGTGATGGGGAGGGAAAGGTTTGTGTGTACTTGGGAAAGTTCCCTTAGTGTGCATATTAAAGTGCGGCAAGAAGCGCCACAGAGGACATATTGTTTGGTGATCGGCAGCTCTCCCCTACACTTCTGCTCCCAGCACCCAGAGGTTAAAGGAGCATCCCTTGTTTTCCTGCTCTGGGTAGAAAGCTCTTTTCAGTGCTGCCAAGTTACACAATCTGAGCAAGGTGACATTTAAAAGGAGGAAAAAAGGGCAGAGGAAATAGAACATGTCTTATCCTCCCATTGATGCCTTCGGGTTTCCATCAGTTTTCTCTGACAGATATGGAAATGTGCCAGCTCCTCGAGCCAAGCTCAAGTCATAAAGGTCACGTCTGCGTTCTTTTGTTCTTCATTATCTAGGCATCCGCTCACTGGGCCCAAAATCTGCTTCTTCTCTCCAACCAGCACCACAGCTTCCTTCTTCTACAGAGAAAGACTTTTGTTTTTCTATTTGAAGAGTACTGAGTGAAACCCAATGGGCTTAACCACATCTGGGTCATAGATCACTTTTCCACCTTTATAAACAGTTATTCTTAAAAACAGGGTATAAACCACTGTTGCATTTAGGGGTTCCTTGCACACTGTTCTCAGAACTCCACCATGACTTCTAAAATGACTTCTAAATCCTTATAATTTACCGTAGGGGGTACATTATCCCTTATAATACATGAGTTATACTCAGTGTTCCCCGTATAATACAGCCTGCAGCCTTGTGTATTTATATGGTCATAGATCTCCACCCCCCCAAGTAACTTCTAATATCCTTCTAATTTACAGTAGGGGGTACATTATCCCTTATAATACATGAGTGATACTCAGAGTTTCAATAATTCAACCTGCAGCCGTGTGCCTTTATATGGCCACAGAACCCCTCAGTGACTTCTAATATCCTTATAATTTACAGTAGGAGGTACATTATACTTTATAATCCATGAGTAATGGGATATGCTTTATATACTAAGTTTCTAACCCCCTTACTCATCAAGCCAGTAGGATAGCAGTTGTTCTTTAGAGCTCATTTGACATCTTTACTTCCCCTTTTTCTATATTAGTGGGTGCCAAAGCTGCAAACAGGGGGGAGGCTGCTGGGAATCCCCTGTAGCTGGGAGCCCTTCTAGTTTTGTATTCTGCTGACACAGTCTTGGTCCATAAACCTGGTGGATGTGCCTGAACTGCTGTGGTGCTTTCTGGCAGGGAAAAGCCATTCATCTCTAACGTTATTGATGGGTACTGACCTAATTAGCAGAACTGCACCCCACCCATTCCCTCCTACACTCAGAGAGAAGGTTATTTGCATATCCAAATCAAGTCCCTTTCCCTACACTCCCTGAAAAAATCACTAATGGCAATTGTGTAGTCCCTTTCAGAGTATTCCTGTGCTCAGTTGACCATTTAGGTCCCTGAGAAAGATACAGGCCTTAATGGCACATTGTTTGGGCAAAACATCTCTGTTAAAGGCAATTTGCAAATGAGCTGGCAGGACAAGTGGCCGTCAGGATTGAGGGACGTAATCAAGAGCCAGATTGGAGGTGACATGCTGGATTTACATGGCTGCCTGGATCTGCTGGCTATGAATCAGCCATGGGAATGGGGCATTTTCACACGACGTGCCTCAATCGTCAGTTTAATTGCTGAAGGTCAGCTGATCATAACAAGATGGTTGGAATGCTTTTGTTGGGCCCCAGTGACACATAAAGGAAGCCTGGGATAGTTTTGCCTTATTAGCAGCATTCCATCACATACAGTTGGGTTCCATGTCTCTGTTTTCACATTCTGATGCTCAGATTTAATATGGCTCCATCAAGGAAATAATCTCAATCAATTCTGCTAATGTATCTATAAGTTCCGTTAATATATTTTATAAATGGAGCCAAGTGTTATGGTACAAACAGCCCTGTCTATGGCAGGGTTACAGGCAGGCCTGGACTGGCAATTTGTCGGTTCTGGCAAATGCCGAAGGGCCACTATAAGATGTCATAGACAGTCACTATTTATTAAGCTGCTGGGGGGCTGTGAGGGCCTCTGTGTGTCTCAAATGCCAGGGCCTCTTTTAAATCCCAGTCTGGACCTGGTTAAAGGGTCCACATAATTATACCTCTCTCATTTACAGCACTGCCAGCTGGAGATCCCTGTGACTGATTTAGCTACAAGAAACAATTCTATCATGATAAGGGAAAATGGCAAAAAGTCTATTACCTACAGGTGTGGAACTTGTTATCCAGAATGCTTGGGACTGGGGTTTTTCAGATAAAGGATCTTTCTGCAATTTGGATCTTCATCTTCACCTTGTCTACTAGAAAATCATTTAAACACTAAATAAACCCAATAGGCTGGTTTTGCTTCCAATAAGGATTAATTATATCTTAGCTGGGATCAAGTACAAGGCACTGTTACTATTACAGAGAAAAAGGAAATAGATTATTTGGATAAAATGTAGTCTATGGGAGATGGCCATTCTTTAATTCGGAGCATTCTGGATAACGTGTTTCCCATACCGGTAGTCGGAAATCTACTCTTCAGGACTTCGGCTTTGGCTATTTTCGTGACTTCGGTTCTTTTCGCTGCTTCGGGAGTTTGGCTGTTCGGCTTTTTGGCACTTCCGCATTTTCGGCTCTGGCAAGGGGGGCCCCCCTTCATGGCCGGGCCCAGGACACTTGTCCCCCCCTGATGGCGGCCCTGTGAGCATGTGAGGAGGTAATGAGAGAAGAGTTGAGTAGCAGGTCAGTAGAGGAGCGTAGTAAGCGGTTGGGTGAATATATAAAGATGAGTTCAGAGATGTAGGGAGGGGCAGAGTAATGAAGTGCTTCGAATGTCAGGGTCATTAATATGAATTTTGAATTCTGAGAGGTAGTGGAAGCCAGTGCAGGGATTGACAGAATGGCGAGGCAGAGGAGGAGCGGTTGCTGAGGTGTATGAGCCTCGCAGCAGTGTTCATTATGGACTGGAGAGGTGACAGTCTCTGGAGGGGGAGGCCAATTAAAAGAGAGTTACAGTAGTCTAGACGTGATATGACGAGAGAGTGGATAAGAATTTTGGCAGCATTTTGGCTGATAAATGATCGTATTTTGTATATGTTCCTTAGGTGGAAGTGACATGATTTAATAAGTGACTGGATATGAGGAGTGAATGACGGGGCAGAATCTAGGATAACCCCAAGGCACTGGGGCCTGTGGAGAGGGGGTGATAGTGGAATTGTTAGCAATGATGGATACTTCCGGGATGTTACTGGTGTTAGTTGGAGGAAAGAGAACCATTTCAGTTTTAGAGAGGTTTAATTTAAGGTAGTGTTGTGACATCCAGGTAGAGATAGCGGACAGGCAGGAGGAGATGCAAGTTAGGAGTTCTGGGTTGAGATCAGGAGGTGAGAGATAGATCTGAGTATTGTCAGCATAGAGGTGGCAGTGGAAACCATACGAGTTTATTAATTTGCCGAGGGAGGAAGTATAGGAAAAATAAGGGTTCCAGGACAGAGCCTTGAGGAACCCCAACAGAAAGAGGTAGGGGAGAAGATGCTACTCCATTGTAGGAGACACTGAAGGAACGATTGGTGATATAAGAAGAGAATCAGGACAGGGCTGTGTCATGAAGGCCAAGCGAATGGAGGGACAGGAGGAGGAGAGGGTGATCTACAGTGTCAAATGCAGCTGAGAGATCTTGGATGAACATTTTGGTTAGGGTCTGGCCTGTTTGGTGTTTGGCACATGCCTTTTCCAAATTTCCTTGGGGAAAGAAGTAGGAACAATGGGAGACCAAAAGCAACAACTTGGATCCACCATGTACATCTATGGCCATAAAGTAGCATAACCCACTAACTCATCAGGTGGGATACTAAGCATTGTAGTTCAGCTACATTCAGTATCCATGTAAAGCACAACACTGTTTTTTTTGTTTTTTTTTTTATTCTTAACCACTTTTTAAACAGAAGCTGACCCCACCCACTGAGCTGGTAACATTAAACTGTCAGTCTTATAAGCTAATAAAGTTAAGGTGCTTATAATAAAGGCAAGGGATCCCTGTCAAGAAGCACCTGTTTCTCCAGAATGGAATGTCAGCATTCAGAGAGAGTCAGGCTTCACTTACAGAAGGGCTCAACTTATGGGAATAATTCCTTGCGCATGTTCCCCAGGTTGGGGGTCCATACAGCTTCTCTTCTCTCTCTTCTGTAAAAGTCGGCAAAATCTATAAATGCCCTCCACCCCAAAAATAAGTAAGTTGGGAAAACGGTTAATGAATTTTCAGTGAGTGCTCACTATTGTTCAGAAGCGAAACTGCGGCCAAGTTTGCCTTTTTTAATTTTCTCTGAACTTCACAAAGATCCTACTTTTCCATGGATACGGGGGTTGCCATAGGGAAAAAAGAGCAATCTGTGCACACATCAACTGCTTTCACTACCAGAGAGGGGCCTGTGTCATGGGAAAATAGCTGGTTAATAAGTAAAATAATGCAATGTCACATCCCAGCTTTGCACGTCTGGGCTTATTTCCCATATTAAAGGCCACACAAACCCAAAAATAACATTGTGCATAGTGAAATTTGTAATTATGTATATTGGAAAGTTGCTTAGAATATAAAATGGCATTTGTGGGATTACATGCCATTCACTACCTGAACTATTTTATGAACATTCTTTATGTAACTTTGCATTGAAAGCATTGTTAGGGAAGGGGGGGGGGGTTAAGATGCAGCCCCTGAAAATATATTCCACACCAGTTACTGACATTTAATCTCACTAAGTCTCCATAATTAGATAGTCAGCTCTACTGGACAGGGATTCACCAGAGTGATATATGGCCCAGCTGGTACAAATAGATGGTGCAGCTGCCGGTAGCAGCCCAGGCTATTAAAGGAACAGTAATACCAAAAAATAAAATGTTTTAAAGTAATTAAAATAAAAGGAACTGTTTCCCTGCACTGGTAAAACTGATGTGTTTGTTTCAGAAACAAATCTATAGTTTATATTAACAAGCTGCTTTGTAGCATAGGGGCAGCCATTCAACGTACAGGTTACATAGCTGATAACAGATACATCTGCAGAATCCCATTATATCCTATTACAGAGCTTATCATTTATCTGCTAAGTAATCTGTGCCTTTTCTCCTTTTTCAGCTTGAATGACTGCCCCCCATAGCTACACTGCAGCTTGTTTATATAAACAATAGTAGTCTTTCTAAAGCAAACACATACATTATATTTGAATTAATTTCCATTTTTGGTGTTCCTGTTTCTTTGAGTTACCCCCTGGGGGTACCACAGAGCCCAGTGGCTATTGATCCCCTCCTACCTCTCCTTCTCTGCATCCAATGTGGCGGGGGGGGGGGGGATTTCTTGCCAAGGAAAGTGCACAAACACACAACAAGAGCTGAAGGTTGGCTCTTAAAGGGGAACTATTATCAGTATAATAATACATGTAATATTCTGCGTTGTTTAAAGACATAAAGGGTTAACTCCCTCCACCAACTCCATCCACTCCTGTCTTCTTTCCTACTGCTGCAGGGGCTGCATGAAACTAGTCAGGGAGCAATCATTAACCCTTAATATGTTCACATTATTTAATATTATGATTTTTCCTTTTTCACCTGCTTTTGAACATGTGTATTTTCACTGATAGTTGCCCTTTAAAGTTCAATATGCATGTGGGTGGTATTTTCTTCCCCCTAAAAGGAATGCTTTGGTTCTCACCTTGTTCTCCCCCCATGGCACCCCCATTCCTGCTGCCCTCCCCCCACTGTGGCGCATGAGCTGTACCCAGCTGAAAGCAGATAAGAGTCTCACTCATAATACAGGTTTACATATCAGCACCGTGAATCCGGTTCCAATGCCAGTTTTGTTAGATGTGCAACTCTCAACCGCTCAGCTGGAACCAGTTTAAGGTGCCTCTTCCTCCTGCAACAAAGAAGCATGTCTGACAGGTCTGGCGCTGAAAGTGCAGCTTCGGAACAGGTTGATATTTACTCTAGAATAGCACAAAGCGTTTATTCACGTGCATTACTCACACAGAGCATACAGGGTATTACCTTGTTGGAAAAGGTAGATGTTGATGTTTTGTTTTCAGTTACTTAGCAAAAAAGCCTTTAAACCCACCATTTCATTTAAGGCATTTAAGACACAAGCGGCGTAGCCTGTGTGGGTTCGGCACAACCACAAATATCCCAATTTTAAAACTAGCTATGCTTGAAAGTATGTCCTAGCCCTATATCTTCTCTTGACCTGCCCTATACCAGGTGTCAGTGGCACTGCACATGCTCAGTGAGCTCTGTGAGCACTTACCAACCAATCTGTACATCCCCAGTCCCATTACTGATGTGGAGATTTAGGTGATTGGTGGAGGCGTGGATGGTCACACTCTCAGAGAGCTTTCTAGGTATCGGGCTGGTACAGCACCAAATGATGAAAGAGCATGTTAATATACCCCCCAAGGTCCTTGTCAGTAATCATGGGGCCACATACTACTAACTCAGCAGGGTACTCCCCTTTAGGATGCCCCATTATTAGCCTTGGCTTCCTGTGTGGTGGGCCCAATCAACAAGTATAATTGCACCAGGCCCAGACTGGCAATCTGTAGATTCTGGCAAATGTAAGAATGGCTAATGTAAGATGCCATAGACCAGTGATCCTCAATCACTATTTATTGGGCTGGTGGGGGCTGGTTGAGCCTCTGTGTGCTTGAAATGCCAGGGCCTATTATGAATCCTAATCCAGACATTAATTGCCCCAATGAAAAGAAATTGCCGCACCTTGGATTTGCCCCATGATGCTAAAATCCCAACCAAGATCCACATAATCCCTGCTCCCACCCCAGCAGGTTCGGACTGAGAATTAAAATAGGCCCTGGCATTTCAGGTACACAGAGGCCCAAACAGCCCACACCAGCCCTATAAATGCTGACTTTTATAGGACATTATAGCAGCCCCTCTGGCATTTGCCAGAACCCACAGATTGCCAGTCTGGGCTTGCACCCCAGCAACCACCATGACTAACAATCTTGCTATGTTTTTTTCCCAAAAATGCAGCAGGTTAGGGGGAGTTGCACTGGAAGTATCTGTCTTAGCATGAGCTCATCTGCAGTTGGGGTAGTAAAGAAGCTCTTATGTCTTTGTGGCAAGTCCCATTGCCACCATTAGACTGAGACCTAAATAAGATTGTTTTATCGACTTTAGACCCCTTGACAGTTGAGTTCTGAGTTTTATTAGGGTTCTAACAGCATAAGGGTCACGTTATTTTTTCTTAATTTAGAGGTATGCTTTTCATACATTTATCTTTTCTTATAATTCAGTGGATTTGTCTGCTCTGCCTTAGCTAAGCTTTATTATCTATCCTTTTCTATCTTATCATGTATCTAGAGCCCCCAAGACAGACAGAGCTGCTTTTAATTTCCCAAAAATAATACAGTAATAATAACAATACATTTTATTTAGATAACAGTATCCCTTTAAATTAAATTCCTGGTACAGAAGGCATGGGGGGTCCCGGATGATGTAGGGCTTCTGATTCAACACGTGTGGTCTGTCTGCCATCAAAATGGTCAGTAGGTCTCCGGGGCCATGGCCTGCAATTACCTCCCTGCCTCCCTGGTTATTTTAGGCTTTCCCCATTCCCCGTTCACCAGCTGGACATGAGACTTGCACTGCCCAGTTCTTGCCCAAATTCCAGAGGCACCTTAGCGCCTTACAGCTTTCCCATTCCTTCCAAGTATTCTCATAACCCACAGAGGTCACTCACAGCTGTGCCAAGGGGCGCGGGGCAAGATTCCTCCTGAGAAGAGATGGCTCCATGTAAATCTCCAAAGCTCTGTGTGAACTTCCATCGCGATGAGATCCCGGGAACATCTCACATAGCAGATAATGTTGCCCTGTCATATGATCCGATGACATTACATAGCAGTGTTCTGTGTTTTAATCCAACAACCAGAAAGCAAATTAAAAGTGTAGTTCCCTTCTAAATTAGCTTTAAGTGTGAAATAGAGAATAGTATTTACAATAAGTACATTTTTTGTTCGGTACCTTTTCACTTTGGAGTTTCAACGGCTATCCGGCTGCTAGGGAGCATTTTACCCTAGCAACCAGGCATCAGTTTGAATGAGAGAGAGGCAGATGAACAGAAGAGGGCCTGAATAGTAAGATAAGGATTAATATGTAATTAAAGTATTAAAGGATTAAGGTAGCAAGGTGCCCAGCAATTCCTTTTTAGGGACCAGTTGTGGGTAAAACACTAAAACTGCACTCATTTTACATGATTTAAATGTTTTTTAAAACCCGGTGGACCCCGGCCGCCGGCCCAAACCCGCTCCCCAGCTGCCCCAGAAAAGTCACTGCTGTGGCGCATCTTTTGCACATGTGCGTCACATCTTTTGCGCGCGTGTGCAAACTTTGATTTCGTGAAGGTGGGCAGGGGACACGAGGTTGACAGGGTGCTCCGGGGACTACCGGGAGGGGTGGGCCCTGTGATAGCAACCCCGGTGGGCCTATTGTCTGACAAATGATCGTCTGTGCCAATTTTCCAACCTGCAACTAACCATTCAGATAAAAATAAAGTAGGGATGCACCAAATCCACTATTCGGCTGAATCCCCGAATCCTTGGTGAAAGATTCCGCCAAATACCGAACCGAAACCTAATCCTAATTTGCATATGCAAATTAGTGGCAGGAAAGGAAAAAGTGGAAAAATTCTTCTTTTGTGACGAAAAGTCACTGATTTTCCTACCCGCCCCTAATTTACATATGCAAATAAGTATCCTGGCCTCCCTAAAATAAAGTAGTTAAGAGAAAAAATCACACGATGGTCGGGCCATTTATTGACAGACAGCAATCGTTGGGATTGTGACAGTTTCCCATCGTCAAATAAACTATACATGCAGAGATTTTATCTGTGGCCGATATAAATCTTTTAATCTGTCTGATCGACTGAACTACCGATCATAATGGTACGAAAAATGTTAGAACATTCCACACACTATCAGAGAATCTTAAGAACCATAGTTTCGCACGATGGTATATTTGCATCTGTGACCATTTACAGCTGCAAGTGTGATAGTGGTCACAGAACATGAAGCCATGGCTGTTGTGCGAATTGATGGTATTCATTAAAGGCAACAACTATATCATTTACTTTTGGCAGTTACAAGGTTGGTGAATGGCAAGGCATTTCAGGGAGGCATTTTTGGGTAGATTTATAAACAATGGGGGTGCCTAACATTTTAGTGATTTTAACTTTAGTTCTCCTTGGGGATAAAGCACTGCATATCTTGACAGCGCTATATAAATAAATGATGATGATGATGATGATACATAGGTCCAAATTGCCAAGTTCCATTGCATGCTCCTGTTCACAATGAAAGAGCCTATTGACCTCAAAGGTGCCTGTAGTTCCAGGTTAAGCACAACAGCCAATGCCTGTAGATTTACTGTACTTTCGCCTAAACAATCATGTGCAGATGTCAATTTGATGCTGAACGCTAGAAATGATGTGATCCCAACCCCAAAAATGTTCAGTGCACCCAAAGTTACACTTTGCACACTGCACTTGCACTCTTAAAGGAGCCCTACTGTCTGGTTGCTAGAAGAACAGATACATGGATACATTGTGGCTCCCCTGGGCCAACAAGAGGTGGTGGTAGGCAGCTAATACAGGGAGATTGTGGGTGGGCTGAGATGCAGACGGTTCCTAGCAATGCTGCCCAGCACTAAGCTGAAGATTCTTGGCCCTGAAGAGGTGACAGCTGCCCCGCACAGTTGCTGGTAATGATTTCACTGAAAAGTTCACTGCTTTCCCCCCGGCCAGAATAGATGTGCCCAAGGCATGACCTCTGCCACAAGAGTCCCTGAATTCCTTCCATCTTCTAATTATACACAGGGACACCAGTGGAGTGGGGAGAGCTGAGTGAGGGCCCCTTGAGAAATGGTGAAATGACAGCACCTGCCCTTAAGACTTGAGGCATCAGCACTTTCAGAGACAGGGGGGGAAGTTCTTGCGGGGCCCAGAGCCCCAGAATAGAGCAGCTATAATAAATGGCATAAAGCAAACCTACATATGGGTTTGAAAACAAAAGTGAGGTGGGGGGGTTTAATTTAAGAAATGGACTGTAACCCAACAAATATTTCCAGAAACCTTGAGTACTAGAGCACATGTTCCAAACGAAAGTGTGCCACAGTTTCAACAGGAGTAATGTGGCCCCAGTAGCAGTAACCGGTGCATATTCACCCCATATAAGAAAATGATGTGCTCATTATATTCTCCTTTAATAAAAGTAAATATCTATTTTAGTATAGTTTTCTGGTCTTTCTTTGCACATGTCCTTAGTACACAGGGGGTTGTTCCTCCTGAATTGTGCTTTATAACCAGTGGTGTAACTAGCTGTTACTAGGCCCCACAGCAAATTCAATTTAGGGCCCCAAAATATTTGTAAGTTGACCTATTTAACAAGATATATTAAAGATGCTCATTAATTAGGGCCTTACTGGACCCCCTATATTCCTGGGCCCCCCTGTAATCGCATAGTCTTCTTTCTCCGTAGTTACACTCCTGCTTATAACATGGTAATACTTATACCCATGCCCTTGATCTCAGCTAAACCCATGCCGCAGGCCACTTAAAGCTTGTCGCCTCCTTTCTGTTTCAACCCATTTTCATAAAAATAAGAATATCTTCGGGCACAGTCCCTTCGTTTGTTCGTTGCTACTTATGACTGACAGACGACGCTAACAACTGGAGAAAACATTAATCATGGTTCCATCATATGCTGAACCTCCTGTTTCTTTCCTGTAGTGTAATTTATAATTTGTCAGGAGCACAGGAAGAGTTTCGGGCCCATAGTGCACACCTGTGCTCCTGTGATGGAATCCTCATTGTTTTATTATGCCTGTAATATTGTGCTATAGTCAGTCAGCCATAAATTCGCTGCTAGTTGTGTTTGCACCCATATTACCCGGGGGCCCACTGGGGCTGCTGCCTCAAGGCTCCCCTCAGGGCCACAATCCACATTTACCCCCCCCCCCACACACAGTATATCATATATTTCAGGGTTTCGTTGTTTATGTGAGAGAGATGCTGGGCTGCCTAACAGCGAACCCCCCAGAGCCAGATCCTGCCCTCACATCCCAGGGGCCCCATGGTACATACATGTAGAGGTTATTGGCACTCGCCATTCATATGATCAATTGCTGGGTGCTAACCAATCAATAATTATTGTTTACAGTCCATGCACCAATAATAACCTTTTGATACGTAAACAATATATATATATATATATATATATATATATATATATATATATATATATATATATATAGTGTAGTAGTAATGTGACACTGTTCTTATTAGACTTTATTTTTGGAAAAGGGGAATTATCAAGCGGCAGTGTATTTGTAGTGCATGCCAAGGGGGCCTTCATTATTCCATCTGTTTTAATCCAGCCCTGGGAACCAGTCCTGAGCCAAATGCAACAGGGTATTCCAGTTACCCTCAAGTCTCCTCCTGCTGTAAAACCTCTCAGCTGTCGGTGGAGCCGTGCAAGGAATGTCCCTGCTGATAATTTGATCCAATTATCACCAGTTAGCTTATGGCAGTCATGTCAACCCCCAAAGCTCATTCCCCGCATTCTGCCAAGGAAGAAAGGTGACTGCGAATAGTGTGGCACTGGAAAGGACAGCCGTGTGACTCTTCAGAACCTTCAGCATTCTGGCACTGGTTCAGTCTTTTCTCATATCATCTAGCAGCATCCCGGCGAGCACCAGGATAATCATTTTTCTGGGAACACAGGTGGCACGGCCAATTGGATATGTGATAGGCTATCATGGTGAAATGGAATGTGTCTGTCCCAAAACAATTCCACTATTCTACTAGTGGGCTGTTGTGGTGGCTCTGTGCTGACCTGAGCTTAGTCACTGTGTATAACGTTACACAAATATATATATCTGACATATTGTCTCCAGTGAAAGGGTTCTGGAATTTGTGTAAAACACAAAAAATATGTTACAATTGTAATTGATATGCAGTTCTGTACCTTCAACTGCCCTGCAACCATGGGCTTTATCAAGAAGAAGAAGTAGGGGTTCCACCTTCTGGGCGACAAGGGAGCACAGTAGCTCCAATGGAAAGGCAACAACAGTATTTTAGAGTTTTCAAGTAGGGAATGGGATGCACCGATTCCAGAATTTGGTTTGGATCAAACTAAACAAAACAATCCATTTGTTTCAGCACCCCCCCCCCCCAGATAAGAAATGATTACCCTTGGTTTAAATCACTGATATTAAAGCTCCAGATGTTACCAGTCACTCTGATAACTGCGGTAAGGGCAAGTCACCAACACTTCTGTATCCCTGCGTTTATCTTGGCACGCCAAGCTGCGGTGAAGCCACAAGAAAGCAGAGTCTGTGGTGTTACATTTGGACTCAAGCTGATAAGGACAATTTTGTAATTCAGAGGCGGCACAATAAAGCTATTATGGCTTGCTCAGTTGTGCGCAGCATGTGGAAAAATATTGGAACAGTTGTGTTTGATTTTGCAAATCAGAATATACAATGGTGGGGACGAGCTTGCAAATACTCTTTCATGGTAGAAAGGCAATGTTTCTTAATACTGGGTGCTTTAATTACCTTTGAATCTTAGCGGCCCATTTATCAAAGTCCAAATTTATCTCATTTTTGAAAAATACTCTGTCCGAATCCGCACCGGGTTTCCCCCCTTATTTATCAATACATTTTCCTGAAAATTTCCGGTAAAAAACCCCAAAGAAATTGTGAAAAAATGAATTGTACGAATGTTTCAAATATTTTACCAAAAACCACGAAATCTTCGGATTATTGTACAAAACCCACCGCAGATCAAGATATCTTTGGGACTTCTCCAATATGAAACCTCGGCAGTTCTGAGATGCCGGATTTTCAGATTCTGACTTTTTCCATCCTCGGGTATAATATATCCTGAAAGTTTCTTTTTTCCGATAAAAATTTAGATTTGATAGTAAAGCAACACACATTTTTCTGGGTTTTTCACATTTGGACTTAAATAAATAACCCCCTTAAAGTCGCATTCGAAAATCCAGTTCCGTTTCAGATCCGCACACAGAGCCTTATTTCATGTATTATAAGTTGGCACTTCACTTAATGCCAACCTGTGCCCAAGGATATTTTGGTGAAGACGGTGCTTGTGCCTGTTCTAGTGGTAATCCACTTGCTGTACTAATTCCAGTGATTATGTGCAATCAATGGCATGAAGGAGTGCTACAAAAACGTAAGAAAGGAACCGCCAAAGTTGGAGCTACATCCCAGCATCGATTAAGAACGATAGGAAAAATCCTTTATACCATATGCAAAAGTGTAAAAAGAAACAAAGAGCTTATATAGCATATAGGGTTGGATAATGGACTCAACGAGAATGGCATATGTTATGTAATTAAGAGAACCATAAATATGTACCACCACAGTATGAAGGTCGATACAATTTGTGTAAGATTAGAGCCCCAAAGTCCCAGCTAAATGAGTGCTACCTGGCAGCAGGACCCATTGCACCAATACCTATGGAACCGCACAAAACCAATGCACCAGGAATGTCACTGCTGTCCTGCATGATAAACATATGAAGAACTGGCATCCGAGACTCTCCGATTATTTATAATATTTCCAATGATAGTATAATTAGCTCAACAGGCAAAACTCGGGTTGAATCAAGGCTAGAAAAAAAAAAAAGTGTCCGACCAGCTTGCCAAGAACCCATCGGGATGATTTATTGAGGGAAATACCTGGTGGCTCCTCTTCTAATGGGATGGCAACAGTTAAGAGAATATAACAAAGCCGAGGCCGACCATTGGCGGTGACTGTTCCCTGACAGTGCCAATGTAGACACAAGTGAAATAAACAGAAGCCCATAATTTTGGAGACCCTCTGTCCTGGGGGCTATTTCAGGCCACGTCTGTCAATGCACTAAGACCCTATAAAACTCTGGAGGACAACAGGTTTTTGGAAATAAAAACAGACTTTGGCAGCTTCTGGGGGGGGCATCCTGCAGCTCCTATTCACTTGGCTTCTCTGAGAATTCTTATGGAATAATTAATGAGGGGGGTGCAGGGTGCAAGGTACACAGTGCTACCGGAATGAGGATTTAGGAACAGCCTGGGGCCTAAGGGAGAGGGGAGTGAGAGAGCACAGTATGGTCTTGGATACAGCATAGATGTCTCAGGATCCCCCAGTCTAGATTTCCATGCACTCTCAGTCAGACGCTTCAGGTCAAGAGGGGCAGGTTTCTCTTCCCATTCACCCTTCACTCTTTTGTCCCACCATAGTCTCCCTGTTCTGCTCTTTTTGAGATATAACCTCCAATGACAGCATCTCCTTGCTTCCTTCATTAACATATGTTATTTGTTTCTAATGCCTGAAGTGAAGGATACTTATCTTGGCCCCGTATTCCAGCCAATAGCTTTCTTATTAAACATGGAAGCAGCCACGTATCATACCACAGTCACTTCTTAACCCAGGGGTTACAGTAGATTTGGCTTTGTCAAGTCTACTTTATTGTGGCACCCATATTGGATTTGTGATCCTATCCAAGACTCTAGTTAGTTGAGGCAACCATATTGGATTTGTGATCCTATACAAGACTCTGGTTAGTTGAAGGTTCATATCGGATCTGTGATCCTATACAAGACTCTGGTTTGTTGAGGCAGCCATATTCGATATGTGATCCTATACAAGCCTCTGGTTCATTGAGGCAGCCATATTGGATCTGTGATCCTAGTCAAGACTCTGGTTAGTTGAGGCAACCATGTTGTATCTGTGATCCTATGCAAGACTCTGGTTAGTTAAAGGGATGCTGTCATGGAAAAACATGTTTTTTTTCCAAAACACAACAGTCAATAGTGCTGATCCAGCAGACTTCTGCACTGAAATCCATTTCTCAAAAGAGCAAACAGATTTGTTTATATTCAATTTTGAAATCTGACATCGGGCTAGCCATTTTGTCAGTTTCCCAGCTGCCCCAGTCATGTGACTTGTGCCTGCACTTTAGGATGGAATTACTTTCTGGCAGGCTGTTATTTCTCCTACTTAATGTAACTGAATCAGTCTCAGTGGGACTTCGCTTTTACTATTAAGTGCTGTTCCTAGATCTTCCAGGGAGCTGTTATCTTGTGTTAGGGAGCTGCTATCTCGTTACCTTCCCATTGTTCTGTTGTTAGGCTGCTGGGGGGGGGGAGGTAGGGGGGAGATATCATTTCAACTTGCAGTAAAGCAGTAAAGAGTGACTGATGTTTATCAGAGCACAAGTCACATGACTGGAAGCAGCTGGGAAATTGACAATATGTCTAGCCCCATGTCAGATTTCAAAATTGAATATAACAAAATCTGTTTGCTCTTTTGAAAAATGGATTTCAGTGCAGAATTCTGCTGGAGCAGCACTATTAACTGATGCATTTTGAAAAAAACATCTTTTCCCATGACAGTATCCCTTTAAGGTAGCCATATTGGATTTGTGATATTATAAAAGACTATTAATACGACAACATATGTGATGATATACCATTTTTTTTACTAAAGTTAAAAAAGAGTAAAACCCCCTCTCTGTCTAGTTGCCGACCAATTATTAATACCACGTTGATTGCCAATATCTATATTGTTCCGTTCTTTAGTTTCTAATGATTGTGAATAATTTCAATAAATATTTAAAAAACCAATTGTCATTTGTTATTACGTGATGGTGTCTGAATCCAGAAGGTGATTACCCTGTTAGGTACTTTGTGCTGTTAAGTAATAATTATAAATTACTTATAGTATACTAAATTAAGTGAATATAAATTACTTAAACGATTTAAATTAATTGATTAAAGTGCTAGTGTAAATTTTATTCTAAATTCATGATTATAATAACAAAATAAATTAAATTAATAATTGTGCCTGCACAAGTCCGGGTAATAATATTAATATTAATTATACCTCTCTCTCTCTCTCTATAAAGTGATTTTGTAATTTAATTAGGGTGTACAAAACAAATCCCGTTTTTCAAACAGATATACCATTTTTTGTTTGTCTAACTCAGGGACTAATTACTTGCCACCTCAACAGTAAAATTAGGGGCCCTTAATAATAGAGCATAATAATAATAATAATAGAATCAAGGAGCAAATCTCTTAAAATTTGAATTAGAGGTTTTTAAAAAAAAATCTGCAAACTCAAATTTTTGCAAACTCAATTTTTAGGATTTATCAATTGAAAAAATCTGAAATTAGACATTTTCCAAAAAAGTTGCAAAATCAGATATTTTCAAGTTCACGTTGGCGTCTCACGTTGGAGTTTATCATTCAAATGTTATAAACACTGTAAAAAATTGATTGCCGTGTGATTTTTTTCACTAAAAAAAATTAGAATGGGGAAATGTATTTTTTGACAGTAAGCAAGTTTTTACAAAATCTGATTTTCACGGTGATCAAGGTTTTTTTCACTGCAAATGAATGCAAATGAGATTTTCCCGATTCAAGTTTTTTCCATAAGTATGTTAGTGTTTGAGAGAAAAAAAAACTTGATTCTGAAGAAAACTCAATCAAGTACATATTTTAAATTTTGGAAAAAAAACTTCTTAGGGCAGAGACACACAGGCAGATTCCTGGAGATTAGTCGCCTGGCGACAAATCTCCTCTTCTTCGGGGGGCGACTAATCTCCTCGAACTGCCTCCCCTGCCTTCCTGTCGGCTA
This sequence comes from Xenopus petersii, assembly GCA_038501925.1. Classification (NCBI taxonomy): domain Eukaryota; kingdom Metazoa; phylum Chordata; class Amphibia; order Anura; family Pipidae; genus Xenopus; species Xenopus petersii. The sequence goes on along the minus strand of CM076688.1, from coordinate 89,257,141 downwards.
GAATGAAAATCGCCCGAAGTTGCCTCACGAGGAAACTTCAGGTGACTTCGGAAAACTAAGCGCCGCGGAAGGCAGTTCCCCGAAGAAGAGGATCAGCCAGTGTGTCTCTGCCCTTAAAATAAGCCTGTTATGATTACACTGACAGCGATTTCACTTTCACCTGCATCAGAACACAGGTTCAAACATACGCTTGTGCAATCACATCTGTGTGTGTGTGGGGTTGTGTTTACTGAATATAAGAGCCTAAATTGGTCCACACTTGGTCACCCTCACACATTTCACTATCACACTATCCTCTGGTGTTAAACTTTACAAATAGGACTATGAAGATTTTCATTCATCCAGGTCATGGTATATCATTAAGTAATTCTAAAACAACTAGACTTGCTGAGTAATCATTGACGACGTTTCACTACTCATCCGAGCAGCTTCTTCAGTTCAACTGACTGGGGTGGGAAGTCCTCGGTATTTAAACTCTTCCAAAGATCACTCAGCAATAGGGATGCACCGAATCCACTTTTTTGGCCGAACCCCCGAATCCTTCAAGAAAGATTTGGCCGAATACTGAACCGAATCCGAACCCTAATTTGCATATGCAAATTAGGGGTGGGAAGGGGAAAACATTTTTTTGCTTCCTTGTTTTCTGACAAAAAGTCAAGCAATTTCCCTCCCGCCCATAATTTGCATATGCAAATTAGGATTCGGTTCGGCCAGGCAGAAGGATTCGGCCGAATCCGAATTCTGCTGAAAAAGGCCGAATCCCGAACCAAATCCTGGATTCGGTGCATCCCTACTCAGCAAGTCCAGTTGTTTTAGAATTACTTATACTAGATATTTAGAAATAGGCATCTTCTACTTTTTCTAAATATCTGTGGCCCTTTCCTGAGTCGCTTGATCTCAGAACATAATTTGCTGTTTCAAACATTAATTATTCGTACTCCGCTCTCTGACTGATTTCTCATTAGGAAGAGTTTAATTCAGTGTAAGGGACAGAGAGCAGGTGATTAGTGAGAGTTTATAACTGTAGCGAGGGGGATCTCACCTGTGTCCTTCTCAGCCAGAATCACCCCAAACACTTGAACATTCTTGCTACAGAAGCTGACGGGGCCTTGGAGGATGTTGGCAGCAATTAATCTGATACTTGAGCGTTTCCCCCCTTTGCAGACTTTTCAATTGACTGTTTTTTTCCCAAGGGAACAGCCTAGGAAATAATTGCACAGCGGTTGTAAAGGTCTGCTAGTCACAACCCAAAATAATAACTGTGTGACCTCTGGGGAGACTTCTCCTGTTGGCTGGGGGATCCCTGTGAGTTTGTGGGGCACATCCTGTGCACAATGCCCTCTTGGCATGGCTACATTGGGATAGAATGCACGGCATGCGTTTATGGCCGCACAAACTTCTCTTTCTTTATGTTGCATTGTTCTAAACATTTCCATATGAAACATCCCGAAAACTTTGTTTACTTATTTAAATGCACGTTGCAGCCCTGCTGATGCGAGAGCTGTTGCCATGGATATCCTGCAACAGGCTGATGTCATGGCCCTTTGTACAGCCAAGGGCTTTTCAGCTGAGAAGCTCTAACTCGGAGGCTATTTAAAATGCCAAGACAGTGGGCAATTCTCTTAAAGCATCCGAGAAGGCATAAAAGATGTGAATCGGATGGCACCATGAGGCTGCTGGGGGAAAAGTTTGGGCATGTCTGTATTGAGCAGGCTCCAAGAGCTTTGTAGTTCAACAATGGTACAAGTGATGGAAGTACAAGGGATTGGAAGCCAATTTAAACCAATGAATGCATAGGGAGGAAAAAAAAGTGAGTCAAGAAATTCACCATATCAATGGGAATGAATACACAGGTTTAATATAAAAATGGTTCCAGTTACAATGGCCTGGGGGAAAGGAAACTTCACCAGCAGCATAGCAGGGTTTATTCAGAATTCCTGATTCCCTACCTAGAGAGGTGGAAGAATGAGAGATTGGAGAGATGAAATAATGGGGTGTATAAAACCATTATAAATAATAGACAGTAGAGCCATCCAGTTGCCACCCCCACGGTGAGCCTAAGTTGGCACTGGTCCTCCCGGATTGACTCTCAGAATGTTCACAAAGGTTTGAACGTTATAGATGGGTGTCGTTTTTCAACCTAACCCTCTGTGTAATTTAAGATTCACCCCCTCCGTCGCTTGCTCTCTGGGCTCTGTAAATACTCAATCGCCTTGATATCTTTGTGTGGCTGGGGATGGATCTGCATGAGTCACCGCTTCTCCTGAGAATGTACAGTAACCAATTTTGGAGACAATGGAGCCAAAATATAAGTCACCCTGTGCCAGATGGAGTTGACATGCAGTTACCAATGACAGCGCAAATGGAATGCAATGCTGCTAATGAGTCATTATAAAAATATAGGCAGTGATAGGCAGGCTGGTGGTGGGATGAGCGTGCAGCAGTGATCAGTACACAAGCTGCAAGGGGTAGAAGTACTAGGAGAGTGACCCGGGCCACTATAGAACACTTAAGTCAAATATCTAAGAATCTCTGGCTCTGCAGGTACATTGTGTATGATATAGTCCCCCATGCACCCACAAATGCACAGGGAAAGGCCTAGGGTTGTCACCTGACCAGTATTTTACCGACCTGCCCGGTAAAAATGATGGCTAATCCCAATGATATTAATAGGAGAAAAAGACAAATATATTTTTTCCAGAAAAGGTGGCAATCCTAGAAAGGCAGTGTCCTACTCCTGATTTCCCTGTACAACACAAGGCCCCAGGGCCCAGCACCTAGTCATACCTTCCCATCTCTGACACTGTGCAAATATTTTCTAGTCCCGCTGGATTAATGCCGCTTGGAACTATAGAAATATATATATATATATATATATATATATATATATATATATATATATATATGAATGCAGTCCAGTAAAAATGATGGTTGTTCCCAATGTTATTAATAGGAAAAAAGATAAATATATAGGAAGGCCGGTATTTTTGGCAACCCAATCAGAAAGGTCCGCCTAAACCAGTAAACCCTCAAAGTATTGCTGCTCTGAGACCTCTGTCATAAAAAACACTGCATTTCTTTCCTTCTATTGTGTACACATGGGCTTCTGTATCAGACTTCCTGCCTTCAGCTTAAACCTCCTTGCCCCGGGCGTGAGCATGCTCAGTTTGCTCCTCTTCCCCCCGCCTTCTAAGCTGTAATCTGAGCCCAGAGCTATAAGTGAGCATGAAGAGATTTAGGCAGGATGTGATGTTAGACCAAGCTAATGTGGCAGCTGCTATGGTAAAACATTCTACAGAATGAATATAGCATTCAAGCTTGCGCTAATCAATTAAAATGCCTCCGTAGTTTTCCTTCTCCTTTAAGATTCTTTAACCTCCTGAATTCCAGTGTCTGCCCTTGAATGGCAAATAGTGGGACTTATTTACTGATGTCAGTACAGAATCAGTTTTTGATCAGTTTATTCCACGTAAATCTCAGCATGGCTTCCTAAACGGGAGATACAATTACATAATCACTTATAATAACATCTTTTTTTCTCTGTTTATTTCCCCTTAGGCCACTGGGAGTTAAATCCCTGCTTATTGTAGCTAAGCTATTTACTGGCACTATGGAAGCTTCCATAATTGCAGGCAGAGGTCGGGCCCCTATAACATTTGCACTGATGGAAGCCGCAGCTCTGTAGGATGTGGGCAGGCTTCTATAAACATCTATCCCAAAATAGGGCTCATAATGGTTCCCTTCTACAGTATATCCAGCACCCCTTCACTTTCATATAGTGCAATTGTGGCTTTAAAATAAAAGCTCAGCAATTTCATGCATGGGACTTGACCTGGAACTTATATTTAGTTCTGGCTGCACACATCAGCAGTTAAAAGGCGACGTAAGACCAAAAATAAAAATCTGCCTAATAGCTGAAATACTAAGCAACTATCCTAGATACAGTCATTCCATATTTCCACTGCTTTTAAGGTTATTTGTAAATGTAATTGCTATTGGAAGCTATTGAATGTACTATCTGTTTCCTGTCCTAACCATGCAAAACTGGAATTGGCCTATGATTTGTCCAGTCAATTTATTTACCTGTATGCATAAATTTAAGATTTGGCCAATCAACATCCAACGAGGAGGAGTAGAAAAATAGACAAAATTGTTTGGAGCCTGTTTAGAGTCAAAAGGGGATAAGTGGGGGAATGCAGCATTCCTGCTGTGTTACACACAGGGACCAATTGGAACTTTAGTATGGAAATTAATGTGGAAAATGCATCCAGAGTAGAAGGGAGGAGGAAAAGAAGATTAATATGTTTTGTAGGGAATCGGGAAGCCATTGGTGATATGTATATGAATAGTGGTCCTTGCATGCCACATAGAGCACAGTGTCAGCTATGAACATTCCTATACCTGTTATATTCTTCGGCTGTACTAAGCCCAATTCAGCAGGAACAGCCCATTAGTTAACTCAGTCTGTACAGAAAATACCACAACCATATGCCAGTATAGCTGAAATTGCACCCTTTATAGGGAACATCCAAATGACTGAGATGGGACAAAACAGACTTCTCTTGTCTATAAATAAAGTCCCATTGTGCATGGAAAAATTTAACCGAGCACCAGCATACCTATAATATACCTTACAGCTGGGATAGAAACCTTTCATATTTTTTGACTAATAAAAGAAAACATAATTATAAGCAACTTTGCGTTTTTAAGTTATTTGTATATGTATTGCTGTTGAAAGCAGTGTTTGTCTATCCCTTTCTGTTGTCTGCCCCAGTGACTCAGACTGTTGATACAATGTAAGACAAAGCAGCTGATTAAAAGACCTGTCTTTGTTGGGGAACTAAGACTTTTGCAACATTGTAAACAGGAGTAAGGCAAAAGATTTTTTCACAAATAACTTTAAGGGTAAGGCCACACTGGGCGTTTTGGGGGAGATTTGGTCTCCCCAAACACCTTCCCTGACTCTGCGCCAGCTAAAATGAAAATGCGTAAATTCGTTTTCCGAAGTCGCCCGAAGTTGGCCTAACCCTAAAAGCACTGAACATTTTTAATAAGTTTATATTGGAAAGTTGATTAGAATTATGTTTTCTTTTGTTAGGCAAATTTTTATTTTGGAGTTCACTTCAACACCATTAAACACATCATTACATAATTAGCAAAGAACTTTTCACTGGGTTATGTTTGTTCTGTGGCTCAGCAGTACATGACGGTGATACACTGCAGGTCTGCGAAACTACACCTGACACTTAACCTACTGTCAGACGGGGAAATTAGTTGCCCATGGACAAATCTCTTCTTCTGCAGGCGACTAATCTCCCCTTACTGCCTTCCTGTCGGGATCGCTTTGCATTTCCGAAGTCGCCTGAAGGTACGAATCACCGGCGGGAAGGCAGTACGCCCGCAGAGCTGGGCGACTAATCTCCCCATATACCACCACCCATATTCCAAACAACCCAAATAGCTCTCTTTATGTTGCTGACAAAACAAAAAGACTATTGGTGACTGTTCTTACCTTTCACATAATGACTTTCAAACAGTCATTTACTGATTTCAAAGGCCCCTCTTTCAGGGATGGGGGGGCGAGTGCAGCTGCATGCAACAGGTTTGAGGAATATACAGTAAATGTACAAAGGAAGAGGATAAAAATCACATCAAATGCATTATTAGGCTGTGAGCACACAGGCTGTTGTCAGTGGCTGTTGTCTGCCTGTGTATTTTTGCAGGCTGATAGAAGCAGATCTGCTCAGTGCCCCTGCTCCATTGATTTGAATCTGATCGTCCTGTGCGCGGTCACACACAGCGGAGCTGAAGCTGAGGTCAGTATTTGGGTTGACCTCGGCCTGTGTGTGACCACACACAGGCTGATTGAATTCAAATCAATGGAGCAGGGGCACTGAGCCAGCCTGCAGAAATACACAGCCTGTGTGCTCATAGCCTTAGTAGTAGCCTGCAAAAGCCTTGTCACTACTGTTCCCTTTGTAGCACTGTCCATGTGCAATGTATACCTCTTCCCCAGACACCACATTACACCTCCCTACACCTTCCATGTATTCCTCTTCAACCTTCTCATCCCAAATGCAGACACCTTTCATGTAAAGCTCTTCCTCATGTGCATTTCTATTGATCAAACCTTCCATGTCAAACCCTTCCCTCTTCCCCCAACCCCCATTTTTACCTCTTTCCCATCTTCCTCGTTACTCCTTTATACACTTTCCATGTTCCCTGTATTGCTCTTCAACTGCTCATCCCCCCCCCTGCGGATACCATTCATGTGAGTTCCTCATAACTCACCATATCATATAAACCTCCATACATACCTTTTCTCCTGCCACCGCATTACTCCTCCCTCCAGATTTCATGTATATCTCTTCTTCAACCTTTCCAAATACTCATTTCATGTATGACTCTTCTTCATTCTATGTACATTCCTCATAAATACGCCTTTGATGTAAACTTCTTTCCAAACCACCTAATTACTCTTTTCTATAACTTCTTTGTCCACCTTTGCTTGAAAAAAGTCCCCAAGAGGGACCGAAACGTTGGATAAGATGCTGTGACAATAAAATAAGCATTCATTCACTATCTAAGTAGTGTGCTGATCCTTCATCTTTATATACCACAATCATTAATATTGCACCTCGGATTACTGGAAGTCTGCAGGGCACTCTGGATATATATATATAGTCAGTATATATATATATATATATATATATATATATATATATATATATATATATATATATATTTATATGTGTGTACTGACTATTCTACAGTATGTATAAGAACTACCTTGTTTTATTCCAACATAAGAACTATAACAGCTCAGAAGAAGGGGGACATCGGGGGGGGGGGGGTTAGCAGCTACAGCTAATTGCCTGTGGTTTTTCTGAAGCCAGTCATTTGCACGATTGGTATTTACAGAAGGAAATTGGCAGTTACAGAAAAAGTAAGTCTAAACCTAGGGGAAAAAAAAGCTTAATTTTCCAGGCAAAGTGTACAGAAACATTTTGCCTTTAATAGACTTTTTCCCCGGCTCGACCGCAGCCAGAAAAAAGAATAAAAGCCGTACTATTTCCATAACTCTCTCTAAATGAGAAGCCAGCAGAGTCAACACTGCTAAGTGCCAGGGGTGGGAAAACAGAAGATTAGGTTCCATTGTCAGTCTGGCTTTCTCATATAAATCTGGGCTCTTTGGGTTTTTATGCAGGGAATCTATGGAGACACAATACAAACAGGGACATTCTTATGAACCAGGAGAGTTCCCCGGATCTGCCTCCCCCCATTTCAGTTCTCAGGGTGATGATAAACTTCACTCTCAGAGCTTATTCAAGATAACGCAGTGTGTACTAATGCAGCAACATTGCCAAAAGCAGGATTAATGTGGAATAAACAGAGATACGAGCTAGTTCCTCAGCTCCACATGTATAAGCCTGGGAAATGCAAAGATGGCATGACTTGGGTTACTGGCAGGTGTATAAATTAAGGCACAATATTTGCTTCCAGGGCACAGAAAGGGCTGAGTGCCAGTTACCAGTTCATTTCTAAGACTAAAGCAAGGAAATGTGTCCCATCCAAAAAGGGCTCATTCTGTAACTGACTGTCTGTATAAGCTCTTCATTTACCAGGGCAAAACATCAATAAGCTCAGCAGATGTAGGGGGAAAGTTTCCCCCGGATGCAGGGTGGGATATATTTCCTGACAGTTTACATTAGGCTGTTTTAAGAGGTTTTTAAAGCTCAGGCCCCAGCGCCAGTGAAAGGGAGGTGAGTCTTAAAAAGGAGGTGTTACCTATATTCTGCACCACCCCAACATCTAATTCTATGTATGGATCTCATATTTACATGCGTTGGATTCCATTGTTTTAGATCAGCAAGATGCAAGAAACCCCATCTAAGGTTGTCACCAGTTCTGATTTCAAAGGTGCAATGGGTCACCAGTGTACTAAAAGTATTAACTCCATTAGCCTTGTACTTAGACCTTGTCACTTAGAACCCTTCCCTAAACAATTCATTGTATCTGCTTCTTTAAAGAGATATCTATCCCTGGATACCCTTCTGTTTTCTGGGAAGACCTATTGTTGAACAGGCCTCCATGGGTTGCTTGGAGCTGTAGTGCAACTGTCGGCAGAGGTTGGGTATGCACACACACAATGCGCTGGTAGACTGTTTTCTTTCTCTAATGACAATACATGGCTGAGAGACCACATCGCACAATGCATAGGAATTAGCACTGAGCAAACACTGTGCTCTAACAGGTGGCACTCGGATAATGCGGCTTTATTGGGAGTATTTGCCAAACTATCAGTAGATGTGAGTGACATTTCCCAGCCTCACACAGTTTATATTACAGGATATAGTAATAGTGTTATCAGACACCCAGAGTAATCAGAACAGGCTCACTTGGCCTGGGGGTGGCAAGTTTGGCTGCAGTGCAGAATTAATATGCAGTCTGTGCAGTATACTAGGCTTGGTTCAGCAGCTCTCTCTTAATGCAGAGATAGGTGCCACCGCCAACCTGGTACAGACCAAGAGTATCCACCATAGCTAAGTGGGGGGAAGTTGGTAGTAACCCTTTAGTGACCATCTGGGTTTTATTGCCGCAAATTTAAAGACCTGCCTTCAGCCCCTAACACTGTGACACCTGCTGAAATCTCACTATGCACCAAAGATAGTGGAAAGGAAGGAAAACTTCTGTAGAGGCAAAGTATGAACCTCTGACTCTGTAAAAAGGCTGTATGAATAAGGAAGGTTGTGGCCAATGGAAGCCTAGGCATGGCTGTCACTGCAAGCTGAGCCAGTAACACTTTTATAGGAGCTGCTGGACAATAAAGCAAGAAATATACAGAGATATACTGTCCCTTTAAAGTTGGAAGCTATCTATTTTTTAGGAAATGTTTGCCCTTTAAACAGCGGAATATGATCCCTTTCTCAGTCCCTGTGAGCCAATAGTGTTTTTTTTATGTCTCAAACTTTCTGCTTTGTCATTAAAGCAGCCGCTCCTTCCCATATTTTCTTTGGCTGTGACTTGGGGCCACTGCCTTGGTGTGGTCAGATGTCTCACTGCTTACACTTGCATACTCACCCAAACCTGCACAGGGGTTAATAGAGGGTCAGTTGATCCTTAAAACTCATGCCCTATAAGTGAGACCAGTGGAGACTTATGCCTGACTCTCTGCATGTATCTTCGCACCAGAGCACAGACACGACAGGCGTACCACAACCCCATACATAGTGCTGGACCCTAATAAACAAAAACAACAAAAACATGGTGATTTGTGCCCAGTTTTTGATCTTAGCACATTGTCCTAGACCCTGAGCCCTACAGTTTCTAGATAAAGTGCAACTTAATGAACAGAAAAAAATGAAGCCCAATTGCAAATCCAATAGGCTTGTGCTCAAGTAACGCTTTACAGCTCACAATCCGTGTCAGCATGGCACGTTACATTCTGTTTTACAATACAATCATATGATTGCGCAAGCTCTGAGGTTTTTAGGCCAATCAGGATCAGTAAATGCTACTCTAACACTACTGGGCCAATTAAAAAGAAAGTTCAAAGGGCGAAGGAGGTTTAAGGTGTAAGGGGTAGATGTAGTTATGGGCAGACCAAAGAAGACCTTAAAGGGTAAGTTCACCTTTACATTAAAATTCAATGTGTTACAGATGGACCTATTCTAAAGAATTTACTCTTTGTATAAAGCAAAGTTATGGAACTGATTATGGAACTGAACTGATTAATTAAGAGGTGGAAAGTTGTTGACTTGGTCACCCACCTAACATATGACTTGTTGTCACTGGTAAGGGCTGGTAAGGGATAATCCAGTCTTCCTGTGGAAGAGGAGGGGCCCAAAGATAAAAAGAAGCAAATATGGAGCTGCATAGTGGGTGCATTGTGGGTGTGGTTTGCAGGGTGTGCATGGGGTTGGGATTAGCATGGGCAACAATTATATATACATATGATCAACACTATAGTGTCACAAGACTAGGGCTACCATTCCAGACACCACACTACCTCTTTAAGAAAGCTTAGCTATAACACACACACACACACACATCTTGATAAGCACTACAGAAGCACTGTTTAACGTGTTAGATTATACTTACAGTATATAATTATTACCCTAGCGGACTCAAGTTTCTTCTTCTAAACTTCTGCTCCCCAGTCTAGACGAATTGGCGGGGTGAACTGTTTTATCTGGCTAAACTTCCCCAGCTCCGCGGAGGGATTCTGAGTGAATGAACCATTATCTGCTCGAGTATATTAAGCAATCAGGGAGTAAGTATGAAAGCAAACTTTTTCATTGCATTTTCTATCTCTTATTACTTTCCTGCAAAGCTTTTATTAAACTGTCGATCAATCAGAGGGGGATGAATATTACTTATAGAAGAAGCAGAAAAGCCAGTTTCTGGGGTACGTAAACATGGTGAACATAAATGAACAGTACTTTAATGACCTATCAGATGCTTTCTTTCATCAATGTAAGTGTCCTACACGGATGAAAGATAATTGCTGATTGGTTACTATAGAATGCATCACTAGAAAAAATGTGCACCCTTGTTGGTGAAGAATCCCCACGGTGCTCGTGCATACCCAACCTCACATCTGCAAGTGCCATATTCACTATATGTATAATATTTATATAGTATAATAATCAATGAATACACTTTTCTACTGTCTACTGAAGCAGTAGGGGTTGTGGGGAAACATTATGGAGCTATCAGTACTTTCCTTGCTCTCCCCAGTACAATATTTAAGATTAAGGACCACCTACAGTAAGTGGAATCATGTTGGTTCTGTATTAAGAGAGTCAGACCCCATTATAGGAAAGGCTATATCTGCTGCTAAATACATCCATAGTTTCACATGGTATATTGTCTGTGCTCTTTAGAAAAGGAAACCTGCTCCTCGGGTTCATTTATTATTGCCCTAGGCTGTTTTCTTGCAACTTCACTCCCTTCCCAACTGGTGCAGTGACCCAAGACCAGCTGTGTAACTAGTGGGGATGACAGGGTGTGCAACTGCACCAGGATCCAACACCCCTGTAAGGCCAGGTACCCTAGTGGGCCAAAGTTTAGCAAGGGATACAGGGAATATATGTAGGTGAGTACAACAGGCAATACATAAAGGAATGTATGCAGCAGCATATGAATAGTTACCCTTTAAAATTCTAAGAACAAGTTTCAGCTACAAATAGGCTGAAAGGATAACCAGACCCATTTTTCCCATGCAGTGTAGTGAATGTTATAGACTAGCAGGATCTATGGATTGTTAGCCTACACAAGGCGTGTTTATTTACACTCACACAAAACACCAGGTTTTATTTTAGGCCTCTGATAGATACAGCTCAGTGCCTCATGTCTTCCAAACAGACATCATATGAACTTTTTCACTGTGTAAAGGTGGCGATAGAGCTGTAACAATTAACTTTTCTGCGACTCACCCTGGGTGAGTTTCCCATAAGAATGATTTGTTCAGGATAAGTATAAAAGCAGAGGATAGTTCAGTGGCATGGAGTATGGATAGTCAAGCCAACACTAGAAGGAACTTGGCTCTTAAATATGTTTGCTTCATTGGAAGGCCACTACATGTAGCCAAAATAAGAATTTAGATAATCTGTAGGATACACAACATCCTCATCTAATAGAACCTCAAAGCTATGGTAAGTGTATTGCTTGGTGAAATGGAGGCTTTAAACTAAATGGCTTCTCATGTCTAGGGAAGACCTCAACTGTGCTTAACCATTTAGCACTTTTTTTTAGTAAGACACCTCACCCAGTTACATGGTATCTGGCAAACTGAATAATAAAGGGAAAACAAAGTAGTTAAGTAATAAGACTTAGAGTGACCCCAGAAAATAGTAGATTTAGAGAATGGTGGCTCTTACCTAGAACCCACAGTAAAGGCCATTCACAGATCCATTATATTGACCTGAACTGGACACCCAAGTGGTGGATACAACTGGGCAGATGTGAATCTTGCGGACTTAAGGTGGCCATACACAGGCAGATTTAAGCTGCCGATATTGGTCCTTTAGACTGATTCGGCAGCTTATTTGCCCATGTATGGTGCATTCCAACAGGCCTTCCCAATCAATATCTGGCCAAAAATCAGCCAGATATTGATCGGGTAGGTTTGATTGTCCTTTGCGATCGTGGACTGTATCGGCTACTTGATGCGTTCCTCATCCTGTTGGTGCCTATTGCCATAGTTGTAATTATATTGTTTTGCCCTAAGGACAAACGATCAGATAAGCCCAAGCTAGCCCTGCCTATCGGGGATCCGCTCGATTGGCAACCTCGCCAAACCAGTGTATCTTATAGTGTACCACCTTAACACAGAGCTGTTGCCATGAAATCAGATGATTAGATACAGGGAAGGGACTGTTTTGTCCCATACACAAGTCTGGCAATGTGCTCAAGAAAAGCTCAGCACGTTTTTGGGGTTGACATGAACATATTTTGTTAAATAGTGTTGGTATCCCTTTAAAGGAGAATGAAAGGTACCAAAACAGTTTATTGTCAATAGATTGTCAATAGATAGATCTACAATAGTGCAAGCTATAACACTCTTTTTTCTGTAGAATGCTTTACCATACCTGAGTAAACTGCTCTAGAAACTCTCTCTGTTTGTTTAGGATAGCAGCTGCCATATTTGCTTGATGTGACATCACTTCCAGCCTGAGTTTCCCTGCTCAGTCATAGCTCTGGGCTCAGATTATAGCAGGGAGGGGAGGAGGGAGGGGGTGATGAACAACTGAGCATGCTCAAGCCCTAGCCTTGGAGTTTAAAGATGAAAACAGGAAGTCTGATACAGAAGCACATGTATACACAATAGAAGGAAATAAATGATTTGTTTCTTTTGATCGAGGACTCAGAGCAGCATTACTTTGAGGGTTTACTGGTGTATTTATATAGACCTTTCTGATATATAACCTTCTCCTTTAAGACAATGGGTGCATGTTGTGTTGTGTACAAAAAACAAGGGATTTCTGATGTAATTGGAATTCCAGCTAACAAGCATAATACAGCAGCCAACTCCTTTGAACCAGCAGTTACCCTTACATAATCACTGCTGAGCAGTGTCAGATTATTTCCCTGTTCCTGCTTAAATATTAATCCTTGTACAACAGCCGTCCTGAACGTGTGCGCTAATGAATTGGATGCAGTCTTTTAGGCAAATGTATAAATCCCTAGGGTAACCAATGGGTAGTAGCAGCCAACTAACCCCACTGTAAGGCTGTGTGCCCATAAACAGCTTGTAGCAAGGGACTACATCCATTAATGGCAGCATCTACCACAGCTGGGCCAAGAAGCTTTGGCACCCAAGGCAAGGGTGGCAATCTGTCCCTAGTTGTGCTACTGCCACAGCATTATCCTATAAAGCAGAGGACCCTGTAGTTGTAGGGCATTACTAATGCGACTGTAGGGGAACTGGGGGAATGCAATGGTTCCTCAAATGAGTCTACAATATTTCATTATGTTCTTCTACCAAGTCTACATCGGCCAGTTTTTGGAAACAGCGTTGGACTGGCCTCAGACTCCCTTTACAGAGCCGGTGCTCCTGACGGTGCCTCTCCCCCCCCCGTCCAATTACTTAAACATTATGCACATGAAGTAGGTACGTGACTGGGGAGGTTTGTGACTGGGGAGGGGGGCCCTTGGGGGGAGGAGTGCGGGGGCCCCGATGTGGCAGCTCCAGTGGGCCCTGACCCCCCCAGTCCGACCCTATTTGGAGATCCCACTGATCAACACACAGGCCCCTGGGACTTCTGCTCTGGGTGTTGCACTCCCTGGTAGGCACTGACAAACCAGAGGTCTGGGTCTGAGGAAGCTGCTGATAGAATCCAACAGACCAGTAGATTAACTAGATGTTACTGGGCCCCACAGCAAATTAGGGCCCCAACATATTCAGAGTTTTGCCAATTTAAGTTGAAATCGCTCATTAATTTGGGCTTCATGGGGCCCCCTATACCTCCTGGGCCCCCCTGCAGCCACAGGGTCTGCTTCCTCTGTAGTAATACGCAATATGTTGGCGCTATATGAATACATGTTAATAATAATAATAATAATAAATAGTAATGCCCCTGCAACAGCCTAAAAGCGATAGCCGTGCTGAATGACTTGGAAGGAGACAATCCCACACTTATTTTCTCTGCTTTTTCTTTTAGGGCAATAGTTGTGTTTATTAAAGGCTGATAAGAACAGTGTGTTTGCTAAAGGCCAGCTAAACATGCAATGACTGATCCGGCTCCTGCTGCTTTATATTTATATATTCTCTTTCATTCAGCGTGTGATTGTGAATCACAAACACAAATATGGTGCCATGCACTGTACACTCACGTAATGCATTGTAAGGAAGCGCACCTTATTGTCTGGCAATGTCTCGTTAATTAGTCTTATTGCTTATTAGTTAAAGGCAGAGAATGCCATCAGTACACAATGGAGGGATTAAGGGGCCTTTTGTAATCGGACAAACCCCCCACACTAGAGCAACAATAGCTGTTAGCATCACATCAGCATTTTGAAGGGTAGGTTAGATAAACACAAGTGGGCTGCACAATAGACTTTTTTTAGCAGGGTTAAGTTTTAAAGTTGCTAAACAGTAGCAAAGATTCAACCTTTTGCTCAAATATTTACTGGTTTGAGCTCCTGGATCAACCTCTTACTATGAGCAACTTTGAATTTTACGGTATCTCCTGTTACAAGTAGGGTTGCCACCTGGCCGGTATTTTAGTTTTAGTTTAGGCCCAATCTTATTAATAGGGGAAATCCATAAAACTATTGGAAGGCTGGTATTTTTTTCAAGAAAAGGTGGGACCCTAGTTACAAGGCATCCGTCCATTTTTTAAAACTACCTTCTGTATCTACCAGCACAAGTGTTTTTTGGAGAGAATGTCACAATCCACCATTCTTTGTATACGAATCAGATAGGGCACATGATTCGATTTGGGCACTTTCCCTATTGTGGGTGCAAATCCTCTGACATCACTCTCCACTGTCCTATATATGAATGGACTAAAAGCGCTATAACCAGTGATTTGGGTAATCCTTAGGCCGATGACAAATCCCCTCTTCCTTGGGGCAACTAATCTCCCCGAACTGCCTTCCCACCGGCTAGAATGAAAATCGCCAGCGGGAGGACACTCGGAGCAATTTGTTTTCCAAAGTCGCCCGAAGTTGCCTCACAAGGAAACTTCAGGCAACTTTGGAAAACAAATCGCTCCAAGTGCCAAGGCAGGGAATGCAGTTCAGGGAGATTATTTTCCCCAAAAGACGAGGGGATTTGTCGCCGGGCGACTTATCTCCCCGAATCTGCCCATGAGTCTCTACCCTTAGGAGACAGTGGAAAAAATATCAAGCAAAATACCCCAAATCAGCCCACATGGTCCTATCCACAGAGGAAACTACCATTCTCTGGATCCCATGGCATGCCCTTGTGTGATCAGGGCCGCCATCAGAATTAGCGGGCCCCATACAACAACATTTGCTGGGCCCCCCCTACAAGTAAAAAAATATTGGTGGCTAGGGCCCCTAAAGTTACAAAAATACCCATTGGTGGCCAGAGCTCCCCTACAAGTTAAAAAAAAAACCATTGTTGGCCAGCCCCCCCACCACAAGTTAAAAAAAAAGTTTAAAAAAAAGCATTGATGGGCAGGGCAATTAGGGTAATGCCACACTGGGCGTTTTGGGGAGATTTGGTCGCCTTGTGACTAATTGTCTCATCTTTGCGGCGACCAATCTCCCCAAAGCCTTCCCTGACTCTGCGCCGGCTAAATTGAAAAAACGCCCACGCTAATCAAACGCGGCGATTCGTTTTCCGAAGTCGTCCGAAGTAACCGCGTTTTTTTATTTTAGCCGGCGCAGAGTCAGGGAAAGCATTTGGGGAGATTGGTCGCCACAAACACGAGGTAATTAAGTAAATCTCCCTAAAACGCCCAGTGTGGCCTTACCCTTAAAGGGCACCAATCATGACCAAAATCATTTCCTAAGTAAATACACTATGTGAGATTTGAAGAAATCTGATTTTTAAAACAGTTAGAATTGTTTGTATAATGTAAATGATCAGCTCACTATACCTTCTGCAAGATCTCCCCTATCTCCACTGCAGTTCTAGCTGAGGCAGCCATCTTGGATTTTACTGGCTCCTCCTACCTATATCTTCCCAGCCAACTGTAGCTCTGGAATCTCGCACATGCTCAGTTCAAATTCCTTGTTTGCTTATCAACCCTCTAAGCTATTTTCAAATCAGCCAAACCTGTGTGTTAGCTGCTGTACAGTAGTGCTGCCACCTGCTGGAAGTTAGCAGGTGGCAGCACTTCTAGTGGATACTTCTAGTGGAGGAGTTTACTAAAACAAGGCATTCTGGGTAGAATACTCAAAGCAGTGTTACAAACTGAGCATGCTCCTGAAATTTGCACACTAGAGTCTCTGTTAGAGTCTCAATATGGCCTCCCTCAGTGAAAGAACCCATTTGACAAAGTAAGGGATTTTTTTAAAACCTGCAGTTTTTTCAAAAAACTATATATGTAGTTTGATTAAACGTGTTTAGCTTGTACTGGTCAGATTGTTAATATGTGTTTTATTTTGGCTGTGATAGGTGCCCTTTAAAGTAAAA
The DNA here is from genome assembly GCA_038501925.1 of Xenopus petersii. Classification (NCBI taxonomy): domain Eukaryota; kingdom Metazoa; phylum Chordata; class Amphibia; order Anura; family Pipidae; genus Xenopus; species Xenopus petersii. The sequence goes on along the minus strand of CM076688.1, from coordinate 89,240,529 downwards.
AAATATAGAACAAATGCATAATGGAAGAAAAAAAAAAAAGACCATTGATGTTCAGTGGAACCTTTCTCTGCTCATTGGTACGGCTCTGGCTCCTACTTCAGCCCAGTTAATCCATGATGTTAAATCCTTAATATTTAGAATCCACTGGGCCTGAGACAATTGTCCAGCCCTGTGTGTGATGCCTACTATTAAGTGATAAAACCAGGGAAATCATGAAAATTATTTTTCTTCTTACACTTTCTTAAGCAAATATAAGCGGTTTCAGTCAGTTCATGCATAGGAAGGGTCTTACTGTAAGTGTGTATATTGGGCGACTTTCTTTTGTTTTCCAAAGCAAGAAACAAAAATGAAAAGTGTCACTGGTTTCAGGAAAGCCTGTTTTTTATTGGTGGTTTGACATCTCCCAGTGGAGCGCTCACCAAGCAACAAGTACAGTTCTGTTGATATATAAGTCAGGGAACATCAGTTTTTCTGGAACGTTTCATAGATAAGGGCAATATGATGAAGTAGCTGTGCAACAGGAGTGTATGACTGCATCCTCGACCCACACGTGTGGCCCATTCCTACTTCAACTACAGGGCAGGTGATGGGCCCAAGGGTGCAGTCAGCCAGGGGTAATTCCACTACCTTATTAGGCCACCTCTCCCCTTCAACTCCATGCAGCCACAGTGTCTACTACCCCTGTACTTACACCACTGTGTGCAAACATAAAAATAACAAATCTATCAGTCCAGTCAATTCACTGAACACAATTTCAGATAGGATCCTGTCCATTAAAAACATTCAAAGCAGTCTGGCAGCAGCCAACAAACCCCTGTTAGTGTGCACAGGACAATGTCCCACTGATTCTACCTTCCTGCTGACTGACTGTTACTACAATATCTCCATATATCTGTAACCTTGTTATGAGCTACAGGGTTCCAGCCTGAAGGCCAGGTAGAGTGAGATTTAGGGTGAGTGCTTATTTGTGCCCTGGGTACCCCTGGAACTATAACAGGGTGACTGTTACCCCAATCTTTCTATATATCTGTAACCTTGTTATAATGAGCTAAGGAGAAGGGAATGGAGTTGCTGATCCAATGTTGATCCAATGTAGAGCGTTTTAACCACAGAGGTCTGGTGAAATCTATTAATAGGCACAATATATTAGGAGAAGTGGATTTATTTGGCACTTCCTACATGGTGCTCATATGACACAGTACAGGAAATGAGTAACTCCTATCAGATTCACTAGACTTTGCGGGGCCAAACTAGGACCTTTTTACAAATATTTATAATGATTTAAACACTCTGTTCCATAAAGAACATATCTTTATTATATGGGTTTACTGAGGATCCCTGGCAATGATCTCAGGAGGACAGCACTTTCTGATACACCTTGTATATATTGATTTCTTTCTGACCAAAGCTGATATTTGCTAATGAAGAATGTTAGTGTCAATTCATTTGAAATGGAAACAAATCAAGGGGCAATATTAGAAAAAGCAAGGGTATTAAATTCATGGAATGGCATTCTAACAAATGTGGGGCTGCCCATAATATCGATCATGTCACCCTCATAATCAAGAACAAAGTAGGTTTATGATTAGGGCAAAAAGGTTAGGGACCTAAATATCTGCGGCGGCCATATAAAGTGCAAAGGAAATGAAACGATATTAAAGAACCACTAGAAATGGGGGGGGGCACCATTTTCAGGGACCAATTCTGTAACGCTAACCTAAAAAAAACCCAAAATCAGAAATAAAAATGAGAGTGGGTAAGCTTAGCATAATACAAAAAAACCCTCTGGGAACCAGCCTCTTATAGTTTAATTCCTGAGCAGGGGGGCAGGAGGCAGATTTACATGGCACAAAGCAGTGTTAGGTCACAAGAGAATGCAACTCAGTACAGCAGAGCACACGGCCTTTTCTACTTATCAAATAACAGGCTTTCTTATTAGTCCAGGCCCAAGTTCTGCCTCATTGTGCTGCAGATAAACATCTCCTACTGTTAATATGCCCTGGGCTGCAGGCTCACATTCTGTGACTTGTTTTCCTTAGGTTTATTTTTGGTTATTTGTAACCCATTTCATCAAACCCCCCCCCCCCTTTCCCTGGTCATAGAAAGGGCAAGAATCCTGTGTTTGGCAAGTGATAAATCAGAGAGGGTTTCTATACACTTACCTCTAATCTGGGGCCCAGGTCAACCTATTCATCTTCCTTTGGAGACACAGTTAAAGAGCAATTTGCTGTTGATGGCGAGGGGCTGGGGGGGATCTGACTGTATAGAGTTCACAGACCTTCAGGGTATCTGTTCTGTATAAAGTATTAAGAAGCAAGGGAGGACAGAAAGCGAGTGACTGTCCCTTATCTACAACTGTAATCATGTTTAATATATCCCGGTGTAGAAGCAAGGACAGTCCCCCAGTTCCCGTCATGCCCTATTTACTTACTCCACTGCATGTGCCTGTGCTTGGGCAGATACAATTGTTTCGGGTGCAGACAGGACAGTAGGCTAATGTCAGCTTATTGGCTGATTCTTACCCTGTGTATTTCAACAGGCCCATTTTCATCCCTGTTTGTGTGGCATTAACATTAGTGTTCTCATATTGCCCTCCAGGCACCCTATAACTATCTACTATTACAGTATCTACTATTATACATACATCTACTATTATATCTAATTTCCCCTACTTTGCTATGTGTGGAAATCTGGAAAATAGTTTTAGATATTCAAGTACACACAGGGCTGGATTTCAGAGGCGGGCACCCCTTGGCCGCATAGGGTTGCCACCTTTGCTGATGGCTAAACCCAAACACTGGGAGCGGAAGCACATTGGGGGTGGGGCAGTGATGTAGGAACAGACATGATGACATCAGAGGTGGGCACAATAATGTTGTTGGAGTTCTGACACCAGGACGAGGCTATTTATTTATACATCTAGGGCCCTCTTTCATAATCATTGGTCCCCAGATGTTGCAGAAATATACATTTCAGAATGCCTTGACCTCTGATTCTATGTTGTAGGATGCTGTCCATCAACATCTGGGGACCCAATGTGAAGTAATGCCCTAGGGACTGGTCATACAGACTTTAGGGGTCATTTAAAGGAACAGTAAAACCAAAAAATCAAAGTGTTTTAAAGTAATGAAAATATCATGCTTCAGAAACACTACTATAGATCATATAAACAAGCTGCTGTGTAGCAATGGCTGAAATTGAAAAAAAGACTATATGGCACAGGTTAAATAGTGGATAACAGATAACACCATTATGTTCTACAGAGCTCATCTGCTGTGTAACCTGAGCCTTTTCTCCTTTGACGAGACGCCTGCTTACCTGCCCACCCCACATGCAGGTTCATCTTGGAGTACAGTGACCTATAGCAAAGTGCAAAATCTTTCTGGATTGCTCCAGTTTTTGCACTTTGCATCCTGCATGTAGAGAATGATCCCTAATGTCTCCCTTTGAAGCTGTGCAGAGGTTACCCCCCCCCCCCCATCAAACCTCCATGGTGTAACTGTCAGCACTGAACCGTAGTCAATAAATCAGTTTATGTGTTTTATCTGAGAACTTGATAAAGGAGCGCAGGAACAGAGAGGAAGGCGGCAATTAGTGCTAGCAACAGCCGAAATCTAGCATGTCCTTGTCAAGCCCCCCAATCACAGCCATCACCCACCACATTCCAGGCCTGGTGAGGGTTACAGGGCCTTGTGGCTGGTTTGGTTAATAATCTGTAAGGTAAATATGAAAGGTTTCAACTCAAGCCTTGTCCCATACCATCCCACTGACAACTAGACAGCCTTTTGTCTTCTGCTGCCCAAGTCTGGATCTTCTATTCCCACCAAAAGGGGAAGCAAATGGAGTGATACTTCCTAAATTTGTACATTTTAGCAATGAGGTGCTTCATGATCCTTCTAAGAAAAAACATTTACAGCAGCCCTCTGCAACAAGAGGAACCCAGAGGCAAAAATCTGCTTGTGCTTAACTTGTCCTTTAATTGTGTGCGGTAAATCCAGGCTGAGCCAGCACCACAGATTTCTGATTTACAAGAGTTTCGTCGATCCTAGTAAAGTGTTATGCAACCCTTGCAGTGAATCGCAAACAAGTAAGTCTCGTTCTACGGGGGCAGAGATCCTCACTGACAGACCTTTTATCTACCTTGGAGGTGATCCAGATGCAGTGAGGTCATACTCATGGAGGCTTAGCTTTCCAAGCAACAACAATGAGCGTGCCAGTTCTTATCACATACAAATGTCATGGCAATGTAATCATAATAATCACAGTGTTTTAGTCTGATACCATAATTGTTATAGTTTATAGGAAAACTCGAACTGGAACTGTTTTTTGCTCAATGATAGGAAATAGAATTTCCAATAGACATTAACAAAATACTATGCCTTTAGGACAGAGACACACATGGAGATTCCGGGGAGATTTATTCACCCGGCGACAAATTGCCTCTTCTTCGGGCTACTAATCGGCTCTACTTCGGGCAACTTATCTCCCTGAACTGCCTTCCTACCTGCTAGAATCTAAATCACCGGCAGGATGGTCCTTGGAGCACTTCGTTTTCCGAAGTCACCCAAAGTTGCCTCAAGAGGAAACTTCAGGCAACTTCGGAGAACTAAGCGCCCCGAGTGCCATCCCGCTGGTGATTTAAATTCTAGCGGACGGGAAGGCAGTTTGGGGAGAAAAGTCACCCAAAGAAGAGGCGTTTTGTCGCAGGGCAACTAATCTCCCCAAGTCTCTGCCCTTAGAATTGATGCCATATATAATTGCCCTGAACTTGTGTAGGCCTGCTAGATGTGCTAGATATAAGGGCTCATTAATGAAGTTGAAGCAACGTGCAAAGTAAAAAAAACGAAACAGCCTAAATGAATGGTTGCAGGTTTCTGCACTCTATTTTAGAGCAGGGCCTGGTTTAGACCATTTTGGTGGGGGCATGGGGTGCCCTATAATGTGTGTTGCTAGCTGGCAGTGGCAGGCCATGGGGGCTCTTGTACTGGCAAATTATACCTACCCTTCGTGCTCTTCAGCTCTAAACCTGCTTGTTGCCCTCTCTCCTTTGGCCCATTGGCACTGTCTGCCCCCAGTGCATTTCACCACATTTGCAACACAGTGGCACCCAAGAATTTTATGATTGCGGGTGCAGTTGATTTAACAGGGCTTGTTTTGTCACACTGCTATGTATAACTGCCCTGGTGCAAATGAACACCTATGTTAGTAAATAAGCACTTGGGTATACGCTATCTATTGGCATATTTTAAAAACAAGGGCACAACAAGCTATCCGAATGCAACAATGTCCCTTGGGTAGTACACACTGATCACTTTCCATAACAATATATGAGCAGTATGGGGCCCATGGCACTCAGAAGTAATTATAATCACGGATGTTGCACTGCCCTAAATCAATAACACAAAAGTACCAAGAAAAGAGGGATTTTAGGTAAGAGAAACAAAGGTTCTTCTTATTGCCCCCAAAATCTCTTCTTATCTCTGTCCTTTGAAGTCTTTGGATACAGACCCTTCCTCCCCACGTATGTAAGTGTGACATGAGCAATTTATGTATGAAAGGTTTTAGTGCGAGCTGACAGGGACCTCATGTGAAGGAGGTGATTGCTGTGCCTTTTTAAAGCTGCTGCCTGGAAATACTTGTGCTGTCAGCTTGGGTTTGTACTAGAGGAGCCCAGAAACTCATCAGTGGCACTGTCACATCTTCTGCTGACATGGCCAAAGGCAACCAATGACTCAAGGGGAAAGTTGCCATCTCCATGGGTAATTATGCACTGGTAATACTGGCTTTGTATCATATATAGTCAATACATGGTTGATAAAGGACTAATATATGGGCGGCCAGCATGGGACTTGCTGGGGTGTTGCTAGGGATTCTAACAATGTAAGGGTCAAAGCACAACTCACTGCCCCTATTTAGGCCACCACTTGCCTCCAGGTGTCCTGGCTGTAGGGTAAAGGTTCATCGAGAGGGGAAAGGTGGAGCTGTATGAGCTGCATGCACTTGATTCTCCCTTTCTCTGGAAAGGGCACACCTTAATGTATAAGAAACTTGCAGCCTATTTTAATCACGTCTCACATTAAGGGGCAGATTTATCAAGGGTCAAATTTTTTTTTATGGTCAAAACTGGCAAATTTGACTAGGGAGTTATCCATTCGAATTAGATTTTTGACATATATCATACTCTGGCCCTTTAAGAATTGGAATTTGACTATTTGCCACCAGGTCTGGACAGAGAATCAAAATAGGCCCTGGCATTTCAGGCACACAGAGGCCCAAACAGCCCCCACCAGCCCACTAAATATTGACTGTCTAAAGCACCTTATAGCAGCCCCTTTGGCATTTGCCAAAACCCACAGATTGCCAGTCCAGGCCTGTTTGCCACCTAAAACCTGCTGAATTACTGTTTATGTCAATGGAAGAGGTGCAGGGTCAATTTGGAGATGACATTCGAGTTTTTTTCAGAGAAAAAACTCGAATCGAGTTTGATGGAATTTGAATTGAATTCAATTCGAGTTTTCAGGGTTGATTTGATCCTTCCGAATTTAAAATTTTTGATATTTTAAATAAATTTCGAATTTATGGGAATTTAGGGAAGTTTTTAAAAACTCACATGAATTCGAAATTCAACCTTTGATAAATGTTCCTCCCCATGTAAAGATAGAAAGCAGCTATGGCACATTTGTAGCCGAGTTGGAGGAATGATTTGGCTTGTTGCTGGCACTTAAAGCTGAACTTGTTTTGGGTTTTTCTTTTGCCTTTTTTTCCCTGCCTATTGCGTTGCTTGTTATTCCTCCTGCCCCTGGTCCCAAGTGCCTGCTGTGCTCGCTGTTTCATACTGTTTCTCACTGCAGCTCTGCATTCAGACAAGGGCTCCTTTCATCCGACTCCTAACAGGAGGGGAAAATCAATACCGCAGTGAATGTGCTGGTCGGATTAAAGGGATTCATTCCCCTCTGCTTTCCTCACAGCCAGAATATTGTGCCCTGTGTCTGTACGGTTATATAACCCCCACTTTGTCCGCAGGACAGATTGGCCTTGAAGTGTGACATAGGTAAAAAGATTTTGGAGTTGTATATGCATTAAAGGTAAATGCTAGTGTACCTATGCCAGCCTCAAGGGGGTGCTGTTAAGTCACACAAAAGTGGTGCAGTGTATGGTTATAGAAGCACAAATATCACAGTATCAGATTTACTAATATATGTGCTAAATTGCACAAGTGCAGTTCCCCATAGCAACCAGATCTTGACTTGCATTATCTAATTGCTGATTATGGGGATCTGCAGTGCTGCAATGTAGTACCCATATATATACATTATCCCCAACTGAACCTCTGCAGTGTTAGTTACATGCCAAGGAGTCTGTCTCACTATGTGCCAAAGGGAACTTGTAGGGATAAAAGGCTCTACATCTCAGTCAGTTACATAACAGTAGAATCCAGTAAGCATGGGGCACCTATAATCCCTTTGGAGTGGGAATAAAATACCAGGTCTCGTTTGCCAGGATCTGAGATTTATTATTACAGTGAACAGGAACGAAGTGACACCTACTGGTTACACACAATTCCTACAACTGTAAAGAAATCAAAATACAGGTATGGTTCCTGTTATCCAGAATGCTCCAATCCAAAAGGATCATTTTGCCTTTTTTTAAGCATCAATTATATCTAAGGATCAGGTACAGGTACTGGTCCATTATTACAAGGAAAAGGCAAATTATTTTAAAATCTTAATTATTTGATTAAAATGGAATCTATGGGAGATAGCCTTTCTGTAGTTTGGAGATTTCTGGATAATGATTTTCCAGACAACAGATCCCATACCTGTACTGCATTTTCTAAGCTAGTATTCCATGAGACATCTAAGTTGCACAAAATGCCATTGCAACATTATTACACTTTATTTACATTGCACCTAACATCGGGACTGCTGCTTACATTGGTTATCAGATAGGATCTGTGTCACTGTGACAGAATGCTCTGTTATAAAGATAGCTAGAATCTCAGCCATAAAGCAGGTCAGGACTGCTGCTTACAATGGGGATCAGATATGATCTATGTCACTGTGACTTATATTCGAGTCTAAAAGCTTTGCGTATTATTATTTATGGTAACTATGCTACACATTGATTTCATTTTCAATAATGGTTACCTCCTAAGATAAATGCTAGTGGTCTTTTATTGCCTGCAATGTTTGCTCTGGGAACTACAACATTTTAGGGTTGGTTTTTACTTTATCCCATATATATAATTTAGTTACAGTATAATTCTGTTACAGCTAAAACTAAAACAATCCCATAATTACTAGGAAATAGTCACTCCCAGTAGAAATTAGGAGCTGTAATGAAATAATTGGAGCATTAAAGTATTTAAAGGAAAAGGCAGAAATGCCTTATTTTTGGAAGAATGGAAGTTTCCTTTTATCTGGGGGCAATACCCAGAAAGTTGTTCCCAAGTTAGAAAAAAAAAAACATTTTAATGCACAGAAATGAACATTTGAGACTCATTCTCCAACAGAAAAGGCAAATTATTCCCATCTTCAAAGTTAATGGAGGCAACATTCAGCTGCAATCACTGCCAGTATCCCCTGTAGGCATGCATTAGGTTATTTGTGTAAATAAGATTTGCCCGCATTCCAAGCTGGAGACATACCCATGTACTGTGGTGCCACCACTCAGTGCTTTAGTCTATGTATAATGCAGTGCAGCTGGTATCCACTAACCATGCCAAAGCCATAAATCACCCTCAATTTAGGACAATGGAATGGGAAGCAGCAGCACAATTACCTTTCATCAGACTCTATGACTGTGAGGGGGAGGAGGAAAGGACCTGGAACCCCCCCCCCCGCCTGCCAAGCGGTCATATACATTCATTAAAGAAGAAAGGGCATCTTGGTAATATGATTCGAAGGGGGGACCCCAACATTTTTTTTTCAGGGGGGCTCAGGAAAGAGAAGTTATATCACTCAGTGTAGAAACTCACTCATTACAGTAGCACAGTCAGGTAAATGGATTTCCCACCAATAGGAAAGGGGAATAAGTGTTTCACTGGTGAGTAAGGAAAGGGAATATCACCATCAGCATAGGAAGGGGCTCATAAGGCAACATATCTCCTGATATTATGAGAACAGGACTGAATGACAACAACAAATCCCTCATGTTAAACATGAATTTGTGACTTTGCAGAACATACCAGAAGTAGGGGGCACTGTACTAGACAAGCCAGGAGTGAACCTATAGGCGGGTATTGTCTTTAAGCAGCTCAAGGAAAGGAGAATTGATTAGTACTGTTCTTATCCTTTGCTATCCAGGCATTTCACTGGCTTATTTCCCAACACACAATGCCACTAAATTCAATCTAATGAAATGCCCATAGATTTGTGCCCCTGAGCCAACTGCTGGGTAAAGTCAGCTCCCTATTGTTAGCTATACCCGTTATGAAAGTGTCACTAGTTATCAGTCCTGCCTAATGTTTTGCTGTTTAATTCTGACTGCCTGGAGCTTTCCTTATCTCCTCCCATAGCCTTCCAGTTGTGTTAACTAACGGGGTCATGATCCCCTGATCCAAGTTAAGGTTGTAAGATGAAACTGGTGCCTTGCCAGACTAAGTATAGGTATTGCAGGAACTATGTTTGTTCATAGTCTGTACAGAGAGATACCAGGTCCGGACTGAGAATTAAAATAGGCCCTGGCATTTCAGATACACAGAGGCCCAATCAGCCCACACAGAGGCCCAACACAGCCCCTACCAGCCCACCAAATATTGACTTTCTATGGGACCTTATAGCAGCCCCTCTGGCATTTGACAGAACCCACAGATTGCCAGTCCGGGCCTGCGAGATACCATTTAACTATGGCAGCATAGGTATTCCTCTGTACTAAGCACAATTCAGCAGGAACAGCCCCCTACGTTTCAGCATTGGTATCTCCTTGTAATTCAGTAGTTGGGCACCCATCATGCAATGTATCAGGTGGATTGCTGTCATATGCTTTGAGTTAAAGTAAATCACTCTCGCCCCCTATCACTCACAAACAGGGACATGGCTGCATTTCTAGCTATTGGTGTGGAATGCGACTCTGAGAAAGTCAGAGTCTTACTGTAATATCTCCAGTGTCTCTGCCCAATCAATTCCACTACCCTGGGCTTTAGCACAGGCTGAAAGTCCCCAGCAGGGCCCACACCTTTCCAGTGCCTCTGTGCCTGTCATGGGATGCAGGGAGCTGTAGTTCAGTGACAATAGACACAATTAATTTACACCCCCCTGTGCATTCCTGTTGCTTTGCAGGCAAATCAAAATATTAAAACAGAATTTGGTGTCCTTTCTATTGTTTTTGGTGAGCTAATGTTTAATTTAATATATAGTGCTGTGGTGACCCCTTGTGGAATAATAGAGGTATTAATTTAGGGTCATCAGAAGAAAATATTTCTTAGGGTCTGATGCAGGTAGGGTTGCCACCTTTTCTGGAAAAAAATACCGGCCTTCTTATATATTTGTCTTTTCTCCCTATTAATATCATTGGGATAAACCATCATTTTTACTGGCCAGGCCGGTAAAATTACGGCCTGGTGGCAACCCTAGATTCAGCCCGTGCCTGATGGTCCTTTCTTACTCTGAAGTCTGAATGGCACACAAGTTAGGGGGCAGGAGGTGGGCACCTACTTACCTCCCCTGCCAGCCCCTCATAAATGAAATGTTCCCAAACACAGGCAGCACTGAATTCATGGGATGAAAATAGGATGTGGCAGTTCTGCTACCTACAAGGGTTTCTTGCACTTTGCAGGGTCTGAACAGAAATAGAAAGACAACAATGGATAACTTGTGTGAGAATGGATCTGCTCTGATAAATCTCCCAAATCTCCCCATACATTATTCACCCACTTTCAGCATTAGTGCAATATAGAGTTCTGCCTTTAGCAGGGGTACAAAGCTATACACAAAAAAAGCTATACACAACACAACATGTGTAAAAAGATAAACAGTCACAATGGCTACAATTCATCCTAATCCAACCTCTGAAATATCCTCTGCTCATATTTGCCCACCTCTGCCAATTCCAGCACCCATCTTGTCTAGGCACATGAATGTAACTCCATTTCAGCCTCTTCTGGTATCTGCTCCAGCTTCACTCAATTCCTCAGCCTCCTCTTCAAACTACTAGTTCAGGGCTGTCCAATTGGTGGCCCGCCACATGTTGTGTCTGCTTACCATATGTAAACTTTAAAAGGGATAACTACAGAGATTAACTGGCCCCTGGATTGTTTAAACCTCAAATTCAGACTCTAATCCCCTGTATTGTTTACACCTGTGATCCCCCTGTATTGTTCACACCTGTGACTCCTCTATTGTTCACATCCTAAAGCACAAGGAAGGAGGATTGCTGGCTCCAGTGTGTCCTGGTCATTAAAAGGTACTGCTGTAGATTCCCTGGAGTCTGTGTCACACTCCCGAAGTACATATATCATAGAGAAGAAAGGAATAAACAGCTTCAGGCAGTACTTAATAAACTGCAAGTGTTCATTTATTAGCAGTGTGCAACACTACATGTTTCGGGTACAAACCCTTTTTCAAGTGTGACTGGCGGAGGGCATTCTGGGATTAAAAACCCTCCCCTGATCCAGGGACCTCCCCTCAAACCACCTCCCAGTGACTGTGATACAGTGGAAATTTACAACAAAACCAAGGAGGGGGTGGGGGAAGAGAGACAAAAAAGGAAAAAAGCAATTACAAAGGATGTCCAATTAGTTAATTGAAGTCCATAGAGCCAATGTGGTGATCCTCCTGGTGTGTGAAGTGTCCAAAATTGCTATTAGTACAGCAAACAAGTCCATATCGGGAAATTGTCATGCAGACCTATCCCTTAATCCAATATTTGGAAAAAGCAAAAAAAGAGAAAAAACCAAGTACTGCTTAAACAAAGCCTACTTAAAAGGTTGTATTAGAAGCATGTAGACAACTTTAGGGTTAATACACTGAAAACTTTAAGTCAAACATTTTTCTATCAAACAATTTTTCTACTCACCAGCTCGATATATGATTATAACTCCTGTAATAGTAAGTTAGCCTTTGTAAGTAATAACTCATGATACTTAGACGGCAGGAGTTCCGTGAATCAAATTGTAACTAGCTGGTTCTTAAATTACCTGAAAAAAGACAGGGAAAGATAGTCATTAATTGGTATTTAACAGGGTATACAGGTCATTTTTGGTTTTGTTGTAAATTTCCACTGTATCACAGTCACTGGGAGGTGGTTTGAGGGGAGGTCCCTGGATCAGGGGAGGGTTTTTAATCCCAGAATGCCCTCCGCCAGTCACACTTGAAAAAGGGTTTGTACCCGAAACATGTAGTGTTGCACACTGCTAATAAATGAACACATCCTAAAGCACTGTACTGTTCACACCTGAGACCCAGACTGAAACTGCCCATACTGTTCACCTGTTCACACCTTATTCAAAATACTTATGGGGCACCAGCACTGTGTCACTGTATGTAGTACATATTAGAATGATAGGTTTCCCTGTCTTCTGCTCTGTTCTGCTTTCCCTCCCTGTGTGTGTGCCATTCTCTGCTTGCCCAGTGCTGTTTGTGTGTGCCATTATCTGCTTGCCCAGTGATGCTTGTGTGTGCCGTTCTCTGCTTACATTGTTACATGTGATCTGTCGGCATGTGGTATAGATATGTGGACGACATGTTCATGGTTTGGACAGGTACACGAGAACTATTATCAGAATTCTATAATTATATAAATACAGTACACGACACAATTAAATTTACCATGAACGTGGGTCCAGATACAGTAAACTACTTGGACGTTAAGGTTACACTAGATGGGGGAATATTCACAACTGATCTGTACAAAAAACAAACAGACAGAAATAACCTTTTGCATAGAGACAGTTACCATCCAGCAGGAGTAATGAAAGGACTACCAAAAAGTCAGTTCATCAGAGCGAGACGAATTACCTCGTCTGATGAACTATATAAAGAACAGGCAGATATAATGATTAACAACTTTAACCAAAGAGGATATGATAGAAGGGAATTAGAAAAGATCAAAGAAGAAGTGTTGGGTATAGATAAGAATGTTTAAAAGGAAAAGAAAAAATAAATAGAAAGAAAAAACAAAATTTGACATGCGTGACAACATTTGGTCCCCATTCAACCTTTGTAAAGAAGGTGATATTACAATATTGGCCCATTCTACAAAAAGATAAAATATATGGCAAATTGTTCACGGAGAAACCTCTTTTTAGCTATAAAAGGGGTAAGACAATTTCTGATGGGATCATCAGAACAGATTTAAGGGAAAAACCCACCCATAAAAGAGTTTCCAACAAAAATGGAACCTTTCCCTGTCACAATTGCGGACACTGTAGCGGGGTGATCAAAGGAGATATATGCAAACACCCAAGCTTAGGGCATGAAATAAAACTTAAATCTTTTTCCACATGTGACACGGAAGGCGTAATCTATTTATTAAAATGCCCCTGTGGATTAGGATATGTGGGCCAAACATCTAGATCTTTCAAATTAAGAATGTATGAGCACAAAAGTGTTATAAGAAACTTTGAACCAGAAACAGATGGGGTTAAAGAGAAAGAAAAAGAGAAATATAAGAAAGAGACACTATTAGCAAAACATTTCTTTGAAATGAAACATAACGTATCGCAGCTAAGGTGGCAAATTTTAGAAGTGGTGCAAAAGGATAAAGGCAATGATTTTAAAAGGAATTTTTTTTAAAAGGAATCTTTTAAGACGTGAAGCCTTTTGGATATGGCAACTCAAAACGCTAACTCCAAAGGGTCTCAATGAAAATTTCAGTTTGGCTTGTTTTTTATGATTACAATATATATTTTCCCAAGTATATATTCCCAAAATATGTTTTCCCCAAGATTTTATGGTAACTTTTCACTTACTGTCACAACTTTCCATCTCTCTGTTTTTCCACAGATATGAAAAGTCAGGGGATAGAGAGAAAATAATATTCACAGCAAAGGTAGAAAATGATTCACTGACTTAAAGGAACTGTTGTTTGAAAACAAAGGGTACGGGTGTAATTTGCAGGGCTATAATGAATCATGGGAAATCACAACAATATATGAAGTATTTAATATTTTATTGTTTTGTATAAAAAGAAAAAAATCTTTTAGGATAAAACTACCAAATGTCTATGCACTATGAGAATTTTTTAAATTAAATGGGAAAACAAAGTAAAATGTTAATTAGATCACATGTAACAATGTAGGCGGAGCTAAGCCTATAAAGGTGTTTTTTTGTCACACTTGAATGTATATCCTGACGAAGGGAGGTTGTACCCCCCGAAACGTTGATACTGGTGGTGAATACAAATAAAAGAAAACTGCAGAAAATTGGTGTGTGCGGATCTATAATTGAAATTGCTGCTATTGGAAGGCCTCGTCAGGCCGAAGGATAACCAGCACCACTAAAGCAGAAAGAGTAAAATTCCGGGTGTGCGGTGTAACCATTTCAATACCGTTCTCTGCTTGCCCTATGCTACCTGTGGAATGTAAGCCTGTTAGGGGTTTGTACTTGGTGTTTGTTAGCATGCGGAAATTGTTGTTAAGGGCCCCTAAGGTGTTTAATCATGTGTTGGGGGGTTGTTGTATTATCCACAGTGGTGAGGCAAATGGATTTAACATGTTTTAACATGACTTAAAATTTTCACATATGAGTGGTGAGCGATTTCCCTGCAGTGAACACCAACCATTTGTTTTTTTGGTGTGCTACCACCGTTAACGTGGATATGATCTTAAGGGCTCTTACTGACGAGCGTTTTTACCTGTGCTCCCCTGCATTCCGTTTTTCTGCGTTCAGCCACAGGGGAGCGCAGGAATAGATGCAGGGGAGCGCAGGAATAGACGCATTCTCACAACGGCGCGTGTAGGCGCCAAACACAGGAAAAATGCAGCATGTTGCGTCTCAACCTGCGTTCGGCGCCTACACGCGCCTGTGTGAGTACAGTCCCATTGGAAAAAAATTGAATGCATCTATTCCTGCGCTCCCCTGCGGCTGAAAGCAGAAAAACGGAACGCAGGGGAGCACAGGTAAAAACGCTCGTCAGTAAGAGCCCTAAACGTTCTTGTGGTAATATGGGTGTCGTTTACAGTGGGTGTGGTTTAAAAGGGGGAGTGGCCAACACTGACTTCCATTATCGGCACTCCACCACATAGGCCAGTAAAATGTTGGCCTTTGGTACCACAGAAGTTGGACAGCACTGTACTAGTTCATTAGAAACATCTTTTATAGTTGCCCAATTTACCATCCTGTCTTCTCTTATTCTCCATTAGTGTCAGGTTAGTTGCATACGTTGTTGAAGGGGCCCTTTGAATTGCGGCAACAAAGTTACAGATATATAGAAACGCTGGGGTAACAGTCACCCTGTTGTATTTCCATGGGTACCCAGGGCACAAATAAGCACTCACCCCAAATCTCACCCTAACTGTGTGAGATTTTGAATTGCGCTTTTTGAATTGCGGCAACAAGGTTACAGATATATAGAGACACAAGGGTAACAGTCATCCTGCTATAGTTTCAGGGGTACCCAAGGCACAAATAAACACTTACCCCAAATCTCACCCTAACTGACCTTCAGGCTGGGCCCCCTTAGCTCATAACAAGGTTACAGATATATAGAAACTTGGGGTAACAGTCACCCTGCTACAGTTCCAGGGGTACCCAGGGCACAAACATTTTGGAATACCAGGCATACCATAGCAGGGGTGATACTGAAAAAAATAGGGGGCACCACATCATTCCTTAAAATGGATTCATACCCATTATTTTTGGATTTTTGAAAGAACTCCATGTTCCTAGTTTCATAACTTGCATGGCTGCCATTATTGCTCCAGAGACAAAGACAGTTTTGTTGATTGATACAGGGACCAGGCTCCATCTTGGATTCCCCTCTGGCTGACCAGCATATGGAACTGTTGCTGCTTGACCTTCCTCCCGTCACCCTCCTGGGTTCTCCTGGGAGTTTCCAGGTACAGAGATAAAGATAAACTGATAGGAAGGCCGGTATTTTTTTCCAGAAAAGGTGGCAACCCTGCTGGAAAAAAATACCGGCCTTCCTATATTTTTATCTTTTTTTCCTATTAATAACATTGAGATCAACCATTATTTTTACCGGCCAGATGGCAACCCTACTCTTAGGGCTAGCCATTTTCCTCCTCATTGTGACACTTTGGGGAGGAAAAACTGAATTAAAGTCCCAACAAATGAATTACAAGGCTGATACCTTGCTTTTGCTGCTGTGTTTTTCCCCATGGGCCAGGGAAAACCACTCTCTCCACAAGCTCATTCTCAGCACCTCCTCACAATATTAGGCTATAGCTTACTGTGTGCCAGAATATTCCTTTTCTGTATATTTGTATTTATACATATGGGTAGGAGGTGCCATATTGCTCCCCTTAGACAGTACAGTATAATGGATAACTTATTATGTGTCCAGAACATTACTTCTCTGTATTCATATCAGCTAACAATAAGATCTCTGCACGTATTGCCTACCTGACAATATCAATGGGCGCTTATCTACTATTTGTTGGATATAACGTCTGTATGATTGTCGTCTGTCAATTAATGGCCCAAGAATTGTGTGATCTTTACTACTTTCTATTAATCTGAATGGTTAGTTGCAGGTCGGAAGATTGGCACAGATGATTGTTCGTCCGACATAGGCTAATAATCTGCACATCTTTGGCCATCTTTATACAGTACAGTATGAGGGTACAGCTTATTGTGTGCCTAGAACATTCCTTCTCTGTATATTTATATTTAAACATATGGGAAGGAACTGCCATACAGTATGTCCATATAGATCAGCAATGGATATAATAGACTTATGGTGCATTTCATTATAGTGTGATGCTGTTTTGTAGAGCATGGTTAACGGCAGTGTAAGGGCAAGTGCAAATATTAAAACAAATGCACAAATATATGTTTTTCTTAACCCCACAATCCAAGAGATTATAAATGTTGTTTGAGACAGACAATTGGGCTGTGACACACAGGCCCCGCCTCTGCTGGCACACAACCAGTTAAAGGCTTCCGGCAGCAGCAGAGTACTGAGTCAGGTGTGGCCATGAGAAACCTGACATCGCAGGAGTCACAGGCTGAAGGAAAGTTTACTTTGTTGAGCTGAGACAGAAGATTTCCCACGAGGATGGCGGATACGGGTGCCCCTATCACCTCCAAGCCGGTGTGTAAAAGCCAAAGTGCTAGTGCCATCCTACCCATGGCTCAGAGGGAAGAAGAGAAGCCGGGCATGATCACTAAAAGTAATTCTGTTGCCCAGCTTGGGACAAACATTTCTGTAAATGGATCTGCCGGGGATGTGGATAGAAGTAAGCCTTCCACAGTGGATGATGCCCCCGACATGGTTCTGTGTGACTTTTGCTTAGAGGCAAAGGTGAAAGCCCTGAAGACGTGCCTGACCTGCATGATCAGTTACTGCGAAACTCATCTCAGACCCCATCTGGAGAAGCCCAAGCTGCATGCCCACCAGCTGGTGAATCCCATAAACGACGCAGAGATACGGAGGTGCAGCACCCATAACCAGCCACTCGACTGGTTCTGCCAAGAGGACCTGATGTGCCTGTGCCAAACTTGTGCCACGGAACAACACAAGGAGCACAACCCAGTCCTCTGCAGTGAGGCGAGGAAGCAGAAAGAGGTAAGTGCCACTCACTGCCAGAGGTTAATCTTTCGCTAACTTTGTAGAAATTCTGACTGCTGAATCACCAGATCATTATGTTCCAATAAAATGTATGTGATGCTGGTCTCTGCACATATTCAGCATTTACTCTTTCATGCCCTGTACTTTCCCACCAGATTTACTGTAACCCAGCTTAGTGGGAGTCACGTCACATTGCAACACATGGCATGGGGAATGGTTTGGTGGCCCCTGAAATATATATACATTAGAACCACCCATTTTACATTTTTCAGGGGACCAGAAAAAATGGTGTAAATTCCAGGAAAATGTAAAATCAGGAAAATGTATTATGCATAATATATAGGTGGGACCACAAAACAACAATGTAAAATGAGGGAAAACTTAAAATCAGGGGATGTAAAATTGATGTTCCACTGTATTTCTTCCTATATAAAAAGTGTTTGACAGGCTGTGTGGAGTTGGCAATGTTCTATACACTCT
Organism: Xenopus petersii; assembly: GCA_038501925.1. Classification (NCBI taxonomy): domain Eukaryota; kingdom Metazoa; phylum Chordata; class Amphibia; order Anura; family Pipidae; genus Xenopus; species Xenopus petersii. Next base: position 89,222,358 of record CM076688.1, on the reverse strand, counting down.
GCCGCTTTGTACTTTGCAGCCATGGGAGAGCCTGCCAATGCTGAACCAACAATAGGTCTTATTTCAGTGCCAGTGGGTGCAGAGCCGGAAGTTGCCCTTGTTATTAGTCTGGCCATTTTTATCACAGTAACACATTTACATTGGTCACTGCTGAACCAAAACCAACTTTGGCCTTTATGCTTCACTAATACGGAACTATTCCAGGCATGGGAGTCATGTGATACAACAAGCAGTTACTTGTTCAACCGGCTATGTTTTTGGCAAGCTTGGTATATACATGAGTGATGTTATCTAGTGGCACCAAGAACCCAAGGAGAAGGGGAAAGCTTCAAAGTGGCACACAATGCAGCCCTGGGCTGATCCAATACAATGAGCACCATGACAGTCGGTAATGTCAGGCCACAGCTGGAGGCAAATGTTTCTCTTGACATTTAAATAACAACATTCAAAGTCATCTCTAAAATTGGTGGCTTCCTGGTCAGGCTTAATGTTCACATGTGTGCCACCCACAGCCAGTCACAGCACCAACAGCTAATACTGGAAAACATACTGCCCACTTGTTATACATATTCTACAGCTCCATTATTTTCCATCTATGCAGGGTTTACAATTAAATCCCATAAACGGTGTGGTTCACTTTTAAGTTAACTTTCAGTATGTTATAGAATGGCTAATTCTCAGCAACTTTTCAATTAATCTTAATTTCTTTTCTTTTTTTTTTTTTTATAGTTTTTGAATAATTTCCCTTCTTCTGACTAAAGCTTTTAGAGGGGGGTCACTGACCCCATCTAAAAACAAATACCTTGTAAGGCTACAAATAAATTGTTTGTGCTACTTTGTAATACTCATTTTTCTATTCAGATCCACTCCTATTCATATTCCAGTCTCTTATTTAAATCAGTGCATGGTTGCTAAGGCAATTTGGACCATAGCAACCAGATTGCTGAAATTGCAAACTGGAGAGCTGCTGAATAATAAGGTAAATGACTCAAAAAACATACAAATAATAAAAAATGAGAACCAGCTGCAAATTGTCTCAGAATATCATTCTCTACATTATATTAAAAGATAATTTAAAGGTGACCAACCCCTTTAATACTAAATAGATAAGACTCATTTTTGGCTTTACTTGGACTGTAAGAGAGCATAGCTACTAAACATCCTCACTGCGGTGTCTATTGTATCCAGCGACTGGCCTCCTGCACACTGAAAATAACTATCTGGCAGGGAATTCAAAGATCCTGTTGATATTCTAACTATACAACCTCACCCTTCCTGCACTCTATGAACCCCGACCCCAAACTGATCTTTATTAAATGCATCATTAGTAGCACTAGCCTTGCACTCAGCCACTGTGCTTTTTTATCCGAGTGCCCCATAGTAAGATCAGGACACAAAGTAACTAATAATAGGGGCCATTAGGAGCCAGAGATGGAGAAATGTTACTGATGAAGTCCATACATCATGGGGGCACGGTATCCACATTCCTATCACAGCATTTCTGTCTTTGCTCTGAAATAGCTCTGTGGGTTTTTTGGTTTTCAAGGATCCACTAATACCGAATTTACCCCCTAGGCTGAAGTCCATGAGACAGTTGCAGAGTATGAATGGAAATTGAAGTCAGCTGAGATCGCCATAGAGAAACTGGAAGCAAACACCACATCTATCCAGGTACTGGCCCAATTCCATTAACTCACACTTTGCAATGTATCTGGCTGGACCCCTGAGTGTCCTCAAGAAGGTAAATAAGGGTGACTGCCAATGATTCTACTTTATCCCCCCTCCCACAGAATTCCGTTTTGGAAGCCAAAAGGGCAATAGACCTTCAGTTTGCTGATGTTCACAGCGCCGTCAAGAAATCCCATGACAAGGTGCAGGAGTTCTTGGAGACTAGAGAACGAGCGGCGCTGAACCAGTCCAATGGGATCAAGACCCACCTGGAGCAGAAGTGCAGCGAGCTGAGGAAGCACAAGGTGAAGGTGGAGAGGATCGCGAGTCATCGGAATGAATTCTCATTTCTTCAGGTGCGGCTGGTAGGGGGGCATCCTACAAATAATGGGATAAAATGGTATGCATGTGGCTTAAAGGGACTGTAAATCTTCCCTAAAATGGACTCTCTTGTGCCCACAAGCACTCCAACATAGGCATCGGTATGGGTGCTGAACCAGGTCTGGACTGGGAGTTTAAATAGACCCTGGCATTCCAAGAACTCAGAGGCCCAAATAGTCCTCCACCAGCGCACTTAACAGTGCCTGTCTATGGGACCTTACAGCAGCCCCTCTAGCATTTGCCAGAACCCACCGATTGCCAGTCTGGGCCTGTGCTAGACTATAGCACCAAACATGCCTTACCCTTTAATCTTTAATAATACAGTGGAGTCCCACTCATTATTAATATCCCATGGACCCTATTGGAACAGAAGAGGTCAATTAGGCAAGTCAAAAAAGTCACAATATTTGGCGCCAAGATTGTGTTAAAATAACCTCCCTCTAACAATATATTATTCCCTAGGAGTACTGTGAATTTAAGAAGTCATCGAGGGACGAAACCCTTCCCAGTGTTTATATTGGGCTGAAGGACAAGCTGTCGGGGATACAAAATGTGATTTCTGAATCGACAGAGAAGATCATTGAAATGCTGTGGACCTCGTATATGGACCGGCTGCAGGAGTTTGCTAAGGAAGGTCAGATGGAGAAGGAGTGGAGTGGAGGGGAGCGGGTGGTGTGTGACACAGGAGATAAATATATTTAATTCCTGGCCCTGGCCTTAAGCAACTAGAATCACTAGGGTATGACTGCAACTTGACTAGGGTTGCCCCCATTTCTGGAAAAAAATATTGGCCTTCCTATATTTTTATGGTTTTTCCCTATAAACAACATTGGCATCAAGCAACATTTTTACCGGCCAGGCCGGTAAAATACCGGCCAGGTGGCAACCCTAAACTTGGCCCATCGGTCCTACCTTTCCTTGTCCTTTAATAGAACAAGCAAGGGCAAGTCAAGGGCTCAAGATAACACAGCTTTGTACCAGATTAATGTTTAAACTGGAGTTTGGGTTGTTGGGTTTGAATAACCTCAAATTCCAGCGCGGTCACACCTTTCCAATTCATATGAAGCACTAGCAGCATACTGAGGCTGAAAAACCACCAGTGGAGCACATATTCCCAAACCTCCCCCCACAATATACTGAATGTCTATTTATTTTATAAACTTTCTCTTTAATTCCACAGAGGATCTTGGGATAAAGACAATGGTTTCCGCCATAGTCCCAAAAGAGCATCGGATCTCCGCTCCCAAACCTGCGTCACGAAACGAGTTCCTGAAGTGTAAGTGCACAAACAACTTCTGAAAAATAACCTCCATGTATCAGCGACGGCACGGGATAACCCTGCCAGGATCACATGCCAGTCACCAGCAAATCACTGTATATATTGAATAAATGCTTTATATTGACTCGCTGCACACAATGTAGTTTAGGGCTACCTATTCACTGACACTGCAGCAACAACTATAATAATATTATGGGATAGGGACCTAGTTCTATATTTAAAGCAAATTTATATTCACTATTATTTGATTAGCAAATGACATGCATACATGCATATATCATCTTTTTTTTAAGGTCTGTGTGTTTTTCATGAAAGAGGGAAAGCAGCCTGTGTGTAGGAAAGTAATACTAAGTTTATATAACTAAAGGAAACATAAACTCTCAAATTAATGTAAAATTGCTCTTCTGGGCCCTTTTGCAATTTTCACAAAATGTTTCTATCTAGTTTTAAAGGTAATAGCAGTTTTTAAATTACCAATATAATGAAATTAAACAACAGCACCAGCTGCTGGTCATGTTGGGCAACAGTCGGCTGAAAATTAATTTCCTGAGAAAAGGAAAGTCTTGTGCTGTTTCTCTGCTTAGAAAATACAGTTAGTGAGTAGAGAAGAGACATCTGACATTTCCCAGGTCACTTATAAGCAGAGCAACATGACAAGGTGTTTCTTTTCTCAAGAAATAAAATTTCAGTCAACTAAAGCCAGTAAGTGAAAATATAAATTGCACAACTGCTTAGACAAGTGCCCTGAGCAATGTTGCAAATTTTTTTTTTTTAGGTTTACATTTCTTTTAAGTATATTCTCACATTCACATTACAGTGACTCACTATGGGTTCTGTATGCTGTTTGTACAGCTTTTTCCTGCTGAGTAATCCCAGCACACTCCCATGTTTAATAAATGGGATGCTTTAACAATAAGCTGAGTCAATAGCTTTGGCCCAGGACAGGGCAGGAACCTGCAGTACAAAACATAGCGCTGGTACCGCTCTCCCCTAGATTTCAGGATGCAAATGAATTCAAGAGTCAGTGACACAGTACACTTCTCTTCCTAGTCTTGGCCGCTAAAGCTGGGTTATTTTTCTTTAAACGTGCATGTTTTTCTTTAAATGAACAATTTATATACAGCGGGTGGAAGTAACCCCTAATGCCTTTGTATTGACTCATTTATCAAAGCAGATGTGTCATTTGGCAGAATGTATTTCAGTGCTTTGGGCAGTCCAACCCTTTTTTGTTGGTGTTAGTACTCAGGGCACATTAGCAGCAGCACTGGGTTACTAACTCCCATCTGGTTTGTTAATTCCTGATGCAAATAATTATTACTATGATTATTTTCTTGTCGGTAGTTCACGGGTACCGATCAGAAAGGCTTTGGGCAGACACACAGCCCTCTATTCAGGCTGTCAGTGATGTCACGTCCAGCTCCTTGTGTCCGTACAACCACCACTGCTGATGTCACTTCCTGTGGTTGGCATGTTGGCTCTGAGAAACCTTAGGCAGGTTTGGGTAGTTAGAAGCTTCAAGGAGTCAATGCTGGTGGGCTCATAATGCACATCATACATATATAATTGCGTTCAGATGTGAAGACATTTAGACCTCCTAATAGCCTGGCTCCTATTGTTTTACATTTCTTCTTCAGCAGCATCAAAATATAAAGATTAGTTGATCCCAGTAGTTTCCAGATTGGTGAAATCCTCAGATTTCTGGATTGCCAACATCTAAACACAGGGCGTAACTGGAGACTTATGGATGTAGGTCATTTGTATCCATATCATTATCTAGGGTAGGTTGTAACTAGGTGTGGCTCTAAGTCTCTTTCAAAAGAACCCATGTAATACATTAGAGCCTGTTAATATTTTGGGATGTAGTCATGCTTGCCTACAGGAATCTTCTCTCTTTAAGAAGAGATGAATAGAAAAACATCTCCATTTTGTAGATGTTTTGTTCTCACCATTGCTCCGTTTCTTGCTCTTGCAGATAAGTCCAATCTTACCCTGGATCCAGTGACTGCTCATCGGTTCCTGAGGCTGTTAGAAGACAACCGCAAAGTGTCCAACACTGCCCCTTGGCAACATCCGTACCCCGATGATCCTCAGCGGTTTGAGGACTTCAGGCAGGTGCTGAGTGCTGAGAGCTTCTACCTGGGGCGCCATTATTATGAGGTTGAGTTTAAAGGGGAAGAAATTTACATGGGCCTGACGTATAAATGCATCAATAGGAAGGGTTCGGAGAGCAACAGCTGCATCACTGGGAATGACTTCTCTTGGACCTTAAAGTGGAATGGGAAAGAGTTTTCTGCCTGGCACAGCGATGTGGAAACCCCACTCAAAACAGAAAAATTCTCCAGGGTGGGCATCTATGTTAACTATGTAAGTGGCAATATATCGTTTTATGGGGTCACAGACAAAATGACCCTCTTGCACCAATTTGATGGCAAATTTACAGAACCGCTCTATGCTGCCTTTTGGCTACCCAAGAAGGAAAGTTCTGCAGTGGTTTTAAGCCCAGATAACATCATGTTACCTCCTGCTTCATCCCCTACAGCAGCTGGCACACCTTAACAGCCTTGGCCACCATTCAAGGAGACGGATATCGGAACAATCGGACCAAAGCTTACACAAAACCCAATGCTTTCTACAGTTACACTGTGTATCAGTATCCCTTCTACTTCTCACATTACACTCACAGTCTCATCATAGATTGTAATAGCAACTGTTCTAATGCTCAGACATGTTTCCAGTTCTGCTCCTGGATTTTCAGTGTCTTTTCATTTGTCCAACCAACTGGATATAGTGCACAGAACTTGTTAACAAAGGCTTTTGTACATCACTCATTAAAGTTTCCTTCACAAAGTAAATGTTTGATGAGACGTTTCTCCATGTGGCACAATGCGTAGCATTAGTAAAAACAAGTTGAATAGGCTATTTGGCAGTGTTGGACAGGGATACCAAGGCCTCACCAGAAAAGCCAACATAAAGGGCCCGACAATAATAAAGGAGTCTTTAATACAATTTCTTCTTACAATTAACTTCTCACAATTTCTATGCTTACTACTTCTTAGTATCCCCATGACTAAGAGGTTTTATGCTGAAACTTTCCTGCTTAATATATCCAAGTAAAGTAGGCAATAGTATTAAAAATGATTTGCTTTCTAGGCTTGAATACATCATTTTCCAGAGGTATGGCAAATATGTTATACAGAGATAACAAAGTAACCAGCATGGCAGCTTACACAAGGACAAATTCAGGACTAATGCTATGTGAGCTAAAAGAACAGACAGACACGATTAACTTTATTTTAAAAAAAAATGGAAAAACTGTAGCCACAACTGACGACCCCAGGAAGGCTCAACAAGACTAGAGCCTACTGGGATTTTCTCTGGTATTCCAGTGGGACAGTCCGACCCTGTTGTTTGGATATAACAGGGTGTTGGAAGGGATCAATAGGGTTCTGTAAAACTGAGGTTGAATTTCTCTTGCCAATGCCACCTTTAAAAAAAACAAAACAAAAAAAAACTGTATCAATAAACTGAAGGTCCATGTGATTAAAGTGGACCTGTCACCCAGACACAAAAATCTGTATAATAAAAGTCCTTTTCAAATTAAACATGAAACCCAATATCTATTTTATATTAAAGCATTCATAGCTATTGTAAGCTCATTTAAACATCTCAGCTGTCAATCAAATATTGTATGCCCCTCCTCTATGCCCTGGGCATAGAGGCAGGGCAGACAATTACTTTCACTTTCCATTCAGCACTTCCTATCAATTGCTGCTCTCCCCACATTCCCTCGTTCTCTTCACCATTTAATTGTGTAGCCAGGGCATGGGGATGGACATCAGGTCCCCCATTCTGGTGCACAAACAAGATTCTGAGCTGATGCAAAGCCTTTCTTAATAACATTGTCCACAAAATGGCTCCTGCCTGCTTGCTATATTTATGAGTTTCTAGACTGAAGGAAAAAAGATTCAAATAATTTATATAGTGTAATTAAAGTTCATTTTGCTTGACTGATGTGATAAAATAGGATTATGAATATTTTTTTTGGGTGACAGGTCCCCTTTAACACTCAACCTTCAATCCCCTACTTGCTAATTGCCATTGGAAGTAGGTATGCACTGAATCCACTATTTTGGATTTGGCTGAACCCCTGAATTCCTCACGAAAGATTCGCCGAATACCAAACCAAATCCTAATTTGCGAAGGGGAAAACATTTTTTACTTCCTTAAAATTTTTGCAGATGCACTGCCAAATAGCCTATTCAGCATATGCAAATTAGGATTCGGTTCGGCTGGGCAGAAGGATTTGGCAAATCTGAATCCTGCTGAAAAAGGCCGATTCCTGGACAAATCCCGAAACGAATCCTGGATTCTGTGCATCCCTAATTGGAAGTAGTTTTTTACACCTTTGAATTAATTGCAGGAGGTACTAGGTACTCGGAGGCAAAGCAAGAGAAATAGTTAGGTCATGTGCTCATTGTCCATTTCTGCAGTGATCTTTCAAGCATATCTGGGGTTATTACCATTTTCCATAAAGATTATACCTGCTGGTCTGGGTTAAAGGGAGTGCCAAAGCAGGAAAGGCCAAATTGTTTTTCCAAAGCAGTTTGTTTAGTTGGTCCTGCATAGTCAAAGGCAGGATGGGTGGTGACAGTTGGAGGGAAGGGAGAGAATGGTAGCAGGTATGGTTATTTGTTTTGTGGGCCCCTGGTGAGAGGTTATCTGGTGGACCCAGGTATACTAGTCCAACACTGACAGTGCACAATGCCTTCCTGAAACTCACTTTCCCGAGACTCTGCTTCCATAGAGGCCCTCTGGAGTTCAGAGGTGTCAAGTCCAGGATAGGACACAAACAAAGAGGTCCTGTTTACAATAGTTTATAATGACATTGTAATTTAAAGACACGTCCATCATTTTCAACTTTTTTTTCTATATCAAATCTACCTGGTGATAGTTAATCGGGGGGGGGGGGGAGAACAAGGATCTATCTCAAACTGCTCAGCCAGGTGACCTATGTCTATCTGTTACTAAGGTGAGATGTCATTATGCTACAGCTTTCATCATCCCCTGAAATTCCCAACATCCTTTATCCAGTTAATGAAATGCAGGCCCAGACTGGCAATCTGTGGGTCAGAGGGGCTGCTGTAAGATGCCATAGAAAGTGACTATTAAGTGGGCTGTTGGGGTCTGTTTGGGCCTCTGTGTACTAGGAATGGCAGGGCCCAGTCCAGTCCTGATGTAAGGACGTTGGCTCCTAAACGTGAAGAAACAAGGGAAAGTTGTGCTCACCACTAATTTTTAAAACCAGGCTGGTTTTAAAATGAGGCTGTGACCTGTGACCACAAAATACATATAGACAAATACAAGAGTCCTCTGCATTCAACCCATTATCAATATATTTAAGACAGAGACATTTTGTGCATACTGCTACTGAAAAATGCCTTACCTTTTAAACAATACAGGGACTGTTTGTCCATATATTGCAATATATTTAAGCTGGCCAACTACGTCAAAGTCATCCCATATCTGGCCAGTCCTATGCTCAAGTTTCATCTGATTCATTAAGGATTCAATTGCTTCATTATACATTTTACAAAGGGACTTAGTTTTACCTGCAACTTACTTGCTGCTTTCAAAGTAAAACTCCCAAACTTGGCTGCCCTTTTATTAGACACCAGTGGGATCACCTGACTATGGTTGGGAAGGATAGGAGCTACAACATGGAGCTGGTCACTGCTCCTGTATAACTATAACAAACAAGGGAAAGTTGTGCTCACCACTAATTTTTAAAACCATTAGGCAGGGGTGCAATGAGGCTGTGACCACAAAATACATATAGTCAAATACAAGAGTCCTCTGCACTCAAACCCATTATCAATATATTTAAGACAGAGGAAAAGGGAAAGGGAGTGAGTTGTGCTCACCACTAATTTTTAAAACCATTAGGCGGGGTGAAGAGAAATAGGATGCAACCTTAAAATTGTGCCCCTTCATTACACTCATACCTGACTTTTCAGGTTTCAGGGTTACTGAATTGCTCCATGTCAACTGGCTACTGTAATATTTCTTCTCTGTATTTATTTGTTATGTTCTATTTGGTAAGAATTAACCATACCACATAGTTATCAGGCTCCTGGCCACATTATAGTCTTAGGTACCTGCTTTCATTGCTGTGGCCCTAGAATTTCTTCTGGTGTAGGAAAAGATCAACATGAGTGCCCTCTTCATCCTCAATGGAGACCTCTGTTCCTGCACCCTAGTACACCAGGCATGCCCCTCATTCCGTCAAAACTTCCTACATCACATGACCCCTTTGGTGACACACTATGCCAGAACTAAAGGCACATATATGACCAATACACACCTAGGCTTTCCAGATAACGCAGGTACCAGAAGCCAGGGCCGCCACTGGGGAGGAGAGGGGTACAGTTGGTCCGAGCCTTGTGAAATCTGCTTCGGGAGGGGGCCCAGTCATGTCGTGAATGTTACAGAAATTGTTTAATATATGTGTAAAGTTACATCAAAATGTATGCAATTTACGTAACTTCCGTAAAATCTGTCCTGACTGTCAAGGATTAGGTAGCGGGCAATGTGGAGTTAGAGGAGGAAGGTGAGTCCTTTAGGCAGGGACTGACTGTGCCCACGGAACACAAAGGGAAAGGCAGGAACAGGGTGAAGAGGACGAGGAGTCAGTTCAGGAGCAGACTGGGTAGGAGCGGGACGGTGCTGAAGTACATCAGGACACGATGGAGCGGGCATCAGATTTGACTGGGGATAAGGTAACAGAGGGACTGGAAAGCAGGACCGGAAGGCAAGAGATGATGGGAAAGCAGGAGAGGGGATTGGAGCAGGAAAGGGAGGAAAAGGCAGAAACTAGGAAAGATATAATACTATTAACGAAACTAACGAAAATTAAAATCGTGAAATAGTATGCGCCTGACGGCTTTGACAAAGTTCACATGCTGTGAACGAAACACGCGTCAGGTCGCATACTCTTTCACGATTTTAATTTCGTTAGGCAGGGCGTCGCAAGATACTTGAAAGAAATGGGATAATTATCACCACTGGGAGGTTGTTACGCTGTGGGTGAAGGGGTTGGTGTGGCTGTGGTGCTGGGACCGGCTTCTTTTAAATCCTACAACACAATTAATGTTTTACCATTGAGTACATTTTTTGCTCTTATTTAACGACCGGGAGGGTGTTCACTGTGGGAGAAGGGGTTGGTTTGGCAACAGTGAGTAAATGGAATCATAAGTTCATCGCTGCAGCAAGCTTAGAGCTGCACTCATTTATTACCTCTTTCAGTACCTGGGAGGGTTTATACTGTGGGTGAAGGGGTTGGTTCGGAATGTTTGGGAAACGGAACCTACTTCTGCTACCGCCGCAATAAATCTAAGAGTCGCACCTAGATAGTGCCTCTTTCAGTCTAAACGCAGCAGTCTGCTATGATATTAATATTTTAGACGTTATATTCTGCGGTAATATCAAATTAAATGTATAAGATGCTATGCATGGTGGATTACCATTGTCTATGTATATATGGCTGATACCAGTACACAGCAACATGCCACCATATTATTTTGTGGGATTGTTCGGCATATATATTGCCGTAGAGATTTATTTTAAACCCACTAACCTGTGGCATCTCGCCTCCCTGTACCTAATGTATTTTTAATGGTGTTAATCTGGACTTCTTTCTCTTTCTTAATGATATTTATTAAAAGTTATGTTTTAACACATATTGTGGGGTAGACATATGACTGTGTTTTTGAACTAAGAGGGATGGGAAGGTGCAAAACAATAGGTCAATTCTTTTTCTTTTCTTTATTAGAAGATAAGCCTCCATTTGTCAGATACAGTATATGAACTGTCCACCTGCTCCAAAGAAAGCTTATCCCTTTCTTTTATAGTGAAATTAGCAGTATTTATCATTCTGTATACTATTGACATAAGTGATTTGTACAAATCGATCCCTGACAATGAAGCTATTGGAACCATTAATGGCATGTCCCACAGTCCAGTGGTGTAACTACCAGGGGTGTAAGAGGTGCAACTGCATCAGGAATCATGGCCCCCTGATGGACCAGCGGGTCTACTCCACATCACCCCTTCACAATGCCCGAATCACAGAGCCAGAACACACAACTCTTCCTATTGGGTGAGACACTCTTCCAAGCCCCACCCACCTCAGTGTCATTGCACCATCTGCTTTAGTGAGTCAGTCTATTCCAATTGATATCTGGGGGTGAGCGGAGCGGGAATAAAGGTTCATTTTCAGAGCAGAGTGTATTTTTTGAGCTGCAGAGTTTCCCTTATCCACTCTATTTTTTGTTTGGCTCTCTAGCTTATTGGCCTGCAACTGGCGTGAGGCATAGGCTGAGGAATAATGTGGTCCTGCTTGTTTGCTTATAAATGTTTAATGCGTTTAATTTACAAACATTTTCTCGGGATGATGATAGATGCTTCCATTATTATCATCACGTGTGCTCATGCACTTGTTTGACCTTTCATCCATTTCTTTGCGTATCAAGGACCCAAACAGTTGCTAGAAAGATCCCTGGATGCATGGATGGGTGTAATAGTGAAACACACTATTTTACTGGCATTCTGCTCTACCAAAGTAACACTATATTACATTTTACTTTGATGAGAAGAAGTATTTAGAAGTTGGCTCTAAGCACTGCAACTATGCAGTTCACAATCTGGATAGAGCGATTGGGCCTAAAACCCAGTATTCACTTGTTGATCTGGAAATACTGGTTCCAAACTGGCTATGAAGATGCAATTATATTCCTGTTTTAAAGAAGGTGTCACTCAGTGAAGTAGAATTTGGAAAGAGATAAAGGTAAACACGCCTGAGTATGATTATACTTATGTGAGTCATGGCAGTCATGATCCACAGCAGTGAAGTAGAATATGGAAAGAGATAAAGGTAAACACGCCTGGGTATGATTATACTTATGTGAGTCATAGCAGTCATGATCCACAGCAATCAATGTGAATGAAACTACCGACAGCAGCTTCATTTAGCAGTACTGGAAGCACTCTGAATATGGCACACACAAATAAGTAGAGAGAGTATTAAAGAGTGTTGAAAGTCAGCACCGAGACTGAGAGAAGGAGGGTAATAAGCAGCAGGATACTGTGTGTGGAATAAATTGCTTCTATATTTCTATAACAAAGTGGCTTTTTAAATACAAGTGGATATGTTTTATTGACGTGCTCTCTATTAAGCCTCTATTTTCAGTAAGATTTCAGTAAGATAAGAGTGTCTTGCTGCTTCTGGCCATAGACACACAGATCCTATCGTACGAATTGAGGATTCGTACGATTTTCGGATCGTGTGTGGAGAGTGCCGACAGCTTTCGTCCAGCGGAGATCGGTTGTTTGGTCGATTGGTCAGGTTTGATTTTGACCTGACCGATCCCGCTGGAGACACTAAATCCAAAAGGAAGAATGTGAGGATCTCCAATAGTCAAGAGCTAAATATTATTAAAAAGTAGAAAATTTATTAGGACATAAAACCTAACGCGTTTCGTGCCTGATAGGGCACTTACTCATAGGCGCTCCCACCGGAGCCCATTGCATATCGTAATCGTATCAGATTACCCCCGATATAGCCATGCTCGTTAAGGGCATATCGGGGAAAGATCCGCTCGTTTGGCGATGCCGCCAAACGAGCAGATTTTTGTGTCTATGGCCACCTTAAGTCAGCTATTGCCTCTGTTCCCAAACACTTGCATCTCAATTAACCTTCCTCCATGTTTCCAGTAACCTCTAAACTAATTCCATATCACCTGGTCACTTTTCCCTTTAACATTCCCTTCCATCTCACCCATCAAACGTAACTTGCCTGCTATACCACCTGGTCAAACCCAAGTTGACACTGCCCTACCAACATGCTACTCGCTTGCAATGTGTTCAGGGGTGTTAATAATAATAAATATATCACTTAATTTAAACCACAAGGGATGGAACTATAGATGAACAGTTTCATTAAAAAAACATTATTCCTAAAGTTAAAAGGGGCACTAAAAATATTGCTCAGTTACGTGAAATTGCCTCTTGCTATGGCGGTTCTGGGGGTATTATACAGTACATGAGACGTCACTGTGGTAATCTTGCTATAATGTCTGGGGGTGTTTATACATGACATTGCCACTGTGTCATCCTGTTATTGGAGATATTATATATGCAATTGCCCCATTTTTATCTTGCTTTAGGTTCTGGGGGTATTTATATATGAGATTCCCTTACTGGTACTATGTCATAAAAATTTAATTTTAGCTGTGCAGTACTTTGCCCTAAAAAAGTGTACCAGTTTCAGTAAGTAAAAATATTTTTTTAAGTTCAGTCCTATGACATTATATCAGAATTGTTACCCGCGGCACATTTGCTCAGTGGGGGGCCCAGTTGCAAATGTCTGCACCGTCTCCCTTAGGTGCCTAGATACACCACTGCCTCAGTCCCAGACTCTAAACCATTCTAAACCATATATACATACGGCCCTACATTATAAACAATAAATACATTCTAAACCAGTGATCCCCAACCAGTGGCCTGCAAGCAACATGTTGCTCTCCAACACCGTGGATGTTGCTCTCAGTGAGCAGGTTCTTATAGTTGAATTCCTGGCTTTGAGGCAAGTTTTGTTTGCATAAAAACCAGATGTACTGCCAAACAGAACTTCCAGTCCACATAGGGGCTGCCAATTGGATTATTACAGCCCTTTTCCTGTTCCTTCGCATGGCAGTGGGCAACCAATGGGATTCATTCCCGTCACGTGACCTAAATTAGCAAGCAATCAATAAATTTGGCTCCCCACCCCCAAGCATCCATCTCATTTCCTGTCACGCGAGCTCACCCAATGTGCCAGCAGGGTCTCTGGGCTCTACCTGCTGAAGCTCCAGGTCCAGGTACTTTTGCCTGTGTGAGGCCTGTGAGGGTCCAAGGAGGACCATGGCCATGTGTGCCTATCACCACAGTCAGTCACAAAACCTTTGGGTATGTGCAATAAGTTGGTGTTTGCATCCAAACAGAAAGTGTGGGGCATTCCTCACTGTGCACTCGGCACTCTGCCGGATAGCGTTCAGTGAAGAATGAGGACTGCAGGTGTATGATACAGAGATCTGAAGGACACAAGTTATCTGGAAGATGGGCCATTTCCTATGATGCCCAGAGTGAGTTGGTTCATTTGTCTCCCCGGAATTGAAAATGGGAGAAGAGGGTGAGTAGGAATAGCAATTCAGAACAGAGCACCTGTGGCTGGATCATGTTGATTAGGACTCCTTCAAATTGAGGACTGAAACAGGTAAGGTGTTCAACTACATATATATTTATTTACATCATGTAAGTAAAACAATTCACCAACAAAGGATTGTGACAGCCTTATCAACTGCTAGTGGATTGGATCCACATCCTTGTGGAAAGTTTTTTAACCTAGCCTCTGTGTTATAGGTTCACTGCTTGATGAAGCATAACCTGTTTTAACTATGCTGCCCCTTTAAGGGAAAGGCAAAGGGCCTGGTGCACTAATTGCCTCTGGCATGCTAATGACCTTTCGAGAGTGCTGCAGATGTATGAGCTGATGTAGCAAATTGTCTGTTGGCTATACCAGCAAAGGAGCTTCATAAAATTACAACTGTTGTGGGTAAGGTTATTCAACCAAATCCCTGGAATATACACAGTATTGTTGCTTTCTCAGCACAGTGTTTCACAAACACTATGGCTACTAAACCACTTACCTTGAAAAGGTTAGTAGGAAATTGTGGGTAAATTACCACCAGAATCTCCAAATGAAGCAGTGAGTATATCAGGAATCATTATTTCAATCCTCCGGAATCAAGACGGTGGTACTTACCTGCAGTTTTTCCTTGTGTGTAAAATGGTTGTTTATTCCTGAATGGCAATTTAGCATATAAATTCTAACGCCATTTATGGTTATTATTACTATATGTCTACAGCTATCAGTGCTATCGTGATATAGCCATACTGTGTGTGTGTGTTATAATCACACCCTTGCACTTAACCAGGATTTTGTACCACAATATCCACATTAAGCAGTATCATAATACAGCATATCATACTAAGTGCATGCTTAACTTTGTTTTGCTACCATACAACAGCATCTGCATTTAACCTGTGCTACCATGAAGCTACCATTCAGCATACGGATAAAGTACACTTCTGCACAGGTGGTTATACTAAAGGTTCTACTACAGCTCCCTATACCACCATGGTGTAATGACTGCATTCAAACGGTATTAGCAGAATAGCCACTCGGCATTGGATTAAATGCACTTCTGCAGCACCTTATTATTATTATTCTTATTATTATATTACAACTTGTGTAACAATATGCTATCAGTACTGAGCAAAGCTATCATTGTATAGCCATTCAGTGTGTTGTGTTGAGCATGTGGATATAGTTCTCTATACTACATATCGTAATGTTTGCATTTAACCAGTAATAGCAGTATAGCCATTCAGCATATGGAGTATTCATTATTACCATTTTACAACGTATGTAATAATTGCTATCGGTATTGATCAAAGCTATCATTGTATAGCCTTTCAGAATTTTGTACTAAGTGCTCACCTACAGTTCTCTATACTATCGTATCAGAATGTCTGCATTTAACCAGTAATGGCAGGATTAGTCATTGGTATTTCAATTGGAGTAGACCCTCGCACACCCGTTATGCAGCTGTATAGATTAGCTCGGTGCTCAATGGATGGAAGATACGGTAACCTCCCAGTAACTGGAGAAAAAAAAAAAAAAAACACACCAGCACACGAGACTTGTATCTGCAGGACAAGCCCTTGCAAAAGTTTTACTGCGGTGGTGCTTAGTCATTGAGCATGTGGAGGCCATAGGCTGTCCTACAGGTGCAATTCTGCAGTTCATACAACTATGTCTGCAAACATCAGTATTATCATGATATAACCATTCAGTGGGGTTCTAATCACACCCTTGCATCATACTAAGGGTACCCTTGATTTAATTTGTTGCCTTACTAAGACATCTGCATGTAACCTGCCCATCATAATGTAGCCATTCAATTAGGTGCCAAAATTTTTGTACTATGCAATTCAATATATTAACATATTGCAATCTTTACAGTTGACAGCATTTAAACATATGAATACAAAGGACAATCCGGAAGTGCAACATGTTTACCACATTGCAATTTCTGCAGACATGAACACTATTACAATAGATACGTAAACGTTTCTGCAGTCCATTAATATGGCCTTACAGCTGTGTAAGTACTATCATGATGGATCTTCTACATTTTATGGTTCATGCACCATTTTAACATGGTGATTCAGGTCTTCATATTCCCTTCAAATACCTCTCCAGGTTAATCCAGCTATTGTCACATCACAACTTCTGAAGTCATTATGATATACCATTCATTACATTGCTGAAGCTCTTCATGGCTGCTCGATAAATTGTACTGGGGTTGTGGCCTTTTTCCATGATTCTATCCTACAGTGTACTATGTAGCTTATCTCAACAATGCTCAATAGCAAAGTATATCAACACTAATTGTACTGCACTCATGGGTGCAGGTCTCGGCAGGTTATATATATTAGATTCCAAAATATATGAATACTGGATAGATAATGCTGTGTCTTATTATAATAATACAATTAATTATACAACCCAGTTGTACATGGCTAGCCTAAAGTGACATATAGCTTCGTAACGTATAGATTACTGAGCACCTTTGCTGTACTTTTACTAATGTGTTTAGATATTGGGTTATTAATGTTTTTATAATCCCTATAATATGACTTCTCGCCATGCAAGGTTTTGGGTGCATATTCGCAGCTAGTGGTACTTTGTCCATTACGCAGTATTATTTTATACAGCACTGCCGTTCACTACCATTATATCATGACCTTGTAAAGTACAAGGCTTATGCATTCAGGAAACTTTGAAATTATAGTCCATACTATGAACCAACCTTGTTGCACAATTGGTAAAGTGCTGGTCTTCCCCCGAGGAGTCCAGGGTTCAGATCCCAGTGTGGATACTTTCCCCGACTTTTTGAGGGTTGTCATTTTAGGTATAGGGGTTGCAAATATCCTATTACTCCTCTACAGTTATTAATTACTCCCATGATGCGGCTCATTATTATATTATAACGGTATTACATCTGCAGTTAACCATTTCAAATGTGTACTTAGAAATCTGTTTGTAACGTGGTATTCAAATGATTGCAATTCTTCATTGGTGTTTCAATTCCTAGGCTGTCCTACATTCTATTATTTTTACCAGCATTCAACTGGTACTGGCCAGGGAGTATCATTAATCCCACATGATAACAATGCAGCATTTAAAATGCAGGCATGCAAAAAATGGTGAGTATGGGGAGTTTAAGCGATTACCAGGAGACTCTGAGATGCAGACAGTTTATTCATTTAGCAAAAATGTTCCTTCCCGTTAATATGTATAAAAATACACAATGCAGTAGGATACAATGATAGTGGGACATATGGTGTCAGGCTAATTAAATTGAGGGTGGTTCACCTAATAGTTAGATATGCATTCTGGAGCATTATGGCAGTATCTTTTCCACAAGTACCAGGTCCATGCTATGCTTGGTCTCCTTCCACGTGGAATGTCTACCATATATTCAGCACTTTATCTTAATTTTCTGTTATGGTATTTATCACCATATGGCCCTCCTAAAGTGGCTATAAGCTTTCTATGCTATTTTTTATACAATATGTATGGCTACAGCTTTCCTAAGTGAGGCCGTGCAAATGAACTTAATATACAACATGAAACAAGAAATCTTCATCAGCTATAGTCTGGCTTCAGTAAGTTAATAATGAGGGTTTTGTCGCAAATTATTGCTGTTCCACAATATTCTCCATTATAATACTGTGTATTTTATTTTACAGCTCACCATCAGAGCGGCGAAGTCTTGATACTAATTGGCAAACTAATAGAATATAAACGATATATCCATTTGCGATGTCATTCTCTTGCAATAACTTTAAATAGTTGGTATGGTACTATTGCGGTATTTCTTGGTAATGCCTACTATTGAGACATTTGTATATTAATACATTATTATACATTATGGTATATAAATGTATTATCCATAAAACGGAGCCCTATAGTACTAGAAATATAAGTGGAGTGGTGAGTATGCTACAAGGTGGAGTAACATTCTAAGGTATCCTCATATCATGCAACTGTATTGCCAGGTCCCTTTTCAATGTTTAATCTCTCAATGGGAAAACCTATTAATGCTTCTGCAACTGCATGGTGGTCTATTCTATTGAATATTGTTGAATGTGATTGCCTTTGGTCAATATATTATTGAGTTGCAGTCACAGCTATCCACAGTACCAAAGTTGATCTTTGAAATAAATACTCTAGTTGGAGGGTGCAGTGGCCTGTATATCAGTTAGCTCTCTTGGTTATACCCTCCCTATATATGATGCTTTTGTACATCCCATTGGTTGCCCACTGCCATGCGAAGGAACAGGAAAAGTGAAAATCCTATCATACTTACCGAGATTTTCCTTTCCTGGACTGTAGCATGGCAGTGGGCATGGCTTCCCGACCCTAGTGGGGAGAGCTCTCTGTTTTAAGTCAATGAGATGGATGCTTGGGGGTGGGGAGCCAAATTTATTGATTGCTTGCTAATTTAGGTCACGTGACGGGAATGAATCCCATTGGCTGCCCACTGCCATGCTACAGTCCAGGAAAGGAAAATCTCGGTAAGTATGATAGGATTTTCACTTATTTGGCATCCCCAGGAACATTTTTCATGCTTGTGTTGCTTCCCAGCTCGGTTTACATTTGAATGTGGCTCATGGGTAAAAAAAGTTTTGGGACCCCTGTTCTAAACCCAATAATATGTTAATGAGTTCTAGTTTTTGCCCACCAGGGGTCAATAGAGGACTATCTGAAAGTCTAGCCATTTCAATCTAAAAAAACGGAAATCATCCTTTCCACTTGTGAATGTGTGACTCCTAAAACATCATGAATTTACATGGAAAAGCCTGCAAGCGGGTAATTTTCATGTTGGGTCAGTGATTGATACTGCCACCTTCCAAGGTTTAAGTCCAACCAGAAATACATTGCTGAAGCACTGCTCCATAGATTCCAGTTCTCAGGGCCAACAAATAAATTTCATTCTGACTATAATATTATTTCTAATATTGGTGTCTAGGCAGCCATCTCCGTTAATTGCCTGGTCATGTGCTTTCAGAAAGAACCAGCAGTTTAGGATGGAACTGCTTTCTGGCAGGCTGTTGATTCTCCTACTCAATGTAACTGAATGTGTCTCAGTGGGACCTGGATTTTACTATTGAGTGCTTTTCTTAGATCTACCAGGGAGCTGTTATCTTGTGTTAGGGAGCTGCTATCTGTTTGCCTTCCCATTGTTCTGCTGGGGGGGAGCGAGGGGGTAATATCTTTTCAACTTACAGTACAGCAGTAAAGAGTGGCTGAAGTTTATCAGAGCACAATTCACATGACTGGGAGCACCTGGGAAACTTGACAATATGTCTAGCCCCATGTCAGATTTCAAAACTAATATACTGAATGTGTGCATCTTGCATACATAATTCCACATGTGCCCATCCAGCCACAACACAAGAAGAACAGCTGTTGTCTACAAGGACTCTGTAAGGAGAAAAGGCTGATTTTGGGCATTCCCCTTCCATGAACAGAACCCTTGGTTCTGGCCTGTACAGTCACTGGCATCTGCTTCTCTCTGTACATTCAGTGAGTTTAATTCTGCTTTGGGGGCTATCTATGAAGACCTTTCTTCTAAATAGCATGGTGGGTGCAGGCATCTTGCAATGCTAAGAGTGTTGGCTGCTATTCGGGAAGATTTGTCACCCGAAATCTCCTCTTCTTCAGACGACTAATCTCCTCTTCCCGCCAGGTGAATCGCCAGAGGGATGGCACTTGGATCAATTTGGTTTCCCGAAGTTGCCCGAAGTTTCCTCATGAGGCAACTTCGGACGACTTTGGAAAACAAAATGATCCAAGTGCCATCCTGCCGGCGATTCACATTCTAGCCAGTGGGAAGGCATTTCAGGGAGATTAATCGTCTGAAGAAGAGGAGATTTGTCACTAGGTGACTTCTCCCCAAATAACAGTGTGTGCCTCCACCCTAAGGGCTCTTACACACAGGCATTTTATGCTGTGCTCCCCTACATTCTGCTTTCTTCCATTGACCCACAGGGGAGCACAGGAGTAAACGCACTCAATTGTTGTCAAAGGGGCTGTACTCACACAGTCGCATGTAAGCGCCAAACACAGGTGAAATGCAACATGCTGTGTCCCACCTGCGTTTGCTGCTTACATGCGTCTGTGTGAGTACAGCCCCCTTGACAACAATTGAGTGCGTTTACTCCTGCGATCCCCTGTGGATGAATGGAAGAAAGCGGAACGCAGGGGAGCGCAGCAAAAAACACCCATAGGTAAGAGCCCTAAGGGGCAGATTTATCAAGGATCGAATTTCGAGGGTTAAAAAACCCTCGAATTCGACCCTCAAAGTAAAATCCTTTCGAATATCGAATTCAAAGGTTTGATCGAATAAAAATTGTTCGATCGAACGATTCGAACGATTTTAAGCGATCGATCGAATGATTTTTAGTCAATCATAAAAAGTGCCCAGAACCTATCTACAATGTCCCCAGGCTAACATTCAACTCGGTAGCTTTTATTTGGCGAAGTATTGAGTTGAAGGATTTTTTAAAGAGACAGTACTTCGATTATCGAATGGTCGAACTATTTTTACTTCGAATCGTTTGAATCATTC
This sequence comes from Xenopus petersii, assembly GCA_038501925.1. NCBI lineage: Eukaryota > Metazoa > Chordata > Amphibia > Anura > Pipidae > Xenopus > Xenopus petersii. Next base: position 89,201,232 of record CM076688.1, on the reverse strand, counting down.
GATTTGATCGAATTTGACCAATTCGATGGTCGAAGTACCCAAAAAAATACTTCGAAATTCGAATTTTTTTCCATTCGAATTATTCCCTCGAGTTTAGTAAATCTGCCCCTTAGTGTCAAAAGTAGCATATCACACTCAGACACTATCTGTGTGTAGCATTTATAGGATTTTTTGTTAGTTATATAAAATAATAAATACTTATAGCAAAGACAGCTTACAACTAGTGATGGGCGAATGTGTCCCGTTTCGCCAAAAAAGTCGAAAATTTACCACGAAAATTGCAAAACTTGAAAAATTTGCAAAAACGCATTGAAGTCAATTTTGATACATGTCAGTTTGGTGAATTTATTCGCTGGCGGCGAAATGTGGAAATTCACCGCAAATTCGTGCCTGTCGAATTCTTTCGCCTATCACTTCTAATGTATCAGTGGTTGATTTCACCTTGGGCAAGATCTCCATGTAACAGGGTTACTTCAATAGAAAATAATAAATACACAAGAACTTAATAGCATAGTGGCTCAGTGCTTTGAGTTTGCAGCCTTCAGGATCAGACTCTATTTTGGTGCTTAACCCATTAATTACCAGCCTCAAGAAATAAACAAAACAAAGTTTGGAGGGGGGCATGCCTCCATTTGTCAGACACAGTATGTTAATGGTCAACCTTGATATTTTTATGCCTCCACCTTTTGGAGTGAAAGTTATAAGAATTTATAATTTTGAATACTATTAGTGTAAGTGAATTGTATACTGTCAATCTATCCTATCCTGTTAAGCTATTGCATAGTTCCCAAATTGTCCTGTTCTGTTATACTGGCACATCTGGGGTAGGTTTTGGTAAAATGAATGTGGTTATTTAGGGACATGGTCACAAAATGGGCGTGGACCAAAAATTACCACGATATACGTGGCAGATCTTTTTATCTCAACTATTAATTTTTCAAATGTTGGGAGGTATGCTAAAAGAACTCCTAATGGGATATTCCAGACTAACCTATAATCTAAAACCCACAGAGAGAATTAATTTGTAAATGAGTTCTAGTTTTTGTCCACCAGGGGTCAATAGAGGACTATCTAACAGTGAAGTAGAAATGACCCTTTCCATTTTGGAATGCTGCGTTCTTGCAACTTGGCGTCAGAGCTTGGTACCAGTATCTGCCTGGGAAGTTTATTTGTAATTGCATTCAAAATAAAACATTCACATGGAAAGGGAATGAATAATGTAATGGCCCGTGGATCAGTGGTAGTAGCCCCGTATTGTCACAGCTTGATTCCAGTCTGATTGCCTATGTTATTTTTTGCTTGCGAATTAACTAACAGATGATGAATTCACATTAACAAGACAACAAGCAGGCAATTGACGATATCACCTTGCAATGCTTGGTGTCAGAGTTCAAGTCTGACATGGGTTCTGTCTGTAGTAACATGTAGTGCAAGTGGTTGTTATCTAAATAAAAGAAGTTTATTGGATCAGAACACTCGATACTTTAGCTCCCCGTGGTTTAAATGAATATTGCTCCTTTACACCTTTTCTAGAAGTATAGACAAAAAAAGATCTATTATTATTATTATTATTATTATTATTATTAACATGTATTTATATAGTGCCAACATATTGCGTAGCACTGTACATATTGCGTAGCACTGTCTATTGTAATATTGTAAAGAACATTTTTGACATATACATGTTTTTATGATCTAGTTTTAAACATTTATATATTTATATTTTCATATATTTATACACCATAAGGGTATTATTGTGTAAGTTACTATGTGTCACTATATTAATTATAGTAGTTTTGACTGTAAAATATTGAAATAATGTACATTTGATTCACAGGTCACGCCCGCAAAAGGAACATATCGTGATAACTGAATATAAGGGCACACATGGGTTAATACATGGAATTGAAAAATGGGTGTGGTCTGGTGATGGGTCACTGGTGGGTGGGTCCCTATATAATGTTTCCAATTGCCAGAACCCACAGATTGCCAGTCGGGCCTGCCCCTTGCTCCCATTCCAGCGTAGGAGATAACTGTGTGCCAGTCAAGTTGCATGTGATATTCAGACAATAGGAACATTGGCACAAACCTGAGCTCTATGGGTTACTCCAGTTCAGGCCTGGACTGGCAATCTGTGGGTTCTGGCAAATACCAGAGGGGCTGCTGTAAGTTGCCATAGACAGTCACTATATATTGGGCTGGTGGGAGGCTGTTTGGGCTGCTGTGTGGCCTGTTTGGGCCTCTGTGTACCGGAAATGCCAGGGTCTATTTTGAATCTCAGTCCAGGCCTGCTCCAGTTAATACATTATAAATGTGGAGTTATTTAGTTTGCAGCTGTATCAGGGCTGATCACAGCGCACAAACTACATATTCACTGTCTTGACCAACGGGTGTCTCCCTCGATCCGGCATGGAGCATGAAAGGCACTTCGATTGTATTTAATCAGAGCTGAGATGCACAAGGTCCTGTATCTGGGCTAAACCTCTCAGCACTTCCCATCCCCAAACATCTATTCCCAATGACGTGACCTCAGTCATTTTAGTCCCACCTGGCATCCAGCTCTTAAAGCCTCTTGTCACTTGGCCAAGTATAATGAACGAGCTGAGCTCTGAGTAACATCATTGTTGGCGTCGAAGGGGAAATTCAGAATGCCCCAATACACTCACACACTGATGCACTAGCAGAACCTGCATCTCTGGGGCCCCTGCTGACAGATGGGAGACACAATCCTTGGCTCATGCATCCCAGCTCGGTCATATGGATGGCTATGAAGCTCACACCCAGTCTTATCTTTAAGCAATTTGCTACTGCTGGAATGAGGCATGCTTCATATGCCAGAATCTATGCAGGGTCCAAAGTATGTCCTTGGGCTGCATAACTCCGCTCTTAAATTCAATTAGAAAAAAAAAAAACACCTCCTGGCTTTGCCAGAATTTATTACAAATAGCCATATAATTTGTAGGGAGCACTGCCCAATGGTTTCTTAAAACAGATTTTTAGCGTTAAATGAAAAGCCTTAATTTCCAGAAACCAAAACACATTTATAAAGCCTCAGCGTTACTATGCTACTGACTGTACCGGATGCCAGTCAGAGTCACAAAAAATAGAAAGATGAACAAATGCATGGCAAGATAATGGGAGTGTTTTCAAGGGTAAATAAACACATTATCATGACCCAAGGTGGCTAATACAGGCTCAGGAATGCTGATTAAGCAATTGTCCAACAGTCCTGGTGGGGGACCTGTTTATGGTTTATTCAGTCCATCACTATCGGCACATTTTAGGAACTGTGGGGAAGGAAAAAGGGTCACTTATTCTATGGTGTGCTGACATTTGCAGAAACCAGTTGTGGGAACCCTGGACCTGGAGTTACTATTAGGTCGAGGGTGGCAGTAGCTTAGGATTCCCGTGTCTATATGAGCAGTTACCCACCATTTATCAGAAGAGGCAGGATGGACACAATGGCAACCAGGTGGAAGTAGAGGAGTGTGTTTGGGTGCAACAACCATCCTAACCTGCACTCTACATGATTTTCATTTTAGAGCATTTGTAAATTACTTGTATTTTTTTTTTTTTTTGCATATTAGTTTTAAACTCTCTAATAGCCTTGTCTTGTACATATATTGACATACAGGTCTCAACCCTGACACAGCTCTAATACCAAGCTAGGCAGACATTGCCAAAAGCTGTCAATCTATTAACTATCATTTTTAAATGACTGTGTGTATATAGGGACAGGTATAACCAAAGCACAGAAGACAAAACTCACATAGGTATGAGAAACCTCCTAGAAGTTATCAAATACATGCACTCCCACTCTGACATCACTGTGATATTCATATTAACAGGAACAACTTACACTGTTTATAAACCCCAAGCCTGCAGCCTCCAGTAGGGGGTAAATTGCCCCTTATAATACACAAGGGATACTCAGAGTTCCCTGTATTACTCAGCCTGCAGCCTTGTGCCTTTATATGGTCACAGAACCCCTCAGTGACTTCTAAGATCCTTATCATTTACAGTAGGGGTACAATATCCCATATAATACACGAGTAATACTCAGAGTTCTCTGTATAACTCAGCCTGTAGCCTTATGCCACAATAACGGTGATTTGGTCTCCAATGTGCTTTATTCCATAAATTTCACCTTTTCACAATTTTTCACCATTACTGTATGAATGATATTTTTTGGTCATTGATACCCAGCTCAGAGTTGTTAATTTTGGATTAAGCACCATGGCTAATAGGAAACTGATAAAGGGATTATTGTGGAGACTCCTTGCATTTGCAGACCACTCCATTAGTTCCTATGAATACCTAAGAGAATAATGACAATTTGTTTGACTCTGAGCAGAATTAATGTCAGCATTTCCCTAGCTGTTGCTGTAAGGGTCAGGCTACACTGGGCGTTTTGGGGAGATTTGGTCGCCTGGCGACTTCGGAAAAAGAGTTGCCGCGTGTGATTAGCGCTGGCGGTTTTTTAATTTTAGCCAGCGCAGAATGAGGGAAGGCCTTTGGGGAGATTGGTCGCCGCAAAAACGAGGCGACCAAATCTCCCCAAAACACCCAGTGTGGCCTGACCATTAAACACTTGTTATTGGGTTAAATCTTTATTGCTGAAATAAGAGTGAGGCCTTCCCCTTCAGGAAAGTTATTATTTCACTTCTGTCTATACCAGAAATTGAATAATAATAATAAGGAAAATCAGTTTTTTTTGTTTTTCATTCCAACCCATAAGTAGGGCGAGCATAGAGAGCTTAATTCATGTCCTTAACCCCACGGTGGTTTTGCTGGCAGTGCACCTGGAAAGGAGCTGAGGGGCATGTGTTCCATCTCACAGTAGCTCATCAATTACTCTCTCAGCAGAAACATCTGGTTTGGGATGCTGAGTTATGAGCTAATATTGAACACAGGAGTTTATGGCATCACATATATAATATTGTTGATTAGGAGCATCAAGTAAGGTAATTGGGCAGGAGGGAGCTGCTCTGCATGGTGGAAAGCGACTCTGTGGGTTCTTCCGTTACTAGCCCAACATCTGGACTTTGGACCCAGGTCACGGAATGTGTTTTTGGCCCCGCGAATTCTGTGGGAGATTATAAGCAGAAGCTGAAAAGGATATTTATCGACTAATAACCTTGCTCCAGACTCCATTCTCCCGGCGCTCCCATTCTGCCTTATTTATGGGATCTGAGTATCTGGCCGGGTTGCTGAAAACTGGCTGCTTATCGTGGGTACGTTTGATGGCGAATAAAGCTCAGAACTGTTGACTTTTATATGGTGCTATGGAGACTTTTCTGCGGATGGGAAGGAGCGGGGGGGGGGGGAAGTAAAAGAAAAAAAAGCAAAAAGGAGACTCCAAAATAAGGAACTGCCTGTGTTAATTAGAATTTCCAGTCATTGGCATAGAGTGACTGGTCCACACTGACCCCCCCTGTAAAGAAGTGGGTCTGTACAAGCCTCCCCCCTGCAGTTATAGGGTCTGCCATGCTGTATCCAAGAAAATGTTTTAAGCAAGTCACTTTCCCTAATTTTGTACAAATTCCCCCAAACATCAATGGTAACCCTTAAAGAGAGAGCCTTATTTATGGCTGTTGGCATTTAGTACTATGTGTGGGAGGTACCACACCGCTTACCCTGCCAGATGTTGAAAGAAATATCTCTCTTGGAATGGTCTCTAAATCAGAGCAACTACTTTTTGGTGGGGGGGGGGGCCCAGTGGTGCTTGACTGAGCTATCGTACAGTTGAACTACCCCCTTACATGCATCTGTATATTTATATATATATATATATATGCTCATTTATAAGGCAATTATACCACTGACATTGGCAGCTTAATGGGCATTCAGGGTGACTGGCAGGTCCACCACCTTAAAGGGAAAGGGCTGAGGTTATTCTGCTGCTAAACCTTATTTATGGCTGTTAGTAGTATGTGTGGGAGCTGCCACACCTCTTTCCCTGCCTGAGTTGAAAATATATCTATTGGAATGCTCTACAAATCAGTGGCGATACTTGTTGGTATTAAGTGGTGTATGTCTGGTGGTTCCATTGACCAGAGCATAAGCATTTTGCTTGAAAAGATACATCAGAGAACGGGTGACATTGACCCCAATAATAAGCAGAGAATCATCTAAAACAGGCACAGCTGGGGGTCTTGATAATTGTGGTATGGGATCTGTTATCCGGAAACCCGTTATCCAGAAAGCTCCGATAACAAGAAGGCCATCGCCTATAGACTCCATTACAACCGAATTCTTCTAATTTTTAATAATGATTTCCCTTTTCTCTTCAATAATTAAACAGTACTCTACTTTATCCCAAATAAGATATAATTAATCCTTATTGGAAGCAAAACCAGCCAATTAGGTTTAATTCATGTTAAATGATTTTTTAGTAAAAGTATGTTGATCCAAATTACAGAAAGATCCCTTATCTGGAAGACCCCAGTTTCCGAGCATTTTCAATAATGGGTCCCATACCTGTACATGTAATGTGTAAACATATCTCTCCTACGACACATTTCACTGAATACTGAACCAGGACTGAACGTTTACTTGTTCAATAATAACTATGACCAATATTATCTATGACAGCGATAGAAAAGTGAATGCTCTTTCTAACAGGTAGGAGCCTAGTCTGATCACTGGGAGGCAGCAATGATTCATTTTTTTCATTGTGTTTGCCAAAAAGAAAGGCAATAATCCTTTGCAGCGTTGATCACTGTCCAGATTTAAAAAGCAATAAAGAAATAATTCAGCTCCATTTATCAGGGAAATCTCCCCTAATGTCTAATGAAAGGGCCTCACGCGTTCCTCGGATACAGTTTCTTTCTATGTTTAATCTCTTATTAAATCTGGTTAAATGGCTCAGATGTTCCACAACTTATTTAAAACAACAAGCGACGATGTTCTTCCAGCTTGGGGGAATATAGGGCATATTAAATCTGAGCCAGGCACTTGGCCATCCTTCTTGCCAGGCAAGCGATGCGTAGAACTAATTCATTTTACTGCCCCAGATTATGATAGCCCTAACAGTTTGCCTACCCTACTTATTGGCAGCCTAAGAACTAGTTCACTCAGTTGGCCAGGATAAATGTTGAATATAAGAGATAAATCCATAGTTCTGTTCCTAAATAAGTAAAACTGAAATTCAGGCAGCAAAAAGTGATAACAAACACTGTGTTCTGTTTAGAACATATCACATTTTCAAAGGGTTTTTGGATGGTGCTGACTCTATTAGGGAATGGAATAATTTGCTGGGCCACTTCTAATGCAAAGCAGAAGGATGCGTAGGAAATAAAGTAAATGGGGTAATCGAGTGTTGGTTGTTTCCCTGGGATAGTAGATGTGGGAAAGCTTACGGAAGCTTGGCTATCTCCAACCCCAAGTAGTGTATATAAAGTAGGGATGCACCGGATCCACTTTTTTGGATTCGGCCGAACCCCCGAATCCTTCACAAAAGATTCGGCCGAACCCCCGAATCCTTCACGAAAGATTCGGCCAAATACCGAACCGAATCCAAACCCTAATTTGCATATGCAAATTAGGGGTGGGAAGGGGAAAACATTTTTTACTTCCTTGTTTTCTGACAAAAAGTCACGCAATTTCTCTCCTGCCCCTTATTTGCATATGCAAATTAGGATTCTGATTCGGTTCGGCCAGGCAGAAGGATTCGGCCGAATCCTGCTGAAAAAGGCCGAATCCTGGCCGAATCCCGAACCGAATCCTGGATTCGGTGCATCCCTAATATAAAGCAGTAGAGGAGTCTAGCTTTTACTCATCAATCCTACATATTGATGGAGTGTCCTTTGCTTAGAGGAAGAAAATCCTAACAACACACCAGTCGGGGGAACCCTATGAGTTATGATTAGCCAGTGAACAGTTACAGTCCTGGGTGAGTAATCAACCAGCCTAGTGTATAGACCTAAGGTAGAGGTGTGTTATCCTGAAAATCCTCTAAGACCTGCTAATATGTTAGGTGACAACCCCAGTGAACTGAATCAACATGTTTTTTTCTCATTGTAAGAAAATGCACCCACCTGTGGAACACACTCTAACACACTCTTGTATATTATATAGTATTACATACCCAAAATATTAACAGGCATCAAAGCTACCCACTAAATAGCCCTCGTTAACTCAAACTCCTTACATTTGGCCACCTCCCCCCCCCCCCTTTACTGGTGAATCAAGGTTTCCTTGTCTTGTCCAAGTGAAGGCTTGTTTTTTCTCGTAAGGAGTCAATTAGAATTAGATTAACTGAGGGCACATTTGTGCAACTTGCACCTGCAAGGGAAGGGGCAAGACATGGGCATGCACTTCCACACCCTTCAACTCTGTTGAATTCTTCCGGATCAACAACAAATGCACTCGGGAACAACACACCAAGGAAGCCATCTGGTCAAAAGAACTTTTAAGTTCAGGGTACAAGTCCGCTGTTAACTTGCTGCATCATACTGCATGACAGAACTAGTACAGCTGAGTGCAAGTTGGCACAAGTGAATAGGTTCATTGCTTCACCTATTTTTGCATCTAGCAAACACACGTAAACCTTTATGCAGCATACAATCATGTCACTTTCAAATGAATGTCAGTGGAATGTAAATGGCATAATACTATCCTGCAAAAGTTGAGATGGCAACAGCCTATCAAGTTGTTCCAAAATGTAATCTCATACCACCAGGGGCTTAACTACAGAGCAAACAGACCCTGAGGTTACAGGGGGGACTCAGTGAAGCCCCAAACTAACGAGCAATTTTAATATTTCTTGGTAGAATATGCAGATTTATCAATATTTGATTTGACCCTATATTGAATTTGCTGTGGGGCCCAGTAACATTTAGTTACACCACTGAATACCAATGACGAACACAGCAACTTGTTTGTATAAGGGCTGCTCTCTGCCTTCTTTTATTCTCTGTTAGAACCTTAAATCTCTCCATGTATCTGGACTTGAGGATTAATAACAGAGTACAGGTATAGCTGGGGAAAATTCCCTTTTACATATACAGATGCATTAAAGCACCAATGCACTTTTTCTTTTAACATGCCCTTAATTTGCCTCTTAGAAATAATGCAGACTTTGCCTTGCCCCAACTACATTATGCACTTACTGTGGCCTTTTGTATCTTCTCCCTGGTCTTTCTTATTGTGTCATAATTCTTTACAAGGTCTTCAGGGGGGTCTTCTTTAGCCATGGCCAACCTAATGGTTGTGGTCTAACATCACTGAAGCCATGACCAGCGATTGAACATGAAAATAATCTAAGCAAAGCAACAGCAAGAACATCCTTGCATATGTGCTGACAGTCTGTGCAGATTGATAAAACAAAACTGTATTTAGCACAGTATTCCCACAAAAAGACAAAACATCAAGAAAGAAGAATAAGAGTTGGTGTCCCTTCAAGAAACCTACTACTCTTCCTTCAAATGCCCTGGGTATACTACCACTTTAAAGCAGTCCTAAGGTCTGGGATGTTGCAAGAATTCCATGCTAGTATGTGGATCAGCTGATCTAAAGAAATAACTACTAGACCACACAAGACAAACAATACAAACATACAGAGTTTATTTGTATTCATCATCATAACATACTTTAGTGGTGGGCAGCTCCAGATGGAAGATGTCCTTTGTGGTCTGGGAACATATTGTGTATTTAACAGGTCAGTCCTCCTCAGAGCTCAGTGTGTTAACATTACAATAAAGGCCAAAAGCTTTATATGCAGAGCCCCAATCCATCTTTTGATTATCCTGTAGTAAAGCTGGCCATAGATGTTGAGATTTTTAAAAGATCCGATCTTCATCGTGAGACCACTATTTTCTCGGAACGATCGTACGATCGTGCGAATTGACCAATTTGCCAGGAAAACAAAGGGGGCCTGCCTGCTTGGTCCTGCAAACATAGATAGATTGCACTAGGACCGACAAAGATTTTTTGACCTGGCCGATGAATTTCCTGACAAAATCGACCGTTCAGCAAGAAGAATCGTCGCGTCTATGGGGAGCTTAAGTTCCTTTCCTGAACTTGCCATCTTCAGTAGGGAACTTACTTCTCCATTGGAGCAGAACCTTCTGCAAATCAGTGAAGTCTAGGCTACAAAGCATTACAGTGGCAGGAACATATTATGATGTCATACTCTCAACAGGTGGTGTGTATATGCAGGTGTCACCTTCAAGGGGTACTGACAAAAATGGACTTAAAAGATACTTGTTCAGAGCCCATCAGCTCACAGGGTATTGGTTAGACCAGGGTTGGACCTTATTAACAATATGGGAGTTTAAAAAAAGGTTATGATCCATTCCCTTAGAGCGAGTGACCCATATTAGGTTCAGAAGTCAGCTTTGCGACCCAAAGGAATTGGTTTAGAAGTAATGATGCACCTTATTGAATTATCTATTAATAAGGTGTCTATTGTAGCAGACTATTTAACTTTACTAAACAGAACAAAGACTCAATGGTTATAAAATAAATGACTTAGGCACTGATCTCCAACCACTAGCTCACTTGCAACATGTTGCTCACCATCGTGTTGGATGTTGCTCCCAGTGGCCTCAAAGCCTGGCTTGAAGTCAAGTTTTAGTTGCATAAAAATCACAGTCCATATTCGGCAGAAACTTTTTGCATGATTGTGTTGCTCTCCAACTTTTTTTTTTATATTTGAAAGCGTCTGACAGGTAAAACCCCCACCTAGGGGTTCCATAAAAAGTACAGACAAAGGAGATGCCAGGAAGATTCCATGCACCCTTTCACCCTCACATGAAGCATTGCACATTTTTTTGCATTGCAAGAAAGACACTGCACATCCCGGCGGACAATGGGCAACCAATTAGAACATCTGATCTACAGTTAGAAAAACACATTAAATCTACCGGAGCTGAACCATAACTCTATCTCCGAGTTGAAGAAAAATGTGAAATATAAAGGACATTTCTTTAAAGCATTAGCCAAATAGAAGCGTGTTATTGCAGAGCGGTCTCGCCATTAATGCACAACAGGCGTGTTATGAAGTGCTTATGAAGTACATAGAAGCACCATTACGGTGACCCTTCACAAGTAGCTGACAGATTTATGGAGGAAATTAAGGCGGTGTAATCTGTTTAAAAGATTTTTTTGAACCGAACAGCTCAATGAGCACAAAAACACAGGCTTTAGGCGGCTCTAAATGAAGGCACGGCACCCCAGACAAAATGCTCATTTGTGTATTGAATATTCCCAGGCTAATTGCAATGTCATTTTCATGTACTTTGTTGCTTGAAATATAACCCTGGTTTATGATGGCTATAAAGCACACGGAGTAACCTGAGGGCCAATGCCAAATGCTTCACATAATTGACCATTTTTTTCTAGATTAAGTGGCACATTTCACTGGTACCTGCCATTGACGTGTTGCATGTAACTAAACACAAGCTTCAAATGAGCAAATGCAGGTATTTTGTCATTGTCTATAATAACAGTGACATTTTCAAGGTTCTATTTAATGTTTTGTGTGGACAATCTGTAACCTTATACTGTACAGCCTAATGGAAACATTATGGCAGCTCTGGCCCATCTATTTTTCCCCACAATGGTTTTTTACAGAATTCCAGGATAAATGTCTTCGCTGTCCATATTGCTACGAAACTTTGTCCAGCTCAGTGCAAGCTATGTTAGATCCCAGGTGCAATATTTGCAATATTTCTTCAATCTGTCTATTTATGGGGGTCAGGCAGGTGGGACATGGGTGTTTATTTTCGATTTTGCAGATGCATGCCGTGCACAATGTACAGAGGGAACCCTGTGCTTAATGCTTGGGCAATGCCACTCTTGAACCTCAACATGCTGGCCTAGGTATGGGATCCGTTATCCGGAAACCCGTTATGAAAAGTCCATCTCCCATAGATTCCATTTTATCCAAATAATCCAAGTTTGTAAAAATGATTTTCTTTTTTCTCTATAATAATAAAACAGTACATTGTACTTGATCCCAACTAAGATATAATTAATCCTTGTTTGGGGAAAAAACAGCCTATTGAGTTTATTTGATGTTTACATTATTTTCTAGTCGATTTAGGGGCAGATTTGGGTTTATTTAATGTTTATATTATTTTCTAGTAGACAGGGGCAGATTTGGGTTTATTTAATGTTTATATTATTTTCTAGTAGACTTAAGGGCAGATTTACTAAGGGTTGAAGTTAATTTTTGAAGTTAAAAACATCGAATTTCGAACAATTTTTTGGGTACTTCGACCATTGAATAGGCCTAAATTCGTAAAAATTTTAAATCGTAAAATTACTGTCTCTTTAAAAAAGTTCGACTTCGACACTTCGCCACCTTAAACCTGCCGAATTGCTATGTTAGCCTATGGGGACCTCCTAGAAGCTATAGCCAACATTTGGCTAGTAAAATCGTTCGATCGATTGATTAAATCATTAGAAACGCTCGATTCGAACGATTTCATTGTATGATCGAATGATTTTACTTTGACTGAATTTGACCAAATTCGATAAAAAAAAGTTGACTTCGAATATCGAAGTAATGCAATTTGATGGTTGAATTGCTACGTTTTTACACTTCGAAATTCGACCCTTGATAAATCTGCCCCTTAAGGTATGAAGATCTAAATTACAGAAAGATTTGTTATCCGGAAAAAACCCCAATGCCGAGCACTTTGGAGAATAGGTCCCATACCTGTAATAGGCGCTAATATCCACATTAGAGATTTGGGCAATTAAGGGTCTCAACCCATCAACTACAATATTCCATTTCATATGAATTAAATGGTTTTAACTGGAAATTTCATGGTCACTGAAAGCTGCATTTGTTTTATTCTCTGCACTGTTAGGTCTGGGCAGCACAAGTAAACTGACTGGCCAGCCTGGAGGACTGATATTTACTACATTGTTTCATGCGTCAGAGCTAGAATGGGATAAACAAGCACTGCTTGCTATAGGATTTACATTTCCACATACTTTTAAATTAACTGAAAAAACTGCAATGAATACATATTGGATAGTTGCTTATAATGACATTTTCTTTCATTATACAAAGGGATGCAGTTCCAGTTTATTCACAAATTCAAATTTTGGGCACTTCTGGAAATATGGCAGCCATGATATCTATGTGGATCCCAGCACTTATCTACTCTTGTGATCTCTTTCGTACACTGGAATCTAGCAGAGATATATTATACCCGCAGGCAGTCTCTCTCTTCACCTGACTTGGCCCGGTTCAGTTCTCACAGGGAAGAAGGGTCTGTTCTGCTGCCATCAGGCATCAGCTGAATGGATTGTCTGTGTCGTTTCAGCCGACTGGTATTTTTATAGATTAATGAAGAGCATGTGCCTACAATTATATTAAAATACATGCTGGAACATCACAGGTCTGAACATGATACAAATTGGATACAGAGGTTTATCTAGTGGCCAAAGACAAGCCTGGAAATAGTTTTTATAGAATGTAATTGCTAAAGGAGCCTGCAAGTTTCTGCCAGTCGAGGTGTTGGAGATCTGGACCTATGTATTAGTTTGGGATCAGACACAGAATTCACATGGTACCCAAGCAGTCCCGTGTTAGGCCCACCAGGAAGAAGCATATTAAAGGAAATGTAAACACGTAAGACAAATCAGGTAAAGGTGCTCAGAGCAAAGCACTTTTGAAATTTATATGAATTATTTATATTTTAGTTTTTAAGATTTTAGCAGGTTTTAAACGGCTCATATAACGAATTTGAAACAACAGCTAAGGAGTTAGATAGGTCCTTTCTTTCCAAGGGGTACTAATGGTCACAAGGGCCCTCTGGGTGGAGGCTTCTGCCAACAAATTAAGCTCTTTGCACCAATGGTCAAGCACTGATCTGCTTCTGCCACACCTTATTGGTCCAAACCCCACACACTCCTCCATAAGCCCACCTCTTTGTGATTTCCAGTTGACACCTTCACATCTTTTGGGGCCTCCCTCTGCTGCAGACAGAGCCTCTAGCTGCATTAATCCCTGTACGGCAAAGATGATGGCCCTGCTTCTCAGGGATGCCATCAGAGGGGTACAGGCATGAGTCTTATCCTAGTCCCAGGGGGGGGGCTAGGTTGCTGGAAAATGTTGGAGCTCGCTAAGATATAGTTGGGTTTTGGAATGGATTAGGGAGCATGTTTGGTCATAATAAGTCATGGCCAAGCCATTGTGTGGGGCACCATGATTTCTTAAGTCTTGTGGCTTATTCAGCAGAATGGGTTGACTTGTCAAATTTGATTTTGAAATGCATCACGCTAAGACCTACAATAAGTGGGGAAACTGTGCAAATGAATTTTAGTTAAGGGTCTGAACCCCCCACAAAGAAAAGATGGACATTAAACAAGGAGTAGATGAATTCCAAAATTTAAAAAAGTGAAGGGTTGGTCTTAGGATTCTGGCACGGTTCCTATTAACTAGCTGAATGTATCAGTATCGCCTTAGGAAAAACGACATGCAAAAGCGCAAAGATAAAAATCGAAAGATTTCATAGTTCTGCAACAAGAAACCCCATTGGCCTCTGTACAAGGATCTGTGAATTCTCTGCCTTTCATGTGGGTTCTTGTGCGCGTGGTCCAGTAGAAGAACCAAACTAGTGGCCACATGGAGGCTTTTACCACTAAACTGGGTGGGTGGCCTGTTACATTGGTCTGTTAGGGCTGGTGAGAGTGAGAGTGTGATTGAAAGTTGTTTTTCTAATGTCACGGATTTGAAATGTCCCCACCAGACAAAAATATATTCAGGCGCAGGCTGCAGACTATCATAAGAGCATCGACTTCCCTTGGTGTAACAAATAGGTTTCTGTGCCGATATAAAAAGATTCAGGAATGTGAGTGACTATAGATTACTTTTATACATGGGTTGATGGGTCATGTAAATTAATGGCTAGTGTCAGTGCCAGAAATGTACCTGATGCTGCCCTTGGCACAGCCCCCATCTCACCTTTTCAACTAAGTGATACAGGCAGCCCCCCTTTAGCTGCCACCAAAAACATGTGCCCTTTGGATTCCCACATACAAAATAAGTACCTGGCCCAGTACCCGTATACCTCCAACAGACTAATCTGATGGCTGCTAATGAACACCCACCCCAATAAAAAACATTTTTAATATGAAGACAAAAAAAAGAAGCAAGAATCTTACTATAAGAAAAAATAAATATCCTTCTCTAAAGCCATAAATCCACAAAAGATGCAAGGATAATGTAGGAATGCCATCACTCCAGAACACTACAGGTCAGCTGCTACACAGGGGTAGAGGGTGGGGGAATTTGGGAGATTAAAACAAAGATAACATAGAACTTGTCATAGAGAGTGAACCCAGGGAGTGAATGGGCTGTATTATGCACTACAATACTGGTTTCAAAGGAGCCCCTTGTAGCCCTTGGTGCCGGGTCTGATGGTTGCATGATCACCCGGCTAAGTGGGAATGTGTAAGGCCTCTGTCCTCCGGAGCTGCAGCACAGTAGACTGACCCCCTCAGACCTCTTAGGTCTGCATGAGCACCTGTCGGAAATTCTGAGCATTTTTCTACCTTGAACAAGCTGCTGGCCGTCTTATGAGCTAATGTAACCCAGCCTTATTTATGGAGTGGCAGCACTTACAGTGAAGTCATTTATTTGGCTTAAGTGGAGGTATAGGGTAATACAGCCGAGGCGACACTATACAGAATGGGGTGCAGCTACTCCCACAAGCCAGGCTGATGGAAGGCAGTCATGGCGCCGACAGGTAAAGCTGTGCTTCTGAGTAATGTTTTAACACGAATATGGGCTGAATGTAGCTGTGAGAAGCAAACACAAGGATGGAGTTACTGGCGGAGGCAAAATTAAGAGCTTTTGACCATAGGATACAGCGCCTGCTCTATTTCACCCCCTTCTCCTTCAGAGGAAACTCTGGCAGCTGCATGCATTAGAGGTGACAGCATAATTTCAAATAGCACCCCCTCAGCCAGGCTCCTTGCTGAATTTACAGCCCAGCTTTCAATATATAATGGAAAACATGGTTTTCAGGAACAGCATCCCCACCACCTAACAGAAAAATCAAAATAAAAGGGCAGTTTATTGGCAAATGGCAAATTGGGATCTTATGGAAAGTGCACCCCATTATTTTCAGCTCATGTCCAGTCTCACTTAGGGGTTTGCCAATCATTTTTAGGGAACAGCAAAGCGCCAAGCTAATTATGATAGGTACAAACAGTAAAATTATCCAGCACAGACATCACCCTCACTTGCACCCTCTGGCTCCCACAATAATGTGAACACGATTTTTTTTTAATTAATATCTCTAGTTATCAAAGCAAAAAGTCACAGGGCATTATACATGAATAATACTCAGCCTGCAGCCTTGTGCCTTTATATGCTATCAGAACCCCTCCGTGACTTCTAATATCACATATATAGAGTTAAAAAATGCAATGTCTGTCTTATCCATGTTGGAGAGGGTTAATCTTTCCCCATTAAACAATATAACGAGAATGTCTCCAATGACATGTTTATTTTCTCACTGATGATTTATTCTTAGAGAAGGTTTGTTAGATTCCTATAATTACTGAAAAATAAATAATGCATTCTTACACATCTGTAACTATGTATATAATAAGACATAATAACACGACATATGTGTCTATAGACTTCCAACACTGGTATTGGTAACAAACCAAAAACGGCTGACCTCAAAGTAACTGCAGACTATAAACTTGCAATATCTCAAATTAAAAGTAAATACAGTTTTCAGAACCTTGGTTACAGTAATTCTAACCAAATAACTGTAAACAATGTTACAACGTTCTGTGCTAGTTACAACATAATGTCTGATCAAAAATGTGAAAAGGGACAGAGGTCATTTTTAGAGGCCCAAACCAAGAGATAGATTATACAGCGTTGTGTAACTATGAAAAGCAGACAAGATAAAATTCTGCGCATTCATTTTAGAAACTGATTTGTGTCTGGGTCAAGCTCTTCCTCTTCCCCTGTATCTTGTAAAATAACAAAGAATTCCAAATAAACCTGTCACGTGTGTTCCATTTTATATAAACACACATCTATAACAAAAAAAGATACAAGGAGTATCAATTCATTTGATTTACAATGACCCCTAAGCTTAGCTTCTCACCAGCAGCCCAGAGCTCACTGAGCATGTGCAGTGCCGCTGACATGCAAAAGATGGCCTAATACGATCCAAGATGGGATGCTGTTGGGGACATATTTATTTGCATGGTTCATTACTGTTATAGGGCTGCTGAACCTCTGGGCTGGTACAGTAGATTTAATATATAAAATACAGAATTTATAGCCAGTTTTATTTTTGACTTTTAATCCTGTGTTTGAAATAAAAACGTATCTACTTGCTTTGAGGAAAGGCAAATAATGCATCAGTTATCCGAAGTCATTTACGCCAGTGTTCCTGTGCAGGCATACATGATTTATACACACTATAGATAGAGACACAGCAATTTGTGGTATGTCTAGGAAATCTGAGATACAGTTCAAGACGCTGATTCTCTTGTAGGGGGGAAAAGGCAGAAATAATTGAATTCCTGAGGTGTGTGTCACTACTGCAGGTCTTGGAAACAGAGTCAGGGTTTCCAGCAGTAAGTGGCAGAGTGTGATTAAGGCCGTTCTTTATGTCAGACTACTGATGCGAGGGATGCGCTGAACATTTGTAATCTCAAAGTAAAAAAACAGCCCCAGGAAGGTCAGGGGAAGACTATGTTTCTTGTCATGAAAGTTATCAGGAGCTGAACCAACAGAGAAAGTGCAAATCCTGACACTGACAGATGAGCTGAGACTTCATACTATCTCTCTCTCTCTTTGGGTGTTTTTAGACCTAGCTGGGCCTTCTGAATGAACAAATCTTGACATGGAAAGTGGTACTGACAATGCAACCGATTCTGCATATCTAAAAGAAATAAGCAGTGCTCTTGAGGCTTCTCTACCTAATGAAAAGCTAAGGTGCTCAACTTCGACCCTATGGTTTCTTGTAATTTCTACAGCAGAGACAATCAAAAGCAGGTATCAAGGTTATTTTCTTAATTGAGTCCAAACCAGTCGCTGAAATGGGCCCCAAATTTTACTTTATATGTAATGTTCTTAAACCTTCAAGCGCAAATGTGGTGTTCCCAAATCCTCCTTTCATTGTGGCTGTACCTAAAGGAATTAACCTTCAGTGGCTTATGCCGAGTCTCAGCAGTAGTCCCCAAATTGACTTAATAGACTCCCCCTTTGGGTTCCGTTTGTGGATCATTATTGATAAAGTCTAAAGGATTAAAAAACTTACTACTCTGGATGAAACTGAGGAGCTTTGCTGTTGCATGGTCAATGAAATTACTGTAATTAAACACATTTGGTTTACCTGAGCATAAGGAATAAGGGGCTATAACTTGCTAGGAAAGGTTCTTCTGCTCTTCAGTCTTGAAAATATGTTAGTTTGTTTCTGACATTCAGGTAAGGTTATTCAGCGCTTCACCCTGTGAGACCAAATTGTGGAGGAGTTCTTCTAGCAGCACTTGCACTCAGGTTGTATCTAATTCTTAATTCAATGCTTTCTAAAGAGACTTTATCTCAAAGCTTGATCTTGAGCTTAACCTTGAAGGCTGAACTTAAGGTGGCCATACACCGATAGATCCGCTCGTTTGGCGATGTCGCCAAACGAGTGGATCTCCCTCCGATATGCCCACCTTGAAGGTGGGCAATATTGGGCAGATCCGATCGTGGGCCCTAGGGCCCAACGATCGGATCCTAGCTCTCACAGACGGGCGGTCGGATTGCGGGACCGCATCAACGAACAGATGCGGCCGCGATCCGACGGGATTTTTAACCCCATCCGATCGAGATCTGGCCGACTTTCGGCCAGATCTCGATCGGGGAAGCCCGTCGGGGGGGCCCCCATACATGGGCCAATAAGCTGCCGACACGGTCTGTCGGCAGCTTTTATCGGCCCGTGTATGGCCACCTTAAGGCTCAGTTGTAATGCCATAGGCAGAAGAGCTAATGAGTGCACATTTAGATGCCAATATTTGTGTTTAGATATGGCAGATTCCTAATGAATCTAAACACTCTGCAATACAACATCTACAAGGAAATGTTCAAATAATATATTTTAGTACAGTCAAAAGACTACACACTGATGCAGGGTGCACATAATGTGAAGACCCTGTTTATCTCCCACATCCAAAATCCTCATACTGATGGTTGAATACAGCAAGTTGCAGACTAGAGCCTTGAATAAGCCTAGAATAAGCCTAGAATAAGCTAGAATCAGCTGTGCAAAATGCATTTGCACCCAATGATGGTAAAGTCTTGGCCTAGATAGTACATGGACTCCAGTTGTTGAATTCAAAAGTAGCTGGTCTTCAATTATGGCATCTTAAGTTTAGTAGATATTCCACCCTTATAGCACCTCTCTTTTCCCTTTCTCCTCCAGCGCAAGCCATTCTGTTCTCACTCCACCAGCCGGCCAACAAAACACAACAGAACCACTTTCCATTAATGTTGCACTTCATTATTTTAATTAACTTCTTGCTCCCTAATCTAAAGTAATTATTTTTTAATCAGATGAGTGCGTAAGCAGACTGGCTTAGTTAACCTTGGCTACTTTTAACAGATAGGTGTTGTAAAGATTAACTTAATTAGTTGTCAAGCATTTTTCTAAAATATGGCTTTATTGGGAAGGAAAAAAAGGGTGAGGATTACTTTGCCAGCTCAAGGTTAATTAAAATATACTGCAAGGTGCATTGGATTCAAGGCAAATATTGGGTGACTGCCAGTACATTTTTTCGTTATGTGTTCCAGGTGCATAATGTGAAATGGCTCCTAATTAGGCAGCGTCCAAGTACTGGGAGTGCACGTGTAAATGGGTCTTTAGGGATGTGTTATCAGCTCTCTTGCCCGATGGGTCTGTACCCTCAAAACAGGACTTTGAGCAATCAGTAGATACAACTACACATGACATATGAGCTGTCAGAATCGACAGGATTAATAAATTAAAAATTAAATGACACTGTAATAAAGGTTCAACAAGACAGAAATGCACCAAGTTCAACCTTACAGGGACCCTTATTATATATATATATTTGTGTATGGATCAAGAACATGCCAAGCAAAAGCATTCACATATATTTTGCGGGTTGCAGGTGGGTTTGGGCTCAACTCCTTATTCCACACAAAACCTTACTATGGCCCACTTCTGTCTCCAGCAGCACATATTTATAGGCTCATGCCTGTTCCAATTTGGTGATGTGAGAGATGGGTCAGGCACAATTCTAAATATCAATGATGTGCTGGGTTGGTTTAGGTACAGGTTGGAAGTAGACAGATTAGGGCTGCGTGCGGGTCGACTCTCAACCTGTTTGTCAACCTGCACATCAATAGTCCATAACTTGCGCATCTGAAGTACGTGCAAGCTAGAGGACAGGAGAATGAATGCCTGTGTGCCTCCCCCCTCATGAATACAGAGCTGCCAAATGCAGGTAATCCTGTATTCACTGGGAAAATGCAGGGTTACATTTTGGACTTGCAGCAATTATTTTATTGGCAGGGTGCAAAGTGCAAACAACACATGGGGGTTTTGCCTGTGTTGTGCACTTTGCACTGTGCTGGCAGTTATTACTGACCCCTTATGAGTTCTGCATAAACAAATACACCCCTTGCTCTAGCTGCAGGCTTTGAGATAAGGAACAGCTCATTATGTAGAGGGTTTATCTGTGGATTGGTAATTGGATTTGCTATGTTCTCCTCATTAAACAATGGAACCAAGAAGTTGAAAAAGATGTTAGAAAGTCATTTCAGTTTTCAGACTTTGCACTGTTTAGTCGAAGAAATAACAAAAAATGCATTGCTTAGAAAAACTGAGCTCATATTTAAAAAGAGGTTATCCTGCCTCTTTAATAAATCTTGCCCTAAATCTTACATTTTCCATAAATAGCGAGTGTATGAGTTTCTCTATCTGCTATCTTTTGGGAAAAGACAAACAGTACTGGATGCACTTAGCTGTGCTTACTTCCCACAGAGCTGGTATTTCTGTTCTTTGGGCTGCTTGCACAGGGAATATTTTAAGGCTCTCGCGTTCCTGCAATTATGTTATTTATTGCTGCAGCACAAAGTGCACTTAGAATCGATTCTGACTGGTTCTGAAGACAGTAATTAAGTTCCAGGGGGCTATGAGGAGCAAGAGAAGTTTCAGATTGTGCTGAATTTGTGAGCAGGGTGCATAAGAGGCAGATGGTGAAACTTGCCTGGAAACTTTCTTCAATTATAAAATTAAATGTAAAGGTTTCTCATTGCTGCAAATACCTATAGGAATCACATTTTCTTCATTCATATAGCGATATTGCATTAATTTAAGCACTTACAATTAGCAGAGGGCCCTCACTAAATACATTTTTTTTAAAATTGCTGTGTTTCTTTGTCTTAAATTGGTCATATATTCCCAAAATTGGTTTGGAAGTTTATCCAGTTTGGATCATACTGGCCCATATGTCAGAGTGAGATGGCAACTGCCAACCCTGCTGCTCTACTCTGCTTTTCAGAACAAGGTACAGCATATGGTGGAGTTTAGGGGGGCACCAGTGGTATGGTTCAGGAGGGAAGAAGGAGAATCCTGGATGGGGACCAAGGTATTAGGCAGGTTTTATTTCTCCTTTAAGGGCTCAAAATCCTGCAGTCATGTAAAAAGTTGGGTATTGAAGCTGAAGAGCATAGGGGAACTGCAACCAACCATCCACATGTAGCCATCTACTAGGCTTTGGGGTGAAAAAAATGAACTAAGTCAATTAAGTTTTTTTTGTTAATCAGTACTTTTTAAACAGACAACAATTAGGGGCCTATTTATGTGGCCTGTGCTTTTTCTGGTCGATTTTATAGGGGGAAAATTGGATTTTTTAGAGGAAAAAAAAACCCTCAAATTTTTTATACCCTGAAGCTGCTAAAAATCCTAAGCCGAAAAAATTCCTGCCGAAACCTGTTGAGTCCATGTAGAAGTCAATGGCAGATGTCCCTTTTACAATTTGAAGATGTTTCTTGACGTGATCTGCACTGATTTTCGTACGATAATCCGAACAAGTCGAGGTGTTTGGGCGACATCTAGGGATGAGCAAATTTTTATGCCTCATTTCACCATGGAAATGATTCCCATATGGGAAAGTGGCATGTCAAACAAAAATTACCCGCATCAAAAAAAAATTGTCGCCCATAGACTTTATGCATTTTGTCAAATCCCTAAAGACAATTTTTAAAAGTTGTACAATTTGAGTGTCAAATTCGAATTTTGTTGAGACTTTTTTTTATGTACGGTACTTTTTCAATCAGATTTTTTGATAAATGAGGTCAATTCGGGGATGGAAGTTAGGTTGACTTTGTTTTAGTAAAAAAGTGGGAAAAATTAGGGTTTTATTAACCTTAAAGGAGAAGCAAACCGTAAAGTTAAAAAAAAAAACCTACCCCTTACCCTACATAGGCCCCCCTCCCTCCTAAGCCTTTACTTACCCTTCTATGCAGATTCTGTCCAGCAAAGTTCACGAGCACCATCTTTAGCTGATTCGGAAATCTTCGGCAAGAGACCAGCGCTTTGGCAATTTTCGTGAGTTTCGGCGCATTTGCCGATACGGCACTTACTTCCTGAAGATTACCGAATCGGCTGAAGATGGTGCTTGTGAACTCCGCTGGACAGAATCTGCAACGAGGGGTAAGTAATGACTGAGGTAGCAGCTAGGCTGGGGGGGGAGGAGGAAGGGAGGTCTATGTAGGGTAGGGCGGTAGGGGTTTTTAACTTTAGGGTTTGCTTCTCCTTTAATGTTGTCCCTCCTATGTGGCAGCAGTAAACTCTAGCAACACAGCTTGCTAATTGCCTGTGAATGTAACCTTCAAATCTATACATAGGAATCTACTCTAGTAATTATAAGCCCAGCAACACATATATTATTACAGGTAGAATTTCATATTAAAACCCTTTCTAAAAGCAAGCCAATTTAGGTTAATTTGTAAAAAAAGTCAATAAGCATATCAATACACTGCGTTGTTTCAGAAACACAACCCTACTGAAAGCTGGCACCTTAATGTCCTGACAGTCAATTTTTATTTTCTACTTTTTTTCCAAAAGCTTTTTAATAAGAGAGACTGAAAGGTAGACGTGGAGACATGGTTAGATTGGACTTGTCAAACTAGAGAAATGTCTTGGATCGGAAAGTGAGTGTTCCAAATATTTGAGTTGGACTATGGGCCAAGAATGTGAAATCCAAGCAGATTTCAAACCCAGCCACAAGCGCGCCTTGCCTGGCTAATTAACCCAAACTCATCAGATCTTTTATGCTATTAATACAGCCCTGTTACAGACACCAGGTTGGCAGATGAAACTAAGAAGGAGACAAATAGGGAGAGGGGAAATGTCATTGAAGGAAGAGATGCCATAAAATTGTTACTGTAGAATGCAATATGACTGCATGTACAAATGGCCAGGAGGGTCTATTTGCTTTGTTTTAATAAAATCATAATACAGCTTCACCACGCAGGCATCTCTGAAATGTGCTGGCAGCAGGAACGCACAGGGATGATGAAAAGCAGTAAGGAAACACTTAGTCAGAAGCAAAAAGAGATTGCCGTTTAATGAAATACCTTCTGATTTTTGGAAGCACAAGCATCCTAAAGAAGAAGACTTTTCTGGAAAAAATTATCTTGGTCTCGGTCTCCTGCCAGGAACATCACTTGTGATATTAATGCTACTTCATATCATAAAGCGGTTGTCAAGCGATTCCAAGTGCACCGAGCAATTGGAAGTAGGATCAATGGGCGTCGGGAGCCAACTTTGCCGTCTCTCGGCTGCCTGCTACAATGGGGCCTTTAATAAAGAATCTCCAGAGGGAAAGGATCATATTTTTGTTTATGCCTTTACAAGGGACATCCATTTAATAAAAATGTATTTCATATTGGCGCAGCTTTGGTGGGACGCATGATAAATGATGTCGCCTGGGCAAGAAACCATTGGTTTTGCCTTGCAAACTATTTGATGTGCCTTCCAATGCTGAGGATAGGCCTCATTAAACGACATCACAAAGGCACGAGGATGGCGCCATTCACTCATTTGGGCTGCACATAACTGCAACTGGACCCTAAGAAAGAGTTCTGGAACCATTATACTGCTATTTGCCTTTATTAAATACTAAGCAGTGAATTTGTAATTATATTACTCTTATTTCTTTTACGGTGCTTACATAGCTTCAGTGAGGGTTCTACAGAGTCTGCTTGCAGTTTTAGTCTTACATCAGTTGCCCTTGTCTCTCTGGATGGTTGGCCATGTCCTTCCTTAGCACCTCATATAGAACTCTTATGATAATCTAGTAGGGGTGCTAGTAATGCAAGATGAAACTCAGATGGACAGTTCAGAACCATCATGGTCAACAGCGGTCTGTCCAAAGAGAAAACTTGCTGGTCTTCAAAGTGGCCATGTCACATACCTCCAAACATTTCAAAAACTGAAAGAGGGACAAAATGATTGGCCACGCCAACATTTTTTGACCGTGCCCATTTTATGGCCACATCCCCTAAATACCATGTTCATTTTACAAAATTTGGCAGGTTATGGAAAACACATTTCTGGGAGTTTAAGGGCACTGTTTTGCTAATGAAGGTAAAATCGCCCTATAAGCTGTGAGTCCCAGTTCTGCCAAGAGACTTGCTTATCTTAATTAGCTACAATTGTATCTTTGCTTATCTTAAATAGTTACAATTGTATCTTTGCTTATCTTAAATAGTTACAATTGTATCTTTGCTTATTTTAAATTGTTACAAATGTATAAAAGTGCAGGTGCTGAGTGTTCTGGGCTCTCTGCCAAGAGCCTTTTATTTAAAGGGGTGGTTCACCTTCAAGTTAACATTCAGTATGTTATAGAATGGCTTATTCTAAGCAACTTTTCAATTGGTCTTCATTATTTATTTTTTTATAGTTTTTGAACGAATTGCCTTCTTCTTCTGACTCTCTCCAGCTTTCAAATGGGGGTCATTGACCCCATTTAAACATCAAATGCTCTGAAAGGCTACAAATATATTGTTACTGCTACTTTTTATTACTCATCTTTCTAATCATATTCCAGTCTCTTAAACAAATCAATGCATGGTTGCTAGGATGAATTTGCATCCTAGCAACTAGGCTGCTCAAATTGCAAACTGGAGAACTGCCGAATACAAGGCTAAATAACTCAAAAACTACAAATAATAAAAAAAGGAAAACCAATTGCAAATTGTTTCAGAATTTCACTTTCTACATCATACTAAAAGTTCATTTAAAGGTAAACAACCTCTTTAACTAAATTTCAGAAACTTTGTATCTTTGTCTGGCTGTTCAGTGAAGGAGATCAAAGAGAAAGTCTGGACTTTTCACTAATAATCCGGGACTATGGGCTGAGCTGTCAAATCAGGACTGTCCTGTGAGAAACGGAACAGTTGGAAGGTATGATGTAACCATCAAGAAGATCAACGCAAACTGACTAGACACAAGTGGCCAAAAGCACGCATGAGCGGCTCAGTCAGCATTTGGCTAAAAAAAACTACACTAGAAACTTAACTTAACTTCATCCACCCAAGGTTTCTTTAGACATAACACATATTGGTACAGTTTTAGGGTCAGCAGGCAGGGTGACTGCTCTAAAATGACTTTAGAGAAGCAGACTTATGTCTCAGGGATCTTCCTCAGCTTGGAGAGTCTGAAGCCCATGATAATCTGCTAAAGTGCTCTCATTCAAAGCATTTCTTAAACAATGTTCATAGCATCACTGTAAGACTTGCCCAAGGGAACAAAGGGTGAGGACAAGTAAGTGGGTATGGGTTAAATAAAGCCCATGAAATGAAGAGGCTTCATTGTGTACCACTTGGGTAAAGTCAATAACATTATATGACTTGCTATCTTCTAACAAAATAAGAGAAAAAAAACAACACCAGGGAAGTGGCCCCCACTTATCCGCCCCTCCTTCTATTATTCTTCTGTCTTTTAGTTAAGAGGATTTTTAGATCATACTTACGAGTTCCTCCAGCACTTTGAACTCCCAATCTGTATGCAGAAAAAATGCAGGGAAAAAAGGCTGTTCTGACTTAATGTGCCCAAGTATGATTAGTGTCAAACTGTGAAATATCATTTCCTTATCTCTAGGAACCAGCAGACAGGCACATTTCTAGGGATCAGGGTTTTTTTCCTTTATTTCTTCTTTGGAAAACACAGCCTTTGAGGCCCGGGTTTTTGCGTTCGTCTCTTTTAGCTGTCATGTCGCTTTGTTAAAACCTCTGAGATTTTCTGTCTGCTTTTTTTTCTCTCTGCCTTCTTTTGACTTCAGTGTTCGGAGCTGCCAAAAAGTTTTGATCAAGGGATGTTGTGATTAAAAATGCCAAATGTAACCCTTTCTAGAACCTGTGTATGTACACACATGAAATGCTGGTGTTTTTATTACTTTGTAATATACATGATATATATATATATATATATATATATATATATATATATATATATATACTGTATATAAAGATATATATGTGTGTGTGTGTGTGTGTATGTATGTATATATATATATATATATATATATATATATATATATATATATATATATATATATATATATATATATATACTCATGATGAAAGCTGACGCACACTGGGATTTATCAAGAATAAAACTTGTTTTATTGGATCGACGTTTCGGTCCGTGGACCGAAACGTCGATCCAATAAAACAAGTTTTATTCTTGATAAATCCCAGTGTGCGTCAGCTTTCATCATGAATATATGGTTTTTTTCTGACTAGCACCTGGGTCTTTTGTCCCAGTAAGTGTGTGCCACAGCCCTTCTACATATATATATATATATATATATATATATATATATATAAATAATACACAAAAGCCATGAATATCCTGTAAATGATATCCTTATGAACGGTGACTAGTCATCAGTTATAAACGGCGAGTAGTGATGTCTTTTTTGTCACATGACTCACTAAAACTTGTGTATTATAAAAAATAAAGTACCTCTTGTTGGGAAATATGAGGATATTAGAAGTAACCTCAGAGTTCCATGACCTGTATAAAAGCACTTGGCCTTCAGCCTCATGCATTTATATGGTCATGGAACTCCTTGCTGACATAATATCCTTTTACAATAGGGGGTACTTTATTCACTATATAATGAACCTCACTGAGGGGTTCTTTGACCAAATAAAGGCACAAGGCTGCAGGCTGAGTTATACAGGAAACTGAGTATCACTCATGTATTATAAGGGATAATATACCCCCTACTGTAAATTATAAGGATATTAGAAGTCACTGAGGGGTTCTGTGACCATATAAAGGCACAAGGCTGCAGGCTGAGTTATACAGGGAACTCTGAGTATCACTCATGCATTATAAGGGATAATGTACCCCCTACTGTAAATTGTAAGGATATTAGACCTCACTGGGGGGGGGTTCTGTGACCATATAAAGGCACAAGGCTGCAGGCTGAGTCATACAGGGAACTCTGAGTATCACTCATGTATTATTAGGGATAATGTACCCCCTACTGTAAATGATAGGGATATATCATCCAGGTGACCCTAGTAATAATTGAGGGGAGGGTTGCCACCATTGGCAGTATATTTTATCAGACAGCACACAAGGGGAAATGGCAATGGTGGCAGTTCAGTTACATTGTGGAGTGGTGTCTATGGATTTATCCTGAACTGCACCCAGGCCAGCAGGACTGCAGTGATGTGAGTGCTGGCTTTGTGAACTATATCTATATAAAAATACATATAACTATAAGTATGAATTAGGGTGGATCAGGGTGGAACAAGAGGATATTACATATTGAGTGCAGAGGACCTCTTGTATTTGTCTTTAAAGGGGTTGTTCACCTTTGAGTTAACTTTTATTATGATGTAGAATTGTAGACGGTGATATTTTGAGACAATTTGCAATTGGTTTTCATTATTTATTATTTGTGGTTTCTTAGTCATTTAGTTTTTTATTCGGCAACTCTCTAGTTTTCAAATTCAGCAATTTGGTTGCTAGGGTCCAAATTACCCTAGTAACCATGCATTGATTTGAATAAAAGACTAGAATATAAATAGGAGATGGTCTGAATAGAAAGATGAGCAATAAAAAGCAATAACAATACATTCACAGCCTTACAGAGCATTTGCTTTTAGATGGGGTCAGTGATCCCCAATTTGAAAGCTGGAGAAAGTCAGAAGAAAAAGGCAAATGATTCCAAAACTATAAAAAAATAAATAACGAAGGCCAATTGAAAAAAATGCTTAGAATGAGCCATTCCATAACATACTAGAAGTTAATTTAAAGGTGGATCACCTCCTTTAATATGCAACTGAATTTGAATGAAGCAATTTCACAAGACGGCTGCATCCAGTTAGAAAGCCTAATAATAATAACAATAATAATTTAATGCAGACCCCCATGAGAGCAGAATGTTCCATGCAGCCTTCTCCACTGCCGCCTTAACTAACTCATTGAACTGCTTCAAAGGGAGAATCATACAAAGAAGTGTAATTATTTGGGCCATTACGGCAACGAAACCATTGCTGTTTATCTGCCAGGAAATGCTGTTTGGGCAGTTTTACACTGATTTATCCACATTTGGAAGGTCTCTCATGTCAACAACTGCAAGCGGAGGATAATGGATTTTTTTTAATCTCCTATAAATTTATAGAGTCTTTCATTTGTCCCATGAAAGAAGCATTGGCTATAATATATGAATGCAATCTGTTTAGAGACACACACGCATTCCCACACAGACACACAAACACACAGATTCCAATGCCATGGAAACTAAGTTTGCAAAAAAAAAAAAAAAGCTGGAGGAGCAAAGACTTAATGAGCCAAATATACTGGTTTAGCAAATTCCTGTGGGATGGCAGTGGAACTCTGTGATTCTGTTATTTTTTACTATATTTGATAAGCCATAAAAATAAAAAACATGCCAACTAAAGTGTAAAAACAAATTAGCTTACAAGTGTTGCACTTCTGTTGGACATCTGTATTGTCCTGGTCAGCCTATTCCCTTGTGCAAAATTGCACCCCTATTTTTAAGTTCCTGATGCAAAAGCCTTGTCTGCCCAACCAAGTACCAGTCTTTGACCCATAGCCCTCCTAATGTGTAACAATCTTTTAAACAGAATCCCGAAAGGCGTGGATTGATCTATAAGCCAGGAGATAAAAACATCTATGCTTTTAAATTGCAGTTATTTGATATTGATTGATTTGCTTGTGACCAGAATCCCATATCTTGTAAGAAATTAGATGGGTTTGGTCTGGCTCACCAAACAGGTTGGTTAATGAAACCCTCAATATCACATAATGTATAAATGTTTCTTCTAATATAATATACAGAGAGATACCATAAATCTATGTCAGCATAGGCATTCCCCTATACTAAGCACAATTCAGCAGGAACAGCCCCCTAGGTTTGTTCATAGCCTTTACACAGAGATACCATAAAACTATGGCAGCATATGTATTCCACTGTACTAAACAAAATTCAGCAGGAACAGCCCCCTAAGTTTGCTCATAGCCTTTACAGAGAGATATCATAAAACTATGGCAGCATATGTATTCCACTGTACTAAGCACAATTCAGCAGGAACATCCCCCTAAGTTTACTCATAGTCTGTACAGAGAGATACCATAAAATGGTGGCAGCATAGGTATTGCTCTGTACTAAGCACAATTCAGCAGGAACATCCCCCTAAGTTTGCTCATAGTCTGTACAGAGAGATACCATAAAATGATGGCAGTATAGGTATTCCTCTGTACTAAGCACAATTCAGCAGGAACAGCCCCATAAGTTTGCTCATAGCCTGTACAGAGAGATACCATAAATTTTTGTCAGCATAAGTATTCCCCTATACTAAGCACAATTCAGCAGGAACAGCCCCCTAGGTTTGCGCATAGCCTTTACAGAGAGATACCATAAAACTATGGCAGCATAGGTATTCCCCTGTACTAAGCACAATTCAGCAGGAACATCCCCCTAGGGTTGCTCATAGCCTTTACAGAGAGATACCATAAAACTATGGCAGCATAGGTATTCCCTTGTACTAAGCACAATTGAATTTAGCAGAAAGAATGTCTGTTTTCTTTGAAGCTGTACATAAAAAACACTGATAAAAGCCTGAAGTTGTGAGCTTTTATGCAACTCTAAGGCTGGAACTACATGCGTCTTCATCAGATCCAACGTGCTGAGTGGAAACAGATGCAACGAAAATAAGGTAATAGAAATGTCGGGGCTTGTCGCTGCTCGCATTCGACATAACACGACTGTCGGATGAAGACGCAACATGCAGTGTTCGCATCCGATAATTGTGACGTGTCGGATGCATGCAACGATAAAATCCGACATTTCTATTACTTTCCTTATTTTCATTGCATCCGTCTCGTTCATCTGTTTCGTCTCAGCGTGTCGGATCTGATGAAAAACGTTTGAGTAGTTCTACCGTAACACACATACACAAAGACATACGCTACATTCCTACAGGTGATTGGGGTATTTTCAGAAGCACATATCTGTTAATTGCTCCACTCTGTGCAGAAGGCACGCTGTAATATACGATTGACTGTTCCATTTCAGGAAGGTTTAAAGGGCTGTAGATCACTCCTCCTGACTGAATGTGTCAATTAATCGTCGAAATTGCATTTGATATGAAATTGAATCCAGACGGAATTGTCAGATGGAATTACACTGTTGCTGAAATGTTGCCAAATCTAAATCTGTCAGGCCTGTATTAGCAATTGCTGAATTTAATATGATTACAATGCAGTCATTAATCCAATCATATGATTTCATTTTGCTAATGCCCTGCCATTTTTTGCAATACAAAGTCATTTTCAGGCCCTAATACGAGGAGGGGAGGAATTAAATGGAAAAACGATCACGCTGCCTTGGAATAAAATATGACTTCTCACAATCAAGGAGGAATTTAGCTCATGCTTGGTGCAACTCTGTGCATCTAACTCTATCCGTTTAGAGTCTGTGCTTAAATGTATCCCTACTGCTTCCCTATAATGTTCTCCCATGCGCTAGCTAGACACTTGCCAGTCCAAAGGTCTTGTTCTTTGACAAACTATTGGATCAGTACATGGCTATACAGGGTTTATCTGATAGTTTTGCCCCACGTCAGCAATCAAATCGTTTAAATAAAATAATAAAATACAGGTATAGGATCCCTTATCCAGAAACCCGATATCCAGAAAGCTCCGAATTACGGAATGGCCGTCTCCCATAGACTCCATTTTAACCAAATAATCCAAATTTTTAAAAATGATTTCCTTTTTCTCTGTAATAATAAAACAGTACCTTGTACTTGATCCCAACTAAGATATAATTAATCCTTATTGAAAGCAGAACCAGCCTATTGGGTTTATTTAATGTTTAAATGAATTTCTAGTAGACTTAAGGCATGAAGACCTAAATTATCCGGCAAACCCCAGGTCCCGAGCATTCTGCATAACAGGTCCCATACCTGTAATAAAAGGATATGCAGAGCCATTGTGATATTTTGGAAGCAAGTAGTCAGCACAACAATCAATTATCTTCTTTCAGTAGTACATGTGGTCCAAATGGCCACTTCCCATCAGTAAACAATATGGTAACAGGTTAGAACAGCACCAGGGATTGGTTTAAATTAAAATGCCTTTATTGCACACTTTAGGGCAGGGATCCCCAAATTTTTTTACCAGTGAGCCATATTCAAATGTTAAAAAAGTTGGAGAGCAACACAAGCATGCAAAAAATTCCCAGGGTGCCAATTATAAACTGTGGTTGGCTACTGGTGGTTCCTATGTGGACTGGCAACTGTGGAAGGCTCTGGTTGGCAGTGAACTTTGGTTTTTATGGAACTAAAACTTGTTTACAAGCCAGGAATTCAAAAATAAACACTTGTTTGGAGGCCACTAAGAGCAACATCCAAGGGGTTGGGGACCAACATGTGGCTCAGAGCCACTGGTTGGAGATCACTGCTTAAGGGCATTACAACAACGTTTTAGGCCATTTGGCCATTTATCAAGCTAGTTGGGGTTCAGTTAGATATTAAAGGGGGGATTGCTGGTTGCATTTAACTGACATTAAGTATATTTATCAAAGGTCTAGTTTTAAGACCTCGAATAAACGTGAATGAACTCAAATGGTTTCTAATTGAAGCAAAAACTTGAATGGAAAAAACTGGAATCAGCAAATTTGGGGTTAAAAAATCTCGAATCACTTGAATTGATCGAGTTTTCGAGTGAAAACCTACAAATAAAAAACCCAGAACATCATGAGGGCTGTGAACATCTTCAAATGGTTGAAGGGACCGCTGCCATTGACCTCAACAGGTTTTAGACGGCGTGTTTTTGTATTCAAGCTATTCCCAGTGTCTGGGCATAATAAAAATTCTATTTAAAAAAAACAAAAAAAAACCCAAAATATAACCTTGATTTTTTTTCATGAAAACACAACTTGGACCTTAATAAATCTACCCCTATTAGTCAGCTTTTTCACTTTAACTGCAATACATTACAATACACTGGTATAACACTGTTTGCCTTTTCTCTGTACCGTCTATGTTTATGTTTAATAAGAGAAAAACACTACAATAGCAATGTTTCTTCTTCATCTCAGCAATGAGTGACAACGTCCAAAAAACATATTGTCAGCTGTCTCGCCCCCGCAGCTCCCTCATGTGAATCAGCACCTTAGGTGCAATGTACCCCCTTAGCAGCTTCTCCAGGTGTGTTACCGACTAAATGTAACCTTTTTCCAAGCAACTTCACAATTCACCACTTGGTTGACACCGTTGGAACTTACACCTTCTGTCTATAGATAGAACAAATTAAAAAGAGAAATCAAAACACTGCCCTTATTTCCAGGCACTGTGCAGATGAGAGTTTCTTTACTTGGATATAAATGGGACTGTGCCAGCTGAAATGTTTACAAATGCCTACTTAAGAGCAGCTGTCTGTCTGTCTCTGCATTTAACATCTCCTGGAATCTGGGGCAGATGCAAATGAGAAGGTGTCGGGAAGTGGAGAGGAAGAGTATCATGGCATACGGCTGATGTGCATTTTTCCCATTAAATTACAGCACCCCCCCACCAGTCAAACTTACTTCTATAATTGGATACAGGTTGTACTAGCCCTGTAAATGATGAAATATACTCCGAAGTCTGCACTTTAGGGTGTGAACTCCAAGTACCCTGCAAAACTCAGGTCCCCAGTACCTTTCTGCTACATACAGAGTTGCTCAGTGGGGTGGGAGGCATCTCATTATAGACTCCTCGTCAGTCATTGCTGAGCAGGATTATGCACACTGGAGCCAATATGGTCCTGGCTGCCATCATGCATGTTCTTGGTTACATATAAGCACAGAGATGTTGGAGGCTGCCATTTTTGGCAGCCTCACATCTGATGTTAGACTCTGTGCCAGTTTTTGCAGACTAGAAGACAGTCTGGTCCTGGCTTCTGCTGGCAACTGACTCCAAGAAGCCTAAAACTTGACATGCTGCAGACAAAATGGCAGCCACCAACTTCACTGCTGAATTTTAACTGTATAGAAAAGTTTTATGGGGTTTTTATATGTGGTTGTGCTTAGCTTTAAAATCATTGGGTAGGGGGATTAGTTAAAACGTGAACACTATTAAATCATAGCAGTATACCTAAGCCAAATACAATATCTATAACAATATCTATCTATTAGCTAATCTGATGAAAGTGTCCAAGAGGGTAATGACAGGTTGTTTTCAACAAGCGCAACAAATATATAAGATCTGCCAGTAGGTTTTTTTTTTTCTGAGATATTCAGTCTTCTCCATCTGTCCAAAAATATTTTATTGAAATTTACATCTGATAAATTCATTCTGAGCTTGTTAATTCTATGGGAAATTGCATTGTAAGCTTATGTGTACAAACCAGGGCCGGGCCAAGGTATTTTGGCACCCTAGGAAAGGTCTTCAGTCAGTGCCCCCACCGGGTCCTGCATTACAATTTCCCACCTTACCATTCATATTGCCCCCTGTACCTGTGCCAGCAACAACCCCCTCCTACTGTGCCAAAACACACGTATAAACCAGTTTTATTAACCTGTAATGTACATTTCAGCCCTTCCCTGTGCTGCTACCTCTATTTCCAGGTATCATTTCATTGTTCATAACAATCGAGGGAAGCAGAAAAAAGTGGCTGTTCTATTAAAACACTAAATAATGAAGTACAGTGTTTTACAGATACAAGAGAAAGCCCTGGAATGAAGAAGCCTTTTTCTGATTTCTGATATGCGCTTGTGCGGGTAGCGTCCCTTATAGGAGTGTGCTGGAATATTTTAGTGTAGTTTGTGCCTTTATAATATAAAGTAAAAAATGGCTCGCCAAAAAAAATTATTCATTTTTGACTGGTTTTTGAACTGAGCTGCATTTAATTTTCCTTGTCTCCTCTTGTCCATTACCATTATCGATTTTAGGCAATGGAGGGAGCATACAACCATGTTCTAAAATGCCGGACCGGACACTTCAGCCCCCGCCACAGCAGTGCGCAACCTAGGACACGCGTGCGCAACAGTGCGCACCGAGGACGCACGTACGCAACCGTGCACATCCAAGGGCGCACGTGCGCAAAGAGCCTTGACTTCAGAGAGCGCACCCATTTTTCACTGAAATAACACTTGCCAGACTAGGGGTAGGCTGCATATGAGGTACGTGCCTGGCTCTGGCGCCCCCCAAGCTTTGCGCCCTAGGCACGTGCCTCTTCTGCCTACCCCTAGTTCCGGCCCTGGTACAAACCTTCTCAATAAGAAGCCGCCACTGGTAATTTATATAAGATATTTATGTATATATATATATATATATATATATATATATATATATATATATATAAAATATTCAATTATAAAGTTAAAGAAAGCACTGAACTGCCATATCCAGGATAAAGAAAAAGCACCAAATTGACTTGTAGCCTGATTAAAAGCAAGCCTTTCAGCTTCCCTGTAGGGAAAGAAGGATCTGATGACTGCGCTCCGCAAGGCTGTACCTTGGCAGGATTATAAGAAAATAAAAGGAGGCCATAATGTAACATAACTCAGAGCAGATTACAAATTGCTTTTTTAATATGTGGAGTCCACGTTTTGCTTGAGTGGCCTTTCTTACATGCCGGTCAAATAAGGCTGAAACTGAAATATGACTCTACAAAAAGCTCTTCTGTGATCCTAATATGCGGCTTAATAGGACATGCGAGGGAAGGCTGGCATGTGGAATTCCTTTCCTCCGAGCTCTGAAATGAAATGAAATTAACAAAGCCAACTAAAACAAGCTACAAGCTGTTTACCCACCAAGCCACTTAAGCAGAGTACAAACCGTGTTAAAAAAGATCAATCATTCTGCAATCTAGCATAAGTGTAACAAGCTTAACATCTGGGCAAACTGCTAAATCCCCCCCCCATCTAAGTAGGTTTGATGTGGAGATGGGGAAACTGAGGCTTAACATTAAATGGAACGAGAATACATTTTATATTAGAAAGTAATGGTAATATCTAGGAATCAGCAAGAAAGAATGTGGCTAGAGATAAAGAATGCCAGTCATGCCACTGATGAACTAAGGTTTCTAATGGGCTCAGAGAAGCGGATCTGCTCCCTTGCCCAGTTCCGTTGATCAGCAACGAAAAGTTCAGCTTCCGCTTGCATGCATGAACACGGAGCAGAGCAGAGGTCGACCCAAAAGAGGGCATTTTCACCCAAAGAGCTTGGAGGTAGATGCAGAAGACTGTGGGACACACTGGGCTGTTGGGTTTTGGCTGACATCCACACATGCTTTGTGTGGTCGTGGGAGAGTTCTGGCTGAAGTTGCATACCTGCAACCTTACTACTCTCCTGCTTACTCCTCATGTAACCTGAAAAAGAGAAGATCCTAGACCACTCTCCAACAACTCTACAGACTTCCTTTTCCCTCTGGCCACATCTTCTTTTTCCATGCCCAAGTTATTAGATGCATGAGTGAACTTAAGTGCTGCTATGGAGGGTTGAGGCATAAGATAAATGGTATGGAGAGGGTGGCATGGACTTAATTGCCAGAAACAGTTTCCCAGTGCAATCATTTGATGGAGATGCTGAAAGCAGTGTAGCTGCGACCTACACTGCTTTCAATTTGCCCCAATTTGCCCCTCCATTGATCTACTACCCAACCCAGCCTGCAATTTTTTAACTCTGCCTGCCTTATGCTCCCTGTGTGTACCATACTCTGCCATCCTTACTGTATGTGTGTGCCATGCTTTGTCCATGGGATGTGAGTCTGTTGGGGGGGTTGTAAAAAATTAGGGGAACCCCAAGGTGTTTAATCATGTGCTGTGTTATCCACAGGGGAGGAGGAAGCATATGGATTTAAGGGTATGTCTTAACATGACTTTAAATTTTTTTCACTTATGAGTGATGAGCGATTTCCCTGCAGAGAGCACCAACCATATGGTTTTTGGTGTAATGAAGTTTCCTTGTGAGGCAACTTCAGGCGACTTCGGAAAATGTGCCTTCCCCCAGTCAATTTTAATTTTAGCCGGCGGAGGGCAGGGGGAAGGCAGTTTGGGGGGATTGTCGACCTGAAGAAGAGTAGATTTGTTGCTGGGGCGACTAATCTCCCCGAATCTGCTCGTATGGCCAGACCCTTAGTGGCCTGTGGAACCTCTTGGGTGTCTGTGCAGTAAGTCAGGAAATTCACTTCTGACTTACACAAGGCGTGTGGGCGGCTTCTGGAATAATAGTAGAGGCTTATTGAACCATTTACTTTCTCTTTTACTGTGGGGCTTTTTGCACAAAAAGCCAAGCATTGTACTGATTTCTGTCTGGGTTAAAAACTGGGTTAATAAATAGGCTGTGAAAAATAAAAAATGTTTCTAATATAGTTAGTTATCCAAAAATGTAATGTATAAAGGCTGGAGTGACTGGATGTGTAACATAATAGCCAGAACACTACTTCCTGCTTTGCAACTCTCTAACTCCGAGTTAGTCAGTGACTATAAGGGGGGCCACATGGGACATAACTGTTCAGTGAGTTTGCAATTGATCCTCAACATTCAGCTCAGATTCAAAAGCAACAGATATGACCCATGTGGCCCCCCCTCAAGTCTCTGATTGGTTACTGACTAGTAACCAGGGTAACCAGTCAGTGTAAACCAAGAAAGCTGAAAAGCAGGAAATAGTGTTCTGACTATTATGTTAGATATTCAGTCACTCCAGCCTTTATACATTACATTTTTGCCTAACTATATTAAAAACATTTTTTATTTTGCGCAGCCTATCCATTTAGCCAGTTTTTATTTTTACACTGAATTCCTTTACGGCTGTAAGCTGCAGAATACAGTATGTTTGATTTAAGTGGAGGTGTCACCTATTAAAATGATCAAATCAAATGGTGAGGGAGCCATAACTGCTTGAGAGTGGCGTAACTGCTTGAGCGCAGGATCGGAAGTTAAATAATATTTGTTATCTCACTCCTGCTGAACATCTCTTACTGGACTATTTAGCATAATAGACTGGTACTCTAGAGAGGTCTTGGCACAGTGGGGGTGCGGGCATCTTCCCCTCCGTTCCAACCTCTGTGAAATTTGAATCCGGAAAAAGAGCAGGGAAAGGCAACAGTCCGTATGGTAGAGGTCAGCAAGGTCAAATAACAGTTTAAAAGGAATAAAAACAAGAGAGAGATAGCACAGCATTGAACGAAAGGCAAGCTCAAGTCTGACAGAAGTGCTCAGTCAGGTGTGCAGAACATGCCCTTAATTGTGCAGAATTAGCCAGTCTTCACTCAAATGTCAAAACATAGCGGAGCCGCACAGAAGGCAGCTGCTTGTCGGGAAAGGGCTCTTTGTTCCTATTCTTTTTTACTCCGGCGTACCTTTGCTTTAAAGGGCCACAACCACCATCTTCACTTTGTGTGCACAGAATGAAAACTTTAAGGATAGGACAATTATTATATAATGCTCACTTGCTAATGACACAACTAGCAGTTTAAACCTGACCTTGCCAGAATATCTTCTTTGACTCTGCCTCAAAGTCCATATTCCCTCAGTCACACCCCCTGTCCAGCTGCGGGCAATTGCTTGTTAAAGGGCTATTGTTAAAGGGCTATTTCAGCCCGCTTCCCTGTCTCCCCAATGCTGGATCATTGGCAAATCTGACTTATCCTAGCCTTGTGTCCTGTTGATCGAGTTTCTGATCTTGATTTTGCTCCAGTTCCTGACCCTGTTCCTGCAGCCTTGTTTCTTATTCCCCGCTCCTTGTTTCTTATTTCATCAGGAGAGAACTGCCTTGAAAAGATAGCATATTGATGAATCTTATTGGATGGCCCTAAGACAAAACTGCTCCTGCTCCATTCTCAGTAGCATCAATTTCCACCAAGAAAGGAAGGGTAGAATCAGGATGCTGGAGCACCAGAGTTGAAATAAAAGCCTCTTTCAACAAATTAAGGGCCTCTACAGCTTCTGCAGGCCAAATAGTAGGGTATGCCCCCTTTATGGTAAGGGCAGTGATTGGAGCCACCGCAGTAGAAAAGCCTTTAATAAATTGCCTGTAATAATTGCGAACCCTAAGAGCCTTTGAATGGCTCACAGAGACAGGGGTTGTGCCCAATTTAGAATAACCTGAACCTTGACTGGCTCCATCTGTAATGAATAGGAGGTACCTCAAAAATGCATTTTTCGACTTTAGCATAAAGTTGTTTTTGCCATAACCTATGTAACACCTCCTGAACATGGTCTTTTATGGATTTTCTTTAATGTACTCCTCCAGGGTATGTTATACCTCTAGGAGAAAAGAAGCCTGGAATAAGATCAATAATCATAGGACCTGTGCGGAGGAAGGGTTTCAGTAGCTTTTTTAGAGAAAACATCTGCGAAGGAGGAGTAACAGACGAAGTTTCAAGGACCTGGGCGATTCTTAGACATAAACCTTCACAGCCTGCCCCCCATTGGAGAATATTATTAGTGACCCAATCCACTTGGGGGTTGTGCTTTTGTAACCAAGGGAGACCTAGAATTACAGGGGTTTGAGGACAATGGGTAAGGAGAAAACAAATTTCAGTTCAGAATGGTTAGAGCCCACAGACAAGGCAGCATTCTGGGATTTAGAAGACACAAACTCACCCTTAGTATGGCTTCCATCAATAGCTAACAATTTAACCAATGAAACCAGGGCTAGAGTGGGTGTGCCATGTTGCAGAGCAAAGTTAATGTCTAAGTTCCCGCCACCCTAGAATCTAAGAGGGCAGAACTTTCTACGCAACCCATATCCCACTCGAAGAGGACCGGAATGAGGATCTTGGAAGAAGATTGTTGGGGAGTAGAAACAATATGAACCAAACAGGACTCCCCATATCTGTTTATGTTCTGCAGTTTCCGACAGGTGTTGTGAAAATGCCCTTTATTCCCACAGTACAGGCACAACCTATTAGCCCGCCTTGACCCTTCAAACGAGTGAAGCTAAATGCATAGGTTCCTCAAAAGGCCTAGGGGTGGAAATTAAAGGTTTGAGTGCCAACACACAGGGACTATTAGAAGGGTTAACTCCTAGTGCCTCCTTTCAATTTGGATAGAAAGGTGCATTAAGGAGTCAAGGGATGATAGAGCAGGAAATTTAAGATTATCATTGATAACATCTGATAGCCCCACCCTGAACTGGCTAAATAAAGCAGTATCATTCCAGTCTGTCTCTACTATCCATTGGTGGAATGCAGTACAATAATAGGCTAAATGCTCATAGCTGAGTTTCACCCCAGAGCAGGGGATAATAAAATTTACCCTGGACTCTTCAGCAAGGAAAGTTTGGAGTAGGATCATAAAATGTAGCTGGCAGGCCTCCTGTAAGGCAAAACACTTGCTACGGCCCCACAGAAACGTTCAGAGAATGGGACCATGAGTGTTGCGGCAGCCCCCAGATGCCCAGGTATTATTACAGCAACATTCTTAAAAGTAAGATATGTTTCCACCCTCCACATTATGTAGAAAGGAAAATAATCTTGTACTTAAAATGCACAACATGCAGTATTTAAAAGAGAAGGAAAGCTACAGAGGCATTTTATTGCCAATAGATTAGACACAATAGTGCAAGCTTGAATGCTATATTTATTCTGTATAATGTTTTACCATACCAGAGTAAAAAGCTCTAGAAGCTCTCTGTTTGAAAGCAGCTGCAGTATTAGCTTGGTGTGACATCACTTCCTGCCTGAGTCTCTCCCTGCTCACTTATAACTCTGGGCTCAGATTACAGCAGAGAAGGGAGGAGGGGGAGAGGAGCAAACTGAGCATGCTCACATCCAGGGCAATGAGGTTTAAGCTGAAGGCAGGAAGTCTGATACAGAAGCCCATGTGTACACAATATAAGGAAAGAAATGCAGTGTTTCTTTTGACAGAGGACTCAGAGCAGCATTACTTTGTGGGTTTACTGGTATATTTAGGTGGACCTTTCTGATAAGGCTTACTTCGTTTTAACCTTTCCTTCTCCTTTAAAGGTTAGCATTTTCCTTTTTAAATTTGTGATCTCAGTGGCCCTCTTAATATCTATTAAGATAATAGATAATATATCTATGTATAAATGTGGCAAGTGGCAACCCTCCCTGCAAACTTTTTTTCCTTTGAGACCTACAGATGGAATTTCTCTTTTTAAATCCATTTTTCTCTGTTTAATTTTATGACATCAGAGTTTAATTTGAAGTCAAAATGAATCAGATGGGAACACTACATATTAAGAGAAGTGAAAATGGAGGTCGATCAAGGAAAAGCAGACTGGACTAGTTATTGAAATGCATATAACATCACGGTAGCCCAAACATTGGTAGCACTAAACTATATTATTAAGGTCTCTGCTGTATCATTTTACCTGTCCTCGGATACCCAGCATATGTGTGTATCCCATTAACAGCTGGCACAGCAGATATTTCAGAGGTCATTTTCTCAGGGGTGTAGAACAGAAGACTGAATATTAAACTGGGCTTTTTCTATCAGACTTTGAAAAGTTACAAGTAATGACATTGGCTATGAATGCTGTTTGATTATGTTATTGAAAATGAGTATTTTGAAAGTGGTACACCTTGAGTGCATTTTTCTGGAGTAGTGTTACTAGCTATGGTTCCCATAAAGGCACTAAAGTCCCATCTTTAATTTAAAGGACAGTTTTGGTCTCCAGCACCTAGCTAAGTGTCATTGTCTTCCTGTCTTCCAGGTATTCCAGGTATGGGTAAGCTCAATGTGCAGTACAGACCTTCTGAGAGTTCTGTACTACACAGGCACCCTTCTACAACTGGTACGGGGGATACCTGGGAAAGAAGATGGCAGCACAGCCCTAGGTATACTACTTAGAAAAAAAACGACTTCTCTGGTTGCAGGAAGAGATGTGTCTCAGCTCTGTGGGATTTTATATCTGGTGTTGCAGACCAACAGACTGTAGCACAAATGGCAAATCAATGATCATCTATGCAGTATCTGAAATACAATACCCACTGGAAACTCAAGTTTGTGGATCGTGCATGTGCTGCTGTCTTGTTTTTATGTGCCAAATAAATCATTCTCCTCTTAAATTTCCCTTTAAAACAAACAATGTCGTCTCAGGGAATGCCAGGCCAGCGTCAGATTTGGGCCATGGGCAAATAAACGCAACTCAGCACAAATAGTCTGGAGTAAAACTGAACTGGTAAAACTTGTGTGTTTGCTTCAGAAACACTACTTTAGTTTATATATAAACAAGCTGATGTGTAGTCATGGGGGCAGCCATTAAAAGCTGGAAAAAAGGCACAGGTTAAATAGCACATAACAGATAAAACAACATTGTATTGGACAGGGCTTATCTGTTATGTGCTATGTAACCTGTGCCTTTTCTTCTTTTTTCCAGTTTGAATGGCATGTGGATGGTGTGCCAAGCAATATAAAAGTTGTCCTTCTTACATCTGTGTTTTCCTATATATATATATTAGTCATAGGCACCCAGGTAAATGAACTGTTTATGGTGTGCACCTTACAGATCCTTTCTCTTGCTATATATATATATATATATACAGGTATATATATATATATATATATATATATATATATATATATATATATATATATATATATATATATATATATATATACTGTATAAATGTTTTTTTCTTTAACAGCTTCTTTCTTATTTCCTGGAGGCTTTTTCAGGCTCGAACAGGTGTAAATTGAATTGCAGTACCAACACTACAGTTACATAGAAATAGACATCAGCAGCTCTGGGTAAATCTTGCTGTGTGTGATGAATTTCTCGCTTGAACTGAAACAAAGAAAGGATCTACCCTTCTAACTGTTAATAAAGTGAAGAGCTACAAGACACTTGTTCCTGAAGGGGAGTACCTCTTTGTTTTCTTTCGCCTGCTGAAAATATTCGGGGGTATGAAAGAACGTTAAAAGATTTGAAAATGAAGCAGATACATAGGCTCTCTGTGTCAAGAAGAGGCATGTAAGGCACTGTAATCTAATATTAGAATCCACAAGAGGTGCCACAAAAATAAGATTTGATGTTTAATATGCAAAGAAAAGGAACCAGTTGCACACTCAGTTAAATAGATGTGAACGAGATGCTCAATTACAGAACATTAGAGAATATATTAGCATTTTGTAGGAAAGTTAAAAAAATAAAGCAGAGTGCAAAAATACAGAGTAAAGCCAGTCATACGTGACCAGGTTGATTTCAACCATACCACCGACTATGTGTGCCAGGTCGTGGGTTTTTAAAAACCATCCTGCACATGATTTGGCTTGTATGAAATCTCTATCTGGTGTGCCGGCAGGTACTCTACCCGAAGTTCCAAACTTTTGGCTCCAAATCAAATAATGCAAGGTGTCCGTGCATGTTTATGGAATGTGTCTATTTGATCAGATACCATGGAGGATCGGCCCGTGTAGGGTCACCTTAATTCTAGCCATTTGCGGTTAGAAGCTACAAAAATATATCAACTAGTTTCCTCCTTAATACCTGCTGAAAGGATATCATTTAATTGGACTTATTCTGAAGCTTAGGCAAAGGGTAGGAGAAGCTAAAATAGGAAAATATATTTCTGGCAGAAAGGCAGGGCACCGAATATC
Source organism: Xenopus petersii (assembly GCA_038501925.1). NCBI lineage: Eukaryota > Metazoa > Chordata > Amphibia > Anura > Pipidae > Xenopus > Xenopus petersii. The sequence goes on along the minus strand of CM076688.1, from coordinate 89,158,182 downwards.
TCAAAGCAGCTCCAAAACTAGAGCTTCAGATACATGGGAAAGGGTAACCTTCCACCCAATACATTAAAAGTGAGTCGTGACACAGCATCTCATGCAACAAGGAACATACAATTGCCACAAGGAAGAGTGATTAAAGTGTGGAAGAACAGTGAAGAAACAGAAGAAATTTTAGAACAATTTAAAACAATTTTTGTAGAAGCCACAAATCTTATTCTTGAGGGAGAAACAAATAATATGCAGATCCTCTATTCAAGTTACCTTTAGATGTCAGTATAACAAAGTACAAAGCAAAAAGCAAGTTGTGCTGCCGCTCAGCCTTAATGGTTGTAGCTACGTCAGTCTGTCTCTCTGCTCATTCCCTGCAACGAGGGCTCGCATTTGTATAACAAAGACATGCAAAATGCGGCACACAATAGGCAACGAGTTGACAGCCCATCGTCTTCCAGCTATTTTTGTTGCCGCCATACATCACTGATTCTGCCCTGTCAATCACTTTTATAGAAAGCTTCTAAATAACTGGCACGACTTAAATAATTGATACTGTTCAAACCCCATCGATTTATGCATTTAAAAAGATGAAGGTCTTTGTTTGAATTAGTTTAACACTTAGTTGCCGTTCCCAAAGGTAAAGGCAGAAATCCACTTTAGCTCCGATCAGAACGTGGCTTGGGAAGCAGTGCCCCCTAGATAAGAAAACTAACTGCACTTTTTCTATTGCACTAGGGGGTAGTCAACACTATGGAGACATCTTATAGAAAGGGACTTGTATTTCACATAAAATACATTTTGATTAAAAAGGATTTGACACTTTCCTATTGCTTTCATTGCTAATTACTGTCATGTATCTGCTGCAGACATCCCACATACTCCATTATAATGAAATAATTCATATTTCTCTCTATAATACTAAAACAATAACTTGTACTTGGTCCCAACTAAGATTAATCATTGGAAGCAAAACAATCCTATTCTGTGTATTTAAAGTTTAAATGATTTTTTTGAAGACTTAAAGTATAGAGATCCAAATTATGGAAAGACCCCTTATCCAGAAAACCCTGGGTCCAGAGCTTTCTGGATAACAAGTCCCACACCTGTACTAGCAAACGCAGTGCCCTTTAGACAATCACTAATTTAACTTTTTGACAGTTTTAATATATAAAGAAATGCCCTGTATTCATACACGATTGACTAATGGGCACTACTAGGGCGCAGAGGTGTAGGGGCGCCAGACTCCTACCCCTAGTCCAGTCCCTTCTCTGCCGACCGCCCATCTGTGCGAGTACGCGAATGCATGCGTCGATTCACAGAAGCGCGCAGCAGCCGGCCAGGCTGCCTAGGGCGCCTGCCCGGCTTGGCCCGGCACTGAGACACAGCGTGGCTTCTCCCCAGCATTTCACAACAGACATGGTGCACCTAGGGTTGCCCCCTCACCCCTTTAAAACCGAACACATATGGAATCCACAGCCTGCATGGCTAATTACCAATTCATTTATATGCATGATGCATGGCTGCACATAAATCAATTCAGTCTGCAGCATGCATCTAAATGAATTGCTGGTTAGCCATGCAATCTGTGGATTACATATGTGTTCAGTTTTAAAGGGGTAAGATGGCAACCCTAGGTTCACCTCCAGAATTTCAGCACAGCAACAGTGTGGCCCCCAACATTTCAAAACAGACATAGTACGACCCCCCTACACCCAGCATTTCAGGACAGGCACAGTGTGTGGACCCCAGGATTTCACAACAGGCAGAGTGCGAACCCTCCAGTATTTCAGGACAGGCACCGTGCGTTTGGCGCTTACATTTGTCTGTGTGAGTACAGCCCCCTTCACAATAAATGAGTGCGTCTAGTCCTGCACTGCCCTGCGGCTGAACGGAAGAAAGAGCAATGCAGAGGAGCGCAGGAAAAACCACCCGTGTGTAAGAGCCCTTAGGGTTGCAGCCTCAGCAGCCACTTACTGAGTCCACATCCTGCATGGCTAATGAAGTATGAATCTAAATTAAGGGTGTAAGTAGGATGTGGATATAATATGTGACTGGTATTAATGGGGTGAGTGGGCAACCCTATTTCTTCTATGAGAAATCCAAAACATGCAGCTTTTTATAGCAGCACAGAGGAAATGTCAAGAAAACCCTCATGCGCCATTAGGTTTACAAGGTCACTCTATTAATACTGCCCACATAGTGAATCGAAATCCTGCATGGCTATTAAGTAATTAATTTGATTCTTGTTGCAGACTGGACTGATTTATGTGCATTTAAATTAATTGCTAATTAGCGATGCAGAATGTTGATTTAATAAGTGGGAAATTTTGAAGGGGTGAGGCGGCAACCCTATGCCTGATAATCGGCTGCAACTTATAGGCCCTGAATCAAACACAACAAATAACTGTAAAGATGAATGTCTATTTTTGTATTACTTGTCCTTTATAGTGTAGCTTACTTTTTCTACATGTGAAAACCAAAAAAAAAAAATATCAAGCAGTTTGGAAGCTGGTAATTTCTATTTCCCCGACTGATGTTAGAAGCAATTTGCCAAACCAGGGAAATCAATAATGGACACCTGTTAAACAATGCCGTATGGGCATTGGGTTTATAAGCTGAGGAATAAATAACAAATGATCATCTTTTCTCGTTTTTTCCAACACAAGGGCAGCTCTGACTAGAGGAAGCCAAAACAAGTCATTATCTCAAACTCCCTGTTATCTGTGTGTTTATGGATCTATGGTAGGCAGTAGCGCCATTGAATACTGAAGACACAGTTATCTCAAGCAGCTGGACACACCCAGTGCAGTGTATATTTTTTCATTGGGCAAATATATTATAAAATCAACGGGCACTGCCCAAACAGAGGGCATGTAGTTAACTAATGGACAGAAAATACAAGTAATAGTGTGAAATGCCAGAAAATTGCTAATCTACGGTAATATAGAATATCCGTGCAGCCCCTGCATATTTACTAGGGATGCACCGAATCCAGGATTCGGTTGGGAATTCGGCCAGGATTCCACCTTTTTTAGCAGGATTCGGATTCGGCTGAATACTTCTGCCCGGCCAAACTGAATCCTAATTCGGGTTAGGAATTAGGAATAATTAGGGGCGGGGAGGGAAATCGCATGACTTTTTGTCGGTATTCGCCAAATCTTTCGCAAAGGATTCGGGGGTTTGGCTGAATCCAAAATAGTGGATTAGTTGCATCCCTAATATTTACTAAAGATCTGCCAGTATATCTGCTGTCCCTGGGCATTACCTAATAAGGGAAAACAAAATGTTGGAGCAAGGCACTCAAATAGGTCATCCATGGATCAGATAAAGTTTAAGTAAAAAATAAAATTTTATTTGTATAAACAACTCACGCCTGACGCGTTTCGTGTCTAAGACACTTAGTCATATTACCTAATATACCTGTCCCTGTATCTTCCTCACTCCTAGAGCCACAGGCAGAGCATCTCTACAAGTTGTAATGTAACCAGGATAAATATTTTTGATTTAGTTGGGCTCTTGTTCTCATTAGCAAAGAATGATAGACTTTTACATTAAAATCCACCTTTATTATATCCCAAATGTGGACATAGGCCTTTTTGCAATGATGGGTGTGGGCACTATGTATATGATGGAATAAATTATATATGTAGAAGATTTGGGGACTTTATGTAAAGGATTATTGTTTTTAGTGGATGGAGTTGAATGGGTCTTAAATATGGTGAGGAGGAGGGCTGTCTATAGCTTCTGAGTAAGTGGTGAGGACAACCTGCATTATGGTCCAATCCTGTATGCTGACATCTTTTTAATGTTGGAAAATAAATTGTGACTTTTAAATAATCAATGGCTTCCTTGGTGCTCCATGTTCGAATTCTACAGCACATCTCTACAACCCTAGGGGTTGCCCTGCAGGAGAGGCCATCACTATGGACCACTTAGATTACAATGACATCCAGCCAGGTTTCAAGTGTGATTCCCCAAGCAGAGAAGAAGCTGCCCCAAACCCTGGCTACAACATAGAAAGCTACTATGTAGGCATGTGGAACCATATAGTTTTAATACATAACGTTGAAAGCTTAACACGTATGTAGCAGTCCAGAGAACACAGAACATGTGCAGTTCCAATGACACACAAAATATGACCAAACAAGATCCAAGATGGGGGCAGCTGGGGAAAATTTGAAGGCCTGCAACATTACGGCTATAGGGCCGCTGCACCTCTGGGCTGCTACAGTAAGTTCAGTATATCTACAGCATTTCTAGCTTTAGTTCCCCTTTTATGTATGTCCACAGTCTCAGACTAGCTGTATATTCTCCTTATGATCCAAAAGATTTCACTTACAACTTAGCAGTGTCTCAAGCATGGAGCAGTGTCTGTCTGTAGTTCCTGCTCCTGGGCCAGACAAAGATATGTAAATAGGGTTGCCAGCCACCCAACTGGCCTGGCCGGTAAAAATGATGGTTGATCCCAATGTTATTAATAGGGAAAAAAGATGAATATATAGGACGACCGGTATAGGGTGGCAACCCTATGTGTCAAGCAGATGAAAAAAGCAAAGGTTCCTTCTACAGCTTCATTAACCTGATTAACACTCCCCTTGGGACTCCATGCCAAGGTTTTGAGTCAGGACCAATCTCATCCCCACCCACCACACAATGAAAAGAGAGCAGCCCAGGAGCAAAACGCACAGGGAATTAAAGCCATGGCGAAGAAGTTCTTAAAGAGATTATAGGTGCCCAGGTTTTATTAATTAAAATAGTCAAATACCCATGCCTGGCTAGATATAACCTCTCTGCTTTGTTGAGTTCTATTTTAATTCTGAACCTTCTGCTAAAACCTAAAAAAACTCAACACAAATTCAATTAGTGTGTGCAATTGCTCTCTTTGCAGTTGTGCTGTATGAATTTATCACTGGAATTAAAACGATATTTTCATCCTTCTTCTTCAGCCCTGACTGGGGTCAATAACTATATTTGTGTTTCTCTTAATTTATGATAAGTACATTTCCAATTTCTGGGACAAATGGCTTGCATTTCTCTCTAAAGTGACACGCTATCATATTTCTTTATCATTATTCACCGCCATTTGACCCAAGCGGAACAATTACATCATGATATTTAATTATTTCTGGTACCTGATGTAGAATAATGGCCTGCTGGAGTCGTCACTTCCCAATTGCGCAGAACAGTTTCAGAATAAACAAAGGGCACCCGATAATTGAATTTTTACATTCTCTCTTTATGTGAAATGTAAATCATACAATACATAACCTGAATACAGATTTATCATATGGTACAATAAAAAAAAACCCCATGCTATTCCTAAATATTATACATTTATAAAGTAAAGATCCACAAACATTCAAGAAGTTCCATTCCAGAATCAGCTTCATGCTGAATGATATCTTCGTGCTTCATGATCTTTCCATAATGTGGATCTTCATACCTTAAGTCTACTAAAAATCATTTAAACATTAAATAAATCCAATAGGCTGATTTTGCTTCCAATAAGGATTCATTATATCTTAGTATGGATCAAGTACAAGGTACTACAGAGTTGTTTTATTATCATAGAGAAAAAAGGAAATCATTTTTTCATAATTTTGGATTATTTGGATAAATAATCATAAAATGGAGTTGATGGTAGATGGCTTTCCTGTAATTCAGAGCTCTCTGGATAACGGGTTTCCAGATAACGGATCCCATTCCTGTACTATACAATCCCAAATTCTCTTTTATAGGTACTTTTTCCCTTATATCTTTGTAATATTTATGCTTTATTATATACAGATCTAATTAATGCTGGGTGCATTTCTGCGAAAAAAATAGTTTCCCCTAACAGGAGTGTGGCACCTCTGGCGCGGCAAACAATTTTGGGCGACAGGTGCTGTCTCACTGTTCTTGCATAATATCCATTGCCATCTCCAGCCTGAAATCTTTCTGTCTTGCCCCCACTTATATCTGGGATCAATATCTGGATATCTAACTTTCCCACTTCCGTACTGAATTCATATCATACTTCCTAGAGCCTTAGAACAGCATCTGATTCAGTCTCAGTCAGGGTTGTCACATTTTCTGGTATCTTCTACTGGCCAGGCAGGTGGGTGGAGAGGCTGGATCGGAGAGGATGGGAGTAGGTGGGTTGGACCGTGGATGTAAGGGCTCACATAAGAAGATCAGGGGCATAACTGAGCGGGGATGGTCACATTAATATAAATTTACCACCAAGTACATTGCTGGTGAATTTGTACTACCTGCTCCAGCCTCAGATGGTGATTTACCATCTGGGCCAGTAAAATCCTAGCCCAGTGGCAACATGAGTCTCAGTCAATTGCCCAACTGTGAATGGCTGGGAATATTACCCGTCTGTTTATTTACCCACCAACTAAGACTGTGAGCTCTATGGCTCATGGAGCTTCTGTTTTTCATTCTCTAAACACTCAGGGGATCAGTGTTGGACCTGCTCACAGGGATACCAGGAAATGCTGCTAAACATTTGGCCTATTTCATGACCATTCCCTATTTCTATGAGAATAAAGAGGCTAAATAGATGGAATAATAGATTATAGCATTTAAAGAAAAGAGACTAGGAGAATAGAGGTTGAGTGAGGAGAGGAAGAAAAGAGAGTGGACCATGAGTCTGAAGTTTTTTGGTGGGCCCCTGGTCTAAGGTTTTTTGGTGGGCCCCTGGTATCCCAGTCCGACGCTGTACGGGTGTTATGTAATAAATGGCACTAAGTTTGCCCAGGAGCAGTAACCCATAACAACCAATCAGCAGGTAGAATTTACTGGTCACCTGTTTGAAAGCAAACATCTTATTGGTTGCTATAGGTTACTGTCCCTCGGCAAACTTAGTGCCTTTTATTACATATGGGGGTTAATTTTTTAAACCTCTTTTTTTTCTAATCGTTTTTTGACATTTGTACAAATAATGGGGATGTAAGCCCAAAATACTGTCTAATGAAAGAAAACGTCATTCTAACTAACGTCCCAATGTATGAATTGATAAAACATAAGGATCTACATAAAAGCTTACATATTACATTAATAAGTGCCACTGTTTACGGTTTCAGCTGTACATACACCGACATGGAGATATTTCCTGTGACACAGAGGGCAGTTTATAAACGCCCCCTATTCCATCGTCAAACACAGTAAATGTAAAAACACGTCAAAAGGTGAGTTTCATGTATTTCACATTAATGGGGAAAGAGAGTGGATCTGACACGAGGCGCTTGTATGTTATGGGGATCTGTCATAATATGCACCCTCAGGCATTATGCAAATGTATCAGTTATTCAAATACATACAACAGCCTGAAATCCAGGCATGACAAATACCCTTCCTCCTCCTGCATGCAAACTTTCTTTGCTTTACTATTTTGTGCTGACCAAGTAGTTTTTTTCCCCCTCGAAATGTCAGTTCTAAAGAATAACAACAAAAAACATGTATTCTTCGGGGTTTCTTTGCAAGTTGCAGCATAACTCAGATTACTGACATTACTACATTCACCTTGCAGGATCGGACTGCTTAAAGGGGTTGTTCACCTTGGAATAAACTTTAAGTATGATGTAGGGCGTGATATTCTGAGATAATTTGCAATTGCATTTCATTTTTTATTATTTGTGGTTTTTGTTATTTAGCTTTTTTTTTTCAAGCAGCTCTGCAATTAGCAAACTTAGCAGTCTGATTGCTTACCCTAGCAACCATGCACTGATTTGACTGCAGGCCCATGCATGAGCATAGCCACGCTTGATTACGCAATTTCACGCATGTGCACATACCAATGCAAGTGCCTTCTGCTGAAATAGACTCAAAGTGGATGCTCCAGTGCGAGGTGATTGTCTTTGGCTGATACTGAGTGTTTCCTACTTGTGCTGTTACTGACTTCTGGATTCCTGACTTTTCGGCTTGGTACTGACAACTCTTTGTATTATCCCTTTGGTTTCTGACTCCTTGGCTTCTTGATCTCCTGGTTTGACCCTGGCCTGTTTTTCGATTATGGTGAAAGGTCAACTAGAAAACATTACAAAACATTAATTAAACCATTCGTATTGTTTTACATCCAATACTAATTAATTACATCTTAGAAATATTAAAAAAAAAAATCAAATTTTTAAAAATGATTTTGTCTCTGTAATAATAAAACAGTACCTTGTAATTGATGCCAACATCTTATTTGGAATCAAATACAAGGTACTGCAGCGCGCCGGATTGCACCAAAACCGCCCGTGGAGTCATACCCTTAGTGCAGGACTTCACTGGCGATTTTGCAGCGATCCGACGCTCTGCACAAAATTGCAGGCATCACGTCGGATGCGATGGAAACAAGGTACGTAATGGCAGTGTTGGATCGTGTCGCATTGTTAATGCGACACGACTGTCGGATGCAGACGCAGTGTGCAGCGTCTGCATCCGACAGTTGTGTTGCATCGCATCAACAATGCAACACGATGCGACAATTGAATTACTTACCTTGTTTCCGTCGCATCCGACGTGATGCCTGCGATTTTGCGCATTGCGTCGGATCGCTGTGAAATTGGCCGTGAAGTCCTGCCCTAAGGGGTAGAACTACACAAGCATCCGATTTTTGTATCAGTCCCATTGTATTTTAACCCACATGACAACATCAGACTTGTAGGATGCGTTTTGTCGATCCGACAACATCCTACAAAAGCGCTCGTGTAGTTCAGTCCTAATTACAATTACACTGACAGGTGCCACTGCTCATCTGGAATCTTCATTCTAAGCAATCAGCTTTAATTGGCTTGGATTTGAAGTGAACAGCAAGATCTTTTATAAGGAGAGAGAAAAGGTTTGACATTGTACCCTAAGGCCTATGGCACATGTAATGCCTAATACCCTGCCCCCTGTGTCTTCTGTCAGTAATGTGAATAGAAGCCATCTGTCACTGCTTGTGACAGGTCATTTTCAGCCCCAAAATGTGCATATATGTTTTTTTCATGCCAAAAACAGTGACAGACGGGTTCCATTCTCTTGAAATATTTCCTCCCACACCCCAAAAATGTACAGACATGTTAATTAGCTCCACTGGGGCAGGGGCTGTTTTATCACCCCTGTAATGTGCTGCAGAATATGTAGCCCTATATGGGTGAAAGGTAATCATGAGCGGCCAATGTTAGATTCAAAAGATTAGTCTGTGTTAGGACTGCAGTGCTTTTTACTCAGAAAATCTTCAGAATTTGGGAGCTACTGTATTTTAGAAAGGGCATCAGATGTCTCCCTGTGCTTGCGTGAGAGACAGAGCTGGGACGGAAGGAAAAATGAGAAAAAGTAAATGTTTCTTTAATATTTGAAGTGAAAACAAATGGCAAAGTGAGCGAGTGTGTTATCTGAGTACTATCTGGCTTCAGATTAATGGAGCTCAGAGTATTTATTTGCTCTGTGTTTTAGAATGAAATTCTTTGGTTGGGTTATCACTCCTAGAAAATGGTTAAGTAAAGTGTAAAATTATCCAACACAAACAGGGAAAGTTGGGGATTGTCAGGTTCCGATTGTAAACAGAGCATCTCATCTGTTCTGCGGGCGAGGGACACTGATGGAATCGTGCTAACAATGTGATGCATTGGGCCAATAACACCAAAACTGAAAATACTTTATTTACAGTTAAAAGAGTTTAGCTGTCTGTCAAGGGAACTAATTAGGGATGCATCGAATCCACTTTTTTGGATTCGGCTGAACCCCCGAATCCTTCACGAAGGATTCGGCCGAATACAGAACCGAATCCGAACCCTAATTTGCATATGCAAATTAGGGGTGGGAAGGGGAAAACATTTTTTACTTCCTTGTTTTCTGACAAAAAGTCACGCAATTTCCCTCCCTGCATATGCAAATTAGGATTCGGATTCGGTTCGGCCGGGCAGAAGGATTCGGCCGAATCCGAATCCTGCTGAAAAAGGCCGAATCCCGAACCGAATCCTGGATTCGGTGCATCCCTAGAACTAATATGTGAGAGCAGGCACTTTCAGGCAGACTTCCTCTCCGCTCTGCTACATGTGACTTCACACAAGCGAAAGTGGTTCAAATAAATGGAGAGAGGACACACTTCTCTCTGCCTGAAAAACAATACACAGGATGAGAGCAGAGGAGCTATTTCTCTATCTGTCCTTGGTCTTACTTTTCACCCAGGGTCTATTTGCCCCTTATCTTAAGGGCAGAGACAGATGCGAAGATTCAGGGAAGTTTAGTCGCTCGGCGACTAATCGCCTCTTCTTCGGGCGACTTATCTCCCTGAAAAGCCTTCCCGCCAGCTAGAATCTACTGTAAATTCCGAAGTTGCCTCATGCGGAAACTTCGGGTGACTTCGGAAAACAAAGCGATCTGAGCGCCATCTCGCCGGCAATTTCGATTCTAGCCAGCAGGAAGGCTTTTCGGGGAGATTAGTCACCCGACGAAGAGGCGATTAGTCGCCGAGCGACTAAATATCACTGAATCATCGTGTCTGTCTCTGCCCTTACAGTCCAGACCAGTATCTGTTATATGGGTAACCACTTTGGAACAGCTGTAGTTAATAGACTGAACTCCACAAGACATTCTTGCTTCAGGGGAATGCAGGATAACCATTATAATCATCTTTTAAATAAGGCATATGTTCCCATGCGACTGGTCACATTACGGATTAAGACGGATGCACTTGGAGATTTCTTTGGGTATCTCACACAAATCAAAGCACTTGCCAAAATGATTTGTTTTGCAGCCTGAAAAGACGTCATTCTACTCTATCTCACAATAACAAATCCTTTGTTTGCTCAGCCAGCATGTGTAGATATCTAAGCAGTTTCCAGATTAGACCCACTGCTTTTCTACCATGATTTCTCCACAGACCCTTGTTTTCCAGGGCCCAAGGGCTGAGTCAGTTGGTCCCAGGAGCTGACTGTCAGCAGTAGCTACTTTTTAGTTCTGGGATATTGTTACAACCTGTACAGTTTCACTTTGCTTCATACTTTGGTTTCTTCCCTTGCCTGGGTGCAGTGCAATTTCTTGTTTCAGTTTTACAGCAGTTATTCATTTCTCTCTTTCTATCCAATGAAACCTTGCAGTGTTATAAAGGGGACAAAACAAATGGCTACTTCATCCTTTACAAAGATGTGCAAATATCTGCAAAAAAAAAAAAAAATCAAAGCCACAAAACCCCAAGGTATTGCTTAAACAGCAGACAGGGAATATTAATTTGATTCAGCTTGTCTCCCTTAAATTTATGTTAATTTATGATTAAGTAAAAGATGATATTTTAAGACAGTTTTTTAAATCATGGAGGGCATGAGGGAGTATCAGGGGGCTCAGCCTTAAAGGGATACTGTCTTTTTTTCCTGTTATTTTTATTATTTTTTCTTTTTGGTTGGCAATTTGATGGATATGCATTTATGTTTACCTTATGTATGTATCAGTACTATCTGTGACAATGCTAACTGTGCCCCGGGGTGTTCCCGGTATGCACACACAAATGATGTCAACTTTCACTACGAAAATAAAAATATATATATAAATAAAAAAAAAAAAAAGGGATACTGTCATGGAAAAACATGTTTTTTTCTAAATGCATCAGTAAATAGTGCTGGTCCAGCAGAATTCTGCACTGAAATCCATTTTTCAAAAGAGTAAACAGATTTTGTTATATTCAATTTTCAAATCTGACACGGGGCTAGACATATTGTCAATTTCCCAGCTGCCCCCAGTCATGTGACTTGTGCTCTGATAAACTTCAATCACTCTTTACTGCTGTACTGCAAGTTGGAGTGATATCACCCTTTCCATCCCCCCCCCTCCCCCAGCAGCCAAACAACAGAACAATGGGAAGGTAACCAGATAGCAGCTCCCTAAAGCTGGCCATAGACGCAATGATCCAATCGTACGAATCGTGGATTCATGCGATTTTCAAAGCGTGTGTGGAGAGTCCTGACATTTTTCGTCCGGCGGAGATTGGTCGTTTGGTCGTTCGGACAGGTTAGAAAATTTCTGTCAGCTGTGGGTTATATCTCTGCGTGTGTTGTCGATCGTACGATTTTCAGTGGGATACTGCCACTAGCTTTGTCTATGGTACGATTGCTGTCAGGGGCAGAACATCGGTTGATCTGTTCTTTAACTACTTTGTTTGGTTGGAATGGTAAGACTTTGATCTGAAAGGTGACAGGTCGGGAGATGGGAAAGTCTGATCGTACAATGATTCGTACGATCGGATCTTTGCGTCTATGGCCAACTTAATACAAGATAACAACTCCCTGGAACATTGAAGAACAGCACTAAGGGTCAGTCCACACAGGGCGTTTTGGAGAGATTTGGTCGCCTGGTGACTATTCGCCTCGTTTTTGCGCCGACCAATCCCCCCAAAAGTCTTTCCTGACTGTGCGCCATCCGCGGCAGTTTGTTTTCCAAAGTCACCCAAACGGAAACTTAGGGCGACTTCGGAAAACAAATGGCCGTGTGTGATTAGCGCCGGCGTTTTTTCATTTTAGCCGGCGCACAGACAGGGAAGGCGTTTGGGGAGATTGGTTGCCGCAAAAACGAGGCGATTAGTAGCCAGGCGACCAAATCTCCACAAAATGCCCTGTGTGGCCTGAACCTAAGTAGGAGAAATAACAGCCTGCAAGAAAGTAGTTCCATCCTAAAGTGCAGGCACAAGTCACATGTAGGGTTGCCATCTTTTCTGGAAAAAAATACCGGCCTTCCTATATATTTATCTTTTTTCCTCTAATAATAACATTGGGATCAGCCATCATTTTTACCGGCCAGGCTGGTAAAATACCGGCTTGGTGGCGACAGTCACATAACTGGGGCAGCTGGGATACTGATAAAATGTCTAGCCCAATGTCAGATTTCAAAATTGAATTTAAAAAAAATCTGTTTGCTCTTTTGAGAAATGGATTTCAGTGCAGAAGTCTGCTGGAGCAGCACTATTAACTGATGTGACTCTGGCTTCCAAACCAAAGTTTGATAAAAATGCCCACATAACACCAAAACCCCTAATATACCCATCACAGTTACCGGTTTCTTAAAAAAAGTATGAATAAATGACATTTTCTATGCTGAAATCCAGCTGTTTAACAGTTCTTCTCTTTCTACATCATTTGAAATCCTGACAGGGAAGGAGGGAATAAACACTGATGTTACAAATTGTAACAATTTCTCCACAGCTTACAGACCGCATGCAGGAACTACATAACCCACAATGCATTGCACTGTGATGTTTCTTTCCTTATTGAAATCACTTGTGCAGGGAATTGTGGGGTTTGGAGGCTACAGGCTGAGGACAGCTGTCTGCTGATACAAAGTAACAGTAGTCAGCCAGCTCAGCAAAGTAGTCAGACAGATCAGCAGGGGGCTAGGCTTAGGGAACTGTCCCAAACCATTACAAATCATTAAAAGTCTGCATATTTTTTAATTGATATATATTGCAAAGTTGCTTGAAATTATGTTTACTTTTAAAAAAGCTTAAAGGAACAGTTCAGTGTGAAAATAAAAACTATGTAAATAGATAGGCTGTGCAAAGTAGAAAATGTTTCTAATATAGTTAGTTAGCCAAAAATATAATGTATAAAGGCTGGAGTCACTGGATGTCAACTTCCTGCTTTTTAGCTCTCTAACTCTGAGTTAGTCAGTGACTTGAAGGGGGGCCATATGGGACATAACTATTCAGTGAGTTTGCAATTGATCCTCGGCATTCAGCTCAGATTCAAAAGCAACAGATATGACCCATGTGCCCCCCTCAAGTCACTGATTGGTTACTACCTGGTAACCAGGGTAACCAGTCAGTGTAAACCAAGAGAGTAATGTTCTGGCTATTATGTTAGACATCCAGTCACTCCAGCCTTTATACATTACCCGTTTGCCTAACTAACTATATTAGAAACATTTTCTATTTTGCACAGCCTATCTATTTACCCAGTTTTTATTTTTACACTGAACAAATCCTTTAAGTTATGTTTGTGTGTGTGGAGTTTCCCTTTAGGTGAGATTTGGAGTAAGTCCTTATTTGTGCCCTGGGTACCCCTGAAAAGATAGCAGGGTGACTGTTACCCCAATGTTTCTATATATCTGTAACCTTGTTATGATCTAAGGGACAGTCTGAAGGCCGGTTAGGGTGACATTTGGGGTGAGTGCTTATATATTGACTGGTATACCAATGTTTGGACTGTAAGAGTTTAGAAGTTCATGGCTTCCTGGTGTGTAACAGAGCCTAGAATATAGTGTTTGGCAGAAGGGGGCTTAAAAAATAGAAATAAACCGCCCGTACAAAAAAAGCCCCCCATAACTGCCTGGCATTGCACCCCTCCCTCTCCCTTTGCATTAGTAAAAAAACCCTTAAAATACATCTGACCCTAAAATGCAGAGCTGTGCAGTGGAGCTCTAGGGTGCCATCTTTCGGAAATCAATGCCAACACGAAACCTGCAAGAACATATGCCGTTGTGCGAAGTCAGGAATTGGCTTCAACTGTGCATGTGCAAATCGGTGTTGAGTCCTGAAAGAATACAAAGCGGTTGAAAATATCGCCCCAGAGCTCCGCTGTGCTGCATTTTAGGGTCAGATATTTTTAAAGGTTTTTTTTTACTAATACAAAGTGAGAGGAGGGAGAGGGCTGTGGAAAGATCACCTAGGACCGGGCCTAGGGCGGCAGGATCTTGGGGGGTGGCATGCTGCCCAACCACACCCACAGCTTTATCGTACTAAAAGTTAATTTAAAGGTGAACAACCCATTTAAGGGTTTTATTTTAAATTATTGGTTGGGGGATCAGTGAATTATTCAGTGAATTATTCCAAATTCAATCAGGTGATCCTTGTGGAATACATGTTGTAGTCTCCACTGCCAGTCTGTTACGAGTCACATACAGATAATTTCAATCTTAAGGGTGTAGAAGTAAAACTGGTAACTAGTCACAATGGCAACACACACTCACGTGGATGCAAATATTCTTACAAACCAACTTCCTATATAATATCACATTTTTTTTAGTTAGACTTTGCCTTTAGACAATGTAAGTGTTTCTCCTTGCCCTACAGTTAATTGTTGGCCTTGTAGTGTGGGCAATGAATAGTTTCAGGGTCAGCCTGTTAACTCTATTGCATTGTATCTGTCACTGCACATTTGCACTATACGAGAATAAGAATGGAGTATATTGTTAATGTAATGAAATATACACGCCTGACACTCACTGAAAGGATAGTGTACAAAACAGATGTCAGTTCTTGGAAGCAAATAAAAGCAATTTAATTAAATATTAGGTGACAGCGGCTGTTTAAATGTGGATTATTTTGCTGTGTTCTTTTTTTTGCAGATTGTTCTACTAAAAGTTATTCAGTATGTTCCTAAATAAACAAAATGATGTTCGATTCATAAGCAAGGATTATTTTCCATTCATTTGCTCCTCTTGAGACGACTTCGGGAAAATGGAGCGCCGCATATGTTTTACCAGTGTTGACTCACTTTATCGCTGTTGGGAAAGCATTTGGGACAGACTGGTGGCCTGCAGAAGAGGAGCTTTGTCACTGGTGACTAATTTCCTCATGTATTGTTGCCCTTGAAGAATGGTAATCCAAATTACATAAAGAACCCTTTTATTTAGAAAGCCCAGGTAGCAAGAAGGGCAAATACAGAGATTGTGGCAGTTATTCTCCGACTGGTTACCCATGAGAGCACATGGCAAGAAAAAACACTCGTATGATATTTAGGGATGTAGCGAACTGTTCGCCAGCGAACTAGTTCGCGCGAACTTCGACTGTTTGCGTCCGCCGAATGTTCGCGAACATCGCGCGACGTTCGCCAATTTGAGTTCGCGTTCGATTCGAATAAAAATCGTTCGACCATTCGATTCCTTCGACCGCTAAAATCGAGCGATTTCCATTCGTTCAAACGATTGTAAGCATTCGACCGAATGAAAAGCATTCGATCGAATGGCTTCGATCGTTCGTTTCGAACGAAAATCCTTCGATCGAACGATTAAAATCCTTCGATCGTTCGAATCGAACGATTTTGCGGGTGTTCGAAGTTCGCGAACTGTTCGCATTTTTGCCGGTGTTCGCGAACGGCGTTCGCGAACACCAAAACGGCAGTTCGCTACATCCCTAATGATATTTTCTTTTTTTTTAAAGGTTATGTTTTATTTGTTTTAATAAACATTACAAAAAAGAAAAAATTATAGTAATATATCAATAAACGTGTACAGTTAAAACATGTGACACTGGTCCTGAATTCTTTGCTTTCAAATGTTGCAGCTTAGATTGAGGTTTAATCAACATCAGAAGTCATTACGGGTACCATGTAAGCATATGTATTAACCGGTTGCATGATCATTTCTAGGTTGCACGCCCGGGCCCATTTCCCACCAAGGACTCCATATCTTTTGAAATTTATCTGCTGTGCCTCTTGCTTCATGGGTAAGCTTTATTTTGGGTATAGTTGAATCAACTAGGTTAATCCAGGAGTCCTTTGTGGGAGGGGTAGGTTCCATCCAGTGCATAATCACACATTTCTTAGCATAGAATAATAACGCTCTAAACCTTAATCTTGCACAGACAGTGGGTAATTAACCCTTGATATTCGACTGGGAATTAAAATCCTTCGACTTCGAATACCGAAGTCGAATGATTTTAGCGCAAATAGTGCTTTATCGAAGGATTATTCATTCGATCGAACGATTAAATCCTTCGAATTGAACGATTAAATCCTTGGAATCGAACGATTCGAAGGATTTAAATCCAACGATCGAAGGAATATCCTTCGATCAAATACACTTAGGAAAGCCTATGGGGACCTTCCCCATAGGCTAACATTGAGTTCGGTAGCTTTTAGATGGCGAACTAGGGGGTCGAAGTTTTTTCTTAAAGAGACAGTACTTCGACTATCGAATCGTCGAATAGTCGAACGATTTTTAGTACAAATCCTTCGATTCGAAGTAGTAGTCGAAGGTCGTAGTAGCCCAAAAAACACGTCGAAATTCGAAGGTTTTTTACTCCGAATCCTTCACTGGAAGTTAGTGAATCGGCCCCCAAGTATTATGACAACTAGAGGGGCACTTCTGTGGATATATATATATATATATATATATATATATATATATATATATATATATATATATATAGCTCTAGCTCATATATGTGTGTGTGTAAGATCAAAGTGTTCATTTTGAAGTTTACTACGTTACATTTTATGTGCTTCTCCTCTAACTCGGTGCATCAATGTGGCCAGTGTATATTCTTTGTTCTACTTTATCACATGCGATTGGAAAAGTGTTTAGCTGTACGTGCCCTAGAGCATTCTCTGATTTCATTGCAATAGTCAAATGCTAGGAAACTATTACCAGAAATATTTTCCATTGCCAAATAAACTACTTGAGATCTGCAAACCCAGCCTGGGTGTTATTTAATGGGACAATAATATACAGTAAAAAAAGTATATTTGTGCCAGAAAATCGGTAAAGTCCTGCCCTTCTTTATGGCTGAGATTCTAGCTATTTTTATATTTTTATTACAGAGCATTCTGTCACAGTGACACAGATCCTGATACCCAGGGGCAAATTTACTTATGGTTGAATATCGAGGGTTAATTAACCCTCGATATTCGACTGCCGAATTGAAATCCTTCGACTACGAATATCAAAGTCGAAGGATTTACCGCAAATAGTTTGATTGAACGATTGAACAAAAAATCCTAGATTCGTTAGATTCGAAGGATTTTAATCCATCGATCGAACGATTTTTCTTCGACCTAAAAATTGGGACCTTCCCCATAGGCTAACATTGACTTCAGTAGGTTTTAGTGGCGAACTAGGGTGTCAAAGTTTTTTTTAAAGAGACAGTACTTCGACTATCGAATGGTCGAATAGCCGAACGATTTTTAGTTCGAACCGTTCTATTCGAAGTCAAAGTCGTAGTCGAAGGTCGAAGTAGCCAAAAAAACATTTGAAATTCAACGTTTTTTTTTTTTTATTCTATTCCTTCACTAAGTAAATGGTCCCCCAGTATTGGACTGGCCCACTGGGATACCAGGAAAACTCCTGGTGGGTCCAGGTGTTAGTGGGCCCTCATGCTGCTAATCATTTAGGCATTCCCTGTTTATATGAGAACAAAAAGGCTAAATAGATGGAATAATAGATTATAATATCTAAAAAAAAGAGACTAGGAGAATAGAGGTTGAGTAAGTGGAGGAAGAATAATAGTGCCCCTGGTCTAAGGTTTTTGGGTGGACCAGTCCGACACTGCTGATACCTGTTATAAGCAGCAGTCCTGCCCTGCTTTATGGCTGAGATTCTAGCTATCTTTATAACAGAGTATTCTGTCACAGTGGCACAGATTCTATCTGATACCCATTGTAAGCAGCAGCCTTAATCTGATTTAAGTAACAAAAAAACCCCACAAAAGTGGCTTCTGCATCTCCTGATTAAAGTATTCCCCCATGCTCTATAAATACTTGTAAATGGTTATAAATATATTAGATAAGGTTGCAAATCATGTCCTATATAGAAACATACTGTATTTATCTTTAAATGTGCAATGCAATTAAAACCTGTACACACAATTTGTATTATTAATATTATTCCCAGTGCTGCTTTGATTTTGCCCCTTGTTGACAGTAAACATAGACCTAAGATCGAACTTGGAATCATAGAATCTACAATGTCAGCAAAATGGTACTTTTATGCTGGCACTGTTGGTTATAGGATTAAAGATGTGTTATTTTTGGGGAAATGTGCTTCTTTAAGATATTTAATGCACCATAATGCAGCAGGGGGGTTGGGTTTGATTCAGCGTTAATGGAATGACTTATTTAGGTTAAAATGTATATGTTATGAAATGTATGTTTTAAGACCTCACGCCATAAAAAAAACAGGCTATGCTGAATTTGTGATGGTTTTGCTCGGCAAGATACTTACAGATAATTCCATTGCATGAATGATACAGAGTGCACCACAACACCAACACATTTAGCACGAGGAAAACTATAAACACTTGTTTTATAACTTCAAAGTCTGCTGTTTCCTAGTGTTGTCTGAACTGCAGCAATTACTTGCCATGATACAGTATCTTTTATTGGAACAGAATAGGGATTGTGTGTAGATATCCTTTATTTGCTCTGGGGACCCCATAGAGCCCATCAGATGAAAGTGCTTTATAACTGGGGACTAAGAGTGTTCACAGAACACGATGCCCATCTGCAGAAGAGATTTACCCACTCATGGTATTAAATTGCAAGGAAATGCCCTGTCTGAAGGGATTTTGTTCTGGTGTGATTTTATTGCTGTCTGGTTTCTCACCTTTACATTGAGTTATTTGTCTCTGGGGTTCGGCACCAAGTACTTGACTCTCCATTGCAGCCGATGAATGTTTTCCATCACCTCCTGCCAAGGACTCGCCAGTCCCTGAATCCAAAGGTTTTTGAAGGAAGCATTTTAGTAGATGCTCTATAAATTCTGCCCCTTATTGCACATAACCTATTTACAAGTCACCCTCTCTGACACTTAACTCTGGGGACAGGCAGGACTTTCACTTGCATACCCTTCATAGTGGCCCATTTATTGTCTAAGTAACCACAGATTAAACGTCTGTGCACTTAACGGATTTCAGAATTGGAAAGTACAGTACCTTGGCTCCAGGAGAGATATGTATAACAGATGGGATCTCAAAAGTCTTAATGGACTCAGTGTAAAGTAGCATGCTAACATATTGAAAATCCTGTTATTTTCTAAGGAGAGAATCTCACTGCTGCAGGTATGAGAAAATATTCATAACTTCTCCTTTGGCAAAGATTTAGATGGTCCACACTGGCATAAAACCTTTGTTCTTCATAGGGAAATAGGGGCACTTAATTATGTGCTTTAATATTTAGTTTAAATGTAATTTGTATTATAGGGCAGTTATGGTGTTGGAATGCAAGGTGCACGTTTATACGAATCCCCTGAGCAATTTGCCTGTTACCTGCTTCGATGCATGAGTTTAAGTGGGTTGTTCACCTTGAAATTAATTTTAAGTATGATGTAGAGAGCAATATTCTGAGACAATTGGTTTTCATTTTTTATTGGTGGTTTTTGATTTATTTAGCTTTATATTCAGCAGTTCTCCAGTTTGCAATTCTCAGGAATCTGGTTGCTAGGGTAAAAACTGCCCTAGCAACCATGCATTGCTTTGAACAAGAGACTAGAGCATATACAGGAGAGTCCTGAATAGAAAGATGAGTAATTAAAAGCAGCAATAACAATACATTTTAAGCCGGACAGAGCATTTGTTTTAGGGGGTTTTAGGGTTAGGTTTTATTTATTACAGTTTTGCTAATAAAGGTGAATTGCCTTTTAAGGTGGTGGCACACGGGGAGATAAGTCACCAGGCGACAAATCTGCTCTACCATGGGCGACTAATCTCCCAAAATGCCTTCCTGCCGGCAAGAATGCGAATTGCCGACGGGATGGCATATGTATCGCTTCGTTTTCCGAAGTCGCCTGGAGTTTCCTCGTCAGCACATCAGTGTGACTGAGACAAAAGGCCTAACACTATGCATTAATGCTCCTACTGAAATGTGCAAAATGTTGTTGTCCTTTTGAACAGGAGAAAATATGCTGGAATTCTGGGGAAAAATAGGTTGGATTGTAGCGGTTTTGCTGCCCTCTTAGTAAATGAGGCCCACTGTATGCAATGTTTCTGGTAGACAGACTGTAAATTAGGGGCAAATTCATCAAGGGTTAAATATTGAGGGTTAATTAACCCTCAATATTCGAATGGGAATGAAAATCCTTCGACTTCGAATATCGAAGTCGAAGGATAATCGTTCGATCGAACAATTAAATTCTTCGAATCGAATAGTAATTTATAATATCCTTATAATAGGTACAGCGAGTATGTGATGCATTTCAATAATATATTTATAAGACATTGTAAGGTACAGCCTGTGCTTTAGACATGACTGATTTTTTTACAGCAGCTCTCCTCATTACTCTGGCCAAGGTACCACCCAATTTGTGAATAAAAGTAAGAAGCACACAGTAGGGTTAGCTGTTGTAATCTTTCTTTTCCTGCTCAGAATTACTAGTCTGCTATACAAATATTTTGATAGCTCATCAGTTCTTTGCAAGTGCCGCATACTCAGACCATTCCTTAAGTAGCTCCCTGCTGCATGAGATTAATCCCTTAATTTAGGCCTGTGGGCTGAAATCCCTTGCCATAGATGATGTGAGTGTGCAAGCACGCTGCTCTGACACTCACGTTTTGGAAAGTTAGAAGAGAATATTATGACACAGACATCATGTTCCCACATGGAGCCTTCACAACACTTTGCCTCATTTACAGTGATTTGACATGTTATAGCACTTTTAAGCTTGATGTCTCTTAATGTGTTCTAACTGCCTCTTTGGTCTGTGCTTTTATTGCAGGGGCCCAAGCCCAACAAGGTCATGGATCAAACCATCAGAAAAGTTGCAAGTCAGGTAGGGAATGTATATTTACCCCCTAGCATGTGAAAATAGCAGAGGAAACTTCCACTAGTGTATTGTAGTATGCTGATTTTTTTTTTTATTTTAAAGGGGTTGTTCACCTTTGAGTTAATTTTTAGTATAATGTTGAGAATGATATTCTGAAACAATTGGTAATTGGTTTTCATTTATCATTTGTGGTTTTTGAGTTATTTAACTTTTTATTCCGCATCTCTCCAGTTTGCAATTTCAGCAATCGTGTTGCTAGTGTTCAAATTACCCTAGTAGTGATGGGCGTAAACTCGCGGCGAATTCCCGCGATTCACCGCCAGCGAATCAATTTGTGAAACCGCTTCAAAAATTCGCTGCCATCAAAAAAATTGGACACCAGTGTCCAAAAAAATGGACGCCGTTTAGCGAATTTTTCAGCAAAGCGAAACGGCCCAAATTCGCCCCTCACTAGGTCCTAGCAATCATGCCCTGATTTGAATAAGAGACTGGAATATGAATAGGAGAGGCCTAAATAGAAAGATGAGTAATCAAAAAATAGCGATAACAATGAATTTGTAGCCTTACAGAGCATTTGTTTTTAGATGGGGTCAGTGACCCTCATCTGAAAGCTGGAGAGCGTCAGAAGAAAAAGGCAAATAATTCAAGAGTTATAGAAAATAAATAATGAAGACCAATTAAAAAGTTGCTTAGAATAACATACTAAAAGTTAACGTAAAAGTGAACCACCCCTTCAACTTTTAGTATGTTATAGAATGGCTAATTCTAAGCAACTTTTCAACTGGCCTTCATTTTTCTTTTTTTTATAGTTTTTGAATTCTATGCCTTCTTCTGACTCTCTCTTTCAAATGGGGTTCACTGACGCCATTTAAAAAGACAAAAGCTCTGTAAGGCTACAAATATTGCTACTTTTTGTAACTCGACTTTCTATCTAGGCCTCACCTATTACATATTCCAGTCGATTGTTCAAATCAATGCATGGTTGCTAGGGCAATTTGGACCCTAGCAACCAGATTGCTGAAATCGAAAACTGGAGAGCTGCTGAATAAAAGCTAAATAAAATAATTAACAATAAAAACCAACTGCAAATTGCCTCAGAATATCAATCTCTCTATGACACTAAAAGTTAATTTAATGATGAATGAAGTTAGTTATTTACATTGCTTGTTAAATGTGTAGGCAGTACTTCCAGGCCCGGACTGGCAATCTGTGGGTTCTGGCAAATGCCAGAGGGCAGTGGCGTAACTAGAGGTTACTGGGCCCCACAGCAAATTAATTTTAGGGCCCCAAACATATCCAGAGGTTGTCCTGTTTTACCAAAATGTATTGAAATTGTATATGAATTTGAGCCTCATGGGGCCCCCTATACCTCCTGGGCCCCCTGCAGCCGCAGGGTCTGCTTCCTCTATAGTTACGCCCCTGCCAGAGGGGTTGCTATAAGGTACCGCTATATGGTCCCATAGAAAGTCAGTATTTTGTGGGCTGGTAGGGGCTGTTTGGGCCTCTGTGTGGGCTGATTGGGCCTCTGTTTACTTGAAATGCCAGGGCCTATTTTAATTCTCAGTCCAGCCCTGAGTACTTCCCAATAGTTGCACACACTAAGGCACAGGGTGCTGGGAGTTGCAATAAAACAGAACCTTGTTAATTATTTCTTGTCACGCTCCACACAGTCACAGACAGACAGACTTCGAACAAGGCATAAATTCATTTCCAGAACAGTAGGGATGTAGCGAACGTCGGAAAAAAAGTTCGCGAACATATTCGCGAACTTGCGCAAAAATGCGAGCGGTTCGCGAACCCCATAGACTTCAATGGGAAGGCGAACTTTAACATCTAAAAAAGACATTTCTGGCCAGAAAAATGATTTTAAAGTTGTTTAAAGGGTGCAACGACCTGGACAGTGGCATGCCAGAGGGGGATCAAGGGCAAAAATGTATCTGAAAAATCTGCCTGTGTGTGCTTGGAAGAGATAGTGTAGGGGGAGAGCTGTTAGTGATTTCAGGGACAGATGATAGTAAGTTTGCTGGCTAGTAATCTGCTTGATACTGCTCTGTATTGGAACAAAAAAATAAATAAAAGCAGTCCTTACAAGGACTATTGTTATTGCAGCAGTCAGCAGATGAGATCAGAAGCAGGACAGCTGCCCACTGCAGCTACATACAGAGCACTGCAGTAGAAGGTAGATTACTAGCCAGCAAAGCTACCTAAGCTTAAATGTCCCTCAAACCCCTGCAGACTTCTGTCCCTCCAATAACAGAGCAGTATCAACACGATTACTAGCCAGCAAACTTTCAACTGTCCCTGAAATCACTAACAGGCAGCAGCTCTCTCCCTACACTATCTCTTCAGCACACACAGGCAGAGTGAAAAAACGCTGCAGGGCTTCGGTTTTTATAGGGAAGGGGAGTGGTCCAGGGGAGAGCTTCCTGATTGGCTGCCATGTACCTGCTGGTCTGGGGTGAGAGGGCAAAAAAAAAGCGCCAACAATGGCGAACGTCGCGCGACGTTCGCGAACTTCCGGCGAGCGCGAACAAGTTCGCCGGCGAACAGTTCGCGCCATCCCTACAGAACAGTTCCACAGTCAGGTTGGATACACACAGGCAAGTACCCAGTACGCTTTCTGGTGTCCTCTTCCACTCCCACCATGAGACTCCGGTGCCTTACTATGGGTCCAGTCAGCACTCTCCTCTTTACAGGGCTTTGAATCGAATATCCTTATAATTTACAGTAGGGGGTATATTATTATATAATACATGAGTGATATTTCGAGTTGCCTGTATAACTCAGACTTCTCTCATTATATGGTCATATAACCCCTCAGTGACTTCTAATATCCTTATAATTTACAATAGGGGGTATATTATCCCTTATAATACATGAGTGATATTTCGAGTTCACTGTATAACTCAGACTTTGCATTTTATGGTCACAGAACCCCCCCAGTGACTTCTAATATCCTTATAATTTACAGTAGGGGATATATTATCCCTTATAATACATGAGTGATACTCAGAGTTCCCTGCAGCCTTGTGTCTTTATATGGTCACAGAACATCTTAGTGAGCATACCCACAATACCCACTTACTCCTTTTCCTCTGGAGCCTCCCCTTTTTTATAACCCTTCTAGTTTCCACCCTCTTGGGACTTTCCCGCGACTTTGAGATTACTTTTACTCACTAGCTCCCTCTAGAGGCTCTTGTGCTGTATTTGCCCCTACTACATTTTTACATAACTCTTTGGACTCTCCATCTAGTGACCAAAACTAGCAATTACCCCACATTAAATTAAAGGGGATGTTAACCTTTGAGAGAACTTTTAGAATGAGTTTTTTAGAAGAGTTTTTTGTCTTTTTATTCGGCAGCTCTTCAACTTGCATTTCAAGCAATCTGGTAGCTAGGGTTCAAATGACCCTAGCAACCATGCATTGATTTGAATAAGAGACTGGAATATGATAAGGAGAGGCCTAAATAGAAAGATAAGATACAAATTAGCAATAACAATAAATTTGTAGCCTTACAGATCATTTTCTTTTTAGAAGGTGTCAGGGAAGCCCATTTGAAAGCTGCAAAGAGTCATAAAAAAGACAAATACCTATAAAACTATAAAAAATAAATAAGGAAAACCAATTGAAAAGTTGTTTAGTATTGGTCATTCTATAACATACTAAAAGGTGATCCACCCCTTTAACATTACCCAACATTAGCTCCCTCTAGAGGCTCTTGTGCTGTATTTGCCCCTATTACATTTTTACATAACTCTTTGGACTCTCCATCTAGTGACCAAAACTAGCAATTACCCCACATTAAATTAAAGGGGATGTTAACCTTTGAGATAACTTTTAGAATGATGCAGAGAGTGATATTCTGAGATAATTTGCAATGGTTTTCATTTTTCATTATTTAAGGTTTTTGAGTTATTTGGCTTTTTATTCGGCAGCTCTTCAACTTGCATTTCAAGCAATCAAGACAAATACCTATAAAACTATAAAAAAGAAATAATGAAAACCAATTGAAAAGTTGTTTAGTATTGGTTATTCTATAACATACTAAAATGTGATCCACCCCTTTAACATTACCCCAGCATTAGATTACAACCCTTTTTCACCCCCTTACAAATGGTTTTCTTTCATTTTTCCTACGTTTTATCACATGCAAAGTTACTTTCATTATTATTTTTATTTCACTGGCAAAATAACAGTAGTTTATTGTTTTACTGTGGAGTTCCCTACTATGTAGCTTTTGGCATTCCATTAGGGATAACAACCCTGACAGCCCACAGAGACATGTGAGTGACAGGTCAGACAGACCCGGGACTTATTCCAGCAGATCCAGTTGGTATTGGCATAACATGAAAAATAGAAAATGTAACTCCAGTGTAGTTTTACATGTCCAGAGACTCACAGCTCAATTCCCAGGCCCATGATAGGCAGACTGGTGACTCCCCTGACTCAAAAAGGACGTCTGGTCAGCTCCTGGGATCAACCACCTCTCATTTTGTTTATCATAACTACATTACTCTATGGCTGTTTTTTAATCTGAGGGAAAACGAATAAAACTCTTTAAAACCTGGGGATTATATTCAGACGAACCACTGGGCTGCTTTCTGCTGGAGTGGCAAATAATTGTCTCCTAGGCAGACGGGAATACTGCAGGAGTAGGTTGGAAAAAAAATTAACCCAAAAAACTGTGTAAACTTATTCAGAGTGGTCCTCTTAGCACTTTTACAGTTTACATGGTTTCTGGGATATTAACAGTTTTACAAACTAGCTTAATGCGGCAACTAGGGATGTAGCGAACGTCGGAAAAAAAGTTCGCGAACATATTCGCGAACTTGCGCAAAAATGCAAGCGGTTCGTGAACGGTTCGCGAACCCCATAGACTTCAATGGGAAGGCGAACTTTAACATCTAAAAAAGACATTTCTGGCCAGAAAAATGATTTTAAAGTTGTTTAAAGGGTGCAACGACCTGGACAGTGGCATGCCAGAGGGGGATCAAGGGCAAAAATGTATCTGAAAAATCTGCCTGTGTGTGCTTGGAAGAGATAGTGTAGGGGGAGAGCTGTTAGTGATTTCAGGGACAGATGATAGTAAGTTTGCTGGCTAGTAATCTGCTTGATACTGCTCTGTATTGGAGGGACAGAAGTCTGCAGGGATTTGAGGGACATTTTAGCTTAGGTAGCTTTGCTGGCTAGTAATCTACTGTTCTCTTTAAACAACTGCCATACGTTGACCTTGTAGGCATTGTTTGCCCAGTTTTTTTGGACGCAGCCACTGAAGCACAGTTGCCAGAAAAAATATGCCATATAAATGCTGAAAATAGTCATTTTTTGCCATACGTTGACCTTGTAGACATTGTTTGCCCAGTTTTTTTGGTTGCAGCCACTGAAGCACAGTTGCCAGAAAAAATATGCCATATAAATGCTGAAAATATAAATTTTTTTGGTTGCAGCCACTGAAGCACAGAGGCCAGAAAAATTATGCCATATAAATGCAGAAAATATGCATTTTTTTGGTTGCAGCCACTGAAGCACAGACGCCAGAAAAATTATGCCATATAAATGCAGAAAATATGCATTTTTTTGGACGCAGCCACTGAAGCACAGTTGCCAGAAAAAATATGCCATATAAATGCTGAAAATAGTCATTTTTCGCCATACGTTGACCTTGTAGACATTGTTTGCCCAGTTTTTTTGGTTGCAGCCACTGAAGCACAGTTGCCAGAAAAAATATGCCATATAAATGCTGAAAATATAAATTTTTTTGGTTGCAGCCACTGAAGCACAGAGGCCAGAAAAATTATGCCATATAAATGCAGAAAATATGCATTTTTTTGGACGCAGCCACTGAAGCACAGAGGCCAGAAAAATTATGCCATATAAATGCTGAAAATAGTCATTTTTCGCCATACGGCGACCTTGTAGACATTGTTTGCCCAGTTTTTTTGGTTGCAGCCACTGAAGCACAGTTGCCAGAAAAAATATGCCATATAAATGCTGAAAATAGTCATTTTTAGCCATACGTTGACCTTGTAGACATTGTTTGCCCAGTTTTTTTGGTTGCAGCCACTGAAGCACAGAGGCCAGAAAAAATTAAAACAGTAGGGTTTGCACCCTAGTTTGTAACGGTGGCGGAGGGAGGAGGACGCTAAAGGACAGCTGTGTGTGGAGTCATGAGGCTTGAAGAGAAGGACAGCTGCATAGAAGTCAGAACAAGTCTTCCGGTGTGCAGTAACCCTCCGAGATCCACCCCTCATTCATTTTAATAAAGGTCAGGTAATCGACACTTTTGTGACCTAGGCGAGTTCTCTTCTCAGTTACAATCCCTCCTGCTGCACTGAAGGTCCTTTCTGAGAGCACACTTGAGGCTGGGCAAGACAAGAGGTTCATGGCAAATTGTGACAGCTCTGGCCACAGATCAAGCCTGCGCACCCAGTAGTCCAGGGGTTCATCGCTCCTCAGAGTGTCGATATCTGCAGTTAATGCCAGGTAGTCCGCTACCTGCCGGTCGAGGCGTTCTTTGAGGGTGGATCCAGAAGGGTTGTGGCGCTGCCTTGGACAGAAAAACATTTGCATGTCTGACGTTACAGACTGGCCAAAGGGCTTTGTCCTTGCAGGTGTGCTCGTGGCAGGATTACTGGCACCTCTGCCCCTGGAATGTTGATGAGTTCCTGAAGTGACATCACCCTTAAAAGCATTGTACAACATGTTTTGCAGGCTGGTTTGTAAATGCCGCATCTTTTCGGACTTGTGGTATGTTGGTAACATTTCTGACACTTTATGCTTGTACCGAGGGTCTAGTAGCGTTGCGACCCAGTACAGGTCCTTCTCCTTAAGCCTCTTGATACGGGGGTCCTTCAACAGGCATGACAGCATGAAAGACCCCATTCTCACAAGGTTGGATGCAGAGCTATCCATCTCCGCTTCCTCATTATCAAGGACTGCATCATCCACGGTCTCCTCCCCCCAGCCACGTACAAGACCAGGGGTCCCCAAAAGGTCACCACTAGCCCCCTGGGAAGCCTGCTCCTGTTGGTCCTCCTCCTCCTCCTCCACAAAGCCACCTTCCTCCTCTGACTCCACTTCTGGCACCTCTCCCTGCGTTGCAGCAGGTGCCTGGGTTCGTTCTGGTGATTCCGACCAGAAATCGTGCGCTTCCAGCTCCTCGTCACGCTGGTCTAC
Organism: Xenopus petersii; assembly: GCA_038501925.1. Classification (NCBI taxonomy): domain Eukaryota; kingdom Metazoa; phylum Chordata; class Amphibia; order Anura; family Pipidae; genus Xenopus; species Xenopus petersii. Next base: position 89,129,600 of record CM076688.1, on the reverse strand, counting down.
AGCCTCATCTGTCACTCGTCGCACGGCACGCTCCAGGAAGAAAGCGAAGGGTATTAGGTCGCTGATGGTGCCTTCGGTGCGACTGACCATATTTGTCACCTCTTCAAAAGGTCGCATGAGCCTGCAGGCATCGCGCATAAGCACCCAGTAACGGGGGAAAAAAATCCCCAGCTCTGCAGATCCAGTCCTACCACCCAGTTCAAAAAGGTACTCGTTGACGGCCCTTTGTTGTTGCAGCAGACGTTCCAACATAAGGAGCGTTGAATTCCAGCGAGTCTGGCTGTCAGAAATCAAATGCCTGACTGGCATGTTGTAGCGCTGCTGAATGTCAGCAAGGCGTGCCATGGCTGTGTAGGAACGTCTGAAATGGGCCGACACCTTTCTGGACTGGGGGAGAACGTCCTGGAATCCTGGGTACTTGGAGACAAAACGTTGGACTATTAAATTTAACACATGTGCCATGCAGGGCACATGTGTTAAATTGCCCAGTCTCAACGCTGCCAACAGATTGCTTCCATTGTCACACACCACTTTTCCGATCTGCAGTTGGTGTGGGGTCAGCCACCGATCGGCCTGTGACTGCAGAGATGACAGGAGTACAGATCCGGTATGGTTTTTGCTTTCCAGGCACGTCATCCCCAAGACAGCGTGACAACGGCGTACCTGGCACGTCGAATAGCCTAGGGGGAGCTGGGGGTGCACAGGTGTGGAGGAGGAGAAGGAGGACCCAGCAGCAGAGTAAGAAGAAGAAGAGGAAGAAGACGAGGTAGAGAGCGATGGAGGAGTAGAGGTGGTGGCAGAACCGCGTGCAATCCGTGGCGGTGACACCAACTCCACTGTTGTTGTTGAGCTACCCATTCCCTGCTTCCCAGCCATTACCAAGTTCACCCAGTGGGCAGTGTAGGTGACATACCTGCCCTGACCATGCTTGGAGGACCATGCGTCAGTAGTCATATGGACCTTTGGCCCGACACTAAGTGACAGAGATGCGGTAACTTGGCTCTGCACATGTTGGTACTGGTGTGGTATTCCCTTTTTAGAAAAAAAATTGCGGCTGGGTACCTTCCACTGCGGTGTCCCAATTGCTACAAATTTGCGGAAGGCCTCAGAGTCCACCAGCTGGTATGGTAAAAGCTGGCGGGCTAAGAGTGCAGACAAGCCAGCTGTCAGACGCCGGGCAAGGGGGTGACAGTCAGACATTGGCTTCTTACGCTCAAACATGGCCTTCACAGAAACTTGGCTGGTGGCAGATGACTGGGAATGGGAACAGGTGGTCAAGGTGGAAGGCGGAGTGGAGGGTGGTTCAGACGGGTCAAGGAGAGCAGAGGTAGAGCAGTAAGATGCTGGACCAGAAGGAGTGTGGCTTTTAGTTTGCCTGTTGCCTTTGAGGTGTTGCTCCCAAAGTGCTTTGTGCTTGCCGCTCATGTGCCTTCGCATAGAAGTTGTACCTATGTGGCTGTTGGGCTTACCAAGGCTCAGTTTCTGACTGCACTCATTGCAAATTACAATGCTTTTGTCAGAGGCACACACATTAAAAAAATCCCACACTGCTGACTTTTTGGAAGTGTGCGATCTGGCGGTAACAGTAGAAGTTGGCGGCATTGGCGGCAATGGCGGGTGCGTTGGCCGGCTGAACACAGGTGCCGATACATGTTGTTGCCCTACTGATCCCTGCGGGCTGTCCTCCCTGCTTCTTCTAAGTCTTATTCTCCTACTGCCTCTCTGACTCTCCGTCTCTCCATCTGAACTACCCTCCTCTTGCTCTCTTCTACTAGGCACCCACAAAACATCAATCTCCTCATCATCATTCTCCTCAGATGCATCAATTTCTTCTGACACATCACAGAAGGAAGCAGCAGCGGGGACCTCCTCCTCATCACTCATTATGTCCATCTCTGTCGTGTTCTCTGCCAGAATTAAATCTGGTGTAACGTCCTCATCTCCTTCATCTTCTTCTGGCAATAATGGTTGCGCATTACTCAGTTCAAGAAACTCATGGGAAAATAACTCCTCTGACTCCAGTGAAGAAGGGGCACCGGTGGTGGAGGAAGTGTTACGTGGGGTGGCCATAGCAGTGGAGGATGAGGAGGATGTTGTGGTAAAGTTAGAAACGGTAGAGGATGGGGTGTGCTGTGTAAGCCAGTCAACTACCTCTTCAGCATTTTGGGAGTTCACGGTCATTGGCTTTTTAAAACTGGGCAATTTGCTAGGGCCACAGGATTGCATAGCAGCACGGCCCCTAGCACGGCCTCTGCGTGGCGGCCTGCCTTTGCCTGGAATTATTTTTAAAAAAACAACAACAACAAAAACTCAGTTGGTTTTTCTGGAAACGATAATACACACAGCTAGATGGCAGTTTGAAGAAAACAGTGTGCAAATAATGCCTACAAGATCAACGTATACACTACTACAGCGGTGGATACGGATTACGTAAAATATATGAATGCTGCTTGAAAAAAAGTAACTCAAGTGGTTTTTCTAGAGACGATAATATTATCAATATTTAGACAAAATGTGAACAAGCTCACACAGCTAGATGGCGGTTTGAAGAAAACACTGTGCAAATAATGCCTACAAGATCAACGTATACACTACTACAGCGGTGGATACGGATTACGTAAAATATATGAATGCTGCTTGAAAAAAAGTAACTCAAGTGGTTTTTCTAGAGACGATAATATTATCAATATTTAGACAAAATGTGAACAAGCTCACACAGCTAGATGGCGGTTTGAAGAAAACACTGTGCAAATAATGCCTACAAGATCAACGTATACACTACTACAGCGGTGGATACGGATTACGTAAAATATATGAATGCTGCTTGAAAAAAAGTAACTCAAGTGGTTTTTCTAGAGACGATAATATTATCAATATTTAGACAAAATGTGAACAAGCTCACACAGCTAGATGGCGGTTTGAAGAAAACACTGTGCAAATAATGCCTACAAGATCAACGTATACACTACTACAGCGGTGGATACGGATTACGTAAAATATATGAATGCTGCTTGAAAAAAAGTAACTCAAGTGGTTTTTCTAGAGACGATAATATTATCAATATTTAGACAAAATGTGAACAAGCTCACACAGCTAGATGGCGGTTTGAAGAAAACACTGCAAATAATGCCTAAAAGGTCAACTTATACACTACTACAGCGATGGATACGGATTACGTAAAATTTATTATGGCTGCTTGAAAAAAGTCACTCCGGTGTTTTTTCTGGAGACGGTAATATTATGGATATTTAGACAGAATGTGAACAAGGTCACACAGCTAGATGGCAGTTGGTTGAATAACACACTGGGCAAAAAATGCCTACAGGGCAAATAATGCCTAAAAGGTCAACTTATACACTACTACAGCGATGGATACGGATTACATAAAATATATTATGGCTGCTTGAAAAAAGTCACTCCGGTGTTTTTTCTGGAGACGGTAATATTATGGATATTTAGACAGAATGTGAACAAGGTCACACAGCTAGATGCCAGTTGGTTGAATAACACACTGGGCAAAAAATGCCTACAGGGCAAATAATGCCTAAAAGGTCAACTTATACACTACTACAGCGATGGATACGGATTACGTAAAATATATTATGGCTGCTTGAAAAAAGTCACTCCGGTGTTTTTTCTGGAGACGGTAATATTATGGATATTTAGACAGAATGTGAACAAGGTCACACAGCTAGATGGCAGTTGGTTGAATAACACACTGGGCAAAAAATGCCTACAGGGCAAATAATGCCTAAAAGGTCAACTTATACACTACTACAGCGATGGATACGGATTACGTAAAATATATTATGGCTGCTTGAAAAAAGTCACTCCGGTGTTTTTTCTGGAGACGGTAATATTATGGATATTTAGACAGAATGTGAACAAGGTCACACAGCTAGATGCCAGTTGGTTGAATAACACACTGGGCAAAAAATGCCTACAGGGCAAATAATGCCTAAAAGGTCAACTTATACACTACTACAGCGATGGATACGGATTACGTAAAATATATTATGGCTGCTTGAAAAAAGTCACTCCGGTGTTTTTTCTGGAGACGGTAATATTATGGATATTTAGACAGAATGTGAACAAGGTCACACAGCTAGATGGCAGTTGGTTGAATAACACACTGGGCAAAAAATGCCTACAGGGCAAATAATGCCTAAAAGGTCAACTTATACACTACTACAGCGATGGATACGGATTACGTAAAATATATTATGGCTGCTTGAAAAAAGTCACTCCGGTGTTTTTTCTGGAGACGGTAATATTATGGATATTTAGACAGAATGTGAACAAGGTCACACAGCTAGATGGCAGTTGGTTGAATAACACACTGGGCAAAAAATGCCTACAGGGCAAATAATGCCTAAAAGGTCAACTTATACACTACTACAGCGGTAGTAAAATAAAAAAAAGTAAAATAAAAAAAAAATGAATATTAAAAAAGAAAAAATTAAAGTTGGTGCTGCTGAACTACTAGGAGCAGCAGATTAGCACACCAGTCCCACTCCCCAACACTGCTAGACTAATAACACTGGGCTCTTATAGTAGTAGTAGTAGTAGTAGTAAAACAACAAAAAAATAAATAAAAGCAGTCCTTACAAGGACTACTGTTATTGCAGCAGTCAGCAGATGAGATCAGAAGCAGGACAGCTGCCCACTGCAGCTACATACAGAGCACTGCAGTAGAAGGTAGATTACTAGCCAGCAAAGCTACCTAAGCTTAAATGTCCCTCAAACCCCTGCAGACTTCTGTCCCTCCAATAACAGAGCAGTATCAAAATGATTACTAGCCAGCAAACTTTCAACTGTCCCTGAAATCACTAACAGGCAGCATCTCTCTCCCTACACTATCTCTTCAGCACACACAGGCAGAGTGAAAAAACGCTGCAGGGCTTCGGTTTTTATAGGGAAGGGGAGTGGTCCAGGGGAGAGCTTCCTGATTGGCTGCCATGTACCTGCTGGTCTGGGGTGAGAGGGCAAAAAAAAGCGCCAACAATGGCGAACCCAAAATGGCGAACGTCGCGCGACGTTCGCGAACTTCCGGCGAGCGCGAACACCCGATGTTCGCGCGAACAAGTTCGCCGGCGAACAGTTCGCGCCATCTCTAGCGGCAACTACCCACTAGTTACCAGGGGCGGCAAAAAAGCTGCTCCTGGTAACTTTAAGAGCTGATTTTCCGGTTATGAGACTGGAAATTCGGCTCTTCTAGCGCAGTGAGAGCCATTATGCTGTCTGCTCTAGTGTCCTGGCCCCCCTGGACCCCTCTGTTGTCTTGGTGGACCCCCAAGATTCACTGTAAATGGCCCCAACTGACAAATTTTCCACCATCCTTGGGAAATTAATAATAACCTCTGTGAGCCCCCAAACCCATTAAACGATTCTGAATCTGCATCACGCTGCTCAGTAGAAAGGGCTTTTCACAGAGGCATTTGTGCCGCCCACACTGATAAACAAAAAGCTTTAAGACACAGGGAAACTTCTAAAGTTTGATTTCAGATACATCATTTATTTACTCAAGCGGGTTAGATTTCAGAGATCATAAAAACATATTTCTCAAAGTCGTATTTTATTTCAGAAGAGAAGCAGGCATTAAGTTAACCAAACACCACTTCTTCTTTTTTTTTTGCTGAAATAGAAACTGTATAGTGTCTGCAGCCAGAATAATGAGCACATGAGAGCAGGCATACCTTCATTTTTATTTGAAAATAAATCTTTTGAAAATAGATTTTTGCTTTTTTTGCAGCAATTATTAATTATTCTTTATAGAGATATTCAACAATCATTAACACATAAACAGGTTATGAGCAAGATTTAGGGGGCTGTTCCAACTTCCTGCTGAATTGTGCTTTATATGGAGGAATAACTATTCTGGAATAGTTTTATACTATTTTTCAGTATAGGCTATGGTCAAACTTATGGGGTTGTTCCTGCTGAATTGTGCTTAGTACAGAGGAATACCTATGCTGCCATAGTTTTATGGTATCTCTCTGTACAGACTATGAGCAAACTTATTGGGCTGTTCCTGCTGAATTGTGCTTAGTACAGAGGAATACCTATGCTGTCATAGTTTTATGGTATCACTCTGTACAGGCTATGAACAAACTTAGGGGGCTGAAGTGTGCTTAATGCTGGCACCCTCTAATAAGTAAAATTACTAACCTTAAACTCAAAGCAAGTGTTACTGAATATCACACCGGTCTGGTGTACTGTATATTTGTGGTGGTTCCCTGTCGTGCATGTGTGCAGTATAGTAGAAATCATAGATTATATTGTATTGTGCTTTTGCTTTGTCCCAATTACCACTGGAGGTATATTTATTATAAAGGCATTTGAAGGCCTGTGCCTAGGACAGCAGCTTTAAGGGGGTGGTCCGCAGATACTTATATGGTAAAATGTTTTTTTTCCAAACTCCAACCCCATTTCCCTGCTCCTGAATACTTTCCTAATCAAATTGGGCAACAGGAAGTGAAGATACATATGCTCATTGCCTCGAGACATCACATCCATGTTGCCAGGGTCGGACTGGGCTGGCGGGACACCGGCGGGACACCTCATAGGGCCCAGACCCATCCCCTGAGCTGCTGGGCCCCCCCCCAAAAAAAACAAACAGTGGTGGCGACCATCGGACCTCCGCTCTGGCACTTTCGCATGCATGTTGTCATTCGTGCATGCACACAGTGGGCCGGAGTTGGTACATGTGCACGGGGGGCACCAGAGGTTTGGAACCCGGTGGGCCCCCCAATGTCCACTCCGATGCTGCATGTCACACGCATGCACATGGCATGCACAGGAGCAATTTAATGGCACACCAACACCTGCATTTTCACCCCTCCTTAGCAGAAAACTGTGGCAGGACATGGTATGGTATTTACTACAATGATTCTGCTAATTTCCTATGAGCGCCCCCTTTATACAGCATCAGATCTCCCTTTAACAAGGCTACCTGGTTTTATTTTACAGCCCCTGCATGCGCAAAATATTAGGTTTCAGATCTGCGTTGCGTTACGGTTCGGCTTTTATAATGTATTTTGTTTAGGGTTTGTCATTGTAAAAATAGGAATTGTATTGTTGTCTTTTGTGGGCTTGGGGGGGGACGGGACTTTCTGCTTCTTTTAAAAAAGCTTGAGTTGGGCTGGCCCCCGGTCATGTGGGCCCTGCCGGCCCAGATCCGCACCCTGTGTTTTCTCTTCCTGCTGACCAGCCCAAAGAAGGGCCTGATGCACGTGCGCGCACTGGCATAAACATGTGTGCATACACTTGTACACATGTAGCGTGACGCAGCAGGGGGTCCTGAGACTGCAGCCCCAGTGGAACTCAGGTCCCCCTGTCCGATCCTGACTAGAAGAGCCAAATTTCCTGTTTTTAAAACCGAAAATTTAGGAGCGGCATTTTTTTAGCCCCTGGTAGCCAGTGGGGCAATGCCACCTGATTGGCGCAGCACCCCTAATCAGAATTTAATAATCAGCCATGTAGCATTGGCTTCTATGACAAACTAACCACAGTTTCTGCTTGATGATTTCTGACGTCCCCTAAGCTTAGCTTCCCATCAGCAGCCAAGAGCTCACTGAGCATGTGCAGTGCCACTGACACACAAAAGATGACCTAACAAGATCCAAGATGGGGAGCTGCTGAATACATATTTTGAAGGTCTGGATCTTTACAATTATAGGGCTGTTGAACCTCTGGGCTGGTACAGTAAATTCATTATATTAAATACAATCATTTTTAACCAAAGTCCTACTTGATTTCTTTCTATTGTAGAACAGCATAGGGATCACAGCAAAAGATCAAGACCAATAAAAGGCAGACAGGAGTGTTTTATCCACCATTGGCCACCAAGGTTTTCAGCCGGATGGCCCTTCATCCCACTAGCCTTAGCATTGTTTATGATGGTTCCTATCATTACTCCTTTTTGACTATATTTTTTTGTCTTTCCAGCCTTAAATCAGTTCTGTCCAACTCATGACCAACAGTACATTCTTTCTTTTCCCCATGAATTGCTATTTTATTCTTAACAGCTGAGCCTTTAAACCATCACAGCATGAACATTTTACACTGATTCATGAAAGGAGGTAAAAAAAAAACAATTCAGTGACAGGAAAATGTGTTAGAAAGAATTGGCGAAATCCTGTAAAGTGTAAATCTTTGGAGACAAAAATTGTTATTGCTCATAGACCTGGGAATATTCGGAACTTGGTGATATTTAATTGTGAATCTCCAGGCCTTGTACTCTGGAACACCAGCCCTGTGATAAGTGTCGATAACACAGTGTTTCCCCTCTCCCCACTCTGGATTACAAATCAGATTGAAATACAATACAAATGCCTTGGAAGGAAATGAGTCCTGCTCGCTCATACAACAAATCATTCCTTGTCATGTTAGAAAAGCTTTTCACGTTGCCAAACCCAAGTGAATTGCCTGCCACTGTGTTGGGTTTATTATTGACACATTTTTTGGTCTTGCTTAGATTTATTTAGAAAGTGTCCTATTTAAAATAAACAGTTATTCATATTTGACTGATTTGTTTGTCTCTTTAAAATGAAACGGTACCATGTACTTATATTCAGAACCGCCATCAGGGTGTCACAGGGGGTACTGTTGTACTGGGCCTGGGCCTAAAATGGCCTGGCTGTGCTTAACTTTTCAAAATAGCCGGCTAACCCTTGACCCTTAAAAAGCTTTTATGGGGGGCCCTGGCACCAATGTTTTTTTTAACTTATAGGCTGGCCCTGGTCACCAATGGCTTTTTATACATTTTATAAGTTTTATATACCACTTTTAGCGCTGATGTCTGTGTGGCCTTTTTACTGTGGTGTGGGTGGGATGTAGGATGGGGCGTTGTACAGGGGCCCATGATTTCTAATGGCAGCCCTGTTTATATTAAAGGACAAACCAAACTTCAGTCACTCAGGGTATAGCAGATTTTCACATGGCGGGACTGACCCTAATTGCTTACCTCTTACCCTGGGTTAGTGCTCCTCATATTTAAAAACACAGACCAGGGCTAGTTTTCTGCAGGGCTGCAGCCATGTTTCTGCATGAGTTCAACCTTGGATCATGCCCAGTTCAGAAATTTTCTTTACCGCACATGCCTAGTCTTGACTATTGCATAGGAAGCTGGCAAAAGACAGCGGCCTGTGTGGTTTCAAAGTAGAGGAACAGCAGTCCATGGTATGTTATTAGAGAAAACCCAAATCACCAAGGGGTAGTGATGTGTAGGTTGACCTGAAACCTGCATTGATCTGCTGGCTGACCACCGGTTGGAAGAATTGGGTTGAAATTTAGTCAACCATTGCAGGTTAGGGTTGGGTGCAGGTCAAACTAGGGAAGTACATTCCTCCACTGCTTCTAAAGATTCTTTGACTTGGAAACAGAGGCGCACACAGAGGTAGAGCGAGAAAATGCAGGTACGGGTTGGGTGTGGGTCCTACAATACCAACATTTTGCGGAGTAGAGTTGGGTGTGGGTTAAGGTTTTACATGTTAGGGTCGGGTGCAGGTTGAGTTCTTCCACATTCACTACTGGGGGATGAAAATTTGTCTCAGGCTTTTCTTATCCTTTAAATTAGAATAAATGCATGTTGATGGAAAAACATTTTGTTTTTTCTAAATACAGTATACTGTATACAATATTTTATTATTACTTTAAAGGAAGTTGACTTCAGTGAGGCAGATTACTAACCTTGTGGGCTCAGCTAGAGCATGTCTTCCTTAAAAAGCACAAAAGCATTTCTTCTAGAATGCCAAACCACCAATTTGGATCCATTTCCCATGTATACCCTGAACTACCCAAGCTAGGTTTGTGTGCAGCATAGTACTTTTGGTGAATTTACTATATTGAATACTTGGGCAATGGGACCAACATGGTGGTGCTGGGATCTTAATGAAAATACCCGGGATCAGGTTTTTCTTTTAATTTATAGGCATCTCACCAGGCTACAAGGTTAGCAGTATGCAGGGTGCCCTAGAGTTTTTCACTTTTAGTTCTCCTTAAAGACATACCAGTCATTCGATTTCATTGGTCCCATATCTATATTGTTTTCTACTTTTGTACAACAGGGTTTCATTTTAATAATGATATGACAATTGTTGATAATTAGGGGCAAATTTACTTATGGTTGAATATCGAGGGTTAATTAACCCTCGATATTCGACTGTCGAAGTTAAATCCTTCGACTTCGAATATCGAAGTCGAAGGATTTAGCGCTATTCGTTCGATTGAACGCTTAAATCCTTTGAATTGGCCGATTCAAAGGATTTTAATCGATGGATCGAACGATTTTTGTTTGACCAAAAAAAAGATAGCTAAGCCTATGGGGACCTTCCCCATAGGCTAACATTGACTTCGGTAGCTTTTAAGTGGCAAACTAGGGGGTCGAAGTTTTTTTTAAAGAGACAGTACTTCGACTATCGAATGGTCGAATAGTCGAACAATTTTTAGTTTGAATCGTTCGATTCGAAGTCGAAGCCAAAGGTCGAAGTAGCCAATTCGATGGTCGAAGTAGCCAAAAAAATACTTCAAAGTATTTTTTATTCTATTCCTTCACTCAAACTAAGTAAATGGGCCCCTTATTGTCCAATTACCAATTCTATAATTTTGGGGGCTTGGTTATTCCAAAAGGATGCGATCATATACTGTAAGGAAGTCAATGGAGTCATTGGGTATACCTGTATTATATCGGGCCCATGAGGCTTCCATTGGGATGTAACTTTCAATTTACTTGTCAGATGCAGAGCAGTAATAAATAAAATCAGCAGGAGAGTCCTTTATCAAACCACACATTTAAAGGACATTTAATAAAATGCCAAAGCTCTTTGTGATCATGGATAATGGGAATTGGGGCAATATATATATCACACCGGCAGTTATGTGCTGAATATATTGCTGTTTCTCAAGTATTAAATAAATACGTTTTATTCAGTTGTGTATCCTAACATTTTTATATTCTATAAATTGACTTGCTTGTGATGGTGCTTTCACTGAGCCTTTTTTTATGGTCAATTTGTGAGAGAAGCTGCAGAATGCTTTTTGCTCTTTTACTGCTGTTTTTGCAATAAAAAAAATTACAATAGTCTCTAAAAGAAACTGGTTCTTAAGAACTTCCTCCAATATAACATACACCTTTTCTCCTTCTCTAATGTATCTGACAGCAGGAGATAATAGGAATGCACAGTTAAACACAAGGTGATTTTTCAAATAGAAAGATACTTTTTCACATTAAACTCTATACAATTTAGACTGGAAAAGAATGCATCAAAAGTGATTGGTCTCTATGTAATTTTTTTACGAATGGTTTTGATGCTGCTATTTCCCATTTAAATACTTTATCTAATTTGGTAAAAATCTGAAAAATAACAGGTTCTCTTTCACCAGTACTTTTTTAGTTATCCTTTGCCTATTTGAGCCCCTAGCTGCAGGGAATGGGGGCATGCAGTGGTAAAAACAGTGGCCCACAGTCCCTACCTATGACTCTTCCTGCTTCTATAACAGGAAGGAGAAAAAATAAACAACATCCCTAAATAAGGGCACTGGCCTCTTTAGTTCTCCTTAGTGCCCAAAAATTGTGAAAAATCAGAATAAGTTACAAATTTATAATAGTGATGGGTGAATTTATTCGCCAGGCGTGAATTTGCATGATTGCGCAAATTAATTTGCGAAACGGCCGTGAAAATCCAATGGTGAATGTGCGCTGGTGTAAAAAAAGGATGCCGGTGTCCAAAAAACGAGACGCCGGTGCATCTCATGGGGCACTCAGCTAGTGTTAGTAACTCTACCCATGTCAGCAAGACCACCATCAGAAATCACAGGGCCCCATATGATAAATTTCCTGGGCCCCCTGGGCTGCACCCACCACAAGCCCCACCTACAGGTCCGCCCTCCCCATCCCACAGGTCTGCCCCCCCACCACACAGTAAAAAAACAAAAAATATATTGGTGGCTAGGGTTCCCACATGTTAATAAAAAATAAATAGATATTGGTGGTCAGGGCCCCCCATAAAAAACATTTGTGGCCAGGGCCCCCCCCATTAAAAAATATTGGTGGCTAGGACCCCACATGAGAAAAAAAAATTGGCGGCCCCACATTATAAGAAAATTGGTGGCCAGGGCCACTTAAACGTCCATGCCTTCCCAAAGTCAGCAGCTCTCAGAAAGATGGGGGGCCTGGCTAATCAAGTAAGTGTGATGTGGCCGGGCCCCCCTTACCCTCGGGCCCCCTACAACTCTCCCCCCCTGATGGCTGCCTTGCATGTCAGGAGTTAAACCCTGGCATGTTATTCTTTAATTTTAGCCTTCCAACTGGCAATTTCTTATGGCACCATTCGCCCAAATTCTCTTATCTTATTCTTACCATTTTATAATCTCACTGGATGTTGTCTTTTTAACATAATACACTTTGTACAGGAGAGACTTGCTTTTGAAATACTGAACTGCTGGGGAGGATTAACATGGATATGTCCCCAAAGCCCAGAGTGGCTTATCCATCCTTAACTGAGTAAAAATAACTGGAAAGTGTTTTAAGTGAACACAAAAGTGAGCAATAGCAGCATTGAGTAGATAAATTCCCTAGGAACTTTCACTCCGATGGAGCAATACAGAGGGCCTTCCCTGGATTTTATGATTCTTCTGTACTTAGAACATTTCAGGTGGTTATTTATTAAAGGTTGAATTGTGTTTTCCACGAAAATTCGAGTTTTAAATTTTTTGGTCAAAACTCACATTTTTGGGTTCAAAAAAAAATCTGAATCAAAAAAATACGCCATCTAAAACATGTCGAGGTCATGTAGGAGGCAATGGGAGAGGTCCCTTGAACCATTTGAAGATGTTAATAGCCTCCATGATATTCAAGTTTTTTTCCGGAGGGTTTTGCCAGAAAACTTAAATAACGTTTCAACTTGATCAATTCAAGTTTTTGGGTTTTGCAGAATCAAGTTTTTTTCCATTCAAGTTTTTTCTTAAATAAGATACCATTTGATGTGTGATTTCATTCGAGTTCTAAAAAACCCTAACATTCGGCCTATAATAAATAACCCCCTAAATCACCCTCAAAAGAAAAAGAGCACCTCTGCTGCAAGGTACAGAACTCATTTTTGCAGGGGGTCACACACTGACCCACCCTAACTGACATGTCTGAACAGTCTGAATGACAAAACAATTTAGGGGCCAGGTTTGATGTTGGATACATTTAAAATGAGCCTTTCTAGAGTGACATATTTTATTTGTTCAAAATGCCCTGAAAATAAATAGAAAAAATATTAACATTCATTTAATCTCCCTTTAGGTCACTAAATCACATATTTGTGATTTTTAATATTGTATTCCCCAATTCCCTTGAAAATTATTCCTTTGAAAATGTATACATCCGCTCTATGTAATAAAAATACACAAAAAAAATAGCAAGTAGCAAAATTTATAAAAGATTTTTGATAGAGAAAACTGGAAAACAACACACAAAATACAGTTAGCAAATAGTGGTACAATTTCAAGATTTACAAAGAAAATTGTACTTTTCACAGCTTCAGAAATATGCCCCTGAGTGAGTGTATCAAGAACCCCTAGCATAAAGCAAGCCAGGACTGCCAGAAAGGTCATAAAGTGCCAGTTACATAAATACCAGTAAATACACAAAAAGTGATGATTATAGAGCTTGTGAAAATGTAATTACATTTGTTTTGTTTACTCTATCCATTTTGCAGAATGCTATCACATTTATCACCTTCATTTTTAACTACAATAGTGTTTTTGGGTATAAAATAGATTCTAGTGGAAAATCTTGAACGTTTAGTGGGGGCTGAGCTAGCAATACTCGTGAAGAACGTTGTTGTACTTTGTGTGTTCCTTTTAATGAGACTTTTGCATTTGCTTATCCAACCTAATATCCTCTTGTCCTAATGCCCTCTTGTATCTCTGAAGCACTGTGGGTGAATGACTGGATGCTGGGAGATTTGGCCACGAGAAACATCCTCCCCAATATCACATTTACAAGGTGCTGAGTGTCAGGCAATGCACAGTAAACGCTCACTAATTGGCCCCTGTTGTGGGTTTTTTTTTCTTGCAGTCCAAATTGTAGAGGGTTCCTCCCGAGACTCGGCTTAATATTAAACAATTTCTCTGTGGTTTAAAACTGATCTCTGTATAGTGTTCAGAAACTGCAGAAATTTCCCCTTTTCTTTCTAACTCTGGATGCAGGAAATGTAATGTGAACTCCATATTGTATGTATTAAAAAGGTTACAGGTTAGAAAGAATTGTCCAAACTGTGTGAAGTGACCCAGGCAACAAACAAACAAACCAAAATCTGGGAGACAATTCTACCACTTACTTAACTATTTCAGTTTGTGTCAGGTATTGAAATCTTAATGGCAGGTATAGAATGAACTGAATTTTGCATTTCTAATCCAAAAGCCAAGCAGGAATCTGCACAGCAACAAAAATACCAACACTGTCCTTTTGTACGTGGCCACGCACAGTGCATACCTCAGTGTATACTATATACTAAGGCACTGATCCCCAACCAGTGGCTTGCTAGCAATACTTTCCTCACCAAGAGGTTGATGTTGCTTCCAGTAGCCTCAACAGTGTTTGACTAGGAGCCCCCCCTCTTTTCTTCTAATGGTTGCGACCAGGGCAAGGGATGAAGATGGGGCAGTTGTTTCAGACAGGGAGTGGGTCTGAAATTAATTAGTAGTATAAAGTATGTCAAAGTCTGCACTCGGTATTTAGTCTATAATTTGTTATATTACATTTTAATTCTTCTCTCAGCCACCTGATTCAAATAGTTAGTAACACACATATATTAGTACAAAATAATCACCTTTTCTTTACACATATGCAAAAGCCACATATATTAAAAATTCCACACATAAATATATATCAAATATTAATCAATATTAATAGAATGAATTGATTCATATTAAATGTGATTACTTGATGCTATTAATCAACAATTCATATTTCAATTTGATAATTAAGGGCCAGTTGCTGTGGATATGATAATTCATTAGTTGGTTAACTTATTAATGTCCCGCATGAATTCATAAAAATGTCCATGTGTTCCTGTTAAAATTAAAACACTGAGGAAACGCTTGCTCTGTTTTTTCCTTCCTTCTGCCGCTAAGTTAATCGCAATGCCAATTGCTACTGTTGCCACTTCAACAAGTCATCCTTCCAATTGGAAACAAAGCGGAAACAATTGTAACGATTAATGGCCAAAGTCAATCTTAACGACCCACTTGTTGCCAGCCACTTGGAAATATAGCAACAGTATTCAGTAGTTGAAACAGTTGCTTAATGGATATCTTGTGCTAAGATTTTTTTCAAAGCCCATAATATATCAAGGAGTGCTGTGCTTCTCACTGTTGCTAGAAAAATAGTGCAGAAGTAAATGTGGGTATACATTACCGCTTCATAATAACTGAAGTGAGCTTAACAGTCCGCACCTCGCACCTGGCCCATCTTGCAGAGCATTTTCATCGCCACATATAACATTTGTCTGGGCGACACTTGTATGATTGTCCTTTTTCGGCTGCGGGTGTTTGTTCTTTTGTGCCAGTGTATAGGGTAACAGCAGGCAGAGAGGGGAAGCGTTTTTCCTCGTGGATGCATGTCTTGGGTCTGACCCTGGGCCTCAAATCAGGTGCTCATTTTTTTGGCCCAAGTCGCCAAACCCTTTAGCAACGAGGATCTAGGTCTGCTAGGATTCCCTATAGTATCTATTTATGTTCTGTTCTTATTCCCAGAACATGCTCTGGGATTTCTGTTAGTTACAGCACCTAAATGTATGCACACATGTATGTATTAAAAAAATAAGTTCACAATATAAGATTCACAGCACAAGGCTGATTAGTAATTCAGATTCACATAACAAGGCAACCAGTACATCAGAATTGTTTAAAAGCCCTTAAAGGAGAACCAATTCCTTAATTATAAAAACCCCTACTCAACATAGACCCCCTCCCTGCTCCCTCCCCAGCCTAACTGTTACCTTCGGTAAATGCCCCTAACTCTTTACTTACCTCTCTTTGCAGATTCAGTGCAGCAGAGCTCACGGGTGCCATCTTCTTCTCTTTGGTCTTCTTCAGGAAGTAAGTGCCGTATCGGCGCATGTGCAGTTGGAGCAGTCTTCGGGTTTTTGACCGTAATTGACGGAAATTGCAGAATCGCCAGAAGAAGACCCGCTGTGCTGTGCATTTACAGAAGGTAACAGCTAGGCTTGGGGGAGCAGGGAAGGGGGTCTATGTAGGGTAGGGGTTTTTATAATTAAGGGTTTAGTTCTCCTTTAAGTATCAGCATCTATGACCGATGTAACCTCACTTTCTGCCAATGTTGTGATTAAGGATGCACCGAATCCAGGATTCGGTTCGGGATTCAGCCAGGATTCGGCCTTTTTCAGCAGGATTCAGATTCGGCCGAATCCTTCTGCCCGGCCGAACCGAATCCGAATTTGCATATGCAAATTAGGGGTGGGGAGGGAAATCGCGGGACTTTTTGTCACAAAACAAGGAAATAAAATAATTTCCCCCTTCCCATCCCTAATTTGCATATGCAAATTAGGGTTCGGATTCGGTTCGGTATGTGGCCGAATCTTTCACAAAGGATTCGGGGGTTCGGCCGAATCCAAAATAGTGGATTCGGTGCATCCCTAGTTGTGATCCTTTCAGACAACCCCTAAGCTTAGCTTCTCAATATCAGCCCAGAGCACACCGAGCATGTGCAGTGTCACCAACACACAACGATGGCGTAACAAGTTACAAGATGGGGAGCTGCTGGGGGCAACTTTGAAGGCCTGGATCATTACTGTTATAGGGTTGCTGAACCTCTGGGCTGGTACAGTAAGTTCTGTAGAAAATACAGTATTTCTTCCTATTTATTTTGTTAGGTTTTAGTTATTCTTTAAAAAGCCAAAGCAGAGGGCAGAAGGTTCACTGAGTACTACACCCTTGGGCATGAATACTTTGATAAATCCCATACAATATCAATGACCACGTTCTGAGCAAAAAATTGCACACAGTGCCGGTAAAATATGTTTTCAGCATTAAAGGGCATATTTTTTAGTTGCAACAATATCCTTAGGAAAAGCATGGCCTGAAACCAGAATCAAACAAGAGTGCTATTTATTTTATGAAGAGAAGTATCCATTTTATACAGCCCCAGGCTCAAGGGAGTCTGTAAAGGTATCTGAAGAGATTTACTCATTCACATCTGCTTGTATTCGACATCTGGAAAACAGACGTTTGCGCTCACTCTGCATTCCACAAAGGCCTCTGGGAAATACAATAGTCAATTAAACATGGGGGTATCTACATGCTGGCATACTGACGAAGTTTTTTTCCCCCTAACCTTTCATTTTTCTGTGTGTTGTTTTATGCCACACCTCGGTCACCAAATCAATACAACAGGGCTCACTCGCTGCCCAGAATCAAGGCTTATATTTGCTTCTCCCACAAGGCTCCACATTCGGGAAGCCCTGATAATTTGCTGCTAAATTTGATATCCATCCGATCCACATTTATACAGCGGGGGCTTTGTTTAATTGAAAATCTAAGCAGGGATTTTCTTGTTTTTACAGCAAACCTGCTCTTTAAAGCAACAGTTACTTCACACCATCCAGGCAGCCCCTTTTTCACATCCTGACAGTTTTATGACTGTGGGTTTGGAGCGGAGAGAGAGGCCTGCTGTGCCTTTTGTCCTGTACCCTCCTGCTTGCCGTAGAGTAAAAACACAGGTTTTTTAATTAGAACCCATGAGCTTTTTTATTCCAGTCCAACGGTCCCAAGGCAAGAAGCAATACGCTGATTTTTATGCAGCTTAATGGCTTTTTCAGACTTCGGCAGAATAAAAACGAGGTGGCTTCAAGGTCAAATGCTTACCTGGCCAATAGCCATCCCTGAGAATTTTATGGGCGCCCAGACATCTGGGTTTTATGTGTATTCTTGCTAATTAGGCCACATTTCTGTGCATGCTTGAGGAGCTTCAGGATCATACCAGCATGTTCGGAACTGAGCTAGAGGAAAAAATGGGGCAGAGGCTCTATTATAGCGTTTTATCATGTTTTATTTATAACAAGAATAGAGCACAGTTCTGTACTGCAACAATCTAGCATACACAAATATTTTAAAGGGCCACTATACCTGTACCTGCATTAATGATTTTTTTCCATTGCTATTATTAGTATTTGCTTCTGTTTATTTTTCTGATTAACCTTTCTGGTTGAGTCTTGATCTCATCATTATCACTTCTCATAGCTCTTCTGTAGTGTTATAATCCTCTTAAAACAGGGGTCATGATTTAGTGTGGAAAGTCTAATGCAGTGGTTTTCCAAATGGAAGTTGGAGCACTGGCAGGGTGGCTCATCTTGGAGGTCATTTAGCAGGAATATAGCTCCTAGCTCCTCTTCTCCTAGCTTGAAGATAATTTAGCATTACATTTGGGGTGAATATGTATTTGCTAATATTCTTGGAATTGACAGACTATGACTGAATGACCAATACACATTTTTTTATGTCTGTACTCATTTCATAAGCTAATGGAAGCCCCGACCAAAGTTTGAACCATCAAAGGGAACCCTGGCCAAAGGTTGGACCTTCCAGTGGAGCATGAATTTAAAAAGACAATCACTGATCTAAATGTCATAAGTTGGCTTGGTTACAATGGGATACTCCAGGTATTTCGCTCATAGTCCATACTGAAAGGCATCATAAAACTATGCCAGCATAGGTATAAGTACAATTCAAGATAAACAGTCCCCTACATTTGCTTATAGACGGTGATAAAGGTATACAGTAATAACAATTCAATAGTTCAAATTTTGCTCTTCCAAGTTTTCAGGACACAAGGCTAAGAGAAAATTTGATGGGGTAGTGGAGCATATGAGAATACATTTTGCAGTCAAACTACCCTATGTTTGACAGCATATCCCAAGAATATGTCTATTAAAATATTGAGCTTCATTAACTTGGACTTTTGTGTCTATTGTGTGTCCTCGTCCACCAATAAGCTTTTCATCAAATGTACCCCTGGTCTTCAACCACCATGTTTTCAACTGAGCTTACATAATTCACATTCATGGCATGGGTCAAAAAGTCTCAAAATTAGTATTTCATTAAGTGATGATCTATTGCTTCCCTTTCAGAGCTGTACATTCAGTGCAATATGTGTGTGTATGGGGGGGGGGGAATCTACTAAATATCTAACTCTTCTTGTCCCATTTACATTAGTTAACTGTCTGGTTATGACCTTTGAACCACATAGCGTTCAAAAGTGTAAAGTTCATGGGGGCTTAAAGGAGGAATGAGAAGCAGAAAAAGAGCCATGAATTTACTGAATTGTTTTCTGGGACTTATTAATATTCATACTTGGGCTTTGTGGGTGTCTGACTTCACGGACCACCGTGGTCTTAAATAATGTAAAATTATGAAGATTTAATAAGGATTCCACATCAGTCACTCATCTTTTCACTCGTGATTGTCCCAGTATTTGCACTGGGCAAGTGAAGACAGTACAGTTATGCTTGTACAGTTACAACACACAACTGATATTGGGGGAGAGGAGACATTCAACAGAACAATAGTTTGTTAGACATATGTGTCCCAATGTGTGACTTGCTGGATGTTGGGACAGCCTGAAGGTCATTCTAGATTAGCTTTGGGTTGAATATATTTTTTACTCTTCTTAAGATGGCCACAATTCAAGGCGGTCACGTCATTTGGCCACCCACTTGGTTTCTTGGATAGGGCTGAACTGAATTTTTTAGATTGAGACCAGTGTGGCAATGCCTGGACTTTGTATATGTCATCAGTCACTGACCACATATGAATAGAAGGTCCTCTTCCAACAGAAATATCTGCCCTTCCTGATACAAATCTGAATTGATGTGTTATTAACTGACAAGGCAATCATTGTCCTATTCAAAGGCCAGATTAGGAATTGCAATATCCGCACCCAGTAATGGTCACCTACCTTGTTATAAAGCATTCCATATGTCTTTACAGAAGTACAAGACATTAACTCAGGCAAATGCTCCCCACCAAAGAGTTGAGTAGTGCTATAGTGTCTAGCAGCCCCCGTGTGGCTTTATTGTTCTAACTTGCCTGTACAATGTATTGGGAAATAAATAATTCACACCTGCAGGGGCATCCAGCGCCACATTTATGCCCCTTATCTTTTACAACCTCAAGAGCAACAGGGACCCATCATTCATTGAGGTACCAATTCTCTGTTCCGTAGGATTTCCACTCTGGTCAAAAGTGTGCAACCATAGTTCATGCTGCTTTGGAAGTGGTCACTTACACTTATATAACTTATTATGACGTCTATTTAACTCCTTATTTGCAGGTCACTTGCATGTTCCCTAATGTTCCGGCATTTATCTCAGAGTGTGTCCTCCAAGCCTTTGCTCTAATTAAGGTGCATTATATTCAAGACTGGTGCATGCCTTCTGGGTCTGAGCAGTAATTTGTTAAAGATTTCTCTCCGCAAAAACGTCCTAATGATGATTGGCATGTTCAACCTTTATTATTCACATTGTACATAGGGTGATCTCCCGCGTTTTTAAATCTAAAGGTTATGCATTGTGAAAGCAAACTATTCTTTATTAAATGACTATGAGTCATATTATGTATCCGTATGAATGGATGAATTTGAATCTGTATATATAAAGTGTAATACATGAAATACAGGCCAGTAAAAGTACAACATGGATAGAACCTGTGATATAATAGTTAGTTTAACCTTTAAATGTATATTAAATATGTCAGAGAATGGTATTTTAATCATTTACTTAGCACTTCACTGTTTTACAATTGGGTACTGTTAAAGGCATTTGGACACTATATTCACATTCCTGTTCCATCTTTAGGGCCAGATATTCTACAGGACAATACTTCTCCCAGGTTTCCATATTTTTGGGGTTACAGGAACCCAGAATACCCAACTGAACATAAAAGTGCACCAAGAAGCTAGATTGTTGCATGTTCTCACAGATAATCCATTTAGCAGTATTCAAGCTTCACCCTTTGCTGTGACAGTTTTGCAAGCAGGAGCCCATTATGGGCAGGAATAATCTGAGCTCTGGGAAATGTGATTATCAACCTCACAAGGAACAAACATGGAGGAACTTCATTTTCCATGCTTGCTTTCTTTAGCTCAAGAAATACCGCAAAGAATAGATGTTTCATGATTAAAACAATAAGCAAAAAATTTTTGCTGCACAAACCCTATTCATTGCACTCATGCAATACAGTGTATAATAGTTAATTGTTATGGGCAGATTTATCAAGGGTCGGAGTGAATTTGAGGGAATTTTCGAAGTAAAAAAATTCGAAATTCAAAGTAATTTTTTAGATACTTCGACCTTCGAATAGGATACTAACGACAATTTGTCTGACATTTTCATTTTGGAGAGCCTAAAGTGTCTGAAAAAATTGTCGGTAAAAAAATGAGTTTACGAGTAATTCATAAAAATGGCGGGAAAAGTGGCGCCGAAAAAACCACGCCCACTTTTAACGACACTAATTCAAAAGTGTCGTACATGTCGGAAAATTGGCGGAGAAATGCTCTGTGAATTTGTCGGCTGTTGCTACGACACTTTCTACGACATTTTAAAGACATTTTTTCGTTCCCGACACTTTTGTGAATTCCCCCCTATGACTTCAAATTTACTTTGACTTCGATTCGAAGTAAAAAAGTTAGACTATTCAACAATTCGATAATCAAAGTACTGTCTCTTTAAAAAAAACTTTGACTTCAATACTTCGCCAACTTAAACCTGCCGAGGGGACCTATTGTATTCGAAGGAAAATCGTACAATAAAATCGTTCGAATCGTACAATTCGAAGTACGATCGGAGAACGATCATACTACGATCAGAATATGATCGTACGATGCAAAAAATCCTACGAATTCGACTTCGAATTTCGTACTATTCAATTCGATGGTCGAATTTCGAAGTATTTTCCACTTCAAAATTTGAGCCTTGATAAATCTGCTCCTTAATGTTAATTGTTGTGGAAAATGTGGTGTCTGGCCAGTCCAGAAGAGATGGAAGATTAAATAAATGCTATCATTTTGTTATCATCGCATTTCAGCAGATTGTAAAAACGTTTTCTCCATAATCATGTTAAAGTGCTGAGGGTTATATTGTTACCAGATGGGAGGCTGAAAAACCATTGTGGCAATCTGAACACAGCTTAAGTAAATTGTAAAACAAAAATAATATGCATTTTGTCTATAATCTACAGTATTCCATAATAAAAATGGACTCACTGCACTGTATATTTTCAAATGAAAATAGATGGTGTTACCATTTAATCCAAATTAGAGGTTACACTGATACTGAAATATTTCAAAAGACAGTCAAATCATTTGTATTTATATCATGATCAACCCCTGTTCTTCACTGTGGGGGGAAAGTGGCATTATTAAGTATTTGCTCTTTTTTAACAATTGTATTTGGTGACATACCCTGATATGGATATATGGCTGCACCGGCATGTAAGCAACACGGCAGCATAGCAAGACTGGCATATTGGCTTGAATAACTCATGTTCTCTGGAGAGTATCTAGAATCCCAGTTATGCCCTGGCCATCTTCTTTGTGTGTGTTATCCAGTACTTACTATATTTAAAGGAGAAGGAAAGTCATTTAGCACTTGGGGGTGCCAAATGTTAGGCACCCCTAAGTGAATGCATTTACTTATCTGAAACCCCGGGCCTGTGCTCCTTTCAGCAGAAAACTGCACCGGCCCGGGGTTCTTCCAGTGAGCCCCACAGATCGCTCCTCTTCCGGCTTCTTTCTTCAAAATTTCCAGGGAAGACACATGCGCAGTAGAATGAAAAAGCTGACTTTTTAGTTAAAGTTCAGCTTTTCACTCTAATGCGCATGTGCAGCCGCACAAAGAAAGAAGAAGCCGGAGGAGAAATGCTCTGTGGTGCTCACTGGAATAACTCTGGGCCGGTGCAGTTTTCTGCTGATAGGAATACCGGCCCGGGGTTTCAGTTAGTAAATACATTCACTGGGGATGCCTAACATTTGGCACCCCCAAGTGCAAAACGACTTTCCTTCTCCTTTAAGATTGAGTTTTGCCATAATGCCTACAGGTCATCTGATCAATACAGGCAAATACATGGGCAATAATATTCTAATAGAGAAAGGGGGAGTATATGCTGTAAGACCATAAACAGCAGAAGGACTAAAGGGACGTGTCCCGGTTCCCTAGACGCCATCAATCGATCATGAAACAAAAGTTGTCCCAAAGCCCAATATTCATAAAACGACAAATATTTATTAAATTTTCATGCAGTCATGAAAATCTTTAAGTACATACTGATCCCATATCATCCACCTTACACGATTCATAACCTTCGGTACTTAATCATAGGTAGTCATG
Source organism: Xenopus petersii (assembly GCA_038501925.1). Lineage (NCBI taxonomy): Eukaryota > Metazoa > Chordata > Amphibia > Anura > Pipidae > Xenopus > Xenopus petersii. The sequence continues at coordinate 89,106,210 of CM076688.1, read as the reverse complement.
GACAAGGTAAAGCTTTCTTTTTAAAAGAGGCATATAAGTGAAAATGGGTGTTAATTGGTTTAAGGCAGTTATATATAGGAACGAATAATGCACAGGAATAACAAAGTCCAAATACTCTGAAGGCCAAATACAAATGTTAGATGCTCCAAGGGTTAAATGCAAATTATCTGACACCAACAAATGTTCCACGTGGGGTGCTGCTCTTCCTTAATCTGCTGGTCCCAAGCAGGCAAAGTCTACAAATAAACATAAAAGAAGGGGTGCGCTTCTCCCATCCCATAAAATTGTATTAGCACCTTTAATCAAAGAAAAATATATTGCACTTAAGTCTGTTAGATCTGTTCCCAACGCGTTTCATTGTGTCCTGACTTTCTCAAGGCTTTCTCAAGCTCTCCATCATAAAGTCAGGACACGACAAAATGCGTTGGGGACAAATTTAACAGACTTTATTGATGCACACTCATTTTCTGCTAAATTGTAAGTGCAATATATCTTTCTTTGATTAAAGGTGCTGATACATTTTTACACAATGGGAGCACGCCCCTTGTTTTATGTTTATTTAAAGCTTTATTTTTGTCTTCCTTTGGTCAATGGAAATCCATCAATGATTTTGTAAACAAGTGACCATAAAGGCCGTGAAAACCACTGAATTATAGTGTTCTTGCTAACCATTTGGAGAGCCTTAAGGGACCTCTGGCTTACATAGACATCAAAATATTAGGGCAAGTGCCTAGTAGTGATGTGTATTATATCAGGATTGCAGGACATACATATGCTTATGTTGTTTCATGACCTCTTCTGACCCTTTGCAATTATATGTATGTACATAAAATATTCCTGAACAATATGTAGGGCAGTATTAATCCACTTATGCCCAAGAGTCCTCCTCTAGATCTTTTATGAATATTAAGTCTGCCCATAGCCTTTTTAGCATTATCAGTGCTTGTTTTGTAGAGAATTAGGCCAAAGACATACAGTAACATTATTATCTTTTGTTTTATAGTGCAGTCAGCCACTGGCCCAGCTTATTGTTTTTATTTTTCAAGGATACTTGTTGCCCTAGTAGCTAGCAAGTTTTATAACACCTGGCTCTGATCTTAAAAAAATACAAACATCAGTGGTGTTTACATTTATTAGGGTTCCTGGGAACCCCTGATAGGCAAAAACACACAGAGCAGAAGAAAAACAATAAAGTGCAATGATTTTAAATACCTTTAAGTGGTATAAATTCTTTATATTCAATATGAGGTAGGATTTAATAATGGCCTTGGTGTCCTCATTTGATTTGGTGCCTTGGGACTAGGGATGTAGCGAACTGTTCGCCGGCGAACTAGTTCACGCGAACTTCGACTGTTCGCGTCCGCCGCAAGTTCGCGAACGTCGCGCGACGTTCGCCAATAGGCGTTCGCGTCAAAATCGTTCGACCATTCGACCATTCGATCGCTAAAATCGAACGATTTTCGTTCGAATCGAACGATCGAAGCCATTGGATTGAATGAAATCATTCGATCCAATGGCTTCGATCGTTCGATTCGAACGGAAATCGTTCGATCGAACAATTAAAATCCTTCGATCGTTCGAATCGAATGATTTTCGGATGTTCGAAGTTCGCGAACTGTTCGCATTTTTTGCCGGTGTTCGCGAACGGCGTTCGCGAACACATAGTCGGCGGTTCGCTACATCCCTACATGGGGACAATCTGGATAAAGGGCTGGAATAGCCCGAAACGTTGCTTTGCTAATGGCACGAATAAACAATTGAATCACATGTCGGAGTGCTGCTGGATTTATTGTTTTACTAGGGACAACCTGGATATCTTTTAGAATATTTTGGATACTTCAGTGAATATAAAAATAGATTTGAGGATGAAGGACAGTATGAGGATTTACCACTTCTCTGTGAACCTTGGCTCTTCTATCTTGTTCTAAATTATTCGTCTAGGATCCCACCAATGTGAAAAAACCCAGAAATCTGAAACAAATTTTAGCCTCACCCTTTAAAATTGTGAGCTGTAGAAAGGCAAGATTAAATACGACAAATCGTGAAAATAAACATTCATGTCATATGTTCTTTACCATCTTAGCAGATCATGGCTCCTTCTTTGATCATTGTCTTGCAAATGAAGTTAATAAAACATTTATTGAATCCTTGGCCTTAATACTTAAGTGGATATATGCCAATTATCAGACGTGCACTATAGCTAAGTCTGAGATTGTGATGTTTCCTGCTGGGGTGTTATCTAAAAACATTCTGCCGTTGCCCCAAAACACATGTTGCTTGATAGTTTTGGCAAAGAGCTGCTACTTCTTATTGTTAATACTTGCTGTCTGATGCGGTGAGATACTTATTAAATGGCAATCGCCAGGACTGTGTCCAACTTTAGCATTCAAGCCTTCATGGGTTTATGTCAGAGTCATCTACGCCTGACATTTTGTAGATTGGTTTTACTTGATGGCTTTAATAATTATTTCGTAGGCACATTAATAATTCAGTTACACTTTGCCAAATAAGCAATTCCATAGTGCAGCATGATCTGGTATTAATTATATAGACAAGTAGAACAAGTAAAATATTGAAACAAACGCTTATGAGAGTAGCAACAGTGTAAAAAGATTATTTGACGCCACATGTTCTGCTTGTTCCTGCCTAACAATGGGACATTAAGGTTTTTAGTTTAGTATAAATTAACAGAATATAATGATTTAAGTCATTATGAGTACAGAGTCCTATATACTGTAAATGTAAATATATATTGTTTATCACAATCTTCCCGAACAAAGACAAAATTAAAACACATGTAGAATTTAAAAAAAAAAAAAAAAAAAAAATATATATATATATATATATATATATATATATATATATATGGCGGGTTTTGTATGTGGGGGTTTACTTTATTTTATTTTTTATTTTTACCTTTATTCTATTTGATTTCTTGTTTCTTTATTTTTATTTTCTATATCAATTTGGATTTAGCACATTAGTATATGGGCAACGATTATATAAGTAGTGATATTGGAATAACACTGACATTGATTATTATAGTACAGGTTTCACTCACAAGATAGTGTTCGCAGCCATGGTGGTTTTGATGGGGTTATATGTATTTGGATTTATGGGGTATTTAGTTTTGCTCCTAATTTCATGGGGATACACGATTAGGGGGTATGTGTTGGTGGCAGTATGATAATACACAGTGTCCATATACATAGTAATAGTAGCCTCCTGTTTCCTGGAAAATTACTGTGAATGACACATAGTACATTATATAATTGAGTTGTTTGGCCTGTCCGATTACATACATATTTTAGATAACAATAAAAGGGAACCAGAATTTGAGGATACCCATGGAGCCTATATAGATAGGTCGTTTCCAGTTGAGCTATAGACCAATAGGGTTAACATTAGAGTGCTAATTAGGGTGATAATTAAAGTGAAGGTTTAACAGTCCAATAGAAGGAGGTGAGACCATTGTGTTAAGACTCAATGATTTTCACATGAGCAATATAACGGAAATTGTTCCCATAAGTGCAATTTTGACATGAAGTGATAAATGAAAGATGCAGGTAGAAATTGCAACATTTAGGAACATTGCCTGTTTCTGGGAAGTACCAGGACAGATATAGTTACATTATTGCTTTTATGTTATTGTTTTCAATTTAGTCTGTGGACTAGGAAAGATGAATAATTACTGATACATATTATACATATTGTCTGGTTGTATAATATTCAATTGGTGTTAATCAACGACTTTGATCATGTGATAATGCTGTAGCTGGTGGTTTTCCCACCAATGCTGTAGCTGGCAGCTTGAACACGTAACTTTTAGGGGGGATTAGTCAATGGTAGGCAGGCAGCATAGGACAAAGGAGCATAAAGACAGGGACACACAGCTTCTTCCAGGAAAACACAGGTTTATTTTCCAACTTTAAACAAACACAGTGTATTGTCCACAGACACAGGGGTGACCATTTTATCATTCAAACAAATCATAAAATAAAACCTAGCACATTGGGCACTACCTTCCATCTTTGGAGCAGTCCCTGACTAGGCTGGGCCCCTTGTGGACTACCAGTAAACAAAACAATTGTTGTGGCTCACCCCTGTACTCACAGTCTTTGAGTGAACTTCTTAGCCTCCTGGCTTTTCCTCAATGTCCAACACAGACAACAAATAGGGATGTAGCGAACGTCGGAAAAAAAGTTCGCGAACATATTCGCGAACTTGCGCAAAAATGCGAGCGGTTCGCGAACGGTTCGCGAACCCCATAGACTTCAATGGGAAGGCGAACTTTAACATCTAAAAAAGACATTTCTGGCCAGAAAAATGATTTTAAAGTTGTTTAAAGGGTGCAACGACCTGGACAGTGGCATGCCAGAGGGGGATCAAGGGCAAAAATGTATCTGAAAAATCTGCCTGTGTGTGCTTGGAAGAGATAGTGTAGGGGGAGAGCTGTTAGTGATGCTAGATGGCAGTTGGTTGAATAACACACTGGGCAAAAAATGCCTACAGGGCAAATAATGCCTAAAAGGTCAACTTATACACTACTACAGCGGTAGTAAAATAAAAAAAAGTTAAATAAAAAAAAATTAAAGTTGGTGCTGCTGAACTACTAGGAGCAGCAGATTAGCACACCAGTCCCACTCCCCAACACTGCTAGACTAATAGCACTGGGCTCTTATAGTAGTAGTAGTAGTAGTAGTAGTAGTAAAACAACAAAAAAATAAATAAAAGCAGTCCTTACAAGGACTATTGCTATTGCAGCAGTCAGCAGATGAGATCAGAAGCAGGACAGCTGCCCACTGCAGCTACATACAGAGCACTGCAGTAGAAGGTAGATTACTAGCCAGCAAAGCTACCTAAGCTTAAATGTCCCTCAAACCCCTGCAGACTTCTGTCCCTCCAATAACAGAGCAGTATCAAAACGTTTACTAGCCAGCAAACTTTCAACTGTCCCTGAAATCACTAACAGGCAGCAGCTCTCTCCCTACACTATCTCTTCAGCACACACAGGCAGAGTGAAAAAAAGCTGCAGGGCTTCGGTTTTTATAGGGAAGGGGAGTGGTCCAGGGGAGAGCTTCCTGATTGGCTGCCATGTACCTGCTGGTCTGGGGTGAGAGGGCAAAAAAAAGCGCCAACAATGGCGAACCCAAAATGGCGAACGTCGCGCGACGTTCGCGAACTTCCGGCGAGCGCGAACACCCGATGTTCGCGCGAACAAGTTCGCCGGCGAACAGTTCGCGACATCTCTAACAACAAATCTGGCTCTTAGTCACAGCCACGGGCTCCCTCTGCTTCATGCAGTATCAGGCGGCACTCCCAGCTCCTCTGGGAGTTACATAGTTACATAGTTACATAGTTGAATTGGGTTGAAAAAAGACAAAGTCCATCAAGTTCAACCCCTCCAAATGAAAACCCAGCATCCATACACACACCCCTCGCTAATTTTAATTAAATTCTATATACCCATACATATACTAACTATAGAGCTTAGTATCACAATAGCCTTTGATATTATGTCTGTCCAAAAAATCATCCAAGCCATTCTTAAAGGCATTAACTGAATCAGCCATCACAACATCACCCGGCAGTGCATTCCACAACCTCACTGTCCTGACTGTGAAGAACCCCCTACGTTGCTTCAAATGAAAGTTATTTTCTTCTAGTCTAAAGGGGTAACCTCTGGTACAGTGATCCACTTTATGGGTAAAAAGGTCCCCTGCTATTTGTCTATAATGTCCTCTAATGTACTTGTAAAGTGTAATCATGTCCCCTCGCAAGCACCTTTTTTCCAGAGAAAACAACCCCAACCTTGACAGTCTACCCTCATAATTTAAGTCTTCCGTCCCTCTAACCAATTTAGTTGCACGTCTCTGCGCTCTCTCCAGCTCATTTATATCACTCTTAAGGACTGGAGTCCAAAACTGCACTGCATACTCCAGATGAGGCCTTACCAGGGACCTATAAAGAGGCATAATTATGTTTTCATCCCTTGAGTTAATGCCCTTTTTTATGCAAGACAGAACTTTATTTGCTTTAGCAGCCACAGAATGACACTGGGCAGAATTAGACAACGTGTTATCTACAAAGACCCCTAGATCCTTCTCATTTAAGGAAACTCCCAACACACTGCCATTTAGTGTATAACTTGCATTTATATTACATTGAACCTCATTTTCCAGTTTGCTGCCCAGTTTTCCAGTTTAGACAAATCACTCTGCAAAGTGGCAGCATCCTGCATGGAACCTATAGTTCTGCACAATTTAGTATCATCTGCAAAAATAGAAACAGTACTTTCAATGCCCACCTCCAGGTCATTAATAAACAAGTTGAAAAGCAAGGGACCTAGTACAGAGCCCTGCGGTACTCCACTAACAACACTGGTCCAATGAGAAAATGTTCCATTTACCACCACTCTTTGTAGTCTATCTTTTAGCCAGTTCTCTATCCAGGTACAAATACTATGTTCCAGGCCAACATTCCTTAATTTAACCAGTAACCTTTTGTGTGGCACTGTATCAAATGCTTTAGCAAAGTCTAAGTACATCACATCCACTGCCATCCCAGAATCGAGGTCTCTACTTACCTTCTCATAAAAAGAAATTAAGTTAGTCTGGCAAGATCTATTACGCATAAAACCATGCTGGCACAAACTAATAGTATTATGATTTGCTATGAAGTCCAGTATCTTATCCTTTATTAACCCTTCGAAAAGCTTTCCTACCACTGACATCAGACTAACTGGCCTATAGTTTTGAGGCTGAGAACAGGAACCTTTTTTGAATAGAGGCACCACATTAGCAATTCGCCAGTCTCTCGGCACTATGCCAGATCTCAATGAATCTTGAAAAATTAAGTAAAGAGGTTTGGCAATCACAGAGGTAAGCTCGCTAATTACCCTGAGATGAATACCATCTGGCCCTGGACCTTTGTTAATCTTAACATGTTCCAGTCTCTTTTCTAGTTCCTAACACAGCCAGGTCTCCTACCTGCTGTGCCCTAATAAGAGCCACTCTCCCATTCTAATTAACTTTAAATAGCCTTTCCACAGGACAGCTTAACTATGGAAGGTGAACTGCAGTCTCTGAACTCGATCTGCAGAATGGAGTCCCTGGCTACTAAAGTCTTTAAACAGAGCGCCGATTCTCTGTTTAATAACTCCCTTCCTGGAGCCTATCTCAGTACCTGGGGAGAAATTAAAGGCTAGAGTGACCTTTTTCCACCTTTTCCTAGTCACTCTATCACAATATATATATTAAAACTGTTTGCATTACTCATTGAACCAAAGAAGACAGTGTTTACTGTAACTCTTAGGGCAGTAATCGCATACATGTATTTATTAATTCTGTGAATGGGGATTTTGCACTAATTACAAGATAATAATGCCTGCTGATCAAAACAAAATGAAAATATTTTCTAGAAGACTTAATTCCATATCCCTGTGGAGCAGCATCCTCTGTCTACTTTTCAAAACATCTTCAGTTCCTCTTGTCTGTAGGAGATCAGAAGATGTCTCCACAGCCATGTGACCTGAGAGGCTTTAAACACAGCATGCTGCACTGGCTAAACTCCCTCTGAGCCGTTGGTGGTCCGTGAAACCCTCTTCTCTTTGGTGGATTATTAATAGGGATGTAGCGAACGTCGGAAAAAAAGTTCGCGAACATATTCGCGAACTTGCGCAAAAATGCGAGCGGTTCGCGAACGGTTCGCGAACCCCATAGACTTCAATGGGAAGGCGAACTTTAACATCTAAAATAGACATTTCTGGCCAGAAAAATGATTTTAAAGTTGTTTAAAGGGTGCAACGACCTGGACAGTGGCATGCCAGAGGGGGATCAAGGGCAAAAATGTATCTGAAAAATCTGCCTGTGTGTGCTTGGAAGAGATAGTGTAGGGGGAGAGCTGTTAGTGATTTCAGGGACAGATGATAGTAAGTTTGCTGGCTAGTAATCTGCTTGATACTGCTCTGTATTGGAGGGACAGAAGTCTGCAGGGATTTGAGGGACATTTTAGCTTAGGTAGCTTTGCTGGCTAGTAATCTACTGTTCTCTTTAAACAACTGCCATACGTTGACCTTGTAGGCATTGTTTGCCCAGTTTTTTTGGACGCAGCCACTGAAGCACAGTTGCCAGAAAAAATATGCCATATAAATGCTGAAAATAGTAATTTTTCGCCATACGTTGACCTTGTAGACATTGTTTGCCCAGTTTTTTTGGTTGCAGCCACTGAAGCACAGTTGCCAGAAAAAATATGCCATATAAATGCTGAAAATATAAATTTTTTTGGTTGCAGCCACTGAAGCACAGAGGCCAGAAAAATTATGCCATATAAATGCTGAAAATATAAATTTTTTTGGTTGCAGCCACTGAAGCACAGAGGCCAGAAAAATTATGCCATATAAATGCAGAAAATATGCATTTTTTTGGTTGCAGCCACTGAAGCACAGAGGCCAGAAAAATTATGCCATATAAATGCTGAAAATATAAATTTTTTTGGTTGCAGCCACTGAAGCACAGAGGCCAGAAAAATTATGCCATATAAATGCAGAAAATATGCATTTTTTTGGACGCAGCCACTGAAGCACAGTTGCCAGAAAAAATATGCCATATAAATGCTGAAAATAGTCATTTTTTGCCATACGTTGACCTTGTAGACATTGTTTGCCCAGTTTTTTTGGTTGCAGCCACTGAAGCACAGAGGCCAGAAAAAATTAAACCAGTAGGGTTTGCACCCTAGTTTGTAACGGTGGCGGAGGGAGGAGGACGCTAAAGGACAGCTGTGTGTGGAGTCATGAGGCTTGAAGAGAAGGACAGCTGCATAGAAGTCAGAACAAGTCTTCCGGCGTGCAGTAACCCTCCGAGATCCACCCCTCATTCATTTTAATAAAGGTCAGGTAATCGACACTTTTGTGACCTAGGCGAGTTCTCTTCTCAGTTACAATCCCTCCTGCTGCACTGAAGGTCCTTTCTGAGAGCACACTTGAGGCTGGGCAAGACAAGAGGTTCATGGCAAATTGTGACAGCTCTGGCCACAGATCAAGCCTGCGCACCCAGTAGTCCAGGGGTTCATCGCTCCTCAGAGTGTCGATATCTGCAGTTAATGCCAGGTAGTCCGCTACCTGCCGGTCGAGGCGTTCTTTGAGGGTGGATCCAGAAGGGTTGTGGCGCTGCCTTGGACAGAAAAACATTTGCATGCCTGACGTTACAGACTGGCCAAAGGGCTTTGTCCTTGCAGGTGCGCTCGTGGCAGGATTACTGGCACCTCTGCCCCTGGAATGTTGATGAGTTCCTGAAGTGACATCACCCTTAAAAGCATTGTACAACATGTTTTGCAGGCTGGTTTGTAAATGCCGCATCTTTTCGGACTTGTGGTATGTTGGTAACATTTCTGACACTTTATGCTTGTACCGAGGGTCTAGTAGCGTTGCGACCCAGTACAGGTCCTTCTCCTTAAGCCTCTTGATACGGGGGTCCTTCAACAGGCATGACAGCATGAAAGACCCCATTCTCACAAGGTTGGATGCAGAGCTATCCATCTCCACTTCCTCATTATCAAGGACTGCATCATCCACGGTCTCCTCCCCCCAGCCACGTACAAGACCAGGGGTCCCCAAAAGGTCACCACTAGCCCCCTGGGAAGCCTGCTCCTGTTGGTCCTCCTCCTCCTCCTCCACAAAGCCACCTTCCTCCTCTGACTCCACTTCTGGCACCTCTTCCTGCGTTGCAGCAGGTGCCTGGGTTCGTTCTGGTGATTCCGACCAGAAATCGTGCGCTTCCAGCTCCTCGTCACGCTGGTCTACAGCCTCATCTGTCACTCGTCGCACGGCACGCTCCAGGAAGAAAGCGAAGGGTATTAGGTCGCTGATGGTGCCTTCGGTGCGACTGACCATATTTGTCACCTCTTCAAAAGGTCGCATGAGCCTGCAGGCATCGCGCATAAGCACCCAGTAACGGGGGAAAAAAATCCCCAGCTCTGCAGATCCAGTCCTACCACCCAGTTCAAAAAGGTACTCGTTGACGGCCCTTTGTTGTTGCAGCAGACGTTCCAACATAAGGAGCGTTGAATTCCAGCGAGTCTGGCTGTCAGAAATCAAACGCCTGACTGGCATGTTGTAGCGCTGCTGAATGTCAGCAAGGCGTGCCATGGCTGTGTGGGAACGTCTGAAATGGCCGACACCTTTCTGGACTGGGTGAGAACGTCCTGGAATCCTGGGTACTTGGAGACAAAACGTTGGACTATTAAATTTAACACATGTGCCATGCAGGGCACATGTGTTAAATTGCCCAGTCTCAACGCTGCCAACAGATTGCTTCCATTGTCACACACCACTTTTCCGATCTGCAGTTGGTGTGGGGTCAGCCACCGATCGGCCTGTGACTGCAGAGATGACAGGAGTACAGATCCGGTATGGTTTTTGCTTTCCAGGCACGTCATCCCCAAGACAGCGTGACAACGGCGTACCTGGCACGTCGAATAGCCTAGGGGGAGCTGGGGGTGCACAGGTGTGGAGGAGGAGAAGGAGGACCCAGCAGCAGAGTAAGAAGAAGAAGAGGAAGAAGACGAGGTAGAGAGCGATGGAGGAGTAGAGGTGGTGGCAGAACCGCGTGCAATCCGTGGCGGTGACACCAACTCCACTGTTGTTGTTGAGCTACCCATTCCCTGCTTCCCAGCCATTACCAAGTTCACCCAGTGGGCAGTGTAGGTGACATACCTGCCCTGACCATGCTTGGAGGACCATGCGTCAGTAGTCATATGGACCTTTGGCCCAACACTAAGTGACAGAGATGCGGTAACTTGGCTCTGCACATGTTGGTACAGGTGTGGTATTCCCTTTTTAGAAAAAAAATTGCGGCTGGGTACCTTCCACTGCGGTGTCCCAATTGCTACAAATTTGCGGAAGGCCTCAGAGTCCACCAGCTGGTATGGTAAAAGCTGGCGGGCTAAGAGTGCAGACAAGCCAGCTGTCAGACGCCGGGCAAGGGGGTGACAGTCAGACATTGGCTTCTTACGCTCAAACATGGCCTTCACAGAAACTTGGCTGGTGGCAGATGACTGGGAATGGGAACAGGTGGTCAAGGTGGAAGGCGGAGTGGAGGGTGGTTCAGACGGGTCAAGGAGAGCAGAGGTAGAGCAGTAAGATGCTGGACCAGAAGGAGTGTGGCTTTTAGTTTGCCTGTTGCCTTTGAGGTGTTGCTCCCAAAGTGCTTTGTGCTTGCCGCTCATGTGCCTTCGCATAGAAGTTGTACCTATGTGGCTGTTGGGCTTACCAAGGCTCAGTTTCTGACTGCACTCATTGCAAATTACAATGCTTTTGTCAGAGGCATACACATTAAAAAAATCCCACACTGCTGACTTTTTGGAAGTGTGCGATCTGGCGGTAACAGTAGAAGTTGGCGGCATTGGCGGCAATGGCGGGTGCGTTGGCCGGCTGAACACAGGTGCCGATACATGTTGTTGCCCTACTGATCCCTGCGGGCTGTCCTCCCTGCTTCTTCTAAGTCTTATTCTCCTACTGCCTCTCTGACTCTCCGTCTCTCCATCTGAACTACCCTCCTCTTGCTCTCTTCTACTAGGCACCCACAAAACATCAATCTCCTCATCATCATTCTCCTCAGATGCATCAATTTCTTCTGACACATCACAGAAGGAAGCAGCAGCGGGGACCTCCTCCTCATCACTCATTATGTCCATCTCTGTCGTGTTCTCTGCCAGAATTAAATCTGGTGTAACGTCCTCATCTCCTTCATCTTCTTCTGGCAATAATGGTTGCGCATTACTCAGTTCAAGAAACTCATGGGAAAATAACTCCTCTGACTCCAGTGAAGAAGGGGCACCGGTGGTGGAGGAAGTGTTACGTGGGGTGGTCATAGCAGTGGAGGATGAGGAGGATGTTGTGGTAAAGTTAGAAACGGTAGAGGATGGGGTGTGCTGTGTAAGCCAGTCAACTACCTCTTCAGCATTTTGGGAGTTCAGGGTCATTGGCTTTTTAAAACTGGGCAATTTGCTACGGCCACAGGATTGCATAGCAGCACGGCCCCTAGCACGGCCTCTGCGTGGCGGCCTGCCTTTGCCTGGCATTATTTTTAAAAAAACAACAACAACAAAAACTCAGTTGGTTTTTCTGGAAACGATAATACACACAGCTAGATGGCAGTTTGAAGAAAACAGTGTGCAAATAATGCCTACAAGATCAACGTATACACTACTACAGCGGTGGATACGGATTACGTAAAATATATGAATGCTGCTTGAAAAAAAGTAACTCAAGTGGTTTTTCTAGAGACGATAATATTATCAATATTTAGACAAAATGTGAACAAGCTCACACAGCTAGATGGCGGTTTGAAGAAAACACTGTGCAAATACTGCCCACAAGATCAACGTATACACTACTACAGCGGTGGATACGGATCTCGTAAAATTTATTATGGCTGCTTGAAAAAAGTCACTCCGGTGTTTTTTCTAGAGACAATAATATTAACAATATTTAGACAAAATGTGAACAAGCTCACACAGCTAGATGGCGGTTTGAAGAAAACACTGTGCAAATACTGCCCACAAGATCAACGTATACACTACTACAGCGGTGGATACGGATCTCGTAAAATTTATTATGGCTGCTTGAAAAAAGTCACTCCGGTGTTTTTTCTGGAGACGGTAATATTATGGATATTTAGACAGAATGTGAACAAGGTCACACAGCTAGATGGCAGTTGGTTGAATAACACACTGGGCAAAAAATGCCTACAGGGCAAATAATGCCTAAAAGGTCAACTTATACACTACTACAGCGATGGATACGGATTACGTAAAATATATTATGGCTGCTTGAAAAAAGTCACTCCGGTGTTTTTTCTGGAGACGGTAATATTATGGATATTTAGACAGAATGTGAACAAGGTCACACAGCTAGATGGCAGTTGGTTGAATAACACACTGGGCAAAAAATGCCTACAGGGCAAATAATGCCTAAAAGGTCAACTTATACACTACTACAGCGATGGATACGGATTACGTACAATATATTATGGCTGCTTGAAAAAAGTCACTCCGGTGTTTTTTCTGGAGACGGTAATATTATGGATATTTAGACAGAATGTGAACAAGGTCACACAGCTAGATGGCAGTTGGTTGAATAACACACTGGGCAAAAAATGCCTACAGGGCAAATAATGCCTAAAAGGTCAACTTATACACTACTACAGCGATGGATACGGATTACGTAAAATATATTATGGCTGCTTGAAAAAAGTCACTCCGGTGTTTTTTCTGGAGACGGTAATATTATGGATATTTAGACAGAATGTGAACAAGGTCACACAGCTAGATGGCAGTTGGTTGAATAACACACTGGGCAAAAAATGCCTACAGGGCAAATAATGCCTAAAAGGTCAACTTATACACTACTACAGTGATGGATACAGATTACGTAAAATATATTATGGCTGCTTGAAAAAAGTCACTCCGGTGTTTTTTCTGGAGACGGTAATATTATGGATATTTAGACAGAATGTGAACAAGGTCACACAGCTAGATGGCAGTTGGTTGAATAACACACTGGGCAAAAAATGCCTACAGGGCAAATAATGCCTAAAAGGTCAACTTATACACTACTACAGCGGTAGTAAAATAAAAAAAAGTAAAATAAAAAAAAAATGAATATTAAAAAAAAAAAATTAAAGTTGGTGCTGCTGAACTACTAGGAGCAGCAGATTAGCACACCAGTCCCACTCCCCAACACTGCTAGACTAATAGCACTGGGCTCTTATAGTAGTAGTAGTAGTAGTAGTAGTAAAACAACAAAAAAATAAATAAAAGCAGTCCTTACAAGGACTACTGTTATTGCAGCAGTCAGCAGATGAGATCAGAAGCAGGACAGCTGCCCACTGCAGCTACATACAGAGCACTGCAGTAGAAGGTAGATTATTAGCCAGCAAAGCTACCTAAGCTTAAATGTCCCTCAAACCCCTGCAGACTTCTGTCCCTCCAATAACAGAGCAGTATCAAAACGATTACTAGCCAGCAAACTTTCAACTGTCCCTGAAATCACTAACAGGCAGCAGCTCTCTCCCTACACTATCTCTTCAGCACACACAGGCAGAGTGAAAAAACGCTGCAGGGCTTCGGTTTTTATAGGGAAGGGGAGTGGTCCAGGGGAGAGCTTCCTGATTGGCTGCCATGTACCTGCTGGTCTGGGGTGAGAGGGCAAAAAAAAGCGCCAACAATGGCGAACCCAAAATGGCGAACGTCGCGCGACGTTCGCGAACTTCCGGCGAGCGCGAACACCCGATGTTCGCGCGAACAAGTTCGCCGGCGAACAGTTCGCGCCATCTCTAATTATTAATCATAAGTTAAATAATCACAGTATTCACAAGGGTCTCACTGAGGCTTCAGCGAGCTTGAACTCCAGCTGATGCCATGAACTGAACTGATTATATTAACTGATTATATTAAGTAACTTGAAAGTCTGCACTATAGCTATTTAGTGTCACCAGTTGGAATGATGCATGTCCTTAATATGTATATAGCCTGCTAATTAAGCAGTGTAATATAATTTGAAAAATATACAGGGTTAAATGTGCAAATATAATCACTGAGTATTAGGAGAATTTCAGTTCTGGCTTCTCTTGGGCGATCATTTACTAAAAATGTTTAATCATAATTGTAAGATTAGTCCCTTTCCACACTATAATGAAGGGAAAACAACTGGAGTTGTACATCACACCGAGGGGCCTTAACTGATAGGATAAACCTATGTGTAATGTAAAGCTAATTCCCATCATTCCCTAGAGTAGTGCTGTCCAACTGGTGGCCCAAAATCCCTCTTTGTATAACCCCCATATGAAAGGCTGCCTGCTGTGACTGCTTACCTTGTGTAAGCTTTAAAAGGTATCAGTACTGAAATTAACTGTATTGTTTTCACCTCAAATTTAGATTGTTATCATCCCTGTATTATTCATCACCTTCATTGTTCATACCCCTAAAGCACTGTACTGTTAACACATGTAAAATCCTGTACTGTTCACCTCTCGGGCCCAGACGGAAAGTTCTCACCCACAAACTTCTGGAGGGGCACCAGCACCGTGTCACTGTATGTAGCACAGTATGAACTGTTTATCTTAGTGTTCCCTGTGTGTGCCATACTCTGCCTGCCCTATGTTCCCTGTGTGTGCCATACTCTTCCTGCCCTATGCTCCTTGTGTGTGCCATACTCTGCCTCCCCTATGCTCTCTGTGTGTGCCATACTCTGCCTGCCCTATTCTCCCTGTATGTACCATACTCTGCCTGCCCTATTCTACCTGTGTGTGCCATACTCTGCCTGTCCTATGTTCCCTGTGTGTGCCATACTCTGCCTGCCCTATGCTCCCTGTATGTGCCATACTCTGGCTGCCCTATTCTCCCTGTGTGTGCCATACTCTGTCTGCCCTATGTTTCCTGTGTGTGTCATACTCTGCCTGTCCTATGCTCCCTGTGTGTGCCATACTCTGCCTGCCCTATTCTCCCTGTGTGTGCCATACTCTGTCTGCCCTATGTTCCCTGTGTGTGTCATACTCTGCCTGTCCTATGTTCCCTGTGTGTGCCATACTCTGCCTGCCCTATGTTCCCTGTGTGTGTCATACTCTGCCTGTCCTATGCTCCCTGTGTGTGCCATACTCTGCCTGCCCTATGCTCCCTGTGTGCGCCATACTCTGCTTGCCCTATGCTCCCTGTGTGTGCCATACTCTGCCTGCCCTATGCTCCCTGTGTGTGCCATACTCTGCCTGCCCTATGCTCCCTGTGTTTGCCATACTCTGCCTGCCCTATGCTCCCTATGTGTGCCATACTCTGCCTGCCCTAAACTCCCTGTGTGTGCCATACTCTGCCTGCCCTATGCTCCCTGTGTTTGCCATACTCTGCCTGTCCTTTGCTACCTGTGAGACGTGAGCATGGTAGGCTTTATAAGCATTTGGAAATTTTTGTTAGGGGTCTTCAACCATGTGCTGGGTGGAGGGTACTGTGTTATCCACAGGGGAGGAGGCGGCATATGGATTTAAGGGTATGTTTTAATATGATTTAAAGTTTTCATAGTTCAGTTATGAGTGATATCTTTGCAATGAGCACTAACCATTTCTTTTTGTTTGATGTGCTACCACCATTAATGTGGACACGATCTTAAAAGTTATTGTGGTAACATGGGTGTGGTTTGAAAGAGGGTGTTGTCAACACTGGCTCCCATTAGCGGCCCTCAATCACGGAGGCCAGAAAATAATCAGTGCAGTGTAAAAAAGAAATAAAGTAAAACATTAACATATCAATCATATAACTATAGTTCAACCAATATATGAGCCAATGAAGTGTTCTACTCAAATCTTACATTGCACATCCACCCACTTTCACAAAATGAAATATATATTCATGAACTTGTCCACAAGCTTCCATGTACAGTATAACCACAAACTTAAATGTACTTCCACAAATTTACATGCACATTCATGCACTTACATGTATATTCACACATACATTACACCCACATCCACAACTTACACACTCATCCATGTATATTCATGGACTTTCACACATATCCAACCACAAGCTTCTACGTATGACTACAAACTGTCATATAAATCCATAAACATACTTATCCCCGTTCTGATATCCATATCCAAGCACTTCTATGCACATCCACAACTTACACACACAGGGGCACATTTACTAAGGGTCGAATATCGAGGGATTGATAAATTTGAGTTTGGAAAAATTGGATAAAAACTGATATCACATTTATTTGCCACAATCTAGAGTTTTAAAACATTTTCCCCTTGGTGTGTCCAAGACTTGCAGATTTTTATGACCCTCAGGGCATCTCTACTATATGAAATACTACTTCAGAACATCTTTACTCAGGTTACATTCTTTGCTTACATTTTAACAAAACTCGAATCACTGTAATGTACAAACCAAGAAAAGTTACTTTTATACAAATGTGTCAAACAATTTTAACTTTAAAAGGGGCCAAAATGCCACATTATAACATATGATCAATTAAATTGTAAAAATTTGCATTCTATTTAATGTTCAGAATTTCCTGATCAATAAACCTTTTGCAACCAGGAAACATGGAGTCATTAGAAATGCTTTATGGCATATTATTCTAATGACCCAGATGACATTATGGAAAGGTATTGCTTACCTCAGGCATGCCTGCAGAGTTTTATTTGCTGAGACAATGTTAGGAAATGTGTTGAAGGAGAAGAAACTTTTAAGTAGTAGTAGCTCACGCACACCTGTTCTGTGTAGATAATTCCAATTTCCTTGGTGCACAGTGATAGAGGTAACCGGCAACCTCAAATCTAATACTAAGAAAAGGCACACTGGCACACAAGCTGTGAATGCAGGTGAACACCTTGCAAAGATTTATTACCGGAAGTGCAACGTTTCGGGGCAAGCCCCTTTGTCAAGCATACAGGATCTGTGTAAAGTGGTACATTTATAGGTGATTCAATCAGTTAATTGACAGGTGCAATCAATTAGTGAAATTAAACAATTGTTTAAACAGCAATTAGCTAATAGCATTTAGTTACTGTGAAGCAAATACAATGAAAATGCATATAAAAAAAGTCTTATAGTTCTCTGAAACGAATAATGAAAAAGAAAAAAAGAAAAAAGTTGAAGAGGAAATTAACCCAGGGCTTTGGTTCATTTCCCGTATAATAAAAGTTCAAAGTCCAGTGGGAAACCTTATAAGCACAATTTTCTAATGTAGCAAGAAAATATTTCAACAGTGTTGCAGTACCTAAAAAACAAACATGGACATAAAATTGGTTACAAAATGTAACTATAAATTCTTACCCTGTCTGAAGGAAAAAATAGAAGAATACCTGTCCCTGCATCAGGAAATTTGCACATAGTTTTCTCATCTGGAAAAATTAAACAGAGAGAATTAGAACACCCAGAAAAAGATAATTTCATAAATAGCAAGCCATACTGAACTCTTCATTAAGCCCTTTTGGATATTTAGTTTGGAGTAACCAGATCCAATAGCACTCTCTCTGTAATAAAATTCTCTTTTTATCCTGTCCTTGTTGTATTTTTATTTTCTCTAAAACCTGCCAACGGAGTTGTGCTACTCTGTGGCAGTTTGTGAAAAAATGTTTGGCAAGCCATGTTTCTTTCTTATATTTACTTGAAGCTGTTAGCTCGACATTTTCACTTTTTTGGGGTTGATAATTGCGGATAGTCGATTTATGTTCATTTAGCCTTGTTTTTATGGGTCTCGAAGTCTGCCCTATATAGGCTAGGCCGCATGGACATTTAATGCAGTAAATCACGTCTGAACTATCGCATGTGAAAAATCCATTGATTTCATGTTTCGTACCCTGCTGCGGGTGTGTAACTGTGTTGCCAGGGATTATTCCGTTACAGTGTCCGCAATTCCTGCAGGGAAAAGTGCCTTTATTGTGCGTTAAATCACCCATCTGTAGCTTACGTTTCTGAGGTTTAATTAGTTGTCCAATATTCTTACCCCTTCTGTAAGAAAAAAGAGGGGGAGCCTGGAACATATGCCCAAATTTTGCATCCATTTTTAGTATATCCCAATGTTTTAAGATAGTATTACGAATGGCCTTAGAATTTTTATCATAAGAACTAACAAAAGGGATTCGTGATGTTGTGGATGTAGATGGAAGCTTTTTTTTGGTTAGTAGTTTATCCCTAGGGATTCTACGTACCTCCTCATATTTTTCTTGTAGGCTTTCTATAGTGTGTCCTTTTTCTTTAAATTTTTTAATCATTTTAGTTGCCTCAGCTTCGTATAGGTCATCCGTAGATGCAATGCGTCTTGCTCTTAAAAATTGGCTTTTTGGGAGACCTTTTACTAAGCCAGGTGGATGAAAACTATCACTAGGTAATAGATTGTTTCTGTCCGTGGGCTTAGTGAACACGCTTGTAACAAATGCTGCACCTGTAGAATGAATATTCACATCTAAAAAGTGTATGTCTTTAGGGCTAAATTCTAGGGTGAATTTAATCGAAGCATGTACTTCATTGAGATATCTGAGAAAATTCTCCAAGGTTTCACGGCTGCCTGACCAAAGAAAAAAAGTGTCGTCCATGTAGCGCATATAATCATGGATGTACTGTGTGTACTCATTATTGCAAAATATAAAACTTTTTTCAAAATAATCCATGAAGATGTTGGCATAGGCAGGTGCCATGTTCGCACCCATGGCGCAGCCTTGCAATTGTAAGTAAAAATCCTGGTTAAATTGGAAGTAATTTTTTCTCAGTACAATATCCAACAAATCACAGATGAAATTTATTTTATAGCTGGGTAATTTCCCCTGGGACAGGTATGAACGAATGCATTCTATTCCTTCATCATGGGGTATAGACGTAAAAAGGTCTTTTACGTCTAAAGAACAGAAAAAGAAATCACTCGATGGAAATGCTACCTTCTCTAGCCTAGTCAAAAAATCGGTGGTGTCGATTAAGCATGTGGTTAGAGTGGGAAGAATTTCCTGCAAAAACATATCGATGTAAATGGCCAGGGGTTGCCATATAGAGTTCACGTTGGAAACGATAGGCCTGTAAGGAGGGTTTGTTTGGCTTTTATGGATCTTAGGCAGGAAATACACATATGGAATGTTAGGATGTGCATTAAATAGTAAGCGATATATATCATCAGTAATTAAACCTTCCAAAACCGCCGAATTTAGAAAAACATTCAACTCATTTTTAAACTTCAAAGTAGGAACTTTTAAGGTCATTGTCTAGCCAGAGACTATTAGAAGTTTTCCATTAACATATGGTCTGTGATACATTACTTAAAGCAACATAAGCATTGCCTTTAAAACTGGGTAGCCCATCTCATTCAATGCTATCTATCTATCTATCTATCTATCTATCTATCTATCTATCTATCTATCTATCTATTATCTATCTATCTATCTGTCTGTCTGTCTGTCTATCTATCTGTCTATCTATTATCTATCTATCATCTATCTATCTATCTATCTATCTATCTATCTATCTATCATCTATCTATCATCTATCTATGTATCTATGTATCTGTCTGTCTGTCTGTCTATCTATCTATCTATCTATCTATCTATCTATCTATCTATCTATCTATCTGTCTATCTGTCTATCTATTATCTATCTATCATCTATCTATCTATCTATCTATCTATCTATCTATCTATCTATCTATCTATCTGTCTATCTGTCTATCTGTCTATCTGTCTATCTATTATCTATCTATCATCTATCTATCTATCTATCTATCTATCTATCTATCTATCATCTATCTATCATCTATCTATGTATCTATCTATCTATCTATCTATCTATCTATCTATCTATCTATCTATCTATCTATCTATCATCTATCTATGTATCTATCTATCTATCTATCTATCATCTATCTATCTATCTATCTATCTATCTATCTATCTATCTATCTATTACCCTTGGAGTAGTCAAACAGGTTAACCACTCTGAATGAATAACTCCCCTCTTACTATATATGAAGGGGTGCAGCTTGTGATGCCATCTTCTCCAAAATGTATAAACTGGCAGCATGCAGAGCTATCGTCAAGTCTATGTCTGGTAAGTGTTTAACATGACAATGCACCATGAGTTCTTTTGAAGGAAGCATAATGTCCAGTGGAAGAAATGGCCAAGAAGAATGTTGATGACTCTGAGAGGTCACTGTGCAAGGTCGTGCCTTGACAATCAAAGATTGAAAGCATAGAAATTCAGTAACAAAAGAGACAAAAACACTTGGAAATTCAAGGTCCACTGGGAGACTATATTACTCATCCTCAAAAAAAATGACCATGTTGTTTAGAAGCCACTAGATTGAATCCTGTATCTGGGAAGGTATGTGCCCGAGCAATTGGCCTATTCAGCCATTTAAGACCTCTGCTCTCTTTTGAATGAGTTTTTGCTGTATAAGGAAGTTCGGGAGGGTGTTATGAACTCCAACAAGTGGTGAAAAGTTCACAGGGAGGTGAGGCTGTGTTATATGGCCAGCCATCAAATAGAAAATATGACAAGGAGGGAGTGATTATTACAACGAGGAACAGATGGTCTCACCTTCCAACAAAGAGGCCGTTTCATGGTACATTTCCTACCTGTGGCGAACCACAAACTGCACAGCAATTGTTATCATTGAAAGTAGGAATGGGAATATCTTCTTGTCATGAACTAGCTGTAGATGAGAAATTGCTCTTATGTGTGATTAGCTGGACTGGCAGCCAAGGAGACCCATCATAGCACGGTGTTCATTTATAGAGGCTGTGTTCATCTCTTGACAGCCTCTAATCACAACTCTGCTAATGTAACAAGTGATTGAGGGGTCATAACAGTCAGTCGCTGTATATGAAGCTGAGAGATTCACTATTAGCTGCACAGTTCCTTCACTGATGCTATTCCTAAGCACATGGCTTGCATACCTTCCATTCCATGCCCTTTAACTCCCTTTCCCCTACCGAAATAGCAGATTGATGACTAGACATGTAGAGGTAGGGCAGCCTGTATTAATGAGCCTATCATTTTGAGAAAGGACAAAAAAAGCTTAAGGACAAAGAGCTTACGTAAGTGCTATGTGGTAAGAGACATAGTGGGAAGGAGGTCCCTGCCCCATAGAGCTTACAGTCTAAGTGGATGGGAGGCTAACATACAGGTACAAATTGGAGATAAAAAAGTGCACAAGGTAAGGCAAAGTCAGTCGGGACAGGACTAAGCTGATGTTCTAGTCATCCAAAAGGTAGACTCTTAGTTTTTTCTTGAAGAGATTAAGAGAGGATTCCCTATGGAGGAATTCAGGGATGGAATTCCAGAGGTAAGGAGCAGAAAGATAGAAGGGTTTGAGACGAGAGGTGGCAGTGGATGTGGATGGTGTGAAGAGAAGGTGGCTCTGAGAAGAGTGGAGAAGATGACCAGGAACGTATAGTGAGACAAGAGAAGAAATGTAGTGAGGAGCAGAGGAGTGAAGGGCTTTGAACGTTAGTAGAAGGGTTTTATATGCTATCCTTTGCTTAACAGGCAGCCACGCTAATGATTTTAGTTGGGGTTGAGCAGGTTCCCTTTTAGGAGAGAGCAGAAGGATCTTGGAAGCAGAGTTTAAGATTGATTGGAGGGGAGAGAGATGGGAGTCAGGAAGACCAGTTAGGAGGATTAGTGTTTTGGTTGTTGTTTGTGAAAGAAACGGGTGTATCTTGGCTATATTGTGGAGGAAGAAATGGCAGTATTATTAATATGATTAGAAAAGGAGAGGGACTGGTCAAAGATGACCCCTAAGCAGTGTGCTGAGTTAACCAGGTTAATAGTCATGCCAGTGTACCCTTGCCATGGCTAAAAGGGGCATCCAGTACAGTCTCAAGCAAAGAAGCTGAGCTGCAGCATCATTTGAATTGACACTCCTGTCGGAAGAAGCAGACGTTTGCTTTATGCTCACCCTAAACTGGATATTAATCAGCATAAGCACGGAAATTAATCAACGCAACCGAAAAGCAATTAACCAGATGAGCCAGAAGAATTTTTACTGAGTTTTACATGGCAAGAACATAATTACCTTTTTCATTGTCAATATAAAACGTGGTCATATCATTAAAGTGGTAGATTTTTTAAACGCTGCCATCCCAGAACTATTTTATTCCTGTGTTCAAGGAATTAAAAAAAAATAGGGCACGTTTTAGAAATGCCTTTGTCATTGTTGTTATTAAAAATTTCAGGTGCTACTGCTGGAAGCAAAGGCACCCACCATAATGCTCTTGCACTTAAGTCAGGGGTCTAAGTAAACAATCCTTTATACTGGACCGGACTAGGGGTAGGGCAGAAGCAGCACGTCCCTAAGGCGCAAAGCTTGGGGGCACCAGGCACGTACCTCATTTGCAGCCTACCCCTAGTCCAGCAAGTGTTACCTCAGTGAAAAGTGCTGACGTCAAAGTGCTGTGCGTCCCCGGTTGCGCACGGTTGCACACTGCTTCAGCAGGGGCAGAAGTGGCCGCTGTAAAAAGGTGGAATGAGCTCCAGCATGATTCATTATCTCAACTGTTATTGAGTGCTCCTTTTATATAAAATAAAGGGCTTCTGAGAAGAGCTGTCATGTCCATAGATGTTCTGAGACTGTAGCAGCAGTATATTGAAGTAACCAGTAGTAACATTACTACACAGCAGTCTCACAGCAGACACCTGGTTTATCTGGTTTAGCATAATACGGTGGTGCAATCTTTGTGCAACTGCATTTATACTTACACATCAGAAAGTAATTTTCTCAGTATTATGGGAAGTAGTAGTGCAAACTATAATAAAGAGGCCATCGGTAAGGCAGTGTAATGAAATGTGAGAAACTGGAGCAAGCTACCGTTTGAACCATGTGTAAGAGCACTAAGGAGAGCAAGAGTGTTCTTATTAATGCTCATGCAGAAACTGCCTGGGGTCTGTCTGCACTTAGTCTCAAAAGAAGCAAGGAACTGCAAGGATATTACCATCATCTTCATTAATTACTGTTTATTTAAAGGAAAACAAACCTTACGTACTGAGTAAAATTTCTGCTCATGAACTCACATCCACAGTGAGATTCATTTTTCTGTTTATCTGTCCTCATTCCAATCATGTATAAAAAAAAGTAGGTTATGTGCAATGTCTCAGTCTCAGGTGTTTGGTAGTGGTGTCCGCCTGTATCTCCCTGTGTCTGACTTTAGCAAAGCATTTCCCATTCTTTGCACGGAATAGTCTGAAGACTGAGTCTCATCCACTAGGTTTTAAAGCACAATCAGAGCAGTTTACTGATTAGATTCCCCATTATGTACTGCTTTCATTCCTATTGGTTTTTAAATCACTATTTGGGAATTCTGGGAAGCAAGCCCAGGATCTCTCCTAAGGGGCACACTGCCAGAATGTCCTAACAATCCTAACAAACTTTTCTACTTTACTATCAACATTTTAATGCCAAACTATGTTAAGGAGAATCATGTCCTTTTAATAATTGGTTGTTTTATATTTACAGTAATTCTCTGTGATTATCCAGTAAAATAAGAGTAACCAGACATAAGCCATATTTGCTTTTGATCTTACTTTATAAATTACCTTAAATTGGCAATACTAGGGCCAATAAGTGGCTCATCATCCTACAGGCCAGTCTACAAAGCAATGGTCAAACTGCACTGATCCCATTAATTGATCTCCAGACCACAGAGTCTGATCACTTCTGGAAATTGGAGGAACTTGGCCTGTGCAGTTGACCCAATCACCCAACAACCTTCTACGACAAAACAGGCAAGCAGTCAGTCCAGTTTTTCTGTCATTGGTCATTCAGTGCTGGTGCTATTATAACAGGGATTGATTGGCCAATTCGACCATACTATAGACCAAAATTCTATGAGTTCTTACTGAATTCTATGTTCAGTAAGAAATAGATTAAACTGTATACAATTTTCTGATGTGTTAGGAGACAATGTGGTTTTATTGCAGTTGTATGTATGTGTGTGTGTATCAGGGCCACACAGAAGAGGCCCCTGCCTAGAAGGCAACAAAAGGGGGTCGCTGGGCAGGTACCTGTCTTTTGCCTATCCCTAGTCTGTGTTTGCTGCACTCCGCTGCGTCTCTCTCCCCTGCCTAAAGCGCATGCATGCGCACTCTTTGCGGCATGTGGCGCATGCATGAGGAGGAGTGCGTTGGGCGGCCAGGTCACCTTGTCGGCTTGCCTGCCGCTGCCTTTATATAGTTAAATACAAGCCCTTTTTGGTTTATTTTAAAGATATTTAACGATTTACACAACTACCCGTTGCATTTTACTGAACTGTAACAGTCCAACTCCCTAGTGCTTAACTGTTTCCATTTTTTTTAACCAACCCTTACTTAACTTTTCCAACCTACACATAAATACATCTAGATTTCTACCACTGACCTTGAAAGAGGTGTAGAGGTTTCCACCAAAGATTTATAAGGGATCTTGATTTGTGAAAAAAAAATGCACTCATTCTGAGAATGTCCGTGCATACGAGATGCCTTGCAACAGCTTAAGGTGAAACACTTTACGAGGAGGTCACAGATGTTTTATGTTAAAAAAAAGAGAACTTAAATAGCTTTTTACGTTAATATGCACAACCAATTCCCTTAAGGAGGCCGGAGGTGTTTGATTAAAACACTGAAAGATCCCAGCCAGGTCATGTTATTATGGCAGCACATAGTGCTAAAGTGAGTTTGCAGTGCAGATCCCTTTTATATTCAGCAAGGAGAGCACCCTGTGTAGTCCTCAAACCCGCACCCTTGATTAGCATTTCATAATACAGGATGCATTCATTTCAATGTATAGGGGTTAATGCTTTGCTGTGCTTTTAGAACTGTTACAGACTGGCGGAAGCTAATTTCCTGAAAAGGAAAAAATAGGACTCATTTGCCTTAAAAGAATAATTTTAATCTGCTCCTTTTCCAACATACTTGAAAGACATTCTCCTTAGGGTTGATAGTCTGGGTTATGTGTCCAATTCTTCCAGGTAAATACAATCAGACAAGGACGTACCAAAGGTGACTACAATTCCCATTCTCAGTGGCCAATGTGGGATTATATGTCTGATGCTTTCCAGGAGTAGATAAGCCCATGTGGCATGTAATACACAAGGAGACGTGGGAAACTGATATTAATGACAGCGTGAATTCCAACCCAGTACGATCAGTCAGACATATGTATATGGTTCATTTACAGCTCGAGCAATTATCTTTTTTTTTTTTTCCTTTTCTGAAAATCAGCCTCTTTTTATTAAACTGACAGGTTTTATGAGGTCTGAGTGATTGCTCTCTTGGTACAAGTCACTCACAGGCCATTATCCATTTATCATACATCACCTAGGAATCTAAAGCTCTAGTTTCAGTACAGAAGAAAAATGCAAGTGATGATATATCAGGTGCTATGGACAACCTTTCATCTTCTGCCTCTGCTCTGTGGACAGAATGCTTGTGGTCTACTTCTGTTCTTTGTGGAGACAGTAAAACACAATAATGTAAAATAAAACTGGACATGCATGGAAGTTGCCAACCAAGTGGATATTTGCCCAGTTTAGGTAATGGGCTGCATTGGGCTTTTCTTATCAGTTGATAAGGTCATGGCAAGGCCCTTTATCCAAGGGCCCATGTGGACTCCCGTCCAACAGGGTTTTCAAACTGGTCAATAAGCTGCTGGCTCAATTTAGAGTAGTAACAATGGCAGCTCATGTTAGCCCATGTATTTTAGCACTGATTCACCTGTATTGTACTCTCAGAGCATGTAAGACAGGAGAGAGCCAAGGAGTGCAAAATGCTTATTAGGACCAAGAGTAATGTAGACTGCAGTTTTCTATATATGTGAGTCAAGATTTTGCTTCTGGCAAGACAATTAAGGTAGAATAGAACCTCCATTGTAACATTAGCCCAGTATCAGTTGTTCTCAGAGATTTTGGTTGGTTTTCAAGGACAAGTACATAGTTCTGAAATCATGGGTAGATCCAACAATTGCATAGAGTATTTTGCATGGAGAATTTATCAAGGTGTGTTTTTTTATTTTACACCGCTGATCACTGGATTTGATGTTGTTTATTTACACCTCTTCAGACCTCCCATAATCCATTAAAGTCAATGGGAAAAATTCAAGTGGCAAGTAAGTTCCAGCGGAAGTCGCTCCAGTAATAACCACGTAAAAACCACGACGGATGAACTGCTTGCTTTTGTGACGTATTTTTACACCAGAGTATGGTCACTTAAAATCCATATCAGCTTGATAAATACAGCAACTTAATATATCAGCTTTATGTGGGATGTCTGGTGATGTGTGGTCGCCATTTTTTACTCAATAGGATAAATAGGCTCTTTAATGTAGTATGTAAATATGTAGTATGTAGCCAACAGGTCTGGACTGCGATTCAAAATAGGCCCTTGCATTTCAAATACACAGGGTCCCAAACAACCCCTATCAACCCACTAAATAGTGACTGTCATTGGCATCTTACAGCAGCCCCTCTGGCATTTACTAGAACCCACAGATTGTCAGTCTGGGACTAGTAGCAAAGCATAATTTTAGCTGAAGTGGAGTCCTGTAACCAACAGTGTTTTGAAAAGTATGTTGGAGCAAGTGAAGTTTACTAGTTATATATCCTTGCATTGCCTGCAGGGGGCACTGTTGCTGTTTATGCTGAGCAGGTAAAAGGCCACAAAAACATTTTAAAGGAGAACCAAACCCTTAAGTATAAAAACCCCTACTCCCCTACCCTACATAGACCCCCCTCCCTGCTTCCACCCAGCCTAGCTGCTACCTTGGGTAAATGCCCCTAAGTCTTACCTCTTACCTCTCTTTGCAGATTCACATAGCAGAGCTCCTGGGCACCATCTTCTTCTCTTTCGTCTTCTTTGGCAAGTAAGCGCCGTAACGGCACATGCGCAGTTGGAGCAGTCTTTGGGTTTTTGACAACTGTCCATGCGATGAAATTGACGGAAGCGCCGGAAGAAGACCCAAAGATTAACGAAGAGCCGGAAGATGTCGCCTGTGAGCTCCGCTCCTCTGAATATGCAAAGAGAGGTAAGTAAAGAGTTAGGGGCATTTACCAAAGGTAACAGCTAGGCTGGGGGGAGCAGGGAGGGGGGTCTATGTAGGGTAGGGGGTAGGGGTTTTTATAATTAAGGGTTTGGCACTGGTGTTGTTTATGCTGAGCAGGTAAAAGGCCACAAAAACATTTTAAGGCTGAATTATCTAACCATCACAGCTGTGGTAAATTGAGGATGGTTAATGACTTAAGTAAATTGTGTATCTGTATTATTGAGTTTATTTTAATTTATTTACATATCTATGGTTTGCCTGTATTTACAGAGAAGGTGCTAGAGTAGTATGATGTCGATGCTAGTAATCACTTGGGGACATAAACCTGCTTTTGATTAAGCATGGGATTAAACATTGCTATTAATTTTCCCCTTTAAAGTCTAAAGCTTAGCTAAATCGCCCAAGATTTAACACTAGGCCCATCCCAAGCATAGGAGGAAGCTACTTCCTAATCCATTAGACGCATGGCCTACGTAGATGAGTCATTCCTAACCAGCAGGCAAAACAGTGCTGCCTTATATGCATCTTCCAAGCGGATTGTAGCCTCCTGAGAGTAATATTTTGATGAGTAATATCCGTCCGTCTGAATATTTCTTTGAGCTTAAAATTAAAAGCTTCATCTGTAAGCGAGGAGGAGAGTAAACGGAAAGTAATTTAAGAATTAGGACACATAAATCAGGATGGAAGCAGGATCAGGGAAAGCTTGTCCAAGCAAGGAAAGGGTTCACTTTGCACATGGGAGCCTTAATGTTTATAGTCAAAACATGTCATAGATCATAATGTTGGCTGCATTTTCCTATAATGTTTCCTCATTGCAAGTCTATTTGTGTGTATTCTTTTGTCTAAACTAAAGACATTAGACCAGTTGAACTCCCAGTAAGGGGGCAAAAAATGTTATGTATTAAAGATACTATATTAAACTATTTGTCACTGAATGGGAGTTATGTGAACCACTGGGAAAGGGACAACCATCTCTAATTATCAAGCTTTGTAAATGTACTGTAACCTCAATATAGATAATATCTTCCAAACCCCTATTTGGTCGTGAGCTGGAGACACTGTGCATGGCTTTTTCCTGCACAAGATCCATTCCAGCAAGTGTGTCTTGCCTTCCTCCAAGCATATTAAATTCACTCCCAAATATCATATTCTTCTCTGTGCTATTCATACGTTAACTTGCTAATCACGCATTAAAGCTTCACAAATTTATGACTGTTATTGTCACGGCAAAAATGATAGTCTTCTATGTTAATGGCCATAAAAAGTTTTGGTCTGCTGAGATCCATCACTCATACAGCCAAGATGTCACGCCACCCCTATAAACTAATAGGCATTGTGTCATTAAGAAATGGCCTAAAAATTTCAGATGGGCTTTGTGGCGGAATTCCACATGCTGTGATACAATTACCTACTGAAGAGAGGAGCTGACATTGCTAATATTTCACCCTGCACTCCGAGATGTCTGGAAATCGAGCTTTGTCTGTTTGGGATAAGAATAACAAAGTTATATGGTTTTTAGTCTTCTGGGTGTACATACAGTATGAAGCTACAAAGACACTTCATTTTCTTTCCTTCTCTCCATAGGTCCTTGGGCCACTGTGTGACAATTTATGAAGGAAATGAACTGAACTATCTTGTAGCTCTAAATTGCATTGCCAGTAAGTCAGAAGGTTTTACTTGAGTCTCCATGGCCAATCTCTTATTTCTTCCTAGTTGACTATCAGGGGAAGTTATATGGAAGCATGCAGGACTGGATTTACATAGTGGGCATCCCTAGTCCCACAGACGTTCTTCACCCCCATCACCTCCCTTTTGTTCGCAAAATTTTTCATAATCGGGACCAGAGCAATGGGGGTTGGCGCATGGGAGATTTAAAAAACTATTCTCCTGTGCCTCCCCAGTGTTTCTGAACCAATGTGATTGGGCAACATGCCGCACCCTAAAATCCTGCCACCCTAGGCCCGGGCCTTGATGGCCTTTACACAAATCCGGCCTGGAAGCATGGTCTGACTGCTGTATTATTTCTATGGAACCAGTGTGTACTTTTATATACGGTTAGATACTAGGAGGTTATCTAGTCTGCTTTATGTTTTGTGGACTTGGGCAGAATGTGATAACAATTCTTCAGGGTTCAGTCAAGTGGAGTGTGTTGAGGTTTAGAGGGGATTTCAAAGCCTTGAAAGAGTTTTTGGGGGAGAGAATGGGTATCCTCGAGCTATTATATATCTATTATATCTTATCTTATATGTAATCATTCAATAAACTTTGTAAATGAATAACAATTAGAAGCAAAACACAGTAGTGATCTGTTTAGCAATCTTCTTGGATTTCATGCCTGGCTCCTGCCAGAGTGGATAATGGATTGTTATTATATAAGGCTATTTGTGCATGTCTGAATAATCACTATCTCTGGTGGATATGGGGAAAGCTGCCCAGGTTTAGATAGTCCTATAATCAGTGTAGAGAGAATACACTATATGGGCTTGTGCGGCAAACTATAGTACTGTTTGGCAAGGCATATTCCATTTGATTGAACCCTGAAGAATTGTTATCACATTCTGCCCAAGTCCATAAAACATTAAGCAGACTAGATTACAACATAACATCTAACCATATATTAAAGTACGCACTGGTTCCATCGCAGTAATATTGAGGGGAGGCCATGCCTGATCCATGCTGTAACCAAGACGGCAGCTTGTGTTCCCCATCCTCTGATTTAGTCTTGTATTCCCTACATTAAAAGGAGGGCAGTAGTCTGTAGCTATATACAGTATTGCTAGAGTATTCACTGCTTTGAATATCAGGGCACATCTTGGTATTCTGGTATTCCTGTTTCTGCCTATTTTTAGAGAGACCACTATTTGTCTTGCTGGAAAGGGATTTTGGTAACTTAGGAGCTCCTCTTACCGGGTTTATTTCTCTTTTGCAAGACCATGCCCACCATCGAGTTAATGTTTTAAACAGAACGGACAGAATGATAAGATTTACCGACATATTTATGGTCTACTGGAAAATATCTTGAGTTCATAGAACAAAGGGTATATGAAACAGACTCAGTCGAAGAGAAACAAGGAAACATTTTTCTTGGAAATTTGTTGTCACCTTATTTAAAAGTGAATATGGATGACATTTTCTCTATAGTGAATTTTCTTTTTTTTTTTTTTTTTTTCAGCTTTTATAGATCTTTATTTTTCTCCAGAGGAATTAAACCCAATTAAATTATAATGTTTTGTTTCAAGAAAATTGCTTTAGTACATTTTTTTTTTCTCCTGTAAATGTTTTTATTGAGTTTTAAAACCAAAACAAGTAGGAATTTAACAAAAATGCAAATTTGTAAAATGAGGCATCTCCAAACTGGTTATGGAGTAGTGAATTTTCTTCATAAAGTGGTATACAGCATCCCAAGGACACATGAAAGAAAGGAAAATAACAGTGTACCGTATTTGTATGTTGACAAGTACATCCATGGATGGCTAAAAGCCATTTTTTCAAGGTGGCACTCATCCCAACCACATGGGGCTTTAATTCCAGACATATCAGAGTGCAGGGTAAATATACCTAACCTGTGCAGAAGGGGCATCAAAGGGGTTGTTCACCTTTGAGTTAACCTTTGTATGATGCAGAGAGTCCTACTCTGAAACAATTGGGGTGTGACCCCCATTTGAAAGATGAAAAGAGTAGGCAAATAATTAAAAATCTATATTAAATAAATAAGAACAACCAAATGAAAAGTTGTTTAGAAATGGGCAGTCTATAACATACTAGAAGTTAACTTAAAGGTAAACCACCTTTTTAAAGAGCCACCTTCTCATACATGGGCAACTAATACATGTTTAGCTGTATTATAAATACTGCCTGGGCCCTTATATAAAAAAATCTTAGTTTTTCCAGCTCAATGAATCTGTAGATATTGAAAGTCTGAAAAACAACAATTGACAAGTGAATTATCCTTCTATATTGGAAGGAGTTATTGGCAAAAGGATTTGTAAAAACCTTGAGTAGCTGGAGAAGGTACCTACAAATGCAACACTGAACAAAACCCCATAGTTAGTTAAATCTTAAAGACTTTGAAGGAATAGTTCAGTGTAAAAATCAAAACTGGGTAAATAGATAGGTTGTGCCAAATAAAAAATGTTTTCAATATAGTTAGTAAGCCAAAAATGTAATGTATAAAGGCTGGAGTGACTGGCTGTCTAACATAATAGCCAAAACACTACTTCCTGCATCTCTCTTGGTTTCCACTGATTGGTTACCAGTCAGTAACCAATCAGTGACATGAGAGGGGGGCACATGGGTCATAACTGTTGCTTTTGAATCTGAGTTGAATGCTACGGATCAATTGCAAACTCGCTGATCAGTTATGTCCTATGTGCCCCCCCTTCAAGTCGCTGACTGACTCAGCATTAGAGACAGGGTCGACTGCTGTCCAGGGCCCCCCTCCGGACCCAACAGCCCCCCTACTGTGACGGCAAATTGTTTTTTTTTTTTAAAGATAGCAGATCGGGAGAGGGGGTCTGGCCCGGCAGGGGCCCACCGGGTTTTTTCCCGGTCAAGTCCGACCCTGTTAGAGATCTGAAAAGCAAGAAGTAGTGTTTTGGCTATTATGTTAGACATCCAGTCACTGCAGCTTTTATACATTACATTTTTGGCTAACTATTTTACAAACATTTTTTATTTTGCACAGCCTATCTATTTAGCTACTTTTAATTTTTATAGGGAACTGTTCCTTTAAACATTAATCATCTAACCAACTGAATTAGCCTCAGGACCTTCCCACACTGAAACAAACCAAGAACTCAGCTCTAAAGCTACTCCCATGCCTCTGATACCCACACTTACCCTGCAGCAAACTAATAATCACTTGTATTGGGAACTAAACTCCCCATCATGTAGGTTTTGGTTGGCAGTGCTACAAATGTTGCTGCAACTTGTGTAGACGGTAAATCTGATTAATGTAACTGCTAAATGTAAAATAAAGAATTTACAGAAGAAAATATGAACCCGTCTCTCAGAGACCATTGCATCCTGTACTAGACAGAGGCAACATGTTTAGGTTAAGGGAAGGGAGGAGAGAAGATAAATATTGGGGACATGTCACAAGTGAGAAAAATCTGTTGTCACTTTAGATGCTTTGGGCTGAAGCTTTCTGTCAGTGAGTGCTTTACTGGCCGGAACATCGACGTAAATTGTACACTTAATAAGTCGCCAACTTTCGAACAGGAAGAAGAGGTGTGAAAATCTGTTTCAGGGAAAACCATTTAACTCAGAACCGAATTCCTTACTGCACCCCCCTTTTCCTCCTTATTAATTCCAAACTCTGACCTAAGGAAAGATGATTTCACCGAGGTCCCATGTCCCTTAACAGACAGGTGTGAAAATAATATTGCTTTCCTAGGTCACCTGTTTTTTCTATTCATTGAACATTTTCTGGTTACATTTTAAAACATTGTAAAATGAATTTGGCAAGAGATTAATGAAACAGACAGGGGAAGCCAATGAGGCCGTAGTCAAGCTTGTTGTTCTATTAAGCTTTTTACCTGCAGTAAAATTATTGCATATATTTTTAACCTTCCCATGAAAACAATTGTGACCCCTGCCAACATAAATATTTTGAGCAACTCTGAATATTGTATCCTATCCAGCACAGATAGATTAGTGTAAAATCCAAATACAAATTCCAACCAAGCCCCTTTCTATGTCATTCAAGAACACAATTAGTGGCAATATTGGACTGGCCCACTAGGATACCAGGTAAACTCTCATTGTGCCAGGTTTCAGTGGGCTCTCCTGCTTCTAACAATTTGGCCTATTTCATGGCTATTGTCTAATTCCTTAAGGGTATAAAGAGGAGAATTAGATGAAAATATTATAGTCTTTAAACAAAAAGACTAGGCATATAAAGAAGTTAAAGGAGATATTTTTGTGTAAAAAATAAGAACATACCAGTGCATTATATTCATTTAGATATAGAAGAATTGTGATTAATAAAGTAGTGTTTTCAGGCTGATTTATTGAATATTTCTGCAAAAAACCCTAATAATCCCTCCCTTCCACTTCCTGCTCCTTGAATTCCCAGGCTGTGCAGGGGAGCCAGCATCTCTCAGCTCACTGTACTGTAGGACGGGAACCAATCAGCAGCTAGCAGGACCTGATAGGGAACTGAAACCTGTCTGTGCTTTATTTGCAGGGCCCCATGAAAGTCCCAGGCCTAGGGCAACAAAATTTGAGGGGCGGCATGCCGCCAAGCCGCATCTAGACTAGCACTGGGAGGCGCGGGCACTCCTGCAGAAGCGATAGCACGCTCGCAGGGGGAGGATGTGAGCCAGCTTCACGAGCCAGCAGGCGCGAGGACCTGGTGCGAAATGACTGAGACATGACTGCGCCGAATATAGCCAGAATTGGAGGGGGAGGATGTGAGTGTGTTTGCCGGCAGGCACTAGGACCTGGTGCCCGGCGCATGCACTCACCTGGGGCTCAGCGGGCGCTAGGACCCAGGCGCTTAGGGGCTGCAAAAAGTTAAATCCGGCCCTGGCTGTCCTGCTACTACTGTGCTTCTTGCAGATACTGTTAAGACACGCCCACTCCTCATTTGAAACACAGACAGGGACCAGAGAATATCTATAGGGAGCTTCAATAAAGGGGCAATTTTTAGAGATAATATAAATTTTTAGCACCATGTAAAAGCAACACAATATAGTACTTATAATTGCCTACAAAGTTAGGGTTTGAGGAGTGCAGGAAAAATAGTTTGTAGGGTGGAGCTATGGTCTAAGGGTTTTTGGTGGGCCCTTTGCAATTGGTTTTCTATTTTTTTTTATTAGTGGTTGTTGAGTTGTTTAGATTTTTACTCAGCAGCTCCCCGTTTTGCAATTTCAGCAATCTGGTTGCTAGGGTCAAATTACCCTAGTAACCATGCATTGATTAGAATAAGAGATTGTTTAGAATTGGCCATTCTATTACATACTAAACATTATCTTAAAGGTGAACCACTCCTTTAAAATGTAAATTTCTCGAGTAAGTCCAAATATACACCTTTACCAATTACCTACTTTGAGAAATGAAGTCCCATATTATTCAAGAATTTATCCTTGGGCGCATTGACTAATGAGTTACACCAGCTAGGAGGTGGTATATAACAGTGTGTGTTTTTGAATCAAAATTCACGCCTTCAGAATTATCACTAATTTTAACTTTACAGTGGATTCAGCCAGCTGGCGATGGTCTGTATAAAATCAGGCGTAAGGTGAAATACAGCTTTATAAATATCACTTATTTTACACCATTCTTTACACCTTTTTTGGTGTAAAAATTTTTACACACCTTTATAAATATGGCCCTTAATCTTTCATACCTGTGTGTATTTAACTGTAATCTTTGTTCCCTGCTTGTATTTAAATGTAACCATACGGAACATGGAGTATACAAGTAGTGTTATATAAATAAGGAGACCTATTATCCAGAATGCTCTTGACCTGGGGTTTTCGGGATAATGGATCTTTCCATAATTTGGATCTTCGTACCTTAAGTCTTCTTGACAATCATGTAAACATTAAATAAACCCAATAGGCTGGTTTTGCTTCAAATAAGGATTGATTATATCTTAGTTTGGATCAAGTACAAGCTACTGTTTTATTATTACAGAGAAAAAGGGAAATCATTTTTAAAAATGTCCATTATTTGGATAAAATGCAGTCTATGGGAGATGGCCTTTCCTTAATTTAGAACTTTCTGAAAACAGGTTTCCAGATAACGGATCCAATGCCTGTACTGTACTTCTATCCAAATGAAAGAAAGAAAAGCTCTGAGGTGTATGAGCAAATGGGTTATGTAATATCAGTTTGCTTTCCTTCTTATTACCCATAGCAACCAATCAGCAGGTAGCATTTACTGGTCACCTGTTTAAAAAGCAGCATCTTATTGGTGCTCTTGGTTACTCCTCCTGCCCAAACTTTGTGGCTTGTTTTACATATGTGGGCTAAGGATGAGGAAAAATGAGCTCAAGGGTCACTTGATGGGTCAGGTCAATGGAGAGGAATGAAATTTTTATTGGTTTACCTCAGAATAAATGGCAAATGTATTGACCAATCGGTGTATGAATAGGCAATTTACTGATCCTAGAAATGCAGCAGGAATGTTTTTTTTATTACATGAGTCCATGCCCTGAAACAGAAACAACAGCTGAAGACTGAAGGGTTTATTTATGACTGAAAGTTTAAAAAGTGTGCAAAGTGCAATTTTGGATGATACTCTGCATGTGTTTTTTTTAATTTCTATTTATATATTTATATTATATAGAGAAAAACAGTAAAGCAATGGAATATAATGACAAATTAAATCATACTGTAAAATAAATGATAAAAAAATAAATAAAAACAAAGCTGCATGTGTTTTTTTAATCTATAACGTAGTATTTTCCTCACAAATCCATCATTGCAAGTTTACAAAACTTTTGAAAAAGGCGATTGCATAATTTCCAGTGTTTGGAATTAATAAGGCCTCTGTACATACTCCTTCAGGCACTAGTTCACTTTACCTATGGGCACATTCTGGGAGTTGTATTGGCTCAAATTTAACACTGATGCTGCGTTTTCATCACTTTCAAAACTCATATAATTTGTGACTCTCTCAACTTTACGCCTCATCTCTTTCCCACAAACAGAACATTACCAGCAGCGCATGGCTTGTCCTCCTTTCATCCCTACTTCTTTAAGTGCTTGACACGATTGCTGCTTGGACTATGGATATTTTGTATATATTTTGACTCGTAGTCCCATTTCAGAACCAAACCGTGTCCTGAAGGAATAAATCAGGACAAGATAGAATTCCTGAGCATTCTTTCACGGTCTGATGGGCTTCAGAAATGGGGATTGCATGAACTTTATTCATTTCCAAATACTCTTGCCATCTCCTCTGCCATTTCCCCAGCTGTGAAAACATTGTTCTACTGTGTCGCAAAAGAAAACTGCTGGGAAAGAGAGGAAGGCTGAAGGGAGCAACATTCATGCACCCATTTGTTTCCCATATTGAAGCCAAATCATGAACACAGTGGCTACACTCCATTTTCTCTCAAAGCTTACTTAATGGCCAGAACAAGAATACTGCCTCTCAGTTTGGGACTCGATCCCTGAAGTGAAGGCATTAATCAGCCACAGCATATTAAGTAGCGTTGTTGGGAATCCCCTGGAGACAGTTTTGTAAGTGAAAATGATCAATAGAAATAAAATCAGTATTGTTTTTAAAGTACTTTAATACTGACTCTTGGGGCTCATTTATAAACACTGGGCAAAGTTCCACCTAGGTAGTAACCCATAACAACCAGCCAGTGAAGAGCCACTCCTAGTTGTACTTTTTCCTCTCTTAGCCTTGTCCTTTGCTCTTCTTCATAAGCTCCATGTGACTTTAACCTCTCATGTTATGTGTTTATTGCATGAGGCTTCTGTACACAGGAAAGTGTAAAGTAGGCAAAAACAAGTGAAGTGGGAAAATGTATTCAAATTCAAAAATTTACAGGCCTATCCTCCCTTTTAATTATCTTTGCCAATAACAGTAAGTAGTAGTTAAAAAAGCCATTAAAGACGCTTAAAAATTCATAACTATTAGGGGTGAGATTTAGGGTCAGGCCACACAGGGCATTTTGGGGAGATTTGGTCGCCTGACGACTAATCGCCTCGTTTTTGCGGCTACCAATCTCCCCAAACGCCTTCCCTGAATATGAAAAAACGCCAGCGCTAATCACACGTGAGGCAACTTCGGAAAACGAACAGCTGCGTGTGATTAGCGCTAGCGTTTTTTAATTTTAGCCGGCGTTTGGGGAGATTGGTCGCGCAAAAACGAGGCAATTAGTTGCCAGGTGACCAAATCTCCCCAAAACGCCCTGTGTGGACTTACCCTTAAAAACGAATTTGCCTTCTACTATACTGCCTATAAGCACTCAAAGCAAAGCTGCTGCCCTAGGCACAGGCCCTCGGGTGCCAATATATATATATATATATATATATATATATATATTGCAATATATGGACAAAAAATCCCTGTTTTGTTTAAAGGGTAAGGCATTTTTTAGTAGCTGAATGTATTGATAATGGTTTGAGTGCAGAGGACTCTTGTATTTGTATATATATATATATATATATATATATATATATATATATATATATATATATATATATATGGTGCTGTCAATGTGGGAAGTGGAACGACAAACAGTGGAAATGACAGCATTTCAACTTAGAAGATTCTCTGCTTAATTGTGTCCAATTCACATAAAAACATACCCACAATTTCCAGTGTGTTGACACATCAGGCACAACTGCTGCATTCTGGGTATGAAACATGGCAAAATGAATCTTGATGCTGCACTTGTGCAAGTAAATGACCCTTATTGTCTTTATTTACCACCTGCTCTGTTCCCACCACTTCGGTTTTCCCCATTGCTGGAAATCATAATAACACAACCTTCTTCCCATGACAATGCAAAACATCGTCACTGACACTCATTTTTCTCATCATACGTAAAGCCTTTAGAGGAGACTATTCCCACAATGGACACTGAGAGGCCGGGTTTAACATCTTCCAGCTGTAGAATCACAACACCAAAACCCTGCCTTATCCTTTCTAATGGATCGGAGAATGAGGTCACTGATTCGTTCTGTATTTGCTCCGACTTCTGCATTTAACTGATTCAATTAATGCTCTTTCTAGAAGAGAGGAGTTGCCCCAATTATGATGGTCCTTGTTATCTATCACCCAGTCAGATTATACATCATTTACATTAGTCTCTGCCCTGTGGAGCTTGCAATTCAAGGTCCCTGGGACACACACAACTACATTTGGGGTACCATGGAAGAATCAATGAATGAGGACAGTTTGCAGTTGGGGTCAGCTTTTGCTGACGCTGCTAACACCAGTTTGACAAAGATACAGCAAGCACTGCTACTTGAAGTTTTTGATATGAAATTTTTTTTTCGTTGTAGAGTGGTATAAGAAACCATTTGGGCGCGCATAAAATTTTCACGCGTCATAATTATTCGGACGCCGATTGACTTTAATGCATTTGGACAAAATAGGCACGCATATAAAAAATCTTGAATTTGCGCCTGGCAAATTTATTTGCCCCTCACTAGTAAAGACCTGTAGGAGATAAGATGCTGTAAAGTTGAAGCTTTGCGGTAATTTTTCAAAAAAATTAGGGATTTATAGAAACCTTGATAAACTTAGTAAAGCATTGCAACTTTTTAGTTTGGAGTAGCAAGGCATATTTACATATTTTTGGATTTGTAAGAGTCTGTTCTTTTCAAGATTGGTGTGATTTTCGATGGTAATTCTACTGTTATATTATATATATGAATATTTGACTTTGCAGTGGAAGTATGCAGATTTCTGGAGAAGTGCTTTGGAAATGTGGTAGTGTACTGTTGGGACTTTTTGACCTATACAAGTCAGAAATCTCCATAAAGCTATACATATTGGTATTGGCACATTCAGGAGACATGGGACTTTCTAAATCAATTGTGTTTTTTTGCATAAAATAAGTTATCGTTCTGACATAAATATATATATTATAAGGAAAATATTATGTTTAGAAGCTTATCTTGTTACAAACAAACCAAAAGCCCCCCCCCCCAGGAAATGCTCAAAATGTTCAAAAACGGTCTGACAATAAAAGTATCAGAAACGGCAGATTGGCTGGTGGTAAAAGGCTTAATAGTTATTGCAAACCTTCAATGGAAAATTGTGGGTTTAAGGGTTTATATTAGCTAGTATGAATATTGCATAGTATTTAGAAAACTCTTTGGGTTATTTATTTTTAGACTTTTTTGCAGGAAGACGTCTCATTCTGTACATTCCAATGACTTCTGAATCCATGGCAACATTAGCAATATGCTTACAAACAGAAATATACAAATGATAATAATGCAGGAAGGATTGTGTCTCCCTCCCGCCTCCACATTTGTTCAGTTCTTCTGAACATGTTGCTTAACCTGGGGGAGCTTCATTCGTTCATCCTTTTGTGGCGCCATAAGAATTTCTAGGTGGCAGACTAGGGGCATGAAATGCGTAAGGCTACAGAAATGGTGTCAGTAATATGACATAAAATAAATTTTTGCTACTTTTCTGTGACTTTTGTGGATTCCTAAAGTGCCCATCCCCTTTTTTCTTTCTATACATCAGCCCTACACTACTACCCCTAAATAAAATGCTGTAGAGGGCAATTCACTGATGCTGCCTGTACAGTTGAAAATAAACACCTATATAAATGTATACCTATAAAATAAACCAAGTAATGTTGAATATGCTCAAAAAACCTAAATTCCTATCTATTTGGGATCAGTGGGTTGTGCCTTTACCTTGATTGTACTCTACCGAGGCCATTTATTGCTGCCCGTAATGCATAGTGCATGAGCTCTAATGGGTGCAGAAGCACAGCCCATAGTGTTTATTTACAATGGACTTCCAGTAGGGGCAGTGATACACTCTGTAGCAGGTAAAAAGTTCAGCATTGGTGGTGCAGCCATACAGGTGCATGTACAAGACCGGTAGAGGCTTGCATCTGGCGGTGATCCTTAACTTGCACACAAGTTAGAGGAAACAAAGTGCACAAAACATGACAGGTAACACCCGGTATTTGCACTTTGCACCCTTCCCTGCAGTTAATAAATGACCCCCTACATTTTGTCAAAACCCCCAAGGAATGCTTAATAGTATCTTGACAAAATATAGAATGACTATAGTGCTACTCAACTGTAAATCTGCCAAATAACATGAAATTGGCAACAATGTGAATGTTTTATTGATTGCTTTTTGTCTGTCATTTTAATAATCAACAGGGTAAAAGAGAGATTTTCACCCGGCCTGTGATCATAGTGTGTCTGTATCAGTGACTGTCAGCCTCCTGCTGTCAGCTTTCCATCACATTTGATACCTTGGTGTGGAGCTGGTGTCAGGGCCCAGACAGAATAATGAGCCACAGAGAGCAGGACACTAGCAGAGATGGAGAGGAGATTAAACTGCTCCTTACAAACAGCAGGACATGAAACCTGCATGGGGGGAATGGTGATCTCTCTAAATATATGATTTAAGGGACCTCTGAGAACATACCTACTCATTACATCAGTCAGAAGCGGACAGCGGCATAAATCCTCTTTCAACTGATAATTTATGGGAGCAGCTCAAGTCGTTTCCATATCTCCGGTCCTGCTTTATGAAAAACTCCTCTCACTTTTTTTTCTATTTTCCAATTTATTCCCATTCAAGAAATGGTAAATGGGTATTTTGTTTCCTGCATTTTTCTCTTGGCTGGAGGTGGGGATAATCATTATATTCAATAGGTGAAAAGCTCCTCATTACTGAAGAAGAGAAAGGTATGTAAAGCAGATTTGTCAATGTGCAACCTTCTATCCGTCATGTGCTTCTTTGGGCACAATGATGAACCCTACTGGTTGACCGTATCTGGTGATATCCAACTGGAACTTTCTGCACATAAATAGGTATGTGTTTCTGCACATTCTAAAAATACCTCAATGTTCTGTGGAATTCACATGGTATCACAGAAGGATTGGTGCAAAGGAACGTGTTGTGTGATGGTGGTACATCCCCAGGAATCCTTCATGTCATTATCAGATGTTAATTGTCTAGTTGCAAGGTTTTATCCTTTTTAATTAAGAAGTGAGAGCTGTATAGTGCAATCATTTTGTAGTTTCAGGGCATGGAATTACTTTTTTCAAGTCTGGAAGCTCTGCTATAATAAAAATATTCAATGAGTGTTGATGTACCCTCTCCTTTTCTCCCTTTCCTGCATACTTCTTCCTCAGTATTGGACCTGCCACTCCCAATAACTTCCTGCCCTAGGCCTGGGCCTATGTGGTCTTTCCAAAAAATTCAGTCTAAGAATACCTGCACCTTTCAAAGGCATGGCTTTACAATGTGTTTACACTCAATGCGGTCTTCTAATGCTTGCCTACAAATGCTTCAGAGCAGAAGGATTCAGTTATACCTATGTGATCATGCTCGTTGTGGTTGCCAGAGCACCTAGGCCTTTATTTGGAAGCCAGATAACCTAAGTTAATAGCTAGATTTCCATGATCCTTTCATTGAGTCCAGTATCTTGTCGGAACGTCTGATTGACCTCCTGATTTGACCTAGCTCATTCCTGGCAAGAATAAGCCAGGTCAAAGATTTTCCGGGTGAAGTAGCCTTAACTTGATCCACGTCATTAGTTCACAGTGATGTTAACTTTAACTAGTAGATCAGATTTAGCGAGGGAATCACAAGCATGTTTAAATGGGGATAAAATCTAGTTTGCAAATAAGCTAGTTCACATCTAATAAGCAAATAAGCAAATTGATTCCCCAGGCCTTCCGTCTGCAAATGCAATTTATATCATGTGACGTCACAGTTTCATCTAGTAAGGACTGATGTCACAGTCTCATCTAGGAGGAAACCAGTAAGGTATGCCACTGTGGGGCCCCATATGTTGATCTGGCCTATAAACTGTCCCTTGTTAGAAGGTTGACATTTAGGGTGCACTAAGGCTCTATAGAGCCTGTACTTGCACACTTGTAGGGCAGACTGATATTTGCCAGTCCTTATTGTACACATGTGTCTAATAAAGCTCTATTTGTCAGATGAGGAAGACATAAAGAATGTGTCGGAAGGAGCAAGCACAGGAAACCGAGCCCATAAACCAGTTCTGCTGGAAGCGTCCTTCAAAACTCCTGGTTATCATAAACATTATGAGCCTGAACACACCGTCCACAGGGAACCTGCGCTGCCATATGGTTCCATATTTCCTGGTGTTTTATACGGTGAGAGTGTTGAAACAGTAATTCATAGACCATTGACCCCTGTGAACCCAACGTGGTAAAGTAAACCCATAAAACAGATGAAAACACACTTATTTAAAGGTATATTTTAGGTGTTGTGCTACAGAAACATATCTTGGAACAAATGGAATTCATCTCAGATTTTATGTGCCGCG
Organism: Xenopus petersii; assembly: GCA_038501925.1. NCBI lineage: Eukaryota > Metazoa > Chordata > Amphibia > Anura > Pipidae > Xenopus > Xenopus petersii. The sequence continues at coordinate 89,063,683 of CM076688.1, read as the reverse complement.
CTTATGTGATAGTGCTGCCGTCGTGTTGCCATTCAGTGGTGTAAGTATGCCCCTGGCAATCACCTTCATTAAACTAATGTTGGTGTTTTTATAGCAGCCACCACTGAAACATTATGATTTTTACTTTTCCTCTGAGTGGGCTGCCAAAGTCATCAATTAGATGCAGCTCCAGCTGCAGTAAGTCCTGTTAAAGGGGATATAAAGACAAATATAAAGATGTTGCTCAACAGAAGAAGAAATCTAAGCAACTTTCCAGGATACAACCATTACAAGTGTTTATTGACTTTAAAGTTATAGGTAAGCTGACGTTGCTACATTGTTTTATGAGTTACAACCAGCAGTGCATGAAGGGATAAACAGGTTGCTTGTTTTAACTACACATACATTTACAAATAAATGTAATATTTCCATTAGGCTGCTTTGCTGAGGTCCTCTATTTATTCCATCTAGGGTACACTATCTGCAAGAAGACTTGTATGTTCTCCCCATGTCTATGTGGGTTTCCTCTGGGTACTCTGGTTTCCTCCCATTAAAAAAACATACAGGAATGTGTTGTTTTGATACAAAAAAACATAGTATTAATTTGTGATGTATGAATTGGACTAAAATCTGCGGGTCAGTGGTCAATCACTTTTTAGTAGGTCGCAAGCTGAACTTTGCCGGTTGCCTTCCCCATCTGCTAGTGATGTGTTTGTCAAGCTGAAACCCATGGTACTCGTGGGTTTATCTTGGGATCTGATGGATTTGGGCCAACATCCATACATTCTTTGCAGGTTAGGACCTTTTCAGGCCCATGCAGGTTAATAAAGAACAGGTCACCAGGTTGAGTTGGATATGGGTTGAGAGAGGGCAGTTTAGGGTTGACTTTTTGGCAACTTGGACATCACTAGTTGTAATGTTGCTGTTTCAAGTGTTGCCCAGTAGACCAAGCTCATCAGTATCAATATCATACTGGTATGCCTGGACTCTACATTTGGACTCTACATTTCAATACAGTGGGGAAATCCTTGACTGATATTTTGCCAGTATCAAGACCTACATCATATATGAACAATTGGAGGAGAGCAGCCAAAGAGCAGGAATAGGCTAAATTAAACCCCTGTGTATTGGTCAGTTTTGTGAGTGTGTTGGCTTCAATTACATGGGGATCTGGCTAATGCAAATCAATCAAAGCTAATCCGAGGTAGTCTGTAAGGCAAGAATGTCTCCCAGTTGCAGGAATGAGATATTAAGGGGTGGGGGTATTTATCATGCTAACACTGGGGTTTGTGGCTTGTGTGGGCTTGGCCTTTTAATGTGAATTTTCCTGAGAATGTATCACTGTAATAAGTAGCCACAGTGTGGGCCAACAGTGAACAAAGCTCTGTCACTGTAAAGTTTGGGTTTGTACCCCTTTTATTGGCCTGTCAAATGAGGCCTATAGGGAAGACTATTCACAATAATCTGTTACTGAAGAGGTTAAATTCCATCCGTCCACGTCCAGCCTAAAATAACCCTGTCTGTAAGCCATTTGGTCTATCAAATCAGTACGCTGCTTTCACCGCATTATACAGGCAGCAACAATAATTGCTTTGAAACAAAAATATTCACACAGATGCCGGGACAGAGACTTTTCTCAGCTGTGCTTCCAACTGTGAGAAATGATATCACTCCAGCCGAGAGGAGAAAGTTACTTTGACGGGAATAAAGAGCTCAGTGGGCCGCCGTCACTTTGCAATTAGCTTGGTCAGAACCTCTTTGGCTTTGCACCCCTAAAATTTGCCTTCCTTTGTTTGCCCGTCTGAAGCACGTTCTCTCCTTTACTATACAAATACACAAAAACATGAAATAGGCTCCCATTACACTGCACGGGAGGGGGGGGGGTTAGAAAACTGATTCAGAAGCTTCGACTGTGCAAATACATTTCAGTTCAGTGATGAGATCATCTAATGATGTAACACTAACTTTCTTCCCATACTGTGAGCTTCACATGCTCCCAATCCACAATCATTATTCATGACGTGTTGTTACATTTTGCATTTATATGGGCCATGGTGTTTTTGCCAGAATTTGGTTCTGAGCCTACTGATGTTTTTTATATTTTTTTGGGAACAGAAAAATCTGTAATTATCAGTTTTGTTTATAAAGTGCTGTACTTTTATTCAATTACTTGACTATACTAATCAATATTAATATGCTGCTAAATGCATAAATTATGCTACTTCAATTTGAATTATTGCTTACGCATGTATTGTGGCTTTTTAATCAGGTGTATCATTGAAGTGAATTTTATTGGTTTGGTTGTTTCAATGTTTCACCTATAGGGGGCGCTTAAGCTTCTGATGAAGTGACAATGAGTCACAAATAGGGTTGCCACTTTTTTCCCTATTAATAACATTGAGATCAGCCATCATTTTTACAGGCCAGGTGGCAACCCTAGTCACGAAACGCGTTAAGCTTGTTCCCCTGCACGCTTTAATTGTCAGTGGCGTAACTACCGGGGGAGCAGAGGGTGCAACTGGGCCAGGGTCCGCACCCTCGCAGGGCCCCCCGGCAGATCGCACGCGCTGCAGCCACAAAGAAAATGCGCACAGACGAGGGTGGTGGGGCCCGGCTGCACGGCATGCACCAGGACCCGCCCCCACCTAGTTCCGTTACTGTTAATTGTTGTATTTTAAATGGATCAATAAAGCTTCTTCATCGTGAAGTTCAAATGTGAAGACTGATATCTGTATTTGGGTGTATTGGTGGCTGTACAATAATGATGTGCGAGTCGCGAAAAACTCAAATGGGGCTGGGCAGGCACAAGCCTATAAAACAGGTAGCCGGAAGCCGGCAGTCTAAGGTCGTGACCCACAAAAGGAGCATATCATTACTGCACAGCCTAAACAGATGGGGGGGGGCAGAAATATCCTAATTTTAAATTTGCCAATGGAGTCTGCAGTATAAGACAAATGGGGGATAGCTTAGGTATTCAGTTCTTTGTTTACTGTGTTAAAGGGGGCCTTTACTGGGCAGCACATTGCACTAGGGTTGCCACCTTTTTTGGAAAAAAATACCGGCCTTCCTATATATTTATCTTTTTTTCCCTACATTAGGATCAACCATCATTTTTACCGGCCAGGCCAGTAAAATACCGGCCAGGTGGCAACCCTACATTGCACCCAGTAATGCGCAAGGTCTAGGACAGTAGGCATTCTCTGTATTTGATCGTTAACGACGATGGCAAGATCCAACGGCAGTGGCAGCTAAAGTAAGCATCTGGGGTCAAGGGGGCTGCTCTGCATAACAAATAGGTATTAACATTCATTTTCTTTCCTGGGTCCCAGGGAGTCAGTCTGTCTCCTCAGTCACCAAACACACAGTGCATCCATTGTAGCAAGGGATTATGGGTGAGGACATGTAAACAAGCATTCACCCAGCATCACTAATTCGATGCAAAATACGCACCCCTGATATTTCTACCATACCCAATACATATAATGAATTTGTTTCCATCCCTCTTAATAAATTCAAAATATTTTTTATTATAATTGAGACTATTTTATTCACCTGTTTTGTTCCCCTCGAATTGTATGTTTGCTTCTATTCATGCTTGCCTGCTCTGCTGCCATATACTTATACAGGTCTGATCGAGGTCAGAAACAACGAAGGCCATTACTGAAGCGGGCTCCCCGCTGGGAAATTGTGCTACAGCTGAATAAACCATGGGCCCCTGACACCTCTTGTGAAATGAACAGAGAATAGAACGGTAGATCATTAATAATGCCTTGGGAGGAAACACCAAACATATCTATTGCTTCTTTTCCCCTTGCTCAGTGCTGCCTAGCAGCGTGGGAGAAGTGAGAATAAACAGCAGAGACTGTGACAGAGCTACTCTCCAGCCAGCTCCGGCCTCCTGAAACAAAAATGAAAATAAAAGCAAAAACTCTACAGGGACAGATTATCAATCTCACATGTCAGCACTATTTACCTTGTTTCAAAGTGAGTTTTAATACTGACTCCTTAAAAAATGTATTTATTAACGTTAGAAGGGAGCCCGCTGGGTAAATTCCTTTGTTAAAATTTTTTCTTTCAAATTTCAAACCTACAAGGATGATAAATCAGGCGCAGGAGGAAAAATATTTTTGGACACCGCTGTGTATTTTTTGACAAATGCAAAGAGCATGGTAGAAAGCTTTAGCCAAAAAATATGCGTTTCAGCGGGAATTAAGAGATTGATGGTGATCGAAACCTGGGACTTTTGTTTTGGGTTTCACATTTTAGCAATGAAATTTCTTTTGGATCCCACTTAATACAAAATGCAGATACATTCTTACATTCCAATGTTCGGGATTGCAGAATTCTTGCACGACCACACCCTCTTTCTGCCCCAGCTCAAACCCTCATTGCACCCAAATGTCCACACTCACGGGTCTATACATTTTTTTTGCCTAAATAAGGAAATTTGGTATGCAAAATTTTGTTAATTTGTACTATATCAGAGGCATCACCCTTCTAGGACAGTTTTCAGGATTTCTGGACATTGCCTACTGCTGAACCCCCATTCCCCCCAAGCCTGGTATAGACGTTTCAGAGACATGTCTGCTATGTAGACTTTTATGTATCCAACCCAACTTCAAGTTGTGACTTTCCTTTAGGCCTGGATTTGTGTGAAGGCCACAAAGGCGAGAATTTTAAGGGGAGGCCAGTTAGTCTAATCATGTGTTATTGGACTGTTGGAAAAGACCCAGAAAAAAATAGAGGAGATCACAGATCATGGGGCAAATTCAATAAAGGGCGAATTGTCACCAGCAAACTCTTCACCACACTTTTGCACCACTTTGCTATAATGCGACTTTTTGCTAGTATTACTTCGGCAGTGCGAATGTTTCAAAGCGAAATGACAATAGCGATTGCTTCTGCCTAGCAAAATATCGTTATTCCTTTTACGCTTAGGTCAATTTCAATAGGGTGGGTACATTAAAGTAGTATGGAAGTCTATATTAGAGATGTTGGTGCAAATGCTTGAAGTGGCCACTTTTTATTACAAATTTCCAAGGAACCTAAATAAAGACAAAAAAGATCCTCTAATGCCTTACACATGAGCCCACCCTAAAATGAATGTTCCATGCCCGTCAAATGTCTGGGGAAAAATGTTAACACAAAATGTTAACACAAAAAAGCAGACAAAGTCGTCCGCGTTTTTACAACTTTAATGCATTTTCGGCATACAGGATATGATGTAACTGACATACGATTGAGGAAGATATATCTTCATTTTAGCAGGTTGCCTGGTTTGAGGTGGAGAAGGAAACTCTGCTGAAAGAGGTAACATTCAGTAAAATTCACATCTTAGTGAATTTTCGGAATTACGCTTGTTTGCTAGAGTGAAAACGATGGCATGTGAACAAACGCTAGCGATGGTCGCATTCGCTAGCGAATTGTCCTCTACATCTGTTAGTAAATTGGCGATGTCCCTGCGGATGGGATCCCTGGCGAAACGTTGCTAGCGTTAGCCACTTCGCCCTTTAGTGAATCGGCCCCCATGAACATTGTCCTGGTTAGAATCAGCTCCAGGATCCCAAAATGGAATGCAGCAATGCTAACCATTGTCATTCTGACCTGCCAGATTGGCAGATGATTTCCTGGTGGTCCCTGATTGAACTTTAGGTTGCCTGGTTATCCAGCGCTGATTCCACCACATCAGGAAAATTGCACTACTTGTGGGGATTCTTGTATACTGGTATCATCAGAGCAGATCACATCCTCCATGTGCCATGTGTCCAATTATTACCTACATGCCCTGCCATTACCAACTAGGAGTAAAGTCTGTGCTGTTGATATGGTTTATGTCAGTGGGTATGACAAAGGTCAGCACAGGGCAATTATGCCGCCCGGTACATTCCCATGAAAATCATTCCTTTACTGCCCACAATCTCCATCTGCCTGACACCTGTGATACAACTTGACTGTGGAAAACAGATAATTTTTCAAAACTGTCAAGTTTCTGTTATTCTTTGGAAAAGAAAGGCAAGCGAAAGCTTTTAGTTAGACTCACTTTAGCAGAATATATAACAGATTAAAGCATGCACAAGAACGCCTAACCTAAAACATGGGAAAAATGTCAGCTCTTCCTCTAAATCTTCTCTAATATTCTGAAAAATGAATCTACTTACTGTGTTTTATAGTAGATACCAAGCTTGCCATCATCTCCTGGATACGGTATATGTTGTACATATGAAAATGGATCTATTTAATGGATAAATAGCAAGCCTACATTATGGTAAGTATACACGTGTGCTGTATAAAGAAACACAATGCACTCTTCTCTATTCAGTGTGGAAAGCTCTTGGAATACAAATTGCACTTGATGCAGGAGGTCTAAACAGGTTTCTCTCATAAAGATCATTTCACCCCATCACTTCTGAATACATCTTCCCCCACCCTACTGGATGGCTATAGAAGTGATGATTGCATTGAAATGTAACAATTTCAAATATCTCACACGTTCTATAAAAATGGAATTATGATGTTTTGTTGCAAGGATAATACGGAATTCCTACACTGTGAACCTTGAAATAATGTACATCCTCAACAATAACATGGAAACAACATCCACCTTTGGGTAGGGAATAGGGATGTAGCGAACTGCCGCTAATGTGTTCGCGAACGCCGTTCGCGAACACCGGCAAAAAAAGCGAGCAGTTCGCGAACAGTTCGCGAACTTCGAACGCTCGATAAAATCGTTCGATCGAACGATCGAAGGATTTTATTCGTACGATCGAAGGATTTTCGTTCGAATCGAACGATCGAAGCTATTCGATCGAATGATTTCATTCAATCGAATGCTTATAATCGTTCGAACGAATGGAAATCGTTCGATTTTAGCGATCGAATGGTCGAATGGTCGAACGAAATTTTACGTCGAATCGAACGCGAACACCAATTGGCGAACGTTCGCGAACATTCGGCGGACGCGAACAGTCGAAGTTCGCGTGAACTAGTTCGCCGGCGAACAGTTCGCTACATCCCTAGTAGGGAAATGTTGCGCATCCTGGATCCATAGGCAGAACGTAACACAAAGAGATTAGAAGAGATGAAACAATTAAATATATGGAGAGAATTAACAGGATTCAGGTCTTCTGGTAGCTGGCAAACCTGCAAAGACAACATGAAGCTGGAAATCTGGAAGCATAAATATAAATACAGTAAAATGGATAAACACATGGATGAGACAACATGGTTTATTAAAAATTCCAGCTGTTTTAACTAAAAAAAAAACATTAACTTGCTTGAATGCTTGAGATATACCTCTTCAAAAGAACAGGCTTGTTTTTAGTTTATCATTTGAAATTCCTTGATTTTTTTTGGTGCAATTACACCAGGTTCTCCAGGTTGTAACAACATGTAGACTACAATGGATCTGTTGGTCTGGCTTTGTTCAACATCTTCATATTATTCAGCTCATGCTTTTGCCAAACTGTGTGGTTTAAACAGACTAACTTGTGACAATTAAAATGTTTTTTGTTTTTTTTAAGGAACAAAGAAGGAGAATAAGAAGGAAAGGCCCCTCGCGAGCCTTCTGGACACTGGCATGGTAAGCATACATATTGCTGTATATTATATTACAGGTATGAGACCTGTAATCCATACTGGGGATCTGGGGGTTTCCGGATAATTTGGAAATTACTAGAAAATCATTATAAACGTTCAATAAACCCAATAGGCTGATTTTGTTTCCAATAAGGATTAATTATATCATAGTTGGGATCAAGTACAAGGCACTGTTTTATTGTTAAAGAGAAAAAGGAAGTCATTTTGAAAAATTTGGATTATTTGGATAAATGGAGTCTATGGGGCAAATTTACTTACCTCCGTAGATCCGCCAGCGTTATCTTCGCCGCACTTCGCAAGGCGTAGATTCGTCAGGACATCGCAAATTCACGAAGATCCGAAGTTCCGCACAAGTTACCGAAGTTGCGCTAGCGAAGTTACAGTGAGCGGTCCGAAGTTGCGCTAGCGAAGGATAATTTGCATACGGCACCAAATTAGAATTTCAAAGGACGTGTATGTAGCAGCGCCTACAGAACACTACACAAGCGCAGGGAAACTTAATAAAAGTTTACTTAGGTGTTCTAATGCACTCACATGTGCCCACAGTATAGTTAAGGTGCCACAAATGTAGGGGGGAAGGTGGGCACCCTAAAAAAATTTTGATCTTTTTCAGCCAGCATTTTTTGGGACTTAGAAAAAATCTCAACTATTTTGGGACTTAGAAAATGTTTCAATTTTTTTTTTTAAAACTCTATTACACTTCGCCTGCTCTAACCTGGCGAAGTAAACTCTGGCGAAGGAGGTCACGTTCAGAAAAAGACCAATGTTAGTAAATTTGTGTATTTTCGCCCCCTTCGCCAGAGTGCAACTTCGCCAGCGTTAGGGTGCGAAGTTGCACTAAGCTATCATCATTGCTGGCGAATTTACGCCAGGGTGACTGATAGTAAATTTGGGAAGTTGCAAAATGACTTTACCCTTTAGTAAATTTGCCCCAATGGGAGACAGCCTTTCCGTAATTCGGGTAACAGGTTACTGGAAAACAGATCCTATACCTGTACTATGTGTTTGTAGCAATGCCAGTAGATAATGATTTTAAGGATTGTTTTTGGATTTTGCTTCCAAAATTAAGCCTAGCTCCAATCTACACATATACAGTAGTTCTCTTAGACCAACTCCCTACAGACGGTTTATTCTTCATTCAAGGAAAATTTTTCTAATGATACCATGTACTTGTTTCATTTGGAAATCAAGTTCCTTATATACAATATCAGTGGAAGTCCATAAAATGGGATGAACGTATGAAAGTATTTCTTATTTCCTGGGGCTCTTATGATTGCACAATTGAAACGTTAACACTGATGGAATGTACCAAGCAACCTCATCACACCACTCCACGGGGAACTGTTATTCAATATTCTAATACTCACATACCACCCAATATGTCAAGCGCGTGATACAATCTATCCTTTTACATAAACTAAAGTGAGTCTCTTTTTCTCAACTGATTTTATTGGTTGGCTAATTTCCCTATCCTACCTATTGTATTGGTGAGTTCATCTCCTCCTGTTCTTTTGTTGTAGCTAGTGCTGGGCGACCAAAGCAATACTGCCTGCCTCCGTACTACTCTTGCTCAATACCAACCCTCATCCTAGTCAGTTTGCAAGAAAACCTCCACTGCTCCACTTAGTCCTTAATCCTTATAAACTCTTTATTAGGTCAACATTCAATACAGGTCATAAAGTAAGTCATCATACGAACATTCCTCTAGGCCTGCTTGAGTTTGCTGCAAAATTTAAAAAATGTCACATGCTTTACGTTATATAAATGCATTTATTAATCATGGCATAAGTGCTATAAGTACACTAAGTTAGGCTGCTTTTAGGGAATAGACTTGCCAATTGCAGCCTGACATTGAGATATTGTCTCACCATGGTTGAAGATTTTAATTTCTTGGCCCTACATCTAATCTTCATATATTCTGCCTTAGAGAAAGGCCAATAATTGACTTCATTATACAATCACACTTTTCTGCTCTGATTGTTACAGTGCAATGCACTCCCAAGGTTAATTTCAACTGTTCCATCTGGACAGGCACATTTATTCTTACTACCCATTCTAAAATGTGCTTCCTAAAAAATGTTGCTGCCTTTTTCTTTTCCAATCTTTTTCTCATTGCATCTCTCTATAAAATATATATAGTTCCCTCGTAGCAAAGTATATTCTCCATGTACTGTGCAAATCTAGCACCTGCTAAACACTAGATAGATAGATAGACCAATAGATAGATAGATGATAGATAGTTAGATGATAGATAGATGATAGATACAGTAGATAGATAGACCGATAGATAAATAGATGATAGATACAGTAGATAGATAGATGGATAGATAGATAGATAGATGATAGATAGATGATATATACAGTAGATAGATAAACCGATAGAAAGATAGATGATAGATGATAGATACAGTAGAAGATCCTCTGGTACTCAGTCCAGCTTAACCCTGTATATAGTAGGGGGATCGAGCATTCTTTGTGCCAAATCACCACCTGTACACTTTAGGAGGCAGAGAAACAGAATAGTATAAGGGACCCACTGATTTGTATTGCATATCTATAATTACAATTGTGGATCAGTCAGTAACCCCACTGGGTCCACCAGCAGGTGTGGCTTATTCCAGGGTAATTTGGATCCTATTAACCAAATAACTGTTACCCCCCTTTGGCACAGTCTGTAAAAGATCATTTATTACCAGCAACGATTTTGTGTTTTCTGTGTTCTTGCAAAAAGAAATAAAATTTTTGAGAACATTTTAGTAAATGACTAAGAAATGCAATACTTTTATGGGGTTAGTGCACTGCTATAGGGGGTTGTAAAGCATGCAGGCAGAAAGTCATTGTCCACTGTTTCTAACTAGGGATAAATTGTGTAATTTTTGGGGCATCAAAAATGATTGTAAGCATAACTTTATCACCTGCGGACCTAAATATCTTTTGCAAATGATGCCGACTACTGTATGCTTAACTAGAGAGGTGAGATGCAGAAGTCAAGACATTACCCATATTGGGTAGGGACTTGGCAGAGGTTTAAATAGTACAAGTGTGTACAGAAAATAGAAGGGAAAGTGAGACAAAATTAAAAGAAACTATTTTGTGCACTCACATGGTAGTCTTAAAGGAAATAACCTTGTGACACTTGCAAATGTATGAGTGTGCTGAAAGAATAGGGGCTTTCCATCCAGTGTTACACATAGTTATTGTTTTTATATATGTCTTCACCCCTTGCTATAGTTCTTTTGCCATTGTCACCTCAGTGCCACCTCTCATCCCTTTCTTTTCATGTTTTATCTCCACGCGGCATCTTGTAGGATTTTGTCAACAATCACACTGAGACAGACACTTTTGAAGTTGTCTGGTATTGGAATACACTGGTGCCAGACACCTACAGCTACACCGCATCCCTTCCCAACAACAATCTGAACCAAACTCTGGAACAGATCCCTACGGATTTCATTCTTAGTCCTTTTTTTATGTTTTGTTCTGTGATCTGCAGTCTGTCTCTGGCACCAAATCTTTGGCTTGACACATTGTCATGGGGTATTTAAAAAGGGAATCATAGATGCATGACGGGGTTAGCTAATGAGCACCACAAGGAGAGTCACACAGTCAAGATTCTTCTTCCTAGCAAAGCCATAGAAGTCAGGACTGAGAGGGGATATGATAAGAAATAGCAGCTCTTGAAACATTAGGAGAATACTTTGAATACTTTAAAATGATATATATTCTACTTTCTACTACCTGGAAAATGGCACACTCTTCAGCCTCTTGGAGAACTGGTTACCAGCTGCCTTCGAGCATGGATTTAAATCCATATTCTCTGCATGGTACCCTTGCGCAAGCTAGCTTCTGCTGCTCTCTGTTTGATCTCATTAGTGTGCAGTTGCTCTCTGAGTCCTAGCCCTGAAAGTTACAGGGCACCAAATGGATGTCAATAAAGACCCGTGCTAGAAGGGATTTCCCTTCTTCGTGAAAGAGTAAGTTTATTCCAGCTGTCACCCAGGGTTCCCCGATTGTTATGCCTACTATCTCTAGCACAGAGGCTCCAAAAATGTGAGGCAGACCCACCAGAGCTTACTCTCGTGTTTGCAGACCACCAAGTTCACTGTTGAACAACACTTATAGCCTTTTACTGAAAGCGAGATGGCGGTACTGGTAGCTCCCAACAACTTCTAGATGATCAATGTCTTCATTATACTAAGATAAAATCAGATCTTTTATGGATAAAGTAGTTAATAGTAAAACCATTCACTATATAGCAGTGTACATGAAATCAGGACTGTGCTTAGGGTTCTCAGAAGAATATAGTCAAGGACATGATTTGCACATTCCAAAATAAAGAAAACTGCTTGACTTGTTGGTTGACTGCTGAAAAGTCTGGCATGTAATGGACAGGTTCTGCGCTGAAGTGTATCCGCCTGTGAAAAAATATTTCACCTAAAGTATAAACAATCTGATGTTTCAGGGGAGAACTGGAGAAGCTGGATATGGTCCAGCTTCTCAACATTTGTATCCCCTTTCTTTCATCATTGGCTTGCTAAGCAGGATAATGTTCTGTTGGACTATGTGAGAGACCAAAGGAAGCCTGATTAGCCTAACTGCTATTAATCATCATTCTGACACTCTGTATATTTAAATACAGTGGCCCCTTTCTCTTGTGGCACAGTAGATTAACACGAATCAGCAGCAGTATTCAAACCAGGGATATGGGATCAAAGCTTCATAGATGCACAAATGTCTGGAATGAATAATCTACTTATTAAGATTTATTATAAGTGCAACATTAATGCATGCGATGATCGTCCATTATATATGCGTCCATTTGATGTTTTAATGGGAATAGGAAATATTTCAGTATTCCTTAATGGTGAGAAGGGCTGAGCATAAGGCATAATTATTAATTTTTATTTATAATGACTTTCTTAACCAAAGACCTTACTGTCTTAGCTTTTTAAAAGAAGGGAATTAAGTGACTTACTTATGGATATGGATCCAAATATGGACATGAACAAACTGGACATAGAGCCTTTTCCAGACAGAGATTGGTCTTTCACCGGTGAGCCATAACTTTGCATAGACTGGTGCAATGTGATGTCACTTTAACAATACTGCAAACTTTCTTTGACTTTGGTGGTTCACAAGACTTAAGGTGGCCATACATGTAGAGATCTGCTCGAGTGGATCTCTCCCCGATATGCCCACATTGAGGTGGGCGATACCGGGTTGATCTGATTGTGGGCCCTAGGGCCCAATGATCATAATGTAGGCAAAACGGGCGGTCGGAACGCGGGACTGCATCAACGAACAGATGCGGCCACGATCCGATGGGATTTTTAACTCTGCCCGATCAACATCTGACTTTTATTGGCCCATGTATGGCCAGCTTAACATATTGATAAGAGAATTGGAAGGTTCTGTTGACTTAAGCAGCCTATATCATTGACGTATATTGTATGCTCCATCATAATTTGTGTGCACAGTAAATGGCAGTGACATTTGACAGTCTCTAGAGTTGTAGTTGTTTCTTCATGGAATGCCCAATAAAAACTGGTCAGTCTGTGGTTCTGAGAAGGAAATCTTTAGCAAGATCCCATGATCTCTCCTCTAGGTTATAGCCAAAATGAACAAACACTTTTTTTTCAAAACCTCTAAATAGTAAGGACAGGTCCTACAAGAAGGTCTTTTAGTTGTACAGTCTTTAATTTATGATTATTGTGTATCAACAGAGACACTGGTTCACACTGAAGTCTTTGCTCAGTTACAGTTGCCACCACTGGAAATTGACTAAATGAGCATTAGGAGGTACCAAGGTTCATGGCAGTGCAACCTATCACTGAAAGCTTTACTGCGACACTAACAATAATGGCACTGCTTCCTTCAGCAGTTCTTCTTGTCTAAAATAAACATTTTCTTCCTCATCCGATCGAAGCAAACAAATATTGAATTGCTCATCGGTTATGACCCCAGTGGGCCACCTATACTTCCATTTCTGCACCCTCAGTGCAGGGTCTGCGTCTTCTATTGTTATGAGCCTAGTCCTAATAAAACGCAGATGTATCACGTTTGGTGGTCCTTTCAGTGTCCATCAGTCATTGGAGTTCACAGACATATTGCATAGTATGTTGAAGCTGTTCCCTGTATCCTCATTGCATTCCGGAACCAGAGCATGGAATTACATGGAAAATCCCAAACAGCCTTGTGCACAAACCCCTATAGCCTGCATATAATAGATGTTTTTACAACTGACAGCATGTTACAGCAGGGTGATAGCTTGATGAATTGGGAGTTGTAAAGTAATGAATGTAATCATATAAACATGGATGTTCGTATCTCACACTTATGGTTTACTGAAATGTGGATATTTATACAAGGGGAATGTGGAAATTTCCCAGGGAAGAAGAATTTGATTGGGATTAAATTAACAGACATAAATCAGTGTCATATAATAAACAGTGTGGGATTCTGTTATGGTGTACGTGCCTTTTGTCCAATGGAAATGTTGGAACTGCCTGCCTTAAAAAGAGTAAGGGTATTGGACACATCCAATGTTGTCATGCTGTTTAACACTACTGCATTTGTAGTTATTGTATTTACAGTTGAATTCATATGGAACAGCAGCCTGTAACAATAACTGACATGCATGAAATAACTCTCAGATGTTTGGCTGCCATCAATTTAGGCCAAGCTTGGAGAGCACCTCTCTTTCCCTACATTCAGCTTGAATGATACAAATGATTTTAGTGAAAGTAATTATAGCCAACCACAGACACGCATGAACCCTGTTACTTAAGCTTGCTATACACAGTGGATCTTTGTCCAAAGTGGGCTGTTTAGATCCTTGGCTTATGCAGGCCTGTCAGGGAAGGACAACATCAATGGGCTCCAAAATGGAAGAAGGAAAAGGAACTCCAGCAGTGATGAAAAATGAACTTTTATTCCGAGTGGTGGCAACACAACATGTTTCGCGTACAATACTCTTCACTTGATAAAGGGTTTTGTGCCTGAAACATGTCTTGTTGCCACCACTCAAAATAAAAGTTTATTTGCAGTAATCACTGCTGGAGTTCCTTTTCCTTTTTCAATTTTGGATTCCACTAAGTAGTTGCAGCACAGACCAACCATTAAGGAATTGGACAGAAGTCTTTTGAATTCGGTACTGACCACCAACCTCTTCTCTTCTATTTGGAACATCAATGGGCTGTTATGGTTCTTGCCTGACAGGGTCTTCGAACCTGATGTAGCCAAGTAGTATTGGATGTGTCCCGTTTCACTTCACAGAAAAATTCACGAATTTCCAGCAAAATTCGTGAAACGGCAATGCATTGAAATCAATGGGCGTCAAAATGATTTTGAGGCACGTCAATTTCGCCGCCCGGGACAATTTTTTATACACTTGCCTATTTTGTCCAGATGCATTAAAGTCAATAGGTGTTTTGATGGCCAAATTTTTTTGACGTGGCATATTTTTCTCTGCAGTTTTGCAAATTTATTCGGCTGCGACGAAATGCAGAAATTTGCCGCAAATTCGCACATGCCGAATTTATTTGCCCATCACTGGTATGCAAGGTATTTGAAGGGCAGGTTTGAAGATGCTGTCAGTCATGGACCACTTGTCCCAGTTCCTACAATCTACATACCCCTGTAGCTCAATCTGTTCACCAACCACACACATGCACATTGCCAGCCACTCAAGCTACACACAAACGCTTTCCTACTCAGGTCACTGCTTGCTCCTGGCTGTCCCTGGCTGCTTACACATTAAATCTCCAATTGTGCACACCCACTCCTGAGGTCCTTTTTTTTTTTTTACAGTAAAATCAAATTGCTTTATTTCACAATTGAAATCCTGCTTACCCCTACTCCCATCCCTGATCTGCCCATTTCCCAGCCACGTATATATTTTTTGTCCCATACATGGGCCAATAAGGTGCCATGTCAGCTGCTAATGTTTACCTGTACATTGCCACTTCCAGGCCTGGATTTGTGGAGAGGCCACCAAGGCCCAGGCCTAAGGCGGCAGGACTTTAGGGGGCGGCATGCTGCCCAACCACAGCCACATTTGTTCAGAATCACTAGAAGATACGATCATTTTTTAAATTTCCTGTGCACCAATCCTCATTGCTCCAGTTCCGATGATCAAAATTTGAGCGAATAAAGGGGAGGGAACTGGGCGGATCTATGTAAATCCGGCCCTGGCTACTTCTTGTATGGATTTCAACTTAAAAAACCTTGAAAGGAATGTTCTAGATGTTCTAGGGATGTTCTAGAATCTAGAGACGTGTCACATATTGCCGAATAGTAATTTGTAATACATATGAAACTAAAACTACTAAGAGCAGCTTTCTTTTGTGCCCAGTGAAAATGTCACTATTTTACACTACCTCAGACCTGGTGTAACCTATAGAAGTCAATGCAAACCCTTGAAGAAATGAATGTTAAATATGCTCACTGTACTCTTCAGACCACTTTTGTAATTTGTGTTGATTGAAATTGATGGCGTCAGTACAGTATTCTAATGCAACTTTTTCACATGGCTTTACAAATACGGCCCCATAATATGAGTCTGACTGCTACTATATAGCTTTAGCATAACTGCCACAGTCATTTGTGGTTCTGATACCAACCAGGGTGCTGTGTGTGGCCTTACATCAATAAAGGTTAATTGTAAGAATGTATACAGTTACAAACATACTGTTTTTAATGGCACTTTCCAAGAGACAATGCAGCTCACAATACTCCCTCTAGTGGAAGCCAATGTGCTACTACACTCCCTTCTCTAATGCAAATAACTGAACTATATACAAATTGGGGCAACATTATAGGGTCATTAGAGATGACAAAACATTCCATAAAATAAAAACACTTTATAGCAGTACTTGCAGTTTCAGGTAATTATTTGTTTGTTCTTTTATCTCTCAACTCTGCAGACAAATGATTTGTTTGCTCAAGAAAAGTAGAGGAGATAATTAAAAGCAGACGATAAGGGTTGTGGCACATGGGCAGATTCGGGGAGATTTAGTTGCCTGGTGACTAATCGCCTCTTCTTCTGGCCATCAATCTCCCCGAACTGCTTTTGCGTGTCTTCCAGTCCGCTATAATAACGTGGCGCTTCGCTTTCCCCAGTCGCCCAAATTTTCCTTGTGAGGCAACTTCGGCGACTTCGGAAAACAAAGCTCCACGTGTGCTTTAGCGCAGGCGACTTTTCATAATAGCAGACGGGAAGATACGTGAAGGCATTACGGGGAGATTGTCGCCCAGAAGAAGAGGCGATTAGTCGCCAGGCAACTAAATCTCCCGAATCTGTGAGACAGAAGGATTAAAGATATAACCATATTCAGGTATGGGATCCCTAATTCGGAAACCATTTATCCAGAAATTACGGGAAGGTCATCTCCTATAGACTCCATTTTAAGCAAATAATTCCTTTTTTATCTGTAATAATAAAACAGTGTCTTGTACTTGCTCTCAAATTAGTTAAACCTTATTGGAGGCAAAACAATCGTATTGGGTTTAATTAATGTTTAGATGATTTTTTTTTTAGTATACAAAGTATGGACATCCAAATTACGGATTCCTTATCTGGAAAACCCCAGGTCCCAAGCATTCTGGATAACAGGTCCCATACCTTTATAATTAGAAAAGGTTCCTATAACAAGCAAAAGCCAGTGTCAGTGTTTTTGTGTGTCTAGTGAGCTGACACTCTAGGTTTGACGTATCTACCACTTGTCAACTCACAGTCTTGCAGGCTGACTACAGGGCAAATAAAGTTTGGAAATAGGCAACTGTTTGCAGTCTTTCACACCAGATTGTGGTTGCCTGGTGTGCATGTGAATTGCAATGTTGCCAGCAGCTTTTCTTGTCAAGATATGATTGATCCCGTAACAGTATTTTTGGACAGAGTGGATTAATCGGCACTCGGTCAGGGTTTTTTAGCTTCACTCAGCGCCTCAGAGATTCGAGACTGATGAAGTAGTAGGTGCACCCACAGACTTGTACAGATAAGACCAGTGGTCTCCACTCATGTCAACACTTGCACACATATGTGAATCCTTATGGACGCTAGTGACTGGTGTGTACGGCGTCTTACATGCACGCAGCATCTACATACACTCAACGCTTGTGTACTATGTCATTTCAGGATCAAGCAGACGCAATTCAGCAACAGCTAATGGGCCACAGGTTTTATATTTAGAAGGGCCCATCCAAGTCTGTTTTAAATCAGACCCAAGCACAGCTACTGCCTTCAGTAATTAAACATAACAAGTCCCTGGGACATTTGTTGTTATAGCAGGGTAATATGTTCCCAAGACCTGTGAATGAGTGGCAAGTCTGTGATGCACATTGCCATAATGATGGGCTTGTGTCTAAAACTTGTGACTGTTATTGAACCCTTAGAAATCACAAAGATAGGGCTCAGGTTCTGTGTTCAGGGTCAGACGCACACCTATTGGCTAAGGTCATGGGCTCAGATGACTGTCAGGAATGTGCACGTGTGTTATCGGTGCTGGGCCCTGGAACCCCGCGCTGCTTGAGATAAAACCTGTGAGGTCATGTCTATAATACTGAGTCAATGCAAAATACCCCAAACAAAGATCCTTTTATGTCCCCGAGACACAGGTCTGGTGTTACTGTGTTTAAGAAAATACTCAGTGCTACACAAGTTTAGCAGCCACATCAGAGAGTTACATTATGCTACTTAAATACCCTGCACTTTCTCTTCTCAACAGAGCTCTTGTTCTAGCCCCTGCCATTAACTTGGCACTCGCTGGGGGAAGGCTTGAATTCCTGAGTGGCAGCTACTGACTGCTGCCCCACTACCATCATCATTGTGTGCCAGAGGCAACATGCTACTCCTTGAAGTGAATGTGAAGCAGCTGAAAGGGAATGTGATTACATGGGAAAAAAAATCTATTTCACTAGAAAAGGTTCATATGTAACTCACACACAAAAAAAGAAATAGAAGGTGTTGGTTTGTAGTATGGAGTTCCCTCTGCTGCCAAGGTTAATGCACTGCACTACTCTGGCCGGGTAAGACATGAGCTGTAGGGTACACTCTCAGCTTGGGATCAGCCCTGTGTTTCAAACCAAGGAACTGCCGGAATTAGAAATTAGAAATATTATAAGGGACAATTAGAGCTGTGATAGGTTTATTAAGGTGATACTGCTGTTTTATTAAGCAGGCTTTGGAACATGTAAAACTGATCCATTCTCTGGAGTTTTACACATACGGATGTAATTAGTGCCCAATTAATAAATGGATTGAAGTAACCGGTCACTCACATCTAAATACATGATCTGTTTATTCCTAGGGGGCTTGTGTCCAAATAAACAGCCAGCATTAATCATTTATGGGACATCCTGGGGGCAGAGTGTACTCTATGAATATATACCAGTTACCATAAAGCTATATCAGCATAGATATTCCCTGGCCTGTACTAAGCACAATTCACCAGAAACAGTCCCCTAAGTTTGCTCATAGCCTGTACAGAGAGATACCATAAAATTATGTCAGCATAGGTATTCCTCTGTACTATTCACAATTCAGCAGGAACAGTCCCCTAAGTTTGCTCATAGCCTGTAGGGATGTAGCGAACTGTTCGCCTGCGAACTAGTTCGCGCGAACTTCGACCGTTGGCATCCGCCGAATGTTCGCAAACGTTTGGGAACGTTCGCATTTTGAGTTTGCGTTCGATTTGAATAAAAATCGTTCGACCATTCGACCATTCGAATTCCTTCGACCGCTAAAAATCGAACGATTTCCATTCGTTCGAACGATTGTAAGCATTCGATCAAATGATTTTCATTCAATCGAACGATTTTAAAACGTTCGATCGTTCAATTAGAATGAAAATCCTTCGATCGAAGGATTAAAATCATTCGATCATTCGAATCGAACGATTTTAGCGGGTGTTCGAAGTTCGCGAACTGTCCGCGAACACCAAATCGACAGTTCGCTACATCCCTAATAGCCTGTACAGAGAGATACCATAAAATTATGTCAGCATAGGTATTCCTCTGTACTATTCACAATTCAGCAGGAACAGTCCCCTAAGTTTGCTTATAGCCTGTACAGAGAGATACCATAATACTAAGCCACTGTACATCTGTACTTAGCAATTAAGCAAGAACATTAGCAACTATTTCTGCTGAATGGTGCTTAGTACAGGGGAATACCTATGCTGATATAGCTTTATGGTAACTGAAAGGTTTAAGCAAGGTATTACCCAGTAGCAACTCTCCCCTATATCTAACCTTTGCATAGGCCATTAAGCCAGCGAGCTGTTCCTTTCTTGTACTTTTTGTAGAATGTGTATGTGTGTATTACTTTATTTATAAAGCACTATAAAGATATGCAGTACTGTACAAACTTACAATAAACAAAAGTACACACAGGGAGGACAAGTATTATAATAAATACAATAAATAAGTATAAAATGCACAGAGATGAAGTGCCATGTTGTAGGAGACACAATAGGAAAGAGTTTCCTGCCCCAAAGAGCTTACAGTCCAAGTAGTGTAGTATAATTGCAACTGTGTGCCACCAGGGTTATCTGCCCAGCACTGATGCCTTGTTATGTGTCAGAATTAGTGATGGGCGAACAAATTCGCCAGGCGCGAATTCACATTGATTTTCCGGATTTTGCCGTCAGCGAAAATTCATTGGAGAAAAATCTGGCAAGTTAAAAAAAAAGTGAGTTTGCGTCAGAATAGTCACGCGCATAAAAATTGTCAAGCATCACAATTATTCGGACGCCCATTGACTTTAATGCATTTGGACAAAATAGGCGCGCATATAAAAATTGTCGCGGGCGTGAAAATTGACGTGCCTCAAAATAATTTCAACGCCCATTGACTTCAGTAGTCAGAATGCTGGTGGATGAGTGTGAGAGTTTATGTATGTATTGTCAGTATCTGTGCCATTGTGACAGATTACTCAGTTATAAAGTTAGCTAGAATCTCTGCCATAAAGCAGGGCAGGACTGCTGCTTTGTTTTAGAATTTTTTTTATATGAAACTTACATATGTTAGCGCTAAAGTGGTCATCTAAGGCCAACATTACTTTGCTCAACATTACCTCTTGTTTTATTATATTGTACTCTTTTCCCCTTTATTTAGAAGGGCAAAGGGACTGTTGTGCCTAACCCAGTCTTCCTCGTGAGTCTAGTTTAAGGAGAGAAAAATAACTTTGTGTAATAGCCACCACATTTCTCATAATGTTCTTTGACATAACTTGGCACAAAGGAGCATAGGTGAAAATTGGTGTTGTTATTTTGGCCAGGTACCAAGACCATGACTGTCTTTTATCCAACAAAAAACTTTGCCAGGGTTAACACCACTTACACATTTCAACCCTGCTTAAAAACAGCTGGAGCTACTGGGTTAAGCAACATTCTTGTCCATATACTGTAAGTGAGAGAGACAATCAGCAGTGCCAGCTCCTCTGCCTGTTACAGGCCAATAAATATAAGCTGACCGGTTCTCTGGGGGCAGGGGTGTGCAGAAGGGCTTTTCTTAAATGCACTATATATATATATATATATAATATATCTACAGTATATATATATACATCAGCTTTTGATTAGCTACACCAAACAGTGCCACTTAGCTGTTCAGTAATTGCCTCACATTGTAGGCTCAGCACATTAAAAGGATGTCTAAGAATATGATAGATATACACACTAATAAAAGTTTCAGCAGTTTAAAAAAACTGGAAGGGAAAGTGAAAACAGGAAAGTTGGACGGAGAAAGCACTTGATTTGCCAGCTGTATGAACCTGCCGTCTCACACTATTTTTGTAAGTGTTGGAATTGATTTCCCCAACCAACCCACGTGCAGAACTGGCCAATCCAATTGACATTCCTGCTTGTATTTTTACTGCCCCTGAGTGATGTCGGTATGAGAAATATTATTCCAAACCTCTGTTTTTTCTAAGTTGTCGAATAACATTATGCTGAAGATATCAGGGCAGGGTGTGTGTGGGCTTGGGAGGATCACTGTGTTCTGATTATATTAAAATAACTTCTTGTACAAAATACAATCAAGTATGTCACCTCCCTGCAGAACTGCAGCTCTTACCCTGGCCAGGATGCGTGGACTGGCTGTACCCAAAAGCTTAAAGGGGAACTAAGTACTGTATTCAGGACCGCCATCAGAAATTGCAGGGCCCCATATGACAAAATTTCCTGTGCCCCCTGGGCTGCACCCACTGCAAGCCCCACCTACAGGTCCGCCCTCCCCACCCCACAGATCCGCCCCCCACCACACAGTAAAAAAACAAAAAAAATATTGGTGGCTAGGGTTCCGACATGTTAATAAAAAATAAAAAGATATTGGTGGTCAGGGCCTCCCATAAAAAAACATTTGTGGCCAGGGCCCCCCATTAAGAAATATTGAAAATTTGTGGCTAGGACCCCACATGAGAAAAAAAATTGGTGGCCAAAATTGGTGGCCAGGGCCCTTTAAACGTCCATGCCTTCCCGAAGTCAGCAGCTCTTAGAAAAATGGGGGGCCCGGCTAATCAAGTAAGTGTAGCGTGGCCGGGCTCCCCTTACCCTCGGGCCCCCTACAACTCTCCCCCCTGATGGCTGCCCTGACTGTATTAGTACTGTATAGGAATATCTTTAATGATATGGGGGAAGAGGAGGTTAGAGTTACTCACACAAGAAAATGGAATATTGAGAATATGTATCAGTGCGGAGTAGAGAAGAAACTGGGAAGAGTGCATGGAATACGGGGGGAGAAATCAGGTAAAAAGTACAGAAGAAGGAAGCACTACACAATATCATAAGGGGGCACAGTGGGGTTCACCCTAAGAATAATCAGTTCCATTTAGGACAGCTGTACATGGGCCAATGGGAAATGGCTGTGCATTGTCTGAATCAAAGTTGGATGGGTGTTTTGGCCCCTTTGACACTCTCATATACACATCAGCTTTAGCCAAGGGCTTAGCCTGTAGTTTCCGGACCTTACTTGCAACACACACATATATGAGCAAGTGGGTTTTTGCCTAGAATATGTTTTTTGCTCACTTACTGAGACCTGTAGTATTTAAAGTTGTAATTAGAACAAATGATGAGACCACCGGAGCACTGAAGGAATCTATGGCTCACAAGCCACAGAGGTAGCCCATTCGTCTAGGCTGATTAAATATGAGGTTGAAGCAAGTAGGTCCTCTCGGTTCGTTGGCAGGACATTAGCTAGAATAACAGCAAGCCGCCTTAAACAAATACATAATATTTTACTCAGAGTTGAAAGGAGGCGCTGCTTGCAAATGTTGACCTCTTTAATGGCCTGGGCTTCTATTTGTATGCCTATATTTTTTTTAACCTTAAAAACAATATCATTTGTTAAGAGTATTGATTTTAATATATTTTCCTTGGACGCCACTTGAGCAGCAGAAAGAAATAAAGTTCAGTAAAATGTACCAGAATCACCGGCTTTTCGCTCAGCACATATTTGCTGTTAAATATTGGCTTTAATGGGCACCCAGAGCTTTCCTCTGGCAGCTTTGGAAACTGGAAGCTGTCCAACTAAACTCAAGGTCCCATCAAAAGAAGTGGGCTTTTGTTAGACAGGACGGGGCTAGTGGTGGGGAGAAGGTGGGTGATACTATGTGCACTAACCAACTCGCAGTGTAGAATTGGAGTGGTAAGGTTCAGGTGCTGCAAAATTGGAGTCCTGCTCCTACTATTCCACTGGTGAGAATAGTAAAACAGCAATTTGCCTAATTTAATCCAATATAAGTATATTAGCAACAGGCTTAGCGGCACGCTTACACCAACATTCAGAGCAGACCATGGTTATTCTTTTTTTTTTCTATTCACAGGGAGATCTAGTTTCTGTTGCTGGATTTCTCATAGTAAATGTCCTGTAAATTCACTGCTATATATTTCAACAATGAAAAGCATGAAAATATGAGTGTTTCCCTTGCCTCCTATATCAGTTTTTATTTCTGTTTATCATGAAGGGTGGTGGAGACATGTAGGTGTCCTACCCCCTGCTCTTTCCTTTATTACGAGCCAGTTATCAGCAGGCAGTGGAAACAGTGCAGGCCGAACACATACACAATTAAAGTACTAAGGGGTGCACTTTTGTGCTATGGTCCAATGGTTTTGTGCATGACCACTATAGCTTCTCCTACACCAGCAAAAATGGACACTAAAGGTGACAGGGTGGCAGGAGGCAAAAGTCAAACCAGAGACCTAAGGTCAACACAGATAAACACTATCCGAAGAGGGAACACACACTAGAAAAATACTCATTAAAGGAACAGCAAAAAATAAAAGCTTTTTAAAGTAATTAAAATATAATGTACTGTTGCCCTGTGTTGATAAAAGTTATGTGTTTGCTTCAGAAAGTCTACTATAGTTTATATAATTTGGCTGCTTTGTAGCCATGGGGGCAGCCCTTTAAGCCGGAAAAGGAGAAACAGCACAGGTTACTTAAAGGGATCCTGTCATCGAAAAACATGTTTTTTTCAAAACGTTAATAGTGCTACTCCAGCAGAATTCTGCCCTGAAATCCATTTCTCAAAAGAACAAACAGATTTGTTTATATTCAATTTTGAAATCTGACATGGGACTAGACATTTTGTCAATTTCCCGGCTGCCCC
This sequence comes from Xenopus petersii, assembly GCA_038501925.1. Lineage (NCBI taxonomy): Eukaryota > Metazoa > Chordata > Amphibia > Anura > Pipidae > Xenopus > Xenopus petersii. Next base: position 89,039,499 of record CM076688.1, on the reverse strand, counting down.
CAGTCATGTGACTTGTGCTTGCACTTTTTGAGAGAAATGCTTTCTGGTAGGCTGCTGTTTTTCCTTCTCAATGTAACTGAATGTGTCTCAGATCTTTCCCCGATATGCCACTAAACAGCATGGCTATATCGGGGGTAATTCGAACGTTCGGCCGTACGGCCGAACAATCGAATTACGATGCGCTAAGCGGCTCCGACGGGTCGGTCGGGTAAAAATCCAACCTTCCCGATCGATATCGTGGCCAGATATCGATCGGGAAGACCCGTCGGAAGCCCCCATACACGGGCAGATAAGCTGTCAAATCGGTCCAAACGACCTGTCATATCGGCAGCTTTATCTGCCCGTGTATGGCCACCTTTAGATCTACCAGGCAGCTGTTATCTTGTGTTAGGGAGCTGCTATCTGGTTACCTTCCCATTGTTCTTTTGTTTGGCTGCTGGGGGGGGAAAAGGGAGGGGGTGATATCACTCCAACTTGCAGTACAGCAGTAAAGAGTGATTGAAGTTTATCAGAGCACAAGTCACATGACTTGGGGCAGCTGGGAAATTGACAATATGTCTAGCCCCATGTCAGAGTGAATTATTTGCAGTGTACACAGTGTACTTTAGTACTTTAAAAATAAAAACTACACCATAAAAATCATGACAGAATCCCTTTAAAGTACAAAGGACTGTTATATATGCTGTATTTATACTAGGGCCACCGTTTTGCAGAATGCCAGGAGTCTTGTCTTCTCTAACGTCAGCTTTCTGTGCATTGTGTGTCAGCTCCCAGGGTTCTATACCAATTGTTGGCACTTTATAAATAAATAATAAGGGGGTCAATGTCTCATTTTCAGTAGCAAGGCAAATAAGAAAGGTGCCAAAGTCAAGCTGTTCTCCCACCACACATGATACCTCTGTTTTCTGAGAATTTAACAACCTGCCCGCTCCTTTAGAAACAAATGATTCTAAGCATTTCTGCCCCTTTATTAGCTCCCTGTTGTGTAAGTTGGGTTTATTGGAGCCATGGTGTGCCATACGCTGTGTATACGTCAAGCACTTCCATTATGTCTTTTTAATAGGGAAATTCCTGGCAACTCCCAAGACAATTTTTGATGTAGGAACTGTTCAGCAAAGCCATGTTTAACTTTATTCAAAGTATGAGGCTCCTGGGCAAATCTGGTATTCCTATAATACAGGGCTGCTATACTGCTTCCCACAAGCAACAAACCTGTGAAAGATAAGTTATAGCCACCTCAGTCCCTTAAATTACCTTTCAAGTCTGTATTGTGCCCCCAAACCCGCAAGTGAGAGAATGGCAGCATATTAACTAAGAGGTGGGGTGCCATGCCACGCAGGCACTGGGCTAAGTAACCATGTATGTGAGAGCAGGTACTCGATAAGCAGTCCTCAAAGCAAACTACAAGGGCTTTACTTCCCCTTTAATAATAAATTATATTTTGCATGGAATATAAGAAATATCTGGTGTGTGGTGAAGCAGCAGTACAACGGAATTAGGTTAATTTGCCTCTGAGACATTCCTGTGGATCATAAACTTCTGCCTCTCAAATTGGAACTGAGTGCAGTAGCCTGGGCTGTGCCCATCTACATTGATATAGTGAATAGTCACTTGATTTAGAGGCTCTGTAATCTGTCAGACCTCACTGTACCATTTGCTTCATCTCACTTGCATGGAGGGCCTCCCATCTGGGAAACTTAAAGCTGTATACACCTTACATTTCCTCTCCCCACCGACCCAAAGATCCTCCACTTTCTCCTTTACCTGCATCTTGCTTGGGGTGTCACATCCAATACATCAGTTCCATGCCCTGGAGCTAAGAAACCCTCAAACAATTGATTTCACTTAAACGTTTGCTTTTTTACTGGCGGTCTTGACTTTTAAAGAGCTGGCAAGACTCAGCAAGAGGATCATGACAAGCGGCTGTATTTCTCGGGGCAAACAACTGTTAACAATTTGGTAAAGCCGTCAAGGGTTTAGATAAATTATGAAGTCGCTGTCTACATTATGATAAATCTTCTATTTTATTCCTGTGGAACGCAGTTGATCCATATTGGCTCCACAAGGGCAAACTCTATCCTGGTTGTAAACTTGTTTCAATGCTCAGCGAAATGGGATCTACATCCCCTAAATTAGGAGCTTCCCTAATTGTGATTCTACTTCAGATAAACCAAGAGCTCAATACATAGGTACAAACTGGGATCTGCTGACTTGCCGACTCAGCTGCTTCTCTACTTGGCTCCTATTTAAAAAATAAATCTCAGTTACTAAAAAACATACAGACTACTGGGTAATGTAGTGCATTAGAGAGCAAAACTCTGTGTAACACAACCAAATATGTTATATTTATGGCTAGGTGAATACTCTTAGATTGGTATCATTCCTCTTCCATTAATTCAGAATGTCAGCCAAGCTTACATGTAAATACAATTAAGCCAACAACATTTCCCATCACTCTTGGAGTAGGTAAGCCTCTATTTCCCTGCTAAGAAGCTAATTATGCTATATAAACATATAAAAACAGTAGAACATACACCATAACCTTAATAACCCACTATTATTGTATTTGGGTGCATGTATGTATTCAAGGATTATGGGTAGATGTATTTTGCAAGTCTGTTGTTGTGGGAATCAGAAAATGTAATTTTACTAGGAGACCCCAGACCTCAGACCTGAGGAATGAAAGTAAAGAAATGTGGTGGTCCAGAAGGAAGAGTCCCATTATGACAATTAATTCTAAACTATGTGGTTGCCCTGCCTAGGGAGATACTATTATTATTATTATTATTATTATTAACATGTATTTATAGCGCACCAACATACTGTGCAGTGCTGACTACTACTCTAACACATTTCAGATTATCATGTTTTTACCCACACTCCCCCCCGCTTTCTAATGCACTACATTACCCAGTACACTACAATTACGATGGAATTTATGTCCACCACAACTGCACCTGATAGGTCAAAACTGAGACAGTTGCACCCATTTTATGGCTTAAAACCCCTGGGTGCTAGCTTAGAGATGTTGCATCTCATAGGGGGCTTGAGCTGAACAGCCTGTAAAATCTGACTACAGGCTGAAAATGGGAGACAACTCTGATTTGTTTTGGTATAGCCCTTGGGAAGGGGAAGTCATTATTGCTTAGCTGGAAGTCAGCTGAATGTTGGGAAAAGGATAAACCCACGGTAGTGGACAAAATGATGCAGGAGATAATAGAAGGAAATGTGCATGACTGTAGAAACAAGTTAACAGAATTGACCTGAGAGGAGAACCTGTAGCCGAATCTCATGGTGGAAAGCCACCTCTTTATTACATATCAGGGTGTCACCAAAAGACTCCTGGGGGACAAAATGTACTGTACTGGCAGACAATAATCACTCCAATGCAACTGTATTGATCAAATTCTATGGAGTACCCTCTTCTGACCTCTTGGAAGAATACTCGATGACAAGGGAATCATAACATATACAGGAAGGATGGGGCTAATGGGCTGTTTCTTAGTGTATAAAGATACAGTACATACGTGGCCATACAGCGCTGAGAATTTCCTACTTATGAAGGTCCGGTCTTGTGTTCCCCTGAAGTGTCATTTTCCATAATTACACATCTGCTCATATTTATGACAGAACTGAACTTCCAGGCTCCTGACATGGGCCATTACAGTCAGCAGTAAGAGGATGTACTTAACCACATTTCCGGAATGGGGCAAAGGTTTAACCACCTGAAGTTGTAATACAAGAAGCTTTTACTGATCCAAGGTTGTGCCCCTTGCAGTTTATATTCTAGCTGTCTGAAGTAACCTCAGATTAATGCTACCCAATATTCACTGTACCCAAGAACTGACCTTGGGTGCAGAGTTTGCAGACCATTAGATAAAGTAGCCTGTCTTCTGTATAATATAAACTGAATTGTTACCATTCAGTGAAAAGAGCCCAGACTCTAACAGCACAGAAGTTCTGCTGTGGAGAACCACTCAATTTAATACAACACCTTCTCTATGATTCATATATAAAAAGAACCCAGGTCGCTTCTATTTTAGATCATAGATCCCATGCCTTTTTATACAATATCAACTTAAAAGGGGCTATTTGATAAGTACAAGGTGGTGCTATTTTTTCCTCATTGTGAACTTTGTATTTAACCTGACTTAACACAAAACAGAACACTGTAGCCTTTGGTAATGGGGAAGGAGTCTGAGAACAACAAAAGGAAATATATTATTGTATGATGGCTGCCTATTAATCCTATGGAGAAATGTTACAGTGTGGGGAGGGGGGGGTAGAAAATAGACCCCGCTCAAAACAGCCTAATATCAGTGATGATTGACATCCTATTGCTCTGGTCTGGGGGGAATAACTCTGCTTAATTTTAAGGTTATGGGTGAAGTCAATGGCACCCATTCCTGCCTGACTCTGCACAATGGCAATAACAATTTATTGCTCATTTGCACAATCACTAGTGATGGCCACTGGCGAATACATTCGCAAAACTCCCGCGATAAGTCGCTCGTGTCAAAACCACGGCGCGTCGACATTATTCGGACTCCCATTAACTTTAATGTCGGTGTCAACATTTTTTTGATCGTAAAAAATTTATGCAAATTAACGCGGGCATCAAAATTGACACGGGCACCAAAATTCGAGTTTCACAAATTTTTTGCTAATTTCGCGGGAAATTCACCAATTTCACGTCAAAGTGGAAAACGAGAAATTCACCCATCACTAACAATCACCATGTACAGGTATAGGATCTCTTATCCGGAAACTTGATATCCAGAAAGCTCCGAATTACGGAATGGCTGTCTCCCATAGGCTCCATTGTATCCAAATAATCCAATTTTTAAAAAATGATTTCCTTTTTCTCTGTAATAATAAAACAGTAGCTTGTACTTGATCCCAACTAAGATATAATTAATCCTTATTGGAAGCAAAACCAGCCTATTGGCTTTATTTAATGTTTAAATGAATTTCTAGTAGACTTAAGGCATGAAGACCCAAATTACGGAAAGATCCATTATCCGGAAAACCCCAGGTCCCGAGCATTCTGGATAACAGGTCCCATACCTGTACCTGGATGATTCCATCTTGGATTAAATGGGTTATAATATATAGGACAGGGCAGTGGTTGAGGAGACTTCAGCTTTAACATAAAGTTGGTTGGGAGCTGCCCATGCTGCATGTATAAATAGCCCTATTTATACATCAATCAAGTAACTGTGTCTATTGATTTTTTTGGTTTAAAATAGAGTCTTGCATTGGACTGGGTATCGGTGGTTACACACAGAAAAGTATCTAGTATAGGTCAATCTAAAAACAACTGGACTTGCTGAGTAATCAATGAAGACGTTTCACTACTCAGCCGAGCATCTTCTTCAGTTCAACTGACTGGTGTGGGAACTTCTCGGCATATAAACTCTTCCACTAATCCATTTACAATGGCACATTGTAACTCTTCAAAGAGGTGACATCTGAAGAAACTCACAGAGGTGTTGATTCTGTGTAGTTGTGATAGGATTATCCAATGTGTCATGCAACTCCTAGATACAGGTGTTACTTGTGAGAGTTGCATGAATGGATGTGTGAAGTGTTCTGAATCCGCCGGGGTACAGATGTTAGAACAGCATTGTATGTAGCAGACAGGTGGTGTCGAAGGCCCCCACCTCTGTTCAGAGATGGTCTCTCCACCTTGACATGAATCGCCTCTTTCACGCCTCGTTCAAACCAGCGGTCTTCTTTATCCAATATTTGGACCTTGCTTCAAAGGAGTGTCCCTTGTCTTTTAAGTGTAGAAAGACAGCTGAGTTTTGCCCTGTAGAGTTCTCCCTCCTGTGCTGAGCCATTCGCTTGGAGAGCAGTTGTTTTGTCTCCCCGATGTATAGATCTGTGCACTCCTCGCTACCCTGGACTCCGTATACCACATTGCTTTGTTTTTCTTTTGGTGTTTGATCCTTTGGGTGTACCAGTTTTTGTCTCAGTGTGTTGCTAGGTTTGAAAAACACAGGGACATGGTGTTTGTTGAAAATCCTCCTGAGTTTCTCTGAAACTCCAGCTACATATGGGATGACTATGTTTCTCCTACTATGTGTCTCCGGGCGGTTATTTCCATTGGTGTTCCTGTTGGGCTTGGTTGCTGCTGTTTTGACAAAGGCCCAGTCTGGGTAGCCACACGCTTTCAAAGCTCCTCTGAGATGTTTTTGCTCTTTGTCTTTGGACTCTGTATCAGTTGCCACACATTCCGCCCGGTGGTGCAGGGTTCGAATGACACCCAGTTTGTGTTCCAGTGGATGGTGGGAATCAAACAACAGATATTGATCCGTATGAGTGGGTTTCCTGTATACTTCCGTCTTCAAGTTACCCCCCTCTTGGATACATATCAAACAGTCCAAAAAAGCAAGTTTGTTCTCATGGACATCTTCCCTTGTGAACTTGATGTTATTGTCCACTGAGTTAATGTGTTCTGTGAAGGCCGCCACTTCATTGGATCTGATTTTAACCCAAGTATCATCCACATACCTGAACCAGTGAGTCGGTGTAGTTCCCTTGAAAGTAAGTAAGGCCCTCCTTTCCACTTCCTCCATGTACAAGTTTGCTACAATGGGAGAGACTGGAGAACCCATTGCACAGCCATGTTTCTGTCTATAAAAAGGTTCTTGTACTTGAAGTATGTGGTGTTAAGGCACAAATCTAGCAACAAACAAACTTGGTTGGGACTGAGCTTCGTTCTGCTGCTGAGGGAGTTATCATGTTGCAGTCGATTTCTTACAGTCTCAATCGCCTCTGTAGTAGGTATACATGTGAACAAAGAAGTGACATCATATGATACCATTGTTTCTTCTGCCTCTAGTGTAACGCCGTGAATCTTGGTTACAAACTCTTTGGCATTCTGGATATGATGCACTGTATTGCCTACCAACGGGGCTAAGATGTTAGCCAAGAATTTTGCAATGCTGTATGTCACTGAATTTATGCTGCTGACAATGGGTCTTAGTGGGGCTCCTTCCTTGTGTATCTTGGGGAGTCCGTATAAGCATGGTGTGGCTTCCCTGGGATACAGACGGTGGTATAAAATTCGATCAATGGCTTTCTCCTTTTCAAGTTGTTGTAGGCAACCGATCACCTTTTTCTTGTAAAAATCACAACTATCACAACTACACAGAATCAACACCTCTGTGAGTTTCTTCAGATGTCACCTCTTTGAAGAGTTACAATGTGCCATTGTAAATGGATCAGTGGAAGAGTTTATATGCCGAGAAGTTCCCACACCAGTCAGTTGAACTGAAGAAGCTGCTCGGATGAGTAGTGAAACGTCTTCATTGATTACTCAGCAAGTCCAGTTGTTTTTAGATTGACCTATACTAGATATACTATGACCTGGATGAATGAAAATCTTCATAGTCACACAGAAAAGTAGGTATTTTGACAATTTTTTTCCACTTCTTTTTAAACTTCCTGTCCTCTGAAAATATAATTTCTAGTTTGTAGTGATGTCTGGTTTGTGAGATCATGTGAAGTTTCAGAGTGGCCAGTAGTTTCATAGTGGTCGCGTTGCTGATAAGGCATTTGCTGGTCCAAGCATTTAAATATGGGGGCTACAGGTCCAACAGTCACTGGTTGAAGGTCCAGATTTCAGAAATTTTACCCATGCAGGACTCTAGATTAAAATGTGCCTATTTATACAGTGAGAAGGCTTGCAGTGAGGGCTGAAGATTGTGTTATTTCACCCATAATAAATTCTTCATCCTCTGCTTGCACAATACTGAGATTTTACCAATTCTGACTTGGCAAAAAATAATTGTGGTTAAGTGTAGGACTACATGGACGTTTTCGGCGCGATCCGACGCGCTGCGACAAACAGCATGCAACAGAAATAGGTAAGAGATAGAAATGACCGATGAAGGTGCAGCGTTGATCCGACGCAGGATGCAGACGCTGCAGTCGTTTTGTCGCACCACGTCAGATCGCGCAGAAAACGTCCATGTAGTCCTACCCTTAGATTAAGCTGATATGGAAATTCTTTGTAAATAGGGTCAAAGTCAAATCTGAGGCTAAGGTTGTATACTGTACATGGCAACTGCAAGCTGCAAACTGCAAATTGCCCATGGAGATGTTTTGGATGCAATGTCTCTTTATCTGCGCTCTGTAAACTAGTGCTGAATGAGGCCACCCAAAGGGACTGACAGCACCCAAAAACAGATGCTGCTATACTAATAAGAACAAATTCCCAAGTTGGGATGATCCATATGTGGGGTAGGCTTGAGTATACATTCACCTCTCAAAAAATGAATTGCTAGAAATTCAAGGAAAAATCATGTACCCAGCACACTCCCACAAATTGACCATGGGGAATTGACAGCATAATCACTAATTAGTAATAAAAATCATAGCACAGATTGTTAAACTGCTTCTCTGCCACCAAGAAACACAGGCACAACCAAAAAGAAGTTTCTGGTTTCTGTGTCTGGAAAATGTACATAAAGAAGCAGGAACTCCCTGCATCCTACAGTGTGTATAACATTACAAAGACAGTTTTTTAAAAGCACAGAGGAAATCTATGTTTCCTTAATGTGCTGTTATTATAATTCCCTAATCTTTTAATCGCAGGATAGACCTCCCACAGTAAACGTTGGTGAAGCTCAGGTGTTGGAAAGTGGGAAGTGGAAACCCATGAATTTTTGGGATAATGTAATCCAATATACTGGTCTGGTTCAGCTTGCAGGAGACAATACTAATAAATGCTGGAGAGATTGGTCTAATCTTAACACCTACTAAACAGCTCCATCCATGTCACCTGGACCAGATCCTAACACAACATAAGGAAAGCATTGTGCAATCCTGTTTTCTAAGTCACGTCACCGCAGCCTGAATGAATTTCAGGTTTTTAATTGAAACAGCAGGTCCATTGGGGTAAATGTTCATTACACAAGTACCATGACATAGTTATGGACTGAAGCATTGCTAAGAGACATTTATAGCTTGCGGTAAGCTAATGAGTTTCTCCCCAGACCTTAGGAGGAAGATATGTTCCTCTGAGATATTCAATGGGGCAGATTCACTTAAGGGCGAATTGTCGCCAGAGACCGCTTCCCATACTTCCCAAATTTGTTACTATGCTAATTGGCTAAAATGTGAGGTTGCGTCCTGGGAGCCGAATGCTGGCGACTTCTCGATAGCATTCATTTGTGCCTAGTGAAAATTCGCTAGTAATCTTACTCTTAGGTCACTTTGGATAGGGGCGGAGCGTAAAAGTCGTATACAAGTCTTTTTTAGAGATGTTGGTATAAATGCTTGAAGTGGCCACTTTTTTATTACAAATGTAGAGCTTAATAAAGACATAAAAACGACTCTAATGCCCTAGACATGAGCCCACCCTAAAATATATGTGGCAATCCCATCAAATGTGTTAAACAAAATCTTTAATAGTTTAGACTTTTAAAAGCAATCCCACTTTAAAAATAGAAAAGTCGCCTGCGTTTTTTACACTTTTTATGACTTTCGGCGGTACAGGATATGATGTCACTGACATCAGATTGAGGATGAAGATGTTGCTTCGTATTAGCAGTTCACCTGGTTTGAGGTGGCTTATGAAACTCTGGCGAAAGAGATAACATACAGTAAAATCTAAAATTTTGTGAATTTGCGGAGCAACGACCATTTGCCTGGCGATATGAACGCTAGCGACGGTCCCGTTCACTAGCGAATTGTCATCTGTGCCTGTTAGTGAAGTCCCTGCGGATGGGATTTCTGACAAAAAGTCGCTAGCGTTAGCCACTTCGTATTGTTAAATCTGCCCTAATGTCTTCATTGTTACCCACCTAAAAACCTGTTAGTCTCAGCAGAGGAGGAATGCAGAGAAATTAACAGTTTTTTCTGTGCGCTAAAGCTTTTCAAATATAGACCCAAAAGTGGTCATGTGTCAAATCTAAGCTTCTTGAACTTCTCCATCTTGAGCCAAATTTGGCTGATCCAGCCCCTAGGCCAATAATAAAATCACATGGGACTCTACCAGTAAAGGACCCTATCAACAACCTAATACAGCCCTCAACTAATGGCATTTACAAGCCTCTCTTATTCGATAAATGGCTAATCATATATTGGTTAGGCCACCAGTTTGGCCCATACATGGGCCGACAGGCAGCTTGCTTAGCACGTTTGGCTGTTGTTGGTTCAGTTTGCAGCCTATATCTGCTTGTCAGTAGCCAGTTTTAGAGTTAATAAACAAAAACTGGTCTGGGTTGGCTGTGTAGCTCCAGGGTTTCCACCGCAGGTTGTATCAATAGGCTCACTAGATTTATGTTCAGTGAATCAGATGCAAATGGAATTTTGAATGTGTGCTCCGGATGTGACATAATCACTATACTGTAAAAACAAGACTAAACTTGCACCCAATTTGCATAAAAAGGTAAGTATTAGTGATGGGCGAATACATTCGTCAGGCATGGATTCGCATCAAATGTCCGTGTGTTGCAAAACTGTGGCGAATATTCGCAGGTGATAAATTGATGCTTGTGTCAAAATTGTTGCACGTCAAAATTAATTTGACGCCCATTGACTTCAATGCATCTCACCAAATTTTCGATCATTTTGACACATTGAAATCAATTGGGTGCACATCTCAGAGGGCACCTACAATTACATTGCAGTTATGGGACCACCCCTGCATATATTAAACCCATGGTGATTTGAACTGCCTTCCCGCCGGCAATTTTCATTCTAGCCGGCGGGAAGGCAGGGGAAGGCAGTTTGGGGAGATTAGTCACCACGAAGAAGAGGAGATTTGTCAACGATTTGAGATTTGTGCCCTTAATGTGTACATCCTACTGTCCCCATTTTGTTATACTGTCCCCATATGATCCCACTGTCACCATCTCAATTTATTGTCTCAATCTCGCAGTACTGTCTATATCTTGCCCTACGGTCTCTTCCTACCTTCAAATGCTGCTCTTCAGTGGCTCCAAACATGTGAAGGCTCCTGGCTGATCTACCCTATTTGCACCTCCTGAAGACAGCTCTTGGTGGTCCTTCCCAAAATTCCTTCATAGGTAAATTGTTTTCAGCTTTGTAATGTGACTCTTCTGGAATAACCTATGGGAGCTATTCATTAAGGTGACCGTGATTTTTCGATGTCAATGATCTGGTTTAAAACAAAACAAGATATTCAGAATGCAAAGAATTACTCAACAGTGAAACTATTTCTCAGCGTAATAAATAACAAAGCACTCGCTATGTCAAAATATATTGGACCTTATTTAGAAACACCTCCCCTATTCAGCAACGCTAATAGCACTTTTTCCCTGAGACCGCAGTGTTTCCAAGACCCCAAATCCTTCCTAATCACATGAAAAATCAGGTGTTGCCAGATATGGCCCTGGTTTCCAACATATCGGATTACAACTCTTATATACTTTAATCAGTTTGAAAAGCCAATTTTATTTTATTTTTTCTATATACATTCAGTATATTGGATCAAAATGTGGCATGCAAAATGGGGACAGAATTTTGCTACTCGCACAACAAATTATACAGTTTGTCCGCAACGGATCTCATTTCCTTTACTGAAACTGAGAATGAAATCCCATCTGGAATAAATAAAAGTGCTGCAAACATAGAGAAGTTGCTCCAATACATCAAAGTGAAAAGTGATCACTTGTAAAATGGGCTTAACCCTCACTTCCCTGGGAATAGAGGTCTAAATATTTTAAAGGTAAACCTTCATGAGATGAACCTAGGAATCACTTTTAGTCAATCCTAGAACTTACCTACAGTATGTACAGAGCTTTGATTGTCTGTACTTTCTGTTCTGTACTGCTTTCTTTCCTATGATTGGGTAGAAAACTGGAAATGGGTCAGTTTTCCAACTGTTCACCAGCACCAAACTAAAAATATCATGGTACACAAGACTGACATACGAACAAAACATTTGTGCCAGTCCAATCCTTTCAAAACCTTGTTCATAAAGACATGGAACACACAATCAAAGGCCCTGGGATGCCACAAGTCTGGTCCAGGTTGACTATCTGCCCTATGACAGTCTTCAACCTATTGGCAACTACCTTTGGCGAGGATCTTGTAGTCCACATTCAGGAGAGAGAAGGGCCACCAGCTTTAAGGTCTCATCTCTCCCCCTTCTGCTTGTACAACATCGTGATCATTCATTCCCTCGGTGACTGGGGCATTCTACCCTCCACAGCCATGTCCTCAAACAGCTTGAGTGGGTCTGGGCTAATGAGATCCCACATCGTTACATAGAGCTACAATGGGAGACCATCACTGTATAAAGCCTAGTCTCACTTAAAGGATTTGGCGGCAGAGTGCAGTTCCTCCAGTGCCAAGGAGGTGTTGATGGCTGACAGACCTGTGGAATCAACAGTGTTAAGCTGGCCATAGATGTACAGATTTTCAACAGATCCAATCCACATCGTGAGACCAAGATCTTCTGAGAACCATCGTACGAACGTTCGAACTGTCCATCAACTAAAACGACCAATTTACCAGGAAAACAAAGGGGAGCTGCCTGCTTGGCCCTGCAAACATCCATAGATTGTACTGGGACCGACAAAGATTTTTTAACCTGGCCGATCAATTTCCTGGCAGATGTCGGACGAAAAATCGTAAGATGTTCGATCGTTTGAATCCCACTAACCGCACGATAATTTGACGAATCGGTCGGGCTGCGCTGAAATCGGTCGTTTCGCAAAGAAGAATCGTCGCGTCTATGGGGGCCATTAGTGATGCATAACAGGAACCTATAAGGCGATGTATCGTCTGTCTCTTTCTCAGCATAGAGGGAGCTCTAGTAATCGTGACCACTGCCATCAACACGCTGAAGGTCATGAAGGGACTGCAGATTTCTCTGGAGCTTCCTGAAGTTCACAGGGCTGCCCTTAGACTGAAAGAAACTGCACAATTAAGCCGTAACAAATTCCTGCCAGTCACTAACATGTTCAAAGCATCATTTCTCATTCCCCCACATAATGTAGACATCCCTTAGATCCTCCATGACCTCCTCCCTTTCAAGGAGTACTGAGCCATCAGGGCACACCAACTGTAGTACAAAGCACTGTTCCCAATAGACCCAACAGCGTCCTTTAAGAATACTTCGTTACCATCTCTTTGAGCAGCTTGGAGGTCACATCCAGTTTTGCACAGTTGCTTGAGCTGAACACATCCTCCTCTATGGGACAGGTGAATCTCTGCCCAATACTATCTGCTGTACCACAGTAGTACATGTCATTTTGTATAAAGCACAGGTTAGTTATGATCAGCCATACATTCATGAATACCTAGTATAGCTAATAAAAATATTAAAGGGATCCTGTCATCGGAAAACATGTTTTTTTTCAAAACACATCAGTTAATAGTGCTGCTCCAGCAGAATTCTGCACTGAAATCCATTTCTCAAAAGAGCAAACTGATTTTTTTATATTCAATTTTGAAATCTGACACGGGACTAGACATTTTTTTTCAATTTCCCAGCTGCAACTGGTCATGTGACGTGTGCCTGCACTTTAGGAGAGAAATGCTTTCTGGCAGGCTGCTGTTTATCCTTCTCAATGTAACTGAATGTGTCTCAGTGGGACATGGGTTTTTACTATTGAGTGCTGTTCTTAGATCTACCAGGCAGCTGTTATCATGTGTTAGGGAGCTGCTATCTGGTTACCTTCCCATTGTTCTTTTGTTTGGCTGCTGGGGGGGGAGCGAGGGGGGTGATATCACTCCAACTTGCAGTACAGCAGTAAAGAGTGATTGAAGTTTATCAGAGCACAAGTCACATGACTTGGGGCAACTGGGAAATTGACAATATGTCTAGCCCCATGTCAGATTTCAAAATTGAATATAAAAAAATCTGTTTGCTCTTTTGAGAAACAGATTTCACTGCAGAATTCTGCTGGAGCAGAACTATTAACTGATTCATTTTGAAAATTTTTTTTTTCCCATGACAGTATCCCTTTAAGACCAAATCTCACCATTATGAACCTCAAACTGGGATTACCTAGATTTTCATCTAGAAGAGCAAATTGCCATTTTCCCAAATTCGCACCCTAACTTGCCTTAAAACTTAACACCCCCTGCCATTGCTCCAACCACCCCCCAAGTGGGACAGCTTCACAGTTTGAGAACCATGTTTCATAAGCAATTGTGCTGTAGCATGGGTGTATTTCCAGAGTAGTCATGTTGACTTGGACATATGGATTCCAGTACCTGAATTTACATACATTATATGACGTAAACAGTCCAAATATTCTATACATTTCCCCCCCCCTGCTTTTCTGAATGAAGAACAAACTCTCAAGAATTTCCAGATATATATCAGGCTACTAAAAAGTATATATTTAGGGAAAAAGCTCATTATCCACAATATGATGTAACATAATTGGAAAAGGCTGGAGATAACATCTGGTATGATATCAAATGAGTTCATTTGTAATATTTGAAGGCAGGAACACTGGATGGTTTATGCCAGGCATATCCCAGAGATCTGCTTGCAGACAGGCTGCATTATGGTGGGGCTCTCACATAAAGAAAGAGGTCATTGACATTAAGCCTTACAATAGTTTGTGATTGCAAACATAATAGTAAACATAGTTGTACTGGTCTATACCTTCTGTAATAATGCTGAAAAGCTTGGCCTCACGTAAAAAGCGTCTGTTTAGGGTCATATTCACATGGGTTTCCATGAAAAACAATACCATTTCTCTCTCTCCTCGTACTTCATCCATTTGCCGCACAATCATTGTTGTATTATATGGCCGATAACTACTCAAATGCAACACGGAATCCAAATGATGAAAGGGGAACTACATCCAAATAATAAAAAAATATACAAACGTGCCTAGGGAAAGAACATGTAATTCTGTCTAATATACGTTGACGTTAAAATGATTTAGAAATGTGAATACCATTGAAAGCAGCGGCTGTCAGTTGCTTTCTATTCTCTTCACTGTTCATCCTGACTAGTGATGAGCGAATCTTTCGCGAAACAGCAAAAAATTTGCAAAACGATTTGAAGTCAAAAATGTTTTTACATGCAAAATTTTTCTTGCTCCAAATGCACTGAAGTTAATGGGCATTTAATTGTCCAAATGCATTTAAGTCAATGGGTGATTTTACTTACAGTATGGCGACTTTCTTGTCCAATTGCATTAAAGTCAATGGGCATTTCTACTTATGGCGACTATTTTGTCTCAAAGACTTTTCCTCAAAAAATGTTCATCACTAGTCATGTACCACTGAAAATAAAGCAACAAGAGTCAAACAGATGGATTCCCAAAATGCCTTGCATGATCTGTGAAGAAAGAAGAATCATAGAAATGTGCTAGGCATTGTGGGAGACGTAATGGGGTGGTGATGTGGTTCAGACTGGTGCAACACTTTTATACCAGGCAGGTGGCAGACACTGTTCTCAATTGCAATTTACAATTTTTTTTTACTTTACAATCACTGAAACTTTTAAATTAATGAAAAACATTTTACTTAATAAGCAAACTATTTTTTGTTTTGTGTGCAGTTCCTCTTTAAAAACTCCCATCAAAACTCTGCTTTTCATCACCCTCCAAGGTCAAGTAAATCCCCATTAAGCTAATGTTGAGGTCTCTAATTATAGAGCGCAGCAATTAGTTTGTACTCTTAAACGCATGATAAAAAAAATGTGCTCTTTATCATGTCAGGCAAAATGTAACTGTTTAATGAGTATTATAGTCTAGAATTACAGAACGGAGCCATTTTCTTCTGCTAGGGGAAGTCTCGCAGGGATGGAAGCAGGAGACAGTACCATTAGTCAGCCCCAAAGAACAGATTAGTGATAAAAGGGCTTCTCTCTCATGGGAAAATATTCCTTGAACGATTGTTGTACAATGCAGTGGAATCTTGTCATTACTATTAATATATATATATACTGTATACAGCCTGATACCACCAAGCAGCAATGGGATCCAGCTGAAACCTTCAACTTGTTTGCCCAGTTACTTGCTCTCCAGGAACCAGAGATGGTTCCGCCACCCCATAATATTGGCACTAAATACAACATTGTTATACCTGTAGCGATTACATTTATTGTTTGATACTGATAATACATGCAGTATGCAGTGATATTCTCCGCACAATACGCAATAAGCTTTTCGCCCTGTATGTATGTATGAATGGAATGGGAATATTGGGAGATAGCTACAATTTTCATAAAAGGGTTTGTTCACCTTTGAGATAACTTTTAGTATGATGTAGCTAGGGATATTCTGAGACATTTTCCACCTTAAAGGTGAACCACCCTTTAACTGGGTGACATTCATTTTCTTCTTTACTGGAGTTGCCAACTTTTCTTAGAGATTCTGCCTTGATTATTTATAGTTTAAGTCTTTGGTGCAAATTCACTAAGCGCCGAAGCGCCGAACGCTAGCGACAATTCGCTAGCGTTTGGCATTTTCGGTACTTCGCAAATTCACTAACGAACGCTGGCGTAAATTCGCTAGTGTTACTTCGCACCCTTACGCCAGGCGAATTTTCGCTAGCGATGTAACTACGCAAATTCACTAACTTGCGCAGTGTACTGAACGCTACCTTTTACGCTAGACTTCCTTCGCCACCTCAGACCTGGCGAAGCGCAATAGAGTAGATAGGGATTGTTTTCCAAAAAAGTCAAATTTTTTTCTAAGTCCCAAAAAACGCTGGCGTGTTTTCTACATGATGGGTGATAGGCTGAAAAAGATCAAAATTTTTTTTGGGGCTCATCTCCTTCCCCCCTACATTTCCTGAATCATGGCAACTTACCTAGACAGTGGCCACATGTGTAGGGCAAAATAAAATTTATATTTGCTGATTTGAAGGTTTTCTAGACATTTGTAGTGCTGATACGTATTCCTCCATTGAAATTTGAATTTTGCGCCGTATGCAAATGAACCATCGCTAGCGAAACTTCGCTTCGCTTGGCGAATTAACGCTAGCGCAACTTCGCAAACCTGTGCGCAGCTTCGGATTTTAGTGAATTTGCGGAGCGCTGGCGAAAATACGCCTGGCGAAGTGCGGCGAACTTAGTGAATTTGCCCCATAATGTTTTCTCCCCTCCCTAAAAAAATTGACACTTCTCAAAATTGCCGCGCAACAAAATTATTCAGATGTCCACTGACTTTAATGCATTTGGACCAAATAGTCGTGCGTATAAAAATTGACGCGTGTCAATTGACTTCAATGTCTGGGTGGGATACATCTGGGTTTATTCTTTCTATATTTACCACTTACCTTACCCGCTGTTTGAACAGGGTCAATCTGTGGATATTTATTCTGTATACACCACTCATTTTACTATGCTTTTTGTCAGGGAACATCTGGGTTAGACATTCCATATGTAAATCTTACTTATCCTGAATGGGTAGGGTTCATCTATTCATTCTGTACCACTCACCTTCCCCTCTTTCTGGGCAGCAGGGTTGCCATCAGTGGGGTACGGTAGATACTAGTGACACTAATTTGCGCTGAAGTTTTGCCACAAGCGAATTAATTGGCGAAACTGCAGCAACAATTCACCGGCAAAAAAATCCACCTCATCCAAAAAAAATTTTCGCTCGTCAAAATAGTCGCGCGAAAAAATTATTTGGACGTCCATTGACTTCAATGCGCTTTGCAAATTTTTCATCCTTTTCTTGAATTTCACGGAAAATTCACAAATTTTTCCGCAAAGTGAAACTGCACAGATTTGCCCATCACTAGATACTGTTTTTTTAGGAGCCTGCCCAAATTTTCATCTGAGGGGAGAGTAGTGCAAACGTACGTAACTTGTGTATCTTATGTATGCAGCAAGATCATTGGCCCCTAAACTTTGGGAACAAGATCTTCTATAAACATTTTGTAGCTGCTTATTAGTCCCACTGGCCCCCCTATAGTTTCTGGGTCCCCCAACAGTTGCATGGTCTGTTTCCTCTATAGGTGTCCTGTGTCTGTGCATGATACATGATACACCAGTGATCCTCTTGACAGCAGCTGAACAATGCAACATGACTACAAATTCTTCTGTTATAGTTATATCTATGAAAAAATCATAACCAGATGTGCCTGGGTGGCCACGCCACCTAGGAATTCAGGCCATAACCTTATGCCCTATTTGGGGATATGTGTTGAGATAAGCGAGTGTCCAGCAAGCCTTAGAAAATGGAGCTTAGGGAGAAATTATAATTTCCCCTTATAATATTTTCGGTAAACAAAGGCAAAGGAAATTAAAAAGATGAAGGCAGAGTGGCCCTTTAATTCAGCATTGCATAGATTCCATGAGAAAATGCATTGCCTCCAGGGTGTGGCTTTCTCCTGTGAATACTTTACATACATTTCAACAGAAAACCGCAAGTAATTCTTGGAGAGAAGCGAAGTGCCCAATTATAGAGATCCATCTTTGTCTAATAAAATGAGAGTGTTCGGGAGTTAAAAGAGAATTCTAGTCTTGGATCCACATGGAAATCAGAGCATTAATCAAACAGACAGACTAAAGTACAAATCCCAGCCTGAATTAATTAGGGAGAGCATCGCCCTTTCCATCTTCTCCCTATTAGACCCATCAATATTGCTACTTACAGCTGTCAGATTCATTCACATATATTTTGACGTTTGGGATAGTTTGTTAATTTCACTCTGCATTTATTCACCCGGCCCTCGCCCAAGTGCTGACTGTATCACAGTGATTGCTATGTCTAGAAAAAGTTCTTATTCCACTAAATGCGGCACATACTTTTATTGGGAAATCGGATAAATTTGAAAAGAACTCCAATGGTTTTTCTGTCTTCTCCCTCACCGTTCGGAAAATGAATTCCTAGGCTCATAGATGAACTTAATTTATGGACTTTGTTAAGGTACATTCCAGGAAAATATGTTTTTCTAACCTTGCTTATGTAATGATTTTCTATAGAAATTAGTGTATGGCGCAAACAATGGCACACCACAACACGCCAGTTTACGCCAGGTTACAGAATTTGTTTTCACTGGAATTCTCCTGAATACCAAATCCCCAGAAAAGATTTGAATTTGAACTCAAATTGGGTAGAAGTTGGGATTTAGGAGGAAGCTTGATACTGAAGAGCAGGCCAAAGTCCAATAACACACAAGCAATACATAAGGATGGCAGTGGTCAGAATGGTCAGAATCAGGCTGGTGGTTAGGAACCAGATAAATGAGCCGAAAATACACAATTTAGTGCTCCCCGGAACTTGCCAAGAAAGATATTCAACCCCGGAACTTGCCAAGAAAGGCCTTCAATCAATTGGGCATGAAATGCATATCCTTGGCGTCTAATTATATTGAGATTTGTGCTGCTGTGATGTCCAGTGGCAGAATTGGGCATCTCCATATTGGATACAGGAGCTCCAATCTCACAGAGCACAAGGGAGTGGGAGTCAACAGTGAAATAGTAATCCATAATCGATGGACATAGGGACAAGTCTTTTGACTATCACATAAGGCCTTATACTGCTGCAAAATGTTATGTACCCATCTCTACACTGATTTGGACACCCCACTAAGAGTCAGAATTGCAAGCAGAGGGTTTATCTGCTTAAAATCTTAATGTTTTCCTCTTCCAGTGTCATGTCCTGCACACTGGTCCTCTGGTTCTTCCGATTGTCTGATGTAGGTTTGCAGTAGAGCAGACAGTGGGTTAAACCATTGGAGGGCAGTGGGAAAGGATAGACTTCTGCATATCCTAATGTTTGACTCAATTAGTTTCAAGTCTTGTGCACTTTCAGTTATGAATTGCTTCATAGCCCATAGCCGTGCCTTTTCTGCGGTGCATTTGGAGGTTGGCATACATGCCACATTAAAATGTTCTGGACATAAAATCAAGAGGATTCCTTTTCGGCAATGGAGACAAAATATAATTTGGGGGCAAAGTGTGTCTGCTGTGCTGATTGATTAACTGGTGTGAAGGTTCTTTGAACGCCTCTCAGAAACACTCTAGGTATTCTGGCATATGGTTCGGATTTAGTAATTTATAGTGCATTTATCTTTGTTGCTGCAGATTTCCATTGCAATGCAGTTGGGTCCATAAACACAAAGACTCGCAGAGGTGGAGAAGGACAGATGTAGGAGGCAAGAGCAGTGGGAAAGATCAGTGTTTTTTCCCTGCAAGGTAACAGAGAGAAAGCTTTTATCTCACATGAATCAGAAGAACCTCGGAAGACTTTGTATCACCTGCCAGGTAGAACCACAGTAGCCATGACCTTGCTGAGCATGTGGTTGCTGCACATTTCAAGCTGTTGCACCAAAGAAGGAGATAGCCAAAGATTTTTTTAATGTACAGGAAAAGTACAACATGCATTAATTTCACATTATCATTGGCTTTAGCTATTTAGAAATGTAACTGCTATTGAAAAAGTACAGTATCTGCCCCACTCTGCACTCCTTATTCCTTGAAACAATGTAGCAGAAGGCAGAGCTCATGTAGCTAACACTCCAGTCCCCTAATCCTTTGCATGGTCTGTTAATCTGCTGGTTAGGTTTCATCACTAATCAAGCAAAGGCAGTGCTGGGAGAGTCATTGTAGGTGCAATTATATTTTGAGGTGCTTTAAATTGTCATTGCCGTGTTCTGGCTGATGGATGCTCATAATTCAAGGTTTCGAGGGCTAATTGATTACCCTCCCCCTTGCAGTAAATTTACCCCAGAGAAGGGAAACTTAAACTCTGCATGAAAGATGTTGCTGTTTCTGCGATCCATCAGTTTGCTTTGATTTCAGTTATTTAATTTAAACTGGAAGTTTCCACCCCGAAAAACCGTGCAATTTTCCAGCCTTGATTGAAGGAACTCCCTGTGGGGTTGCAATAAGCAAGGGTTCTGTGTTATTTAAGGTAACTGTACCATTCTGTGCGGGGTCAGTGTCTGACACTTATGAAAAACACATTCAACAGTGTAGATCAGGCCCATCAACAACCTTTCTCTGTTTAAAAATATGGGTATTTGTTCCAGGCTGTTATGGGTGCACATGCAATTGGGTCAGCTACTGGCTGAGTATGATGGACAAGTGTCTTTCTTCAACTTTTGGCAGTTGAAGGATCCAACACTGTCTCCTCAATGATGGGAAAATATTTTGAATTACAACTCCCATTAGCCTTCAACTGTTGCAGGAATGCTAGGACTAGTTTAATGACACCTGTAGAGCTGCACATTGGGAATCCCTGCAAGAGCACTGCTAGTTCAGCTTCTTGCTCACAAGTAGATTGTAGAAGACGGTTCCCAGTGGTCTTGTGTCAGCTGCAGCTACTAGGGCACATATAAAGCTCTCTGTATGATGTTAAAGTTAGAGTTATATATATATATGTAGCGCACCCGTAGGTGTTGGCAGTAGTCTATATGAGTCTGCTTTCCTAACCAGGTGACACCCCAAGGCCCCAGTAACCAGGCACACAAGATGGCAGTGCAACAGGCACAACCTGACTTTATTAAACAGCTGCAGCTGTAAGAGATGATTGGTTAGAAATAAAACAATAATATGACAATTAGTACTCTGCTAACACTGTAGTAAATATGACAATTTAACAAAGACAACCCCTGTAAGACCCTTCAAACCCCGGTGTGCACACCTAAGTCCTGAAGCAGTTGTGTACCGATGGGGGGCCCCCTTACTGAGTTGTGGGGACTGAATGGGCTGCAAATAGCACAGCAGTCTAAATGAATGGCAAATTCCACCTTAGGTTGCTGCTGAACTGTGCAACTGGATTATCTCCCTGGATGTAACCACAATAAAAGAACTGGTGATGTGTCCCTTGGTAAGGGTATAGATGGTGCTCCCTCTGGTGCTGTTGGAAGTGTGCAGCAATGCTGTCAGCTCTCCTTGCACAATATGTCTCCCCTCCAATGGACTAGCAGGATAATGTCTGTTTTATAACTCCCAAAGTTCCTTAAACTGGTAGCACAAGGGTTAATAACTTACAGTTGACAAAGAACATTGCTTCTCTCCACACTGTGGCTTTCTCCTTATCAAGATGGCTGACTGTTGTACTCCTGGATCACAATGGTGCAGACAACAAAACTTCCTCCAGGGAACAGCAGCACACAGCTTCAAGCAGGCTGCACACTGCAGTGTTCTCCCCTTGCAGGTTAATAGCAGTCTCTCTCTCTGGCTGGTCACTCAGCAGGCTGGAACACAAACCCAGTCTCTAGATCTCTCAGCACATCTCTCCATGCTGGCTGGTCTCTCCTCCCCCTATCCCAGGCCCTGGTTCCTCTTCCTGTTCCTGGCTGAGAGGGCAGGGCACAGACTGTCTCCTTTATCATTGGCTGGAGAAAATCCCTTCCTTCCTGCAGTCTGAAGCATTAACTAGTTCCTCTGTACTGTAGTGGAAGGCACGAGGGGGACTACATTACCCAGCAGCCTTACAGGTGCAAATATTAAGTGTGCTACATATATATATATATATATATATATATATATATATATATATATATATATATATATATATCTACAGTTGTTAATTCCAGGCATGCAGCATACAGTCCATGTAATTCTAAGGATTGCCAGCAAATCGAATACCATTATGCCCTGTATTGCCAGGATACAGCACCTTCTAGTTCCCAGATTGCCAGCACACAGTACCCTGTAGCTACCAGGACTGCAGATATGCAGTGTCCTCTACTTTCCCAACATACGAGCATACAGTGCCCTGCAGTTCCTAGGATTGTAACAACTTTGTTTCAGTTTAACAAATAGCACCCACTAGTTTCTAGATTTGCCAGTAAATTGGACCCTTGAGTTTCTAGGATTTACAGAACACAGTACCCCTTTGTTCCCAGGATGGCCAGGATCTTGTGCCCTTTAGATCCTAGACCTACAGTACCATGTAAGTTCTAGTATTGTCAGTTAATCTTACCCTTTACTTCCCACAGACTTGCCAGCTTACAGAACTCTTTAGTTTCCATCATTGCCACCATATGATACCTTTTAGTTCCTGTATTTAACAGCATACAGTAGGATTGAGCCCGTAGCCTTGCCAGCATACAATAACATTAAGTCCTGGGGCATGCAAGTCTGCAATAACTATTAGTTCCCAGGGGTACAAGCATACAGACCCTCTAGTACCTAGACTTGCCAATGATCATTACTCGAAGTTCCCAGATCTGAATGAGTTACATTATTTTGTAGCATAGAGGGAGAGTTTACCCACTGTGAATGAACCCTGTGCCCAGACATTCCTTACAAACTATCAGATGTGACTATAGATCAAGGGAACCCTTATAAACTGTAGCAACTTCACTGTATACAACAGATGCAGGAGGTGGGTGGGACATTGGCATTGGATGCCTGCACTGGTAACACTTTAGGAAAGTCATGGGAGAAGGTAAGGACTAGTTAGAAAAACATCCAACAATGGAGTCTTATGTAAAGCTGAAACTGAGCACTTTTATAAAATCGAAGGGGCAAAACATCAATACTGCATAGGTACAGCATAAACACAAATAAAATCAAAAAGTATTAGCATTCCTTTGATATACACAAACACGGCAAGGAATATGTTGTACATAAAATGCTATATACTGCAGACAACCTGAAATCCAAGGCAGTGACAGAGCATGGACACATTTCCTCACCAAATTCTCATGTGTTTTCAATAGTCCAGTAACTGCTTAAAGGATTAACAGTAAATTATAAATTCTGTGCCCCGGAGAGCATTTCCCAGACACTACCTAATGTGCCACATTCATTGGGCTTTTTAGAAATAATCAGGAAATCTTCTGCGCCGGACTTTTATTTCCATCCTTAGAGCAATGAACATGCAATGCACTCTGAATCCTGCTGGGCCACAGATTTGCATTACAAGCTCTGCCCGGGTAATGCACAGCCGCTCTGCTAATGCTTTGCCCATGTCACTGCTACACTTACATCTGGAACCGACTAGCTGCTCAGCCAGGTTCCTGTAAATGTGTTTTTCTTTCATTATTGGCCCTTTTAAGGTTTTTGGATGTTAATCTTAGTCTGGGTAACTAGAAACTGTATTACATAGTAGCCGATGTTGATAAAAGGCACACACCCATCACACACTACCTTCTGCATGGAATTAATTGAGACTTAATTACAGGCGTGGGACCTATTATCCAGAATGCTTAGGACCTGGAGCTTTCCGGATAATGGATATTTATGTAATTTGAATTTTCGTACCTTATATGTAATAGAAAATCCTGAAAACATTAAATAAACTTAAAGGAATAGTTCAGTGTGAAAATAAAAACTGGATAAATAGGTAGGCTGTGCAAAAAAAAAAATGTTTCTAATATAGTTAGTTAGCCAAAAATTTAATCTATAAAGGCTGGAGTGAACAGTTGTCTAATAAAACAGCCAGAATCCAACTTCCTGCTTTTCAGCTCTATAACTCTGAGTTAGTCAGCGACTTGAAGGGGGGCCACATGGTACATTTCTGTTCAGTGAGTTTACAATTGATCCTCAGCATTCAGCTCAGATTCAAAAGCAACAGATATGACCCATGTGGCCCCCCCTCAAGTCTCTGATTGGTTACTGTCTGGTAACCAGGGTAACCAGGCAGTGTAAACCAAGAGAGCTGAAAAGCAGGAAGTAGTGTTGTAGCTGTTATATTACATATCCAGTCACTCCAGTCTTTATACATTACATTTTTGGCTAACTAACTATATTAGAAACACTTTTTATTTTGCACAGCCTATCTATTTACCCAGTTTTTATTTTTACACTGAACAATTCCTTTAATGGGCTGGTTCTGCTTTCAATAGGGATTAATTATATCTTAGTTTGGGTCAAATACAAGGAACTGTTTTATTATTACAGATAAAAAGGAAATCATTTTTAAAAATTTGGATTATTTGGATAAAATGGAGTCTATGGGAGACGGCCATTTCTTAATTCAAAACTTTCTGGATAATGGGTTTGCGGATAACGGATCCCATGCCTGTATACATATAGTTAAAATGCTGTGTCAGCTCTGTAAGAGCTAACAGGGCATTGCTCAAATTGATCTGATTACATGGTTTCTTAGAAGTTGTTCCCCTTTTAATGAATTTTTGATATGCTGTAGATATTGATATTCTAAGACAGTTTGCAGTTGGTCTTCATATTTATTTTTGTAGGTTTTTTTTAGCTTTCTGTTCCGCTTAGTTAGTTACCCTAGAAACCAGTGGTTTGAGTGGAAGACTGGAATATGAATTGGTGAGGAATGAACAGGAAATTAAGTAATAAAAAGTAATAATAACAAAATAATAGCCTCACAGAGCTATCGTTTTTGGCTGCCAGGGTCAGTGATCTCCATTTGAAAGCAGGAAAGAGATAGAACGAGACAAATGATCCAAGAACTATAACAAATAAATGATGAAAGTTGCTAAGAATAGGTCAGTCTATAACATACTAAAAGTTAACGTGAAGGTGAACCCCTTTAACTTTTAGTATGATATAGAATGGCAACCTAAACAACTTTTCAATTGGTCTTCATTATTTATTTTTTATAGTTTTTTTTAATTATTTGCTTTTTTCTTTTGACTATTTCCAGCTTTCAAATAGGGGTCATTTACCCCATCTAAAAAACAAAACAAATGCTCTGTAAGGATACATGTGTTTTTATTGCTACTTTTTATTATTATTCATCTTTTTATTTTGGACTTCTCCTATTTATATTTCAGTCTCTTGCTCAAATTATTGCATGGTTGCTAAAGTAATTTGGACCCTAGCAACCAGACTGCTTAGAATTCAAACTGGAGAGCTGCCGAATAAAAGGCTAAAAATCTCAAATTCTAAAAAATGACAACCATTCGCAAAGTGTCTCAGAATATCACTCTCTACATGATACTAAAAGTTAACTCAAAGGTGAACAACCCTTTTTAAGGGGCCATTTACAAATAAAAAAAAAGTGATAGAACACCAAGGGGCCCATTTACTTAGCTTGAGTGAAGGAATAGAATAAAACTTTCGAATGTTTTTTTTGGCTACTTCGACCATCGAATGGGCTACTTCAACCTTCGACTACGACTTCGAATCAAACGATTCAACCTAAAAATCGTTTGACTATTCGACCATTCGATAATCGAAGTACTGTCTCTTTAAAAAAAACTTCGACCCTCTAGTTCGCCACCTAAAACCTACCGAAGTCAATGTTAGCCTATGGAGAAGGTCCACATAGGCTTTGCTATCTTTTTTTGGTAGAAGAAAAATCGTTCGATCAATGGATTAAATCCGAATCGAACGAAGCGAAGGATTTAATCGTTCGATCGAATGATTTTTCATTCAATCGAACGAATTGCGGTAAATCCTTCGACTTCGATATTCAAAGTCGAAGGATTTAACTTCGACAGTTGAATATTGAGGGTTAATTAACCCTCGATATTCGACCATAAGTAAATTTGCCCCCAAGAAGTGCTTTCCCCCTTCCCTGCAGGCAGTAAATAATCCTTTATGGTCAGCACTGTGTAAATAGCTGTTAGGTATAACAACAATCATATTTCCCTTATCCTTTGTCCAAACCAAATTTCATCTTGGGTCATACAAATGACAACATTTCCTTTATTATTTTAGTTGTTCTTCTCTGTACATTCATATGAGATGGTTAGATGGAAGGTTTGATTCCTGTGTTACCTTCTATCTGTGCCTTGGGTGTAAAACACTATGGGATTTTCATCCCCTTGTGCTTTATACTTAAACATACTCTACATCTAACTTTGTGCATTTATCATTGGGTTTCCAAGGATGGAAGCAGGACTTCTTTCATTCTTTTTCCCAGCACGTATTCATGCCGTGGCACGTATTCTCTAAAGCTCTGCCCAGCTTTCCGTTAGTCACATGTAAATAAATATTGGATTGATTTCACCCTTTTACTTAGCCATAAATAAGGCTCAAGCGCTTACCAAATCCATGTTTGGCATTCAAAGTGCACGTGTGCGTGCCAAGCGGGAACACTCAACGGGGAAGCCAGGTTACTGTTTGCTGTGAATTCTTCGTGGTTACCCTGATCCTTTGCCAAATGGCCAAGCCAAGAAAGATTCTGAGCTACAGCGATGTAATGAAATAAGAATGTACAAATTTTATGGATGAACTGAAGACCGGTTCCTCTGCTTTCTGACAAAGAATGTACATTTGTATATTTCCTTTTTGTTGTTCTGATGTCCAGACGTTTATTTGAAAGGAAAATGAAGACTAAGTGATTGTAATCTGGAAGTTATGTATGAAGGTGATTCGTTTCATATGGCTTTTTGGAGAAAGCTGCTGGTTTTGGGTCTGGTAGTATAAAGTAGCATTGTTCTACTAGAATCTAGTTATGTGCTCCTAAATCAAGCGTAGGATTCACAAACCTCACATAGAATACAGGCTGTGTAATGCCTTCAAAGGTCCTCATGATCGCAATTAGGTGCTGCCCAACTTCATCATTTGGATCTAATGGTGGTAGACAGTGGTGGACAATGGAGAATTGTACATGGGTGGCTTATTATGCTTAAAAAGAGTGGTTCCCTTTACAATTTAGCTACACCCGAAATTGAAATCATCAGCTGGAAACAGAGGCACCAGTCTTCTGATACTGGTCTTACTGCTCAATGATTGGTGCATCTATGGACTCCTGCAGTACCAGGTCCATCAACTTCATCTTATTGTGGTTTGTTGTATATATAATACACTGACGTAGTGAGTAGGATAGGAAGCTAGGGATTTTTTTTAATGACTTTGCATCCCCTTAGTTCAGCAAAGTGCCATTTTACCACTGGTTTGGCAAGATGCAAATGTTGACAGTTGAGTCCTACAATGTGTGACAGTGACAGGCCAATGCTTGCGCCGATGGCTGATGTTTTATCTGATAAAATAATCGGGTGATAGAATTCTTATTGAGTAATGGCCAGGGTTGCCAGGTTTACATTTCAAAACCAGCCAAAGACTAAAAAAACTAGCCAAAAACTAGCCAAAATGCATTTTAAAAGTAGCCCAAAAGGGGTATCAAAATAATAAACAATAATAATAGTAGCATGGCTACTTTGCTACCCAGTAGGTAATCTGACTGAATTTCCTCAGGGTGTGCATAAGAACAGAAACGCATTGCGACAAAGAGCGATGGAATATTCCGGCACTTTGTATTTTGTTATTTCTTTCCTCTCTGTGCCTTACAGTGCTGTGATCCCATAATGCCTGTGCCTGTATAAATACAACCCTGTTATGATTTGGAGTCACAGCCGCTAGTTCATTCGCTGCCTTCTGAAGGGCACATTGCTATGTTCTACCAAACATCTTGAATCCATTTCCCAACTCCTTTGACATTAATCTTTTCCGATTGCTTTGTTTATAGCGATTGTCTCAGACTGTAACAAGATTCATGATTGCCAGCACCAGATGCATATTTATCTACATTTCTCAAATTTACTTTTCATGTACCCAGCGCTGACCACATGCATTTCACGTTCCACCGCCGTTAAATTAAATTTTTCCAGTAACATATTGCTTTTGGTTGGTCTTTCTGGCTTTCCCAGCCATGCCAAGCTAAAATTACAGAATTGGGGTCCTGTGGCTCTAGGGTTCAAAGTTACAACGGACCTCTTCCATGGAAAGTTACAAATAATATAAAAAATGTACACACTATATTTACGTTGAAATTGTGCAAAAACAATTAACCGGGAGACATAATGCATTTCAATACAACTTTTCAATACAAAAACCAGATTGTTTGTATTATTATAAGTATGATCATTCTCATGCTAATGCAGTGTTTCCCAAACTGTGGAGCTGACCCCCATAAGGGGGATGAAACTTTAGCAGGGTGACTGTTACCCCAATGTTTCTATATATCTGTAACCTTGTTATGAGCTAAGGGGGCCCAACCTGAAGGTCAGTTAGCGTGAGATTTGGGGTGAGTGTTTATTTGTGTCCTGGGTACCCCTGGAACTATAGCAGGGTGACTGTTACCCCAATGTTTCTATATATCTGTAACCTTGTTATGAGCTAAGGGGGCCCAACCTGAAGGTCAGTTAGCGTGAGATTTGGGGTGAGTGCTTATTTGTGCCCTGGGTACCCCTGGAACTATAGCAGGTGACTGTTACCCAATGTTCTATATATCTGTAACCTTGTTATGAGCTAAGGGGGCCCAACCTGAAGGTCAGTTAGGGTGAGATTTGGGGTGAGTGTTTATTTGTGCCCTGGGTACCCCTGGAACTATAGCAGGTGACTGTTACCCAATGTTTCTATATATCTGTAACCTTGTTATAAGCTTAGAGGGCCCAGCCTGAAGGCCAGTTAGCGTGAGATTTGGGGTGAGTGTTTATTTGTGTCCTGGGTACCCCATAGAAGTATAGCAGGGTGACTGTTACCCCAATGTTTCTATATATCTGTAACTTTGTTATGAGCTAAGGGGGCCCAGCCTGAAGGCAATTTAAAATGAGATTTGGGGTGAGTGCTTATTTGTGCCCTGGGTACCCCTGGAGCTATAGAAGGATGACTGTTTTCCATATTTCTATATAAGTCTGAAAACCATAGTAAAAGAATAGGTCTCAGATCTTCTAGGCTTATATTTGAGAAGGTATTTGGCACTGCAGCTCTATCTGCCCACTCAGTATCCTTCTCTGATTGTATATGAATACATTGTGCCGTGACAGATTAAGATGAATAACTTTTCAATGAACAAGACAAATATGTTGAGCAGGTGACTGTGCCGTGCATCGGAAGAGAACACATGTCTGGCGGAGAATCTAAACCAAATGATCAGGAGACTTTTGCACTTCCTGAGTGGAGGCTTTTTGTTTGTGGAAGTTTTTCTATACCATGAAATGGCTTCAGCAGATAGTTCTTCTCATTGCTTTGTGTTATTCATGTGAATGCACGATCCCTGGCTCTTTGTTATGGCCAGTTGTACTAATGGCAGGATTCCATTATATGCATACATTATACAGTGATTTATTTTGCCTAGCTCATTGAATATAAGAGTCTGCATGACTTCAATCAGAAAAATACAGTATGACCTGCATTTCTTTTAAAGCGTTTTTTCCACCTACAGTATTTCTTCATATCTAACAACTTTGTAATAAATAAACCAAGATGCTAAAATGTGTAGTACCTTATTAGCCCTTTCCAAAAATGAGTCCACTGGTTCTCTTTTTTGTTATTATGCATCATCAACTAATTAGATGTATGTATCATGTTGGGCTCTAATGTATAAAGCATGGTGCAAATTTACATAGACATTATGTGCACCAAGATTTTACCGAGTATGAATAGTATAGACATTTTAATTACAGTTGCCATTATACTTTGCCCCAAGTTTGTTCATACAGTACCGTAACTAGAGGGGGGCGGGCCCTGGTGCGTGACACGTAGCCGGGCCCCCGCCCCCTCCGTACGGCCTGCATTTCAGTGGCACACAGGCTGCCGGGGGGCCCTGAGGGGGGTACGGGCCCTGGCCCGTACCGCACCCCCTGCTCCCCCGGAAGTTCCGCCACTGTGTTCATAGCCTGTACAGAGAGATGACATACAATTTTACCAACATAGGTATTCCTCTGTACAATTCAGCAGAAACAGCCCCGCTCATTCCACAGCGGCTTGTCCCCCCACTGCCAACCAGCTCACCCCCCAACCCGCTCATCTCCTTCACAATTCTCCCACTTGCCGGCACTGGGAGGGCGGGTTCAGATGCAGTGGCGGGCGGGTGCAGAGTGCCAGGTTCGCAGTGTGTTGGGGACAGGTTCAGCTGTGTCCAGCGAGTGGCATGCGACCCCCAGCATTTTGCCGCCCGAGGCCCAGGCCTTTGTGGCCTGCCTACAAATCCGGGCCTGGGAACATTCCCCTATGTTTGCTCATAGCCTGTTCAGGGAAATACCATAAAACTATGGCAGCATAGGTATTCCTCTGTACTTAGCACAATTCAGTAGCAACAGCCTCCTATGTTTGCTCATAGTCTGTACAGAGAGATACCATATAACTATGGCAGCATAGGTGTTCCCCTGTACTAAGCAAAATTCCACAAGAACAGCTCCATAAATTTGTCCATAGCCTGTACCCAGAGATATCATAAAATAATGGCAACATACAGTAAGTGTACCACTGTACTAAGCACAATTCAACAAGAACACCCCTCCAAGTTTGCCTACAGCCTGTACAGAGAGATGCCTTA
The DNA here is from genome assembly GCA_038501925.1 of Xenopus petersii. Taxonomy (NCBI): domain Eukaryota; kingdom Metazoa; phylum Chordata; class Amphibia; order Anura; family Pipidae; genus Xenopus; species Xenopus petersii. The sequence continues at coordinate 89,008,438 of CM076688.1, read as the reverse complement.
TACCAATACCAGCCTTTTATGCAGCAGACTTACTTTGTAATAAATGGCTTCATATATATGCATTTTCTCCATGTTTAATATAGCAATCTGGTCTAAGGCTTCATGCTGGAAACGTTTAACAGCCCCTCGGAACATAAAGCATGCAGATTTGTCAGGCTAACAATGCAGGATCAAAAGGGTAATTAACTTCAACAGCACTGACATAATTATTTTAACCAAATCATATGATTGCTGGGAGCTGATAAGAACTTGGCTCGCAATATGACAGCAAACGTTGCTTTTCTTCTGGTTCAGTCCAAGAATAAAAATATTTCCTTGACTCACATATTGTACCAAACCTCAGATATTTGCCTGCTGCTCATTCTGTGTCAGATGGAAATAAATCATTAGGATTCTATATGAGTAATGTGCCTGTGTAGAAAACAGTCCTGTTAAATATCATCTCACCTGACCTGTCAAGTTCTAGAGAGGAGAATGCTGCTACAAGGGGCCTCATATCGTAAGAGGGAGCTAAATGTTATTATATTGGTTATTATCGTACAGGGCCACCATCAGAAGTTGTGAAAAATAAACGACCAGGGCCCACTGTGATCTGCACAAGAGAGTGGGCTTTTTGTAAGCACAGCTGCCAGAATACGAGCAGCAGGAGGACCCATGTGCATCAAATTCCACTTCTATAGGTGACTATTTAGGCAACAGAAAAACTTTCTGCAGATTCATGAAGCCTTAGGATCCATTTCAAATGTTGCATTTTTGCAATCTTTTGGGTAGATGAATAGTTTCCTACGCTGTACAAGAATACTCCTGCTGGATAATAGGGTGCCAAACCTATGAACTGTGGTTGTTAGGTTGTTTTAGTTCAAGCGCCCTTTTGATGTCCAATATTTGGCTATATCTAAAAATAACAGTTTTCTGGCTAAGCCTCGTTAGCTCATAAGAAGTTTGCCAATATATAGAAACAGTAACAGTCACCCTGCTATAGTTCCAGATGTACTCAGGGCATAAATAAGCACTGACCCCAAATCTCACCCTTACTGGCCTTCGGGCTGGACCCTCTTAGCTCATGACAAGGTTACAGATATATAGAAACATTGGGGTAACAGTCACCCTGCTATTGTTCTAGGGGTATCTAGGGCACAAATAAGCACTCACATAACTGGCCTTCAGGCTGGGCCCCCTTAGCTCATAACAAGGTTACAGATATATAGAAACATTGGGGTAACAATTCCATAAAGTAGGAAGCACGCATTTTCAGGAATGTCATTGTACCCTGCAGCATGAATGCTTTCCTTTACTGGAACCATTCTTCCTTTACCAAAATTCAGTTGGCATGAAGCATTCAGGAGGGTAGCCTTATTTGGGCACCTGCCAATCCCAGAATGGCCAGAGGAAGAAGGGCAGTTTTACTGCAGCCAATTTAGCATTGTGCATGGCTATGATAGGAAACGGGGCAATATAGAAACATTGGGGTAACAGTCATCCTGCTATTGTTCTAGGAGTATCTAGGGCACAAATAAGCACTCACCCCAAATCTCACCCTAACTGGCCTTCAGGCTGGGCCCCCTTAGCTCATAACAAGGTTACAGATATATAGAAACATTGGGGTAACAGTAACTCTGCTATAGTTCCAGGGGTACCCAGGGCACAAATAAGCACTCACCCCAAATCTCACCCTAACTGGCCTTCAGGCTGGGCTCCCTTAGCTCATAAAAAGGTTACAGATATATAGAACATTGAGGTAACAGTCACCCTGCTATTGTTCCAGGGGTACCCAGGGCACAAATAAGCACTCACCCCAAATTTCACCCTAACTGACTTTTAGGCTAGTTTCCCCAGGCACTACTGCTCTGGTTAATTCTCTGTCTGATTCTTAAATCCTGGGCAGATGTAAACCAAGACATTCAATTTTGGGCCAAAGCCTTAAGGTGGCCATACACGGGCAGATAAAGCTGCCGATATCGGTCGTTTGGACCGATTTGACAGCTTATCTGCCCGTGTATGGGGGCTTCCGACGGGTCTTCCCGATTGATATCTGGCCACGATATCGATCGGGAAGGTTTGATTTTAAACCGACCGACCCGTCGGAGCCCCTTGGCGCATCGTAATTCGATCGTACGGCCATACGGCCGAACGTTCGAATTACCCCTGATATAGCCATGCTGTTTAGTGGCATATCGGGGAAAGATCCGCTCGTTTGGCGATGTCGCCAAACAAGCGGATCTTTGAGTCTATGGCCACCTTAAGTGTGGATGATTTCTTATCTTTACATCCAGAGTTAGCTAAAAGCTAGAAACTGTGGCAATATTTAATTTCTGTTAACCCTGAATAGCTCTCCACTGACCCCAAATAAAGGTCATATATTTAATGACATAGCAACTCCCAAAAGGCTAGGGAGTTGATGTCCAACAGTGAGTGAAATAAGTAATGCTTCCAGAATGTTCTTTGGATACTTGGTTGTAGGAGCCAACAGAGAGAAGTCTGTAAAGAATAGCTGTCTGGTTTGGTAATGTCTGATAGACATAAATGTTGACCTTTGGTGCAAAATAAATCTACCGCCTTAGTTATAAGGTTGGGTGTTTATGGCAGGTTTGGTTCTTCTACTTTATTGACGCTTTAGTCTCTTGATTTTCTTGAAATAGAATGCACTTGTCTAGTTCTTTTTGTGCGGCACATTTAACATTGGGCACCATGCCACACCGTGTCCCACAGAGAACCAGATTTCTGCTTCTGTACACTGATTTCTTCTGCAACTTGCATTATTTATGGCTGGCAATGAGAGAAGGGAAAGTTATGGAAGGTTTCTCTGCTTGTACTTGGAAGGCAAAGTCATTGGAGTCAGGGACCTTCCAGTAATCCCAATTATGTCATTCCCAGTTCAGACCCTGCTTGGCAAGGCACAAATTAGTTCACTTGTTTGATTAAGAAATCTTATTTTTAAAAAGTTCTGTTTTGAATTTCACCCAAAAAATATTGTCCAAAAATAGAAGTTAATGATTCGGAAAATAGTGTTCATTCTTTTTCCCAGATAAATACAAATCTCGCACAAGCTCATTCGCTGAATCAATTACATATTACGGAGGCTTTAATTGAGTTAGCAATAAAAATCTCTTTCTATTCTTCCAATTTATTATCAGGATGTGGGGGGAGCCATTAAATAAATTAGAATAATCCATTACACTTTTCTGGGTTGTTCGTGACAATTTCATAGCTGATTTTACAAGTTTTATTCCTACTTAATTAGTTCCCAGAAAGAAAAGAAGCACTTCCACTCTGTAGTTTCCCATCACTTCATGTTCAGCCATAATGTACCTTGTTGTTGCATGTTAGGGTCTAACAATCTATTGGCTTTAAGGTCAAAATATGTTTTGGGTTTTTTTTTCATGGTATCACCTGGGGGATTCAGAACCCTCCACTTAGAGGTGAAGGAGGCCAGTTCTTTTCACACCATACCATAAATTGCTCCTGCCTTTCAAGTTGAGTTGGACTTCAAAACCAGCCAGATTTTTGGATCACTTGCTTTAATGTGTGAAATAGTTTGTGTGTGACAATTTGTAGAACTTCATGTAGCCATAATCTAGTGGGGGCTACCTTCCCATGAGCATACTGACGAATCAGGGCTGGATCTAGGGTGGACAGAAAAGTCGCCTGCCCAGGGTGCAATGATAGGGGGGTGTTGGGCAGATACCTATTAAAGGGTCTTATGCCTACCCTTAGTCAGTATTTGCTCCCCTTTGTCACTCTCCCCTCTCCTCCTCTCCGTTGCTATCCCTGCAACGCCCTCCTGTGCACACTCACACATAGGGTTGCCACCAGGCCTAGCTGGTAAAACACCTGCCAGGGCTGGAGCCGGTATTACAAATTTACTAGCAATGTAGTTGCCGGTAAATTTGTAATACCCCAAACCTCTCCCTTAAGCTCCTGATCCTCACCCTTAAGCTCCTGATTGTCAGGTATTGCTGGGATTCAAGGCAGGGACCTTTGGGTTTCTGGCTCGATGCCTTAACCATTTGGCCAGGTGAGCAGCCTGTAGGGTTGCTCGCTATGTGTAACCTGGTCTCTCCAGCCCCAGCTCAGCTGCAGCCTGTTTGGCTTCTGCAGCCCCAGCCCAGCTGCCGCCTGATTAGCTTTAATCAGCCAATCAGGGCAGACTCTTCCCTATTTTAGGGCAGCTCTTGGAACACTCCTTGCCAGAGCATTACATTGTTTCTCCCTAGTACTGCGGCAGTGCCCCTAACTAGGTAGTTCTAGCTCTTGCCCCTTTTCCCTTATTCCTCCTTGCCTTTGTCTACCTGTCCTTGTCTAGTCTTGTCTTGCTTTACCCTATCTTGTACCTTCCCAGCCTTGACCTTCATCTGACCCTTGCCTGTTATCATTTCCTATTCCACCTTGTACCTTTCACTCACTTCATCTTGTACCTGCCTTGCCGTTTCCTGCTTCCTGATCTGCTCTGCCTTGTACCTTGTCTTGTTGCTTCCCTAGTCTCCTTCTGCTCCAGTCTCCCTCTCTTGCTATCCTGCTCCAGTCTCCCTCTCTTGCTATCCTGCTCCAGTCCCCTTCTGCACTCTATCCCTAGTTTGATCTGATCTAAGCCCGCACCGTCCTGTATGTTCCTGTCCTGAGTCGTCGCCCTCTTCATCCAGCCTAGTCCAGTCCTGATCTTCGCCCTCTCCATCCTGTTCTGCTCTGCACCTGATCCAGACTGACTCTTCGCCCTGTGGATCGCAATGCACTTTCTGTTCTAAGGGCAGATGTGACGTCACACGCCACTTTCCATGCGTAGGGGGACTATGGAGGCATTTCAAAGGTATTTAAACCTGTTTAATGTGTACATTCGTTCTGCCTTTTTATCCTTTTTGTAATAACTTATGGATTTTTCCCCTGATGAAGACCACTTTTGTGGTCGAAACGCATAGGGCCAATACTGGGCCATAGCTGAACATGTGAGTATATTTTTTGTAAATGTAATAAACATTTGCCTTTTTAAATTTTGAGTGTGCAGTCCCTATATTGATCTTTTGTTTGACTCTTCTCCCTCATCAACCTGTTCCTTCCTCCCCTTTAAGTGTTCCCTAGGCACATACAGCTCCTGTCTCAAGGACCCTACCAGTCTCCACAGCGCCCCCTACCTAATCGTTGACACTAATCCAGTAAAAACATACCTTTCCCTGCCTCTTCCTCCTTCCTGAAGCCTCTCTTTGACATTGGCCCCACTCTTCAATTGCATCACCTGCCCCATCAACGTCATCACCCCACCCCTCAATGACATCACCCCACTCCTTGAGGTGTCTCTACCCCACTGGCCGGTAAGAACATTTTTAAAAGGTGGCAACCCTATGCACATATGGGGGGATGCTGTTTGAGGTCGCTGGCTGGCCGGGCTGCCTAGGGCACCCGTGCAAAGGGTGTTGCATATAAAACTCCAGATAGTATAGATACACAGTGGAGTGGAAGAAGAAAATCACACAGGGTTACAGGTCAAACATGACATTACATTGCTAAGCAACAATAGACCATCCCTGCATTAAGAAAAATGCATTTGAACAATCTCTGTCTTGTTTTCCAACAAGCCCGGCCCTGTGATGAATTAGTGGGTAGTAGTAGTTATTGGGGGCTATTTTCAAACGGAAGAGATCTTCCCTGCTAAAGGCCTGTGGTCACCTTGGGCTGGTACAGAGCCCAAAACATAATAGGTGTTCTACACCCACTCTTTTTTACACTTTGCACACTGCTTATTTATTTATTTTTTTTTACAAAGTCCTAGGCTTCAGCATTCTTGTATGGAGCACAGGGACCTGCACCACCCCCTCGAGTGCTTCCTAGGATCTTCAGTGCTGTATTTGACATTGGAAGTGGCAAGGCATTTAGGTGTCCCGCCTCTCCCTCCCTAATCATCCTCTAACTTGTGCATCATTCGTGGGCCTATGGCAGACAGTAGGGACAGGACTGTAGTGATGTGCTGGCTGACAAAACATTCAACCCTCATCTGCCATAAACCAATTCGCTCCTGAAGCCGTCCTGCCATGCTGTGCCGATTTATACGTAATAGTATGTTGACAAAACTGTAATTCTAAATATACCCCTTGCTTCATTCTTGAGCAGTTAAGGAAAAAGCACACCGGCACAAGAGACTTGTATCTGCAGTGCAAGCCCTTGCAAAAGTTTTATTCTTGAACAAACAGTGTTTTTTCCTTGTTAGCACTGCTCTCTACACATTCTTACACATCATTACAAAGCAAGATCAGTATAAACAATAAGGGAAAACAAACTAGCTGGGACTCTTTTAGAGTCTCTGCTCCCTATCAGTTCCCCAATGGATGAACATGAAATGCGATCATGGAGGTTCCGTTAAACTAGCGTAGACTTGATGGAGACAGCAGCTCGTGTTGGGAAACCAAGCTGCCCTAATGAAGTGATGAAATCCATCGTTTCAGAATCCTGAATCCTGATATTATACTTGTTTCCCCCCTCACCTTACTTGTGATTCAGCGGCGGGGCTATGCCAGGAAGAGTGAACGACAGCAGGATAACTGGAGGAGACACTGCTGTTTTATTTTAAAGAACTTTATTTTTTTGCAATTTGATCATGGATGTGAAAGCAAGCTTGGCAGCAAGCTCACTTGCCTGGGGATTCTTCTGGTTACAACACCAAGGACTACCTGCCTTTTATGGCAAGATCACTGTACCCCAAGGGAGACTTCTCTCTAGGAGAACATGCGTGAGCTCACTTACTGTCGCGCATGTTTATCGTATCCATGGCGATCACCTTACAATTCGAAGTGACTTTTGGACACAGAGTCCTGTACCGACCTTCTTAATTCTGCTAAACATATGTCCGGTGTTGCTTTTGGCAGCAGTGATCACTATGACATAAAAGCCAGTTCCACGCAGAGAGTAATTTATGTCATTCCTGTCTGGATTTATCCGATTCAACGTTCACTTATTTGAAAGCCCAATGGCCATTCTTTTACTCTTCTGGCATTTCATTCCCCAGTGCAGGAAGAATATTTGACCTCTACAGTAATTGGCCAATCTCACTAGTTGACATTGTCTGGCTTAGTTTTATGGGTATTGCTTTCTGGTTGTACAATATATGTTCAAAACTATCCTGACACCCCTTCAAGAACTGCACAGAACACTCACTGTCAAGTTCCATGGGGTCTCTAAAAGCATGTGAGCACAAATAATATTAACTGGGAGTATGGGGTTTATTTCTGGGCATATTGCCCCGTTTCCTATAATAACCATGCACAATGCTAAATTGGCTGCAGTAAAATTGCCCTTCTTCCTCTGATAGTCTGATGGCCATTCTGGGATTGGCAGGTGCCCAAATAAGGCTACCCTCTTGAATGCTTCATGCCAACTGAATTTTGGTAACGGAAGAATGGTTCCAGTAAAGGAAAGCATTCATGCTGCAGGGTACAATGACAGTGGCGTAACTAGATGTTGCTGGGCCCCACATCAAATTAATTTTAGGGCCCCCAACATATCCAGTGTTTGTCCTGTTTTACCAATATATGTCCAAATTGCTCATCAATGAGAGCCTCATGGGCCCCCCTGTACCTCCTGGGCCCCTCTGCAGCCGCAGGGTCTGCTTCCTCTGTAGTTACGCCCCTGTACAATGACATTCCTGAAAATGTGTGCTTCCTACTTTATGGAATTGTTACCCCAATGTTTCTATATATCTGTAACCTTGTTATGCACTAAGGGGGAACAGCCTGAAGGCCAGTTAGGGTGAGATTAGAGGCGAGTGCTTATTTGTGCCCCGGGTACCCTGGAACTATAGCAGGGTGACTGTTACCCCAATGTTTCTATATATCTGTAACCTTGTTATGAGCTAAGGGGCCCAGCCTGAAGGTCAGTTAGGGTGAGATTTGGGGTGAGTGTTTATTTGTGCCCTGGGTACCCCTGGAACTATAGCAGGGTGACTGTTACCTAAATGTTTCTATATATCTGTAACCTTGTTATGATATAATCAGGGATCTGATGAAAGGTTTTTGAGGCAAAGAAAGTTGTAAAGTTTGTGCTGTCAGATGCCTTGGTAACATATTCCATTATGTTGCCGTTTTTGATGAAATGACAGTAAAATGGAGTGTCTAGCAGTTATTTGGAGATCAGGATTTATTGGCCAGCTAATAGATCTCCCTGGCTAAGTTCTCTAGTAAACAAAATGCTGTTACAAGGGAAGAGATTAGCATAATGTGCCCCAAATGTTCCTGATGAAAATAAAGTGCCGGTGGGGAGGGATATGAAGGCACAAAAAGAAGAGGTCTCAGCAGAAAGCAATCTCCTCTATGTGAGTAGTTAGGCAAGAATGAATTCGCGGAGCAGCACTTCATCTTGATGTGCCATTTGCCTGAATTGCCCGTCAGTGAATAAATATTTCAGCACCTATTTCCTCTGTACAATTTCACTAACAACCTCTGATGTGTGCGGGAAGGTTTCAACTCTGACAAAATGTGCATCTTTTATTCAGCGCCCCCGTTCCTGGGACTAAATGGCTTTCTCATTATCTTGTCCCTTGGCGTAACTCTCGGGGAAGCAATATGAAATGCCATTATACAGTAATGTTGCCTTGAATCCCACAATCATATTAGTAAACACTGCAGCCCCTACAGATTGTATGTAATGTGCTCTGACAGTTATTTCTTTATTCAATCACTTGCACTTCTGCAGGGAGAGAATACAGGGAAAACCCTGGGAAAACCTGCAGAGATTAAGCCAGTGAAATTCTCAGTGGGGGTAATCTACTGCAAAATCCTCATATGTGTGTAAAATGGAAGGACACATGTACAGTATGCTGCACCTTGGTGTGACCCTCCAGTATAGCAGGTGATGCAAGGCTTGTTCCATCACCCAGGCACACCTATTGCACCCACAGTGCTCAGAAGTGATGGGTGAATAAATTCGACAGGCTCAAGTTCACTGCCAATTTCTGCGTTTCGCCGACGGCGAATAAATTTGCGAAACTCCTGCGAAAATTTGCAGACGTCAAAAAAATTTGGATGCGTAAGTCGCTCGCAAGCATCAAAATTTACACTAAATGACGCAGGCGTTAAAATTGCTGCGGGCTTCAAAATTCGAGTTTCGCTAAGTTTTCCGAGAAATTCGCCCATCACTAGCGCTCAGTATTCAGCCCCAAGTTATCATTGAAAGGGTCAATATACCATACTAAGTAGGGATTCCTTTACTTTTTTTCCCTACATCTGCTGGATTATCTGCATATTTGTATTTATTAGTAGGAGCAGCCATGACTTGACAGCATCTAATGAAAGAGTGCTCCCCCTAGTGGGCACATTATCAGTAAAGAAACATTTGCCCTTCCTTCCCAAGCAACATTTCTTCAAGCTTTTTGTTGCATTACTATATCATTGAATGACATTGGGCAGGAAGAGCTCAGGAATCATGGGATAGTAATGTCCCACGCTGAGTGTACAGCCATAAGTAGAAATAAATCCAGCGCAATACAATCTGCATGATTGTGAAATGAGTTACTGTTTTCTGGAGAGCCGTAAATAAAGCTGAATGCTGGGTGGGTTCAGAACCTCCCCCCTGGAGTATTCATCATGTCAAGGTATTTAAAATGCTTTATGAGCTTCCTGAGGTGAGTATGGGAGAGATTTCAAGAGAAAATTTCAGTGAAGGACAGAGTGGGTCAGACCCCTATATCTCACATATGGCTTATAGGCCATGGTTCTATTTCTTGTGCGGTAAAACACGATGCCTTTAAGTGCTTAATAAATTTCTAGAATATGTTCACATACTGTTTGTTCTTTAAATATAATTTTGTGGCAAACATTTTCTTCTCAGTTATCAATGCCTACAACTTCCAGCATCCTCTGAAGGATCTGCTGTGGGTGAAAGGGTTGGGGATTCACAGGGTTAATCATGCTCCGCACTTATCTTGTGTGTTGGCACTTTCCATTTCATAGGCGGTTTGCTCTATGAGCTGATTAATTTTATAATTATGATCCTTGTTGGATTAACATGGAGTAATTCCCCATTGTTATACACACACAGTGCTGAGCGTAGGGTAAACAAACTCCTCTCACTTATTCATGAAGTCAGTGGCCCCGGCTCATATACTCAGCACAGCCCTGCTTATTTATTTACTCCGTTGCTCTCCAGGGTGTGCGCTATTTGTACTTTCTTTGTACTCTGTCTGATTTCATTACCCACACTGTGGTCATATCTAGAGTGGACAGTCAGGGGAGAGCCTGCTAGAGATGTGAGATGTCTCTTAGCTGTCTCTCAGCCCCCGTTTTAAAGAAATATCTATACTATAGAGATTATTGGTTCGGTGAAATAGGGGCTCCTAATTGACTTTATGGCAGAACTAACTGTGCTGATGGAGCAGCAAAAACTGTAGCTTGCAAGACTTTCATAACATATAGTATTCCTACATATGTATTTATTCCTCAGGACTATTCAAGGTTGGTTTTAATGGTTAAGCCCCATATAGAATTTAATGTACTAGGGTTCCTTGATGAATGCAAGTGCAAAGTGCAATTTTAGATGCAAATTGACATTTTTTGCTTTAAGCAAATATGATGAGTCAAATTGTGTTTTAATGTGAATTGCTTGTAATTGTGCTCAAAATTTTTGGAGGTGTATTGACAGAATCCGCATTGGGAACCCTACAGGTTGTTCCTAGAAATCCTCCTGGCTAAGATGACATACAGGAAAATTTCTTTTGGCTAGGTCACATATAGAGAAATATGTTGTCTATGCCAATATGTGTTGATGTTGCATATCTAGAACAAACAAAGTTGCCTTGGTTGACATGTCTAGAAAACCTCTTGGGTTCTATGTTCTGGAAAGCTTGGCTTGGATGTCATGGCTATAAAAAACATCTTGATATGATTGCAACATTGGACAGTTTCTTGCCTTTAACACGAGGATCATGGAGAGCCCAAAGAGGGTGCTTTTCTGCTTCTAGACAAGTAGTCCATTCCAAACTTGTGGGCTAACCTGACTGACGTGATGGGGAACTAGATAGTTCTGCAAGCTTGGCTTGAAGGCCAAATACAGGAAGATTTAAGGTGAAAATGTAGTTTTAGATATTCTTGGAACTATGGCTGCAAGCACCCTTTTGAGGTCCAACATTTGGTCTGGCACCCCTTAAGCTGAAAAGGATACAGATATATACTACAAACATTGCTAAAGTAGCCATGCAGCCATGGTTCCAAGAATATCTACAAGCAAGTTATAATTGTATTACAGAGGCTTGTGGGGCCTTAGCATTAGATTGCAGCATTTGTGGTCAAAAAGATTTGTAATAGACATGGGTAAACCATTTGTAGAACCCTGAAGCTGGAGACTGAGATCTGATTGAGGGGGATGCATCACTATTTTAGGGGCACCTGGAACCTTTAAACATATCTAAACTGTGGGTAATCTGCCCTTTAATCACAGCTCAGAGGAATGCCATCAGCATTAGAATTATGTTGATTAGAAATCTTTCTCATCAAAGGTACCGAGAGTTCTCCCCACTTTGCAAACACAGATTTAGGGCTACATAGCAAGTTAAACACAAGGAACACACGTGTGTGTTGCAATTATGTGTAAATAACTGTAATCTAATCGTGACTGCTGTTTCCAAAGGGCACCTAATTCACAGACTGAAAGTGATTATGAAAGGGCCTTGTGGCTTTGTTTCACTTACCTAATCAGGAGGGGACGAGCCAGCTAAATTGCCAACACAAACAACCTTTGAAGCAAACATAGGAAATCACCTTCACCACTAGGAATCCTTAAACCGCCCTCAGGGACAGAGACCTTCTGCTCTGCAAGGGCCCCTGGGTCCTGGTGTTTAGACTCTGGACACAGTGTATCCATCAGCACAGCCTGGAGGTACAGAGGCCATGTGAATAGGTCCTTTCATCAGCTGACACTTACCATTAGTACAAGCAAGGAAGCCAGTCAAGCTCTCTCCAATTAGCAGCATTACCAGCTTCTTGTGCTTTGTTGGGTTGAGCAAAGCTCTGCAATGGACCCAGACTGCTTACTCACTCACAGGTTCTGTATGGCTGTTTTCTAGACATGCAATGCTTTACCTTAAACCTTTCTGTCATGGGTCTTAATCTGGCTAGACACATACAGTTTGATCCATTTCAGACTATACAATGATCTCATGCATTTCTGGTGCAATAGTGACCACCAGTTATTTCTATAGAAGTGAAAGGCAATATCCACCAAGCGGCTTCTCTTGAGTCAAAGATGTTAATGCTCAGGGGTCCATATTCAGTGAATAATGCTGGATTTAGCCATATGGTGGTGCAGGAGATGGAGCAGATACTGGAGCTTATTTATGTGTATTTGTATATGTGTCAAGCTCAGATGCAGTTACAAGATTGCAGGACCAACATATGGTAAGCATAAGCAGATGAGTTTTAACACCAAGATCATGGCTCCCCAACCTTTTATGAGAATGTAAGTAGACACCTTGATTCTGGGATGGCAGTGGATGTGATTTACTTAGATTTTGCTAAAGCATTTGATACAGTGCCACACAAAAGGTTACTGGTTAAATTAAGGAATGTTGGCCTGGAACATAGTATTTGTACCTGGATAGAGAACTGGCTAAAAGATAGACTACAAAGAGTGGTGGTAAATGGAACATTTTCTAATTGGACCAGTGTTGTTAGTGGAGTACCGCAGGGCTCTGTACTAGGTCCCTTGCTTTTCAACTTGTTTATTAATGACCTGGAGGTGGGCATTGAAAGTACTGTTTCTATTTTTGCAGATGATACTAAATTGTGCAGAACTATAGGTTCCATGCAGGATGCTGCCACTTTGCAGAGTGATTTGTCTAAACTGGAAAACTGGGCAGCAAACTGGAAAATGAGGTTCAATGTTGATAAATGCAAGGTTATGCACTTTGGCAAAAATAATATAAATGCAAGTTATACACTAAATGGCAGTGTGTTGGGAGTTTCCTTAAATGAGAAGGATCTAGGGGTCTTTGTAGATAACACGTTGTCTAATTCTGGGCAGTGTCATTCTGTGGCTACTAAAGCAAATAAAGTTCTGTCTTTAACTCAAGGGATGAAAACATAATTATGCCTCTTTATAGGTCCCTGGTAAGGCCTCATCTGGAGTATGCAGTGCAGTTTTGGACTCCAGTCCTTAAGAGGGATATAAATGAGCTGGAGAGAGTGCAGAGACGTGCAACTAAATTGGTTAGAGGGACGGAAGACTTAAATTATGAGGGTAGACTGTCAAGGTTGGGGTTGTTTTCTCTGGAAAAAAGGCGCTTGCAAGGGGACATGATTACACTTTACAAGTACATTAGAGGACATTATAGACAAATGGCAGGGGACCTTTTTACCCATAAAGTGGATCACCGTACCAGAGGCCACCCCTTTAGACTAGAAGAAAAGAACTTTCATTTGAAGCAACGTAGGGGGTTCTTCACAGTCAGGACAGGGAGGTTGTGGAATGCACTGCTGGGTGATGTTGTGATGGCTGATTCAGTTAATGCCTTTAAGAATGGCTTGGATGATTTTTTGGACAGACATAATATCAAAGGCTATTGTGATACTAAGCTCTATAGTTAGTATGGGTATATAGAATTTAATTAAAAGTAGAGAGGGGTGTATGTATGGATGCTGGGTTTTCATTTGGAGGGGTTGAACTTGATGGACTTTGTCTTTTTTCAACCCAATTTAACTATGTAACTATGTAACTATGTAACCTTTGTTTACCAATGATCTACACTCAAATGTACAATTTTTTGGAAAAACACACATAGATGAAATATTTCTGAGGGTTTTCTTATAAGCTGCGTAAACTGCCAGCCTCCAGGAGGCTCTTTTTGCCAGAACACTTGAGTGGTCCTTTATGTGCATGGAAGGGAGCACAGTGCCAAACATTGGCCCAATCTACCATGTGTTTTGCACTTTGCACCCTGTACTGCACTCAACAGTTGTTTCAGTTCTCTCTGCTCCAGAGCGCAGATACCTGTGTGCCCTGAATACAGCACTGCCTACTTTTGGCTGAGGCGGTAGACATGTAGGTGGTACTAACTTACAGCTGTGGCTGCACTCTTCATGCCAGTCAGACCCCTTTGAGAAAACGAAGGGACACATTTTGTACCCCTAAGTGCTCTGGTACTTCTGTCCAGGGTCTATGTAACTAACCATTTCAATGGCGTAACTAGAGTGCGATGGGCCCCCTGCAAAAGCATCTTTAGAGGGGCCCAGCACACTCCAATCTCCATCCTCTTGCCCACTCAACTCCACCCGCCCCACCCACTTCAGGCTCCACCCACATTAGACTCCACCCACTTCAGACTCCACCCACTGTCTACCCCATGCCAACGCGATCTGCTTCCCTGCTGCAGGTAAGATGGGAGGGAGTTCTTGTTGGCTATAGACGAGGAAGCAGACCCTGGGACCTCTCTATAGTTATGCCACTGAACCCTCTTGGTCTAGGGTTCATTCTTCCATATGCCAGATTGCCAGTGCAGCTTGTAAACATCTTGGGGTCTCAGACAGTGTCCCCTAAATTTGTACCCTATATCATGCAACTAACTCTGGTTCGGAGCTAAATAATGTATCAATGATCAACTCTCTTCAATGTACTACTTGTATACCTCGATAATGGTTCTGTAAATGTATACCTCGATAATGGTTCTGTAAGGTGCATTTGTTTATCCTCTTTCTGCTCTCCTACCGTGTTACAGCTTCATGGAAATTGTTATAAATAAACATAAGTGATACTGGGAAGTTTCCCCTCACAAATGAATACATTTATTGACAGTTTTCTATGAATTTGAATTGGAATAATGATGTATTTCACTCTAATAATAAATTGCACGTCACCTGATCTTGCAATAAAAGGTGCCAGCATAAAGGGAGCCAACTTTTCTATTCCATTTAGGGCACCTATAGAAAAGATGATTGTGCTTGCATGCATGAAATTTGCTCAGTCTAGTTTTTCTTTATTAGCCAGAATGTTGAATGGATAATGTCATCATCAGAATAATTATAATGCCTTTGGTCCTGAGAGCAAAGCATAATATTGTGTGAGAAATACCAATCATGTACCCTCGAGGGTATGAAATAGTGCCCAAATCCCACAATCCTCCCTGGTACTAAGGGTATAACCCACAGCACAGTGAAGAATAAATATACAGTATATATCTGAAAGCGATGAATTAACTAGGTACCAAATCAATATATTGGATCCCAGGTAATAAGTACTTCAATTCATTAGCTGCAATAAATTTAATAATGACAGCACACAGACACATGACTGATGTTAATGGTGGCACACATGGGATGATGATGTTTTATTGGACATGTATTCAGTGATCACACATTAATAGTCAAAACCTGCCTGGAAATTTGCTTTACCCCAAGCCCCATATATCCTCTCATCTTCATCCATGCTCAGAGTTGCCAAATTGAGGTTCTAGGATATTCAAAGGGGCACCAAGAGGTGTTATTTGTGGTTTATAAAAAGGGTCAGGACTTATGGGAGAGTTTGGTGCATAGTGGGTGGATTTTTTTTGCCTGGTTGGAACAGGGGAGTGGTCATACGTGTAAGGTGCATTTTTTTAATGAGGCCCCCATTTTACTTGTTGGCAGGGCCAACCACCCATGGCACCCAGGTCAACAGTGGGCTAATAAATGGGATCCTCTGGGGAGAGATTTAATACAAATAGTATGGGACCCCATGATTACTGGTGGCTGCATTGTCCCTGCTCATTCCCTATCCCTCTGTCCTTTATGCCTCCTTTCCTAGTCTCCATGCTTTCCTGTTCCCTGTTCCTCTACCTGTATTTTTTGTGCAATTTTACCTGCTCTCCAATTCTGCTGTGGTCTCTTTTACTTGCCCCCTCACTCCACTCCTTTCTTAAAGAGGACCTGTCACCCTAAAAAATAATTCCAAATTATTTTCTATTGGGTCTGTCAAGAAAAATAAACTTGACTTTATATACAGTAAATCATTAAATCTTGCATCCTTTAGTCTCTTGGAATTATACAATTATAACAAGCAGGCACGGGCCAATTGTGGTCATCATTATTAAAGCAAGCTTTGCATCATGCCAAAATCTTGTTTCTGTGCCAGAATAGGGGACCTGGTGCCCATGCATTGGTTACACAATTATAGACAGTGATATAATTGTCTAGAAACCAATAGTAACCACTCAGTCATTACTGGTCAGCTGTATATTTATCTACAGAATAGACACATTACTGTAGGTATATACTAGTGTGTTTATATATTGCCCGTATCACTGCTGCCTGGTAGTGCTGGGGTCCTAGGTTTAATTCCAGCTAGGGTTGCCACCTGTCCGGATTACACCCGGACAACCCAGTTTTTGGAAAGGTAAGGTTGCCCGGGTGAAAAGTTCCTGTCCGGATTTCCAAATTAGGGAATCCGTACAGAACAAGAAGTTGGCAAGCACTCCATGTTCTGCTTGTTGGATAAAACAAATACGTTTATTTCAGGAAGTTAAAAGCATCCTGTCGCGTTTCATATCAAAGATACATAGTCATAGGCATAATTTACATTGTGCCAAACAGCTTTTTAAATTCAAAATCCGGAAATGACATCATCAGTTAGTTTCAATTAAAATATAATTTACTGAGTTTGAATTTAAAAAGCCGTTTGGCCGTCTGTAAATTATGCCTATGAATACGTATCTTACGAAACGCGTCAGGATTTTTGGTGTTTTTAACTTGCGAGGCAGCTCCGGCAGCAGCACCAACAAGCAGCCATCCCACCGCACATAAAGCAGTGGGCTAAGACTGTGCTTGTGAAGCACCAGGGCATTGAATGGAGAAGAGCACAGCACCTGGAATCCTCCATGTGGGAAAGCAGCCCCCCCTAGAACTCAGAACCCAAAGCGGGGCTGCTGCTGCTTGCGTGCGCTCGTGCGTGGGGGATGGGGGTTCACAGGCTCTTGGACCCAGATGTTAGAACTGTTTCCCTACGTATAAAGTATATACATATCTGAAAAAGTAACCCCAGGCATTAATCTTTATTAGCAATATATATAGGGTGAGTTACAATATGGTTTCCCAAACAGTATTCCCCAGTTATTTCTTGGTCTTTGCCACTAGGGATGGGTGAATCCAACCCATTTTGCTTCGCCAAAAATTTGAGAAACTGGTGAAATCCCCCCAAATGACTTGAAGTCTATGGGCGTCAAAATTATTTGGACGTGCAACCTTTTTTGTCACCCATTGGAGTCTTTGGGTATCATTTTCGAGGCAAAACGTGGTGAATAATTTGCTCATCGCACTGTCACCTCTCATAAGTTTCCCCATTAGATTTAAACCCCCTGCCAAGCGAAAGTTTTCTGACAATCCACGCCATATGGAACAGGATTCGCGCGATTGGCAAGCATGGTACATTTGTGACAGACAAAAGAAAATGGTTATTAAGAATGAAAGAATGTTAAAATGTTATTATATTGGCCCATTATGTAGTCATTACACATCAAAAGTAATGTTCTTCATAAATGCTCTCAAGCCTGCTCACAGTACCTGTTTTATGGCATGGGAATTAAACACACATTGAACCTTCCTGTTCTCTTCCTTGTAATTCAGCCTGATACACATCTCTGCTTCTTGACTCCGTACATGTGCCGTGCATATGCTTGTCATAAATAAGCGCTGGAGTGGTGCCAGAGAAAGGACTGGTGATCACGGCAAGATAATGGCTGAGAAAGAACAAAGGGAGGGAAAGAAAGAGAATTAAAAATGAATTCCGGGACATGGGAGACCCAGACAGTCTCTCACCCCTACATATCAGCAGATTAGCCAGACCTAATGTAATATCTATAGGAGCATGATTACATTGTGTGTGCCCTGTTTCCCTGCTGTGGGGCACCGTCCTGTCTCCTGTAATGCCCAATCAGATATCTCCCAATCAGACTGTACATTCAGCAGGGGAGGATGATACATTATAATGTGTCATACATGGTTGCACATGGGACCTTCATCTCCAAATTAGATTCTACAGGGAAAAATGAAAAACCTAAGGTAACCTGCAGCACAGAATGTGTTTACTTATACAGATATGGAATCCTCTATCCAGAAACCCATTATCCAAAAATCTCAGAATTATGCAAAGGCCATCTCAGAGTCCATTTTTAGCACATAATTATAATTTTTAAAAATGATTTCCTTTTTCTCTGTAATAATAAAGCAGAACATTGTACTTGATGGTAACTAAGCTGCAATAATTCATATTGGTAGCAAAATAACCCTATTTGGTTTATTTAATGTTTAAATAACTTTTTATTAAAATTAAAAGATCCCTTATCTGGAAAACCCCAGGTCCCAAGATCACATTCCTGTAACTGCCAGCTGATGCAAGTTGAGCACCTGCCATTTAAGGAACCTTTGATTGACTACAAGCTCTATGTTGGCACTGACAGGTGGCATTATGGAAATAGATGCCCAGTGCTCACGAGCAGTAGTGATCACATGGGACATTAGCCTAAATAGTCTAATGCTTTGCTGTAATGTCACTGATGATGTCAGCAGTGCCATGTTGAGAACTGGGGAATCCTGGATGTAATGTCAGCACACTTTTGGCATGAAATTCAAATCCTTAAAGGGGTTCACTTTTAAATTAACTTTTAGTATGATGTAGGGAGTGATATTCTGAGACAATTTGCAATCTGTTTTAATTTTTTATGTTTTTGGGGTATTTAGCTTTTTATTCAGCAGCTCTTCAGTTTGCAATTTCTGCAACCTGGTTGCAAGGGTTCAAATAACCCTAAATCCAGAACCAATTCTAAGCACCCTGTTCTCGGCTCTTGCTTCTGCCTTGAACAGCCACCTTTCACCTCGGGAGGAGCCCTCAGCTAATCGGATGCCGCCAGGTCTTATTAAGAGAGGTGCCAAGCGAAGGGCTCTGGACGAGGGGCACGACGGTAAAGCAAAGTCTGTTGGGCAGAAGGTCACAGTACAAGACGTAAACAGAAGGTGTAGTCAATCAGGCTGGATCGGGGCAGGCAGAGTACAAGCGGAGTCAGGCAGGCAAGGGTCAAACCAGGAAATCAATCAGAAGGGATTCGGATACAGACGAGTCGTTTACCAGGCAGGGTCAGGATTTCAGAAGTCAGGATTGTCACAAACAGGCAGGGGTCACAACAGATAATCAGAGATCAGAAGCACAGAGGCACCAGGAACTCTTTGGGAAGAAACCTATAACAAGCAATGAGAAAATCTAATAAATACATTTCAATTTCGCGCCATTCCGTGCTGACGTAATCACGCCAGCACCAATGCGCCTAAAACAACCAGGAAGTGCGCGCCACGTGCGCCCTAAAGCAGAAGATTAGTCGGCAGGCAAAGGGGCAGCACCACGTGGCGGGCATCCCTGCCAGAGGCCCACGAAATTGCTTGTGGTCAGGTAAATAAACAACTGTACCAAGTATAAAGTTTATGCCCATAAAAGAATATTTTTTGTTTAGCCTTACTACGTAGATTTTGCAGTTGTATTTTAACCAATCATGTATAACATAATGCTTTGGTATGATATGAAACCTAATAAATATGTGTGTAAGGGTCGGAATGGGCAGAACGCTCTCTCCTGAGCTACTGAATGCTTTGTATTCTGTATCTCAATAAACTTCCTTCTCTGATTGCAACGTTGACAAGGGCGTTGGCTTTATCATTGGAAAGGTCTCTCACCAAGGTCCAGACCCAACAAGCCTTACAGAGAATTTTTTTTTAGCTGGGGTCAGTGACCCCCATTTGAAAGCTGGAAAGAGTTAGAAGAAGCAAATAATTAAAAAAAATATAAAAATAAAAAATGAAGTCCAATTGAAAAGCTGCTTAGAATTAGACATTCTATACCATGCTAAAAATTAACTTAACTAAAGTCCACTGGCGCTCTATTTCCTTAGCTTACTCCATTCCAATGGGACATATATAGGGTTGCCACCGGTCAAGGCTGGGGCGAGTCATGTCACAGGGGCGGGGTCATACCATTGAGTGGGCGGGCCCAAGCTGAGGAGCGCGAAATCGATAAGTATTGTAGCTAAAAATGGCCGGGCTGGGGGTGGATCAGAGGCAGCCTAGGAGAGGTTTGACTGGTGATCACATATTTACCAGCAGCTACATTGCCAGTAAATTTTTGATCACCAGTCAAACTGCTCCCAGCCTGCCTCTGATCCACCCCCAACCCGGCCCTTTCTAGCTACAATACTTACCGATTCCACGCTCCTTGGCTTGGCCCCACCCCCTCAATGTCATGACCCCGCCCCTGTGACATCACCGTTCTGCCCATTTACATCACGTTCCTCCCCCTCGTGGACCTGCCCCCACCTTGGCCAGTAAAATTTTCCCAAAAAAGTGGCAACCCTAGCCATAGAGTTGTATTCATATCCATGCTGCACTTTTCATTCTCGTTGAGGGATTACATTATAGAGATAAAAGATAATGCTGATTTTATATTACATCAATCTACCAGCCTTGTCTTCTTTCCAGTGAAAAGAAATATCTTTTGCCTTAAGTGTTTTCACCTCTTGTTTCTGAGACAGAAATTATGTATTTGAGGCACGGCTGCTGTGGTACAATCTTACTTTCCAATTGCTCGGGGCAGTACTATGTATATATACAGCTTGCTGACAGTTACTTCCAAACTGATTCCTTCTCTGCTTGATCTTGTGAAAATACTCTCACCCCGTTGAGATGTGAGGAAGGATGACATTGTGAGGTTTGGGTGAAACCATGTTTGACATGTAAGGAATGTTACCTCTTTTGACTCCAGATTAATGTGCAGACAGTGCCCATTCATTCACCCACAGAGCACCGTCTATAGGTCTGGTTTTTATTCCGAGCTGACACCAGCATGAGATTTGTTAAGACTCCATGCCACACTACATTCAGAGTGGATACATGACAAATATCACCCCAGAAACTAACCGCATAACATATTGGTCTAATTAGATTGCAAGCTCTTTAGGGAGGCAATTGTTTACTCGTGTGTACTTTATGAAAGAATCCGTTCCACACTATGTGTGTCAAATATCTGTACTGTGTTGGAAAATGTTTAACAATCCTGCATATCTGCAACAAGTTAACTGGAAAGCTTGGAGCGTTATTCTCATACTGAGTGTCAGGATAAAATAAACTATCGGCAGAGTGATTATTTGTACGACGGACAATTTGGACGTGTTTGTTGTTTTTGAACCTGACCCACAATTTCATGTTGGCTCCAGCTTGTACAACATGTCCAAATGGAGTCAGAAAAGTAGAAATAGGATGTGGCTATAGACACCATAGTACGTGCAAGAGGCACATCAGCATTTATAGCCCTCCTTGCTTAGGCCAAAGCAAAATACAAAAGTCATCAGCAAATTTACAGTCTTGTCGAATCCATAACGCCATAGGCCAACAGATGGGGTGAATGCAAGGGGTCACACAGTATGGCTGTCTTTCTATTGTTATGATCATTCGGGGGAAGGATGCACTGGTCAATACGGTGCAGAAGTAATGTTCAACCACACCCAGTCCCTTAACTGGACGTTATTTGTGGTACATAGATATTGGATATCTGCATGTATGGCCACTTTAATTTGTCTTTCAATGTTGAACAATGAAAAAGACATAACTCAAGCTGAACACATTTCTGCCCATTGCCACCAAGTAGGTATTTGAGATATAAAATCGGAAGGAATGATGGATTTTCAATGACTGGGCCTCAGCTCACACTTGAATTCATGAATCTTACCACCAAGATTGGAAAGGCCATGGCATTGGTCTTATATACAAGACTCTGTGTGATTCTCATTGGGGATCAGAGATAAAGGGCCAGATTCAATTCAGTGAGAGAAATGTATCATGGTTTATCACATGCAAAGTCTTGGATGAGATTCAATTCAAGGAGAATTTTTTTTCTCCTAATTCAGTTCCAGTTTTTTTTTTTACCATAGACTTAATTTGAGTTTTCACGTGATAAACCATGAATTAAATTGCATCTCAAATTGAATCTCATCCATTACTTCTCACGTGATAAACATTTTTCTCACTGAATTGAATCTGGCCCAAAGTCGGTGGCATCCATCTCCAACCAGTTATAAAGGTTATTTGGGTTCTGGATGGAGGACAATGGACAGAGCTGGTAGCTGCTTACATAGAATCTCAGTAATTACCTCTTTCAATGCATAATGCAGCCAACTGGCAAAACAGAACATGTTGTAATCAATGCTTGATAATAAATGATCATTAGGGATGGAGGAACACAAGTAGAAAATGGTGCTCTCTATCATATGTACAGCTCATTAGGTGTAGTCACATTTCTACAACATTCCATTCTCACATTTGCCTGGGCTCTAACCATATGTTAACACGCACCGCCAGCTTCCGTAACATTTATCTTTATTTAGGCTACAATAAGCACCACTTGCTCCAATACCATCAGCAAAAAAGCCTTCCCCTGATGTTCATTGTTATTGGATTTCTTCTTATTTTTGTAATGATTTTAAAGACCCAACATATAAAAAATATGTGAATTTCACTGGCCACCGGACATGTTGACTACTCCGATGTAAATAAATGATGGTGCTTGTTAGTCAATGTTTTTTCCACCCCCCATTAAAAGGGTTGCACTAAAACACACTATTAAGAGCTACTATCTGATGAATTGCATTGCACAAATGCATCTACTGATGCAGAGAAATCCTGAAGCTAATTGGAGGTAATTCCATGGTTCCCACCATGGGATGTCAGATTCATATAGATTTCCCAGGAAGGTGTTTTATTATAGTGAGGAACAGCATAGCAGCTCCAGTTATATGTAAGCTAAAATATTCAAAAAACAAAGGCTCTTGGAGCAGAATAACTAACACCAATTTGTCTGTGAAAATTCTTATTCATCCAGGTTATGGTATATCTATAGTAATAAGTCAAATCAACTGGACTTGCTGTATGATTCTTTTTCCTTGAATTTGTTTCACTAGTCATCCAAGTGGCTTTCTCAATTCAGAATGTCCTGTACAAAAATATTTCTGGTTATATGGAAAAAACAAGTTTGAACAGAGGGGGGGGAGGGACAAACCGCTTCATCTTCAGGAGACTAACCCCCCCGAAAAGCCTTCCCACCTGCTAGAATCTAAATCTCCGGCGGGATGGCACTGGGAGAGCTTAATTTTCCAAAGTCGCCCACAGTTGCCTCAGCAAAGGCTTTTCGAGGAGATTTGTCGCCCGAAGAAGAATCGATTTGTCGCTGGGCGACTAAATCTCCCCGAATCTTACTGTGTGTCACTACCCTAATAACACCTCATAGCTCCAATCATGCTAATACATTCAAGAATCTCTGATCCGATGCTAGTTTTACTAAACAGATTATGCTAATTGGAGAAAGATTCCAGGTTATATAACCAGAAATATTTACAGGACATATGTACAGGACATTCTGAATTGAGGAAGCCAGGTGGATGACTAGCGAAACGAAAAAGAAAAATACAGCAAAGTCAGTTGATTTGACTTACTATAGATTTACTATAGACCAATTTGTTATACTGGATGTTTATAAAAATAAAGTGAGACACACTCAACCTTCTATGCACCTATGGGTTATTCCTTGCTAGAGAACTCCTTGCAAATTTATCTGGTTGCACTGCTTTTTTTTTTTTTTTTTGTTCTTTTTCCCAGAAATCCATGGGGAATCAAACAATCATTGTGTAAGGCCAAAGGCCTCAGGAGTAGTGAGGACCAAGGGAGGAAAATAACAATGTCCAAGTTCGCAGTACAGAAGAGGATGAGACAGAAGAATGGTCAAACAGGCAACAAGATCAGTCCAGGCAGAAGAGGTTCAAGGTCGAAGATTCCAGGCAAGGGTCGGTACACAATAGACAAAAAGGTTCGCAATGAATCACACCCAGGAGTAGTAAACTAAACCTATAATCGGGCATTGAGGGAATCCCGGAGTTGCTTTAAATAGGCCAGGTTTTGGCGCCAAATTTGGACGCGCTGACGTCATGACGCCGACGCTGACGCATTGACGCCAGCGTCCTGACGTTGACGCACGTTCTGACGCCGGCGTCCGTTCCGACGCCGGCGACCAATCCGGGGACGGGAAGACGCTGGCGTCATCGTGCTGCGACCATCAGGACCCAGGGGGCTGCCATCTTGGACGCCATTTTGGGAAGGAACTACGGTTTCCCTTACAGTACCCCCCTCCTCAGTGGGGGCCTCAGGACCACCTGGGCTGGACGGGAATCTCCGATGAAATCTCTGGACCAAGAGAGGAGCATGAACATCGGAGCTTTTTACCCAGGAGCACTCTTCCGGACCGAATCCCTTCCATTCAATAAGGAACTGCAGGGTGCCTCTAGAAATTCGAGAATCCAAAATGTTCTTTACCTCGAACTCTTGATGTCCATCCACAACGACAGGAGCTGGGGAAGAAGAAGAAGACGAAACTGCAGGTTTAAGTAAAGAAACATGGAATGCATTGGGGATCCGCATCTCAGGAGGGAGTTGTAGGCGTACAGCCACAGGGTTGATGATCTCGGTGATGGGAAAGGGACCAATAAACTTGGGACCAAGTTTAGGTGAGGGAACTTTGAGGCGGATATTGCGGGTAGACAACCAGACCTTGTCACCGGGAACATACAGAGGAGAAGAAACTCTTTTCTTGTCAGCGAATTTCTTCTGTGCAAGCGAGCTCTTCTCCAGGTTGACAGTGGTAGCCTGCCAGATGGCCAGCATGTGGGCAGCCTGATCGTTGGCGGCAGGGACATTTGTGAGCAGTAGATCTTGAGGAAAGGCCAGGGGGTTAAGACCATAAACACAAAAAAAAGGAGACTTTTCAGAGGAAGAGTGTATGGCATTATTATGTGCAAATTCGGCCCAAGGGAGGAGGTCAGCCCAATCATCCTGACACAGGGACACATGACACCGAAGGAACTGTTCAAGAGCCTGGTTAACTCTTTCTGCTGCTCCATTAGACTGAGGATGATAAGAAGATGAAAATTGGAGAGAAATGTCCAGGGCTTTACAAAGGGACCTCCAAAACTTAGAAACAAATTGGGACCCCCGGTCGGAGACAATCTCAGCAGGAAAACCATGAAGACGGAAAATATGTTTAATAAATAATGAAGAAAGTTCTGGAGCTGAAGGGAGTTTCCGGAGAGGGATGAAGTGTGCCATCTTACTAAACCTGTCAATCACCACCCAGATAACGGTGTAGCCAGAGGAAGGAGGAAGATCCACGATGAAATCCATTGCCAAATGGGTCCAAGGGCGGGAAGGAACAGGCAAAGGTAAAAGTAGGCCTTTAGGGGGAGAATGTCCTGATTTGGATACGGCACAAGTGGAGCAGGAAGAAACAAAATCTTTAACATCCTTTCTTAAGGAAGGCCACCAGACGAGACGAGATAAAAGTTCAGTCGTTTTTTTAATTCCCGGATGACCGGCCTGCTTTGAGCTGTGAGACTGGATCAAGATGGACTGACGAAGCTCAGGAGGAACAAAAGCTACGCCTACAGGAGTTTCCACAGGAGCAGAGGATTGAATAGATAAAAGATGCGAGGCAAGGGAAGGGAACAAGGCAGCAATGATCTTTGTAGGAGGCACAATGGATTCTGGGTCTTCGGAGATGGGATCTTCAGGGATAAAACTTCTGGAAAGAGCATCTGCTTTCTTGTTTCTTGAACCAGGACGAAAAGTTAAGATGAAGTTAAAACGTGAGAAGAACAATGCCCATCTGGCTTGTCGGGGATTGAGGCGCTTAAGGGTCTGGATATATTCTAGGTTTTTGTGGTCGGTGAAGATGGTCACAGGGACCAATGACCCTTCAAGAAAGTGTCTCCATTCGTCTAGAGCAAGCTTGACGGCCAGTAGTTCACGGTTCCCAACATCATAATTCTTTTCGGAGGAGGAAAACTTTTTGGAAAAGAAGGCACACGGATGTAGTTTACCATCAGAAGAGGATCTTTGGGATAATATTGCTCCTGCTCCGATGTCCGAGGCATCTACTTCGATGAAGAAAGGTTGGAGAGGTTCAGGGTGTCTGAGGATTGGGGCAGATGAAAAGGATTCTTTAAGAGTCTTGAAGGCTTCCAAGGCTAGAGGAGGCCAATGCTGTGGTTTACCCCCTTTTTGTATAAGAGCAAGAATTGGAGCAATTTTAGATGAAAAACCTTTAATAAACTGTCTATAATAGTTAGCAAAGCCGATGAATCTTTGAACAGCCTTGACACTGGTGGGGAGCGGCCAATCTTGAATTGCGGAAACCTTGGCTGGGTCCATCCTGAAGCCTTGTTGGGAAATGATGTATCCTAGAAAAGAGATGGACGATACTTCAAAGGAACATTTCTCCAATTTGGCAAACAGGTTGTTCTTTCGAAGACGAGAAAGTACTTCTTTAACTTGAAGACGATGCTCTGTAAGACTTTTGGAAAAAATAAGGATATCGTCCAGGTACACCACCACATACTGGCCCAGTAAGTCCCTGAAAATGTCATTCACAAATTCTTGGAAGACCGCGGGGGCGTTACAGAGACCAAAAGGCATGACAAGGTATTCATAATGCCCATCCCGGGTGTTGAAAGCGGTCTTCCATTCATCTCCCTCTTTGACCCGGATTAAATTATAAGCCCCACGAAGATCCAACTTGGTGAAAAGACAAGCCCCTTTGAGTTGGTCGAATAGTTCGGAGATGAGAGGAAGGGGATAACGGTTTTTAATTGTGATTTTATTTAAACCTCTATAATCAATGCAGGGCCGCAAACCTCCATCTTTCTTCTCAACAAAGAAGAAGCCGGCTCCAGCCGGTGAAGAGGAAGGACGAATAAACCCTCTTTGCAGGTTTTCTTGAATGTACTCCTTCATGGCACAGGTTTCAGAAGGAGAAAGCGGATAGGTGCGACCCCTGGGAGGCATGGTTCCAGGAAGAAGTTCGATGGGGCAATCGTAGGGACGATGGGGAGGCAGGATTTCAGCAGACTTTTTATTGAAGACATCAGAAAAAGTTTGATAAACAAGGGGCAAAGAAGAATTGGAGGACACAGATGAAACTTTAATGATGGATTTGGTGGGTAAACAGTTCTGTTGGCAGAAGGAACTCCAACGGGAGATCTGAGAAGAAGTCCAATCGATTACTGGGTTATGAATATTCAACCAGGGCAGACCAAGTACAATGGGAGTAGAGGGACAATCAATTAGAAGGAAGGACAATCTTTCTAGGTGCATGGACCCCACAATAACGGAAAGTTCATCGGTGGAGTGGGAAATAGTAGCGGAGGATAGTGGACGATCGTCAATCGCCAGTGCACGAAGAGGAACAGCCAGGGATCGTAGGGGAATGGAATGGCTTTCAACGAAGGCTTTGTCGATGAAGTTCCCAGCTGCGCCGGAGTCAAGGAAAGCCTCAGAGGAAATCGTCTGGGTTCCAAAACGAATCTGCACAGGAAGGAGGAAGCGTTGAGCAGAAGAATGGGGAGAGGGACCAATTCCACCCAGGTAAGTCTCCCCAGTCTTACCTAGGTGTTGGCGTTTCCCGGCTTCACTGGACACTCATAGGCAAAGTGGGATTTTCCACCACAATAAAGGCAAAGTCCAGCAGCCCTTCTCCGAAGCTTTTCCTGTTCGGTCAGACGAGCCCGTCCGATCTGCATTGGTTCTTCCGAAGGCAGGGAAGAAGAAGCAGGAACCGCAGGATTAGGAGAAGACAGGGTAGAAGCCGGGTTAGGAAGGAAGGGTCTTTGAAAACGAGGAGCCAGAGTAGGTTGGAACCTGTGGAATCTTTTGGTTGGGGAGCGCTCTCTGTCGAGTTCAGCTTGAAACTCCCTCTGCCGAGTATCCACCTTTATGGCCAGGGCGACTAGATCTTCCCAACGGGATGGAATTTCCCTGGACACCAGATCAGTCTTAATACGTATCGCCAGGCCGTTGTAAAAGGCTGCGTGATACCCGTCATTGTTCCACGAAGTTTCTGCAACCAGGGTGCGGAACTCAATGGCGTACTCCGAGACTGAACGCGTTCCCTGTTGAAGATGGAACAGGCGTGCGGAGGCTGCAGTGGCACGACCCGGAGCATCAAAGACCACTCGAAGTTCCCGGACGAAGGCTCTGGCATCATCAATAATAGGATCCTCCTTCTCCCAGAGAGGCGAAGCCCACTCCAATGCCTTCCCTTGCAGACGAGAGAATATGAAGCCCACCTTGGCTCGTTCAGAAATGAACTGGCTGGGTGCGAGTGTAAAGTGGACCTCACACTGGTTGATGAACCCACGGCAGGCTGCAGGATCACCACTGAAGAGTGGGGGAGCCGGAATGCGGGGTTCGGATACGTGAAGCGGAGCCACAGGTACAGGTGCAGGAACAGGATCAGCGGGTGTTAATGCCGACAGCTTGGCAAGAATGGTCTCCAAGGCCTGACCAAAGTGCGATTGCTGTACCTCATAGGACTGCATCCGGGATGCCAGACCACGCAGCGCTCCACCGACATCAGGCGGCGCAGGATTCTCCTCCGACGGGTCCATGGCCCGATTATAATGTAAGGCCAAAGGCCTCAGGAGTAGTGAGGACCAAGGGAGGAAAATAACAATGTCCAAGTTCGCAGTACAGAAGAGGATGAGACAGAAGAATGGTCAAACAGGCAACAAGATCAGTCCAGGCAGAAGAGGTTCAAGGTCGAAGATTCCAGGCAAGGGTCGGTACACAATAGACAAAAAGGTTCGCAATGAATCACACCCAGGAGTAGTAAACTAAACCTATAATCGGGCATTGAGGGAATCCCGGAGTTGCTTTAAATAGGCCAGGTTTTGGCGCCAAATTTGGACGCGCTGATGTCATGACGCCGACGCTGACGCATTGACGCCAGCGTCCTGACGTTGACGCACGTTCTGACGCCGGCGTCCGTTCCGACGCCAGCGACCAATCCGGGGACGGGAAGACGCTGGCGTCATCGTGCTGCGACCATCAGGACCCAGGGGGCTGCCATCTTGGACGCCATTTTGGGAAGGAACTACGGTTTCCCTTACACATTGTTGCTGCTCAATACAGTACCTGCAGTTGTTATGTTTGTATAGATTTGCTCAGAACATCGCGTTGCTAGAAGCTACAGGCAACAGGTACTGCTGTAAGGAGACACTAACAATTTGTGCGCATTAAAACACTTTAGCAGCAGCGCTGTGACGAATGGAGCCTTGTTACACCGTATTCTGTCCATAACAAGGCAATTAAAGTGTTCTGTGTTCATTCCAGTTCATGAAAAAGGCCTTTGCAACATCTAATACTGAGGACGGAATATAGCATATTCTGAAATGATTTTTTACCCTACTTTGTAACAACTCTGTATAGTTGCCAACATTATAAACATTTTATTGGCCATCCAAATACTTTTCTTAGCCATTTAATGTACAGTGTCACCTTAGAATGAGTGCTAGAGTTGGTGATCCCCAACCAGTAGCTGACGAGCAACATGTTTTGCTTGTCAACTCATTGGATGTTGCTCCCAGTGACCTCAAAGCAGGTGCTTCTTTTTGAATTCCTGGCTTGAGATCAATGCATACTGCAAGTGCAAGTTTGGATGTATGACTCTGAATTATAAGTATTTAATAGTATAAGTGAATATGTTTATTAACTCAGCTGTTCTGGATATACAGTTGGTCACACTGACATAAAGGAGTAATTTGCATATCTCCAACCATTCTTCTGACCAGAACTTTGATGATATTTCCATTTGGTTACTCTTTTTTTAAATATGAGATCTTCCCACTGGTGGTGTCAGAGATTGATAGAAAGAGAGCCTGGCCAGTTTGTTAGACAGCCTTTACATCATTTATATATCTGGTATATAAGCTTTTGACTTACTGAGTCACAGTGTTGTATTTATAACCCTACATGTCTTAGGACTTAGGATAATGTTATGGTTTTTATTAACATGGGCATTTTGTGCTTTGTTAGAATGGGATGTATTGGTTACAAATTAAAAAAACGGTTTAAAGATAAAAATGACTTGCTCAAATCAAATAGGATTCAGTAAGAAAGCCATGGTACTTTAGCATGCGTGTAGAACATCAAAAGTCAAGATAAAGTCATTGGTTCAGCCATTGCTCTCTAACAGAAGTGCCCTTAACATCAGTGGAGCCCAGGCTTCAAGACTCTGATTTCTAACTGCGCGTTACTTGTCTGAGCCCGAGATTATATCTCCCTATAGAAGCGGCACAGATTCCTCTCATGTTCCTGATGCTGAACAGGATTTCTGAGCTCTAATGTACAGTTTCAGGTTGACTGGATTAATGTTAGATAGAATTCTAAGAACTCATCTTATCCCTGCCAATAATAATGATGCCCATTTCTGAATTGCTCTGCCATGGGATAAACCAGGGCAGAGAGAAGCAAATACTACAAATAAATACTCTGCCCCACTCTATACAAGGAAGGGAATCATTTTACACAAAACCTTTAATGCTCTCTGCCATAAATAAAAAGTATCTTTAAGAAGAAGCTGTAAGAAACTGAATAATTATATACACACACACACACACACACACACACATATATATATATATATATATATATATATATATATATACAGGTATGGGGCATGTTATCCAGAATGCTTGGGACTTGGGGTTTTACAAATTACAGATCTTTCTGTAACTTGGATCTTTATACCTTAAAGGGGAAGTAAAGTCTAAAATAGAATAAGGCTAGAAATGCTGTATGTTGTATACTAAACTTAAAGATGAACTTACTGCACCAGAAGCCTAATTAAACAAATGATTTATGCTTTCAAAGTTGGCCACAGGGAGTCACCATCTTGTAAATTTGTTAAACATCTTTGCAAGACCAAGACTGTGCACATGCTCAGTGTGGTCTGGGCTGCTTAGGGATCATCATAAATGATCAAAACAGCTGAAGTCAAATAATATCTGCCAGAATCCGATACAGCAAGACTGATTAATAATCAGAATAGGCAGACTGCACTGGGTTCTGTGTTGTCATGTAATCTAATGTGGATTTTATAGTTTTTGTATTGTTTAATACAAACTTTCTCCAACTCTGCAGAACCAGTGGCTGCAGCAAAATAATCCTTCAAATAGAATTCCAGTTTATCTGTTGAAATCTGGCTCCATGATCTTTGTCCCTGCAGCTGGAGTTGGAAACAGTAAATGTAAAGGCAAAAATAAAATCCAATACAAATCTCTACACATTCACCGATTGCTTTACAGGGAAACAAACAAAGTTGCTTGAGTTCGACATGGCTGGGAAGTAAGGCGGGGGCTTCCCCTGCTGTTCATAAGTATGATTGTTTCCCTGCAGAGCAGTTAGGGACCATCTGACAATTCCTATCCACAGCAGTAAATGAAGGGAGAATTTCACTGCATACTGTCAGGTTTCTTATAAAAATGGTACACATGTTTTAATTAAAGTGTATTGGAGATAGGTTTCTTTTTTTTTCATTAAAGAAAGTAAAAATGGTATTTATTTTTTTTGCCTTTACATGCTCTTTAAGTCTGCTAGAAAACCATTCAAATGTTAAATACATTCAATAGTCTTGTTTTGCTTTCAATAATGATTATTCATATCTTAGTTTGGATCAAGTACAAGGTACTGTTTTATTATTACAAAGAAAAATGAAATCAATTTAAAAAATGTGAATTATTTTATTATAATGGAGCCCATACCTATACTAAACACATATACTATATATACTATATATATAAAGGACACTCGTCTAAAATGCCCTGTTCTAGGTTCAGACACAACCCTCACTGCTGAGCTCCAAACTATCCTTAGTAGCAATGTCAGCACAAGAACTATTTAAAGGGTGTGTGAATGTTTTTATGGCCGATGAAAGGCAAACAAACCTTTCTTAATGTGTGATGCCAAGTGTGGGCTTGAGTGGTCTAAAGGGCACCGTCATTGTGCTCTAGGATAGCCTTCGCCATATCAGGGCCGGATTTCTGTTTGAGCCGCCCCTAAGCCAGAGGGTCATCACCTTCATGGGCATGCTCCCCCCTGCGAATGTGCATCCGAATTGCAGGCTCCCTACGGAACTTGCTTCCAACAAAATTGGAATACGGCTGGGCAGCATGCCACCCTAGGCCTGGGCCTTTGTGGCCTTGCTACAATTCCGGGCCTGCTCCATATTTCACCATCTGGCAGTCTGATGGAAAAGTCTGGGTTGGGTAGGTGCCAGGAGAACATTACCTGCCTGGATGCATAATGCCCATGGTGGGCAAGGAATATTGTCCTGGGGCTGTTTCCAAGGTTGAAGCTCCTGGTTCCAGTGAAAGCATTAAGGCTACAGGGTACAATGACATTCATACCTACTTTGCGGAACAGTTAAGGGAAAGTTCTTTCCAGTTTCAGCACAATAATACCCCATGCAAAAACCAGGTCTGTACAGAATGGGTTTGCTGCAATGGGAAGAACCTGACTGAAGAACCTGGCCTCAACCCAACTAAAACCCATTTGGACAAACTGGTACCCCCTATCAGCAGCAATATTCCAACATTGAATGGGAATTATATATGTCTATGGAAGTGAGATACTTTGTGCTTACTAAGGGAACTGAAAGTTTAAGCCATAAAATGTAAAGGAACAAATGGAAGATAAACACTGCATATAAATTGGGTATGCTTTGCCTTTCAGCACGACACTGGATCTCCGGGCGCAGTTGATAATCCAGATAAAGTGTGCCTATTAATGGCTGTTTTACTGCACTAACATGTCCCAGCCCACCTTATTAAATGTGACTCAGTATGTCAGTGTTCTTTTTATCTTCAGTTCAAATATTTATGATTTCGACAATGTAAAAAGAAATCTACATTTTAAGAGGCTGTTAAAAAGCTGCGATGCATGTGATGTGCCTGCATGGAAATTGCAGATTCTGACAATCATAATAGGTCTATTTTCAAAGCAGACTTAATTTACACAGCCTTAGAGCTTTGTGTATTGTGCAGAGACTGAGCAACCATACATCTGCGTCAGGGTTGAATGCAGAGGACCTCTTGTCTTTGTATAAATGTTGTGGTCACAGCACCATGCCTATTGGTTTAAAATTTAGTGGTGAGTGCAACTTTCCCTTTTTTTGCTAGCTCCAGTGTGTCCATCCCACCCCCTCAGCTGAATAGCGTGAAAGTGCTTTATAAAGATCTAATTATTTGCTTTCATGGGTGTCACTGGTTTCAGGGTCATGTGACCATAGTGACACCTACTTCCCTGTGTAGTTGCCCCTGAGAGAAGCAAAACATGAAATCTGAAAATTGGAAAAAAAATGTGGTTTATTGAAACTGGCACTCGAGATATAATGGGTTCAAATTTTTTTAAAAGGGCATTTCAGAAGGGGGGTAGTGATTAATTATGAAACATGTTAATTCTGATATAAAAATAGCCTAATTTCAGAAAGAATAAATATGAGGTTTAAATCTTTTTCTAGTATAAAACAGCTCAATGAAATTTTGAACTTTTGCGGTTGATCTTTCTCCTCCTCTTGGAAAACTATAACAGGGATATATGTACATATATACTTATTTATCAGAGCAATTATAGGTACTGGCTGCAGAAATAAAAGATGCACTAGACATCATTGACCACAGTCTCATGTTGCAATAGACTTGCCCTTAGTGTCCTGGAAATCATTTAAACTCCATGTTTGCTTTACATTCGAGGAATTTAACATACAACAGAGGTACATTGGGTTTGACCATTCATTTCCAAGAGGCATCAAGCATTGTATTTGTTTTCCAGTTACGCATTAGGAAAATAGATACTGTATATATATATATATATATATATATATTATACTTTATCTCTTTAATAATCCCAACCAAAGTCTTGTCCAGTCATTTGGTAGAACTTCATGTTAAAAGGCCGGTAGAATTCCCGCAGTCTTTGCACCACTTTAGGGTCTATGTTGGGGTGAGTTCTACCCTTAGTTTTCCCTAGACAATGTGGTTTGCTGCTCCCCTCTGCCTTTTTCAGACACGGAAAGCCTTTCGTCTTGTTGAAGTAAAAGTGTTTGTCTGTGATGATCCTCTTTAGCCCCAGGAAATCCTGTACCCGCCCTAACTCTCCGGCAGGATCCGTAATGAGCCTTTCCCCGCTCACAAACAGCATTTGGGCAATGGGAAAATCCAATAGCCAGTTCTCCAAGTGCTTGGCGTAGATGCCGATTTGTATGGCGCTCCAAGATGTGTCTATAAGACCCGTAGTCCTGTTTTTGAAAGTCAGACTCTCAAAACTAGGGATGTCTGGCCGTTTGGACAAGGTCTGGGTGTAGTCAGAGATAACTCGTGTTACAGGATCTCTAACAACCACAATCAACTTGACCTCCTTGGACATCGATGAGATCCGTGCTGGAGCCTCCTTAGTTACATAGTAGCTGGGTGTCTTCTCCATGGTGATCTGACCATCCAGTGTCCTGGGCATCAGATCCCTACAAAAAAGAAGATTTAAAATATCATAAGCCATATGTTTTACCTGTATCACTGAAATAATAACTATACAAAAAATAATGTATTCCTGTTAAAGGGTATTATATTTCATTGTTCATGTAGAAGTGTTTTTAGCTATGCTTACATATTAGGGAGAAGGAAGGGGGAGAGAGCCCACAACCTGCTCTGAAATCTGGAAAACCCCAGCTACAGGAGTGGGTTGCGGGCTCTCTGGCATGCCATCTTTTGTAGCATTCCAGAATTCAGGATAACTGGTCCCACTCCTGTATTACGTTTTAACCCCTTTCCAAAAAGCGGACCATATACCTCCTGTGTTGTTATGGCCAAGTCATTTACAGGGTGCCCTACGAACAGGCTGAAAATTTCGCTGTCGCCTATTTGGCAACTGAATTTTTAATGCCTTGCAAAATATGTTTTTATTTAAATCATTAAAGTCATGGTTCTATTCTCTGTGTGAAAGCAGAATGACTGATTCTATAATAGATGCCAATGAAACCCGTGCTATCTATTACTTTATGCCAGCTCAAAGTCTAGGGTAGCAGAGAAGGGGCATCCCGTGCTTGAGAAATGTTTTCATCTGCTGCCTGAGCAGCCTCAGCACTTAGATTAGTAAAGATTAGAACTGAAAATTCAACTTGGGCTCGTTATTCATGTATAAAAATAAACTTGTAGCAGAAATACCCCAGGGGGACACTTTAACTAATATACACATTGTACTTTGAATGCTGGCACTGCACCTTATATAGCACCAGGCCTAAATGGTACCAGAATCTCAGATTAGAGATTACAGGTGCCCTTGTTTCAAATGAGTTGGGGGGGGCAATGGGGTGGAAATATCTGACAGGGTTGGGTAAAAAGAGGGAATTGGCCCTCTTACTAAGGGCCACTCCGCAAGAATTAAATAATTAAATTCATAAAAGCATATATAAAAACCATCATTTACTAAGTATGTGAGCACAAGACACAGTAGGGCCACATACCTAACACCTGTCTATACCTGGCTATAAGTTCAGGGCTGTGTTCAACCGACAACACTGCAATTTACACATTTTGGCAAATTCCATGGTTGCAAGGGCTGCATGCTTGAATCCTCAAGGGCGCAAATTTGCACCAGCATTGTGTAACCATAGCTGTCAAGCTATAGCTGTGACCCCTTCTATGAGTGACGTACCTTTTTCTTGCTGGGACCCATCACAAAAATCTTCAGGGAGGGCCAAAACATACATTGAAACCAAACCCTCCTTCCCAGAAGCTTAAATCACACATTGTTCGCTGGCAGTGAGTGGTGGATATATTTCCTGTTATTTATATAGGGCCAAAATATTCTGCAACTGGCTGGGATTGAACTCATAACCCAAGGGCTAAGAAGAAGTACTGACGACTGAGTCAGAAATTTGGCTCTGCTAGTGCAAAGAGAACTATAGACCCCCTTTGACCTGCATCCGACACTGGAGTTTTAATCATGTAGTGGAAGGGGGAGGAGGCATTGCCACTGCATTCTACTTCCTTTACAGTGGACCTGTCACCCAGACACAAAAATCTGTATAATAAAAGTCCTTTTCAAATTAAACATGAAATCTAATTTCTATTTTTTATTAAAGCATTCATAGCTGTTGTAAGCTTATTTAAAAATCTCAGCTGTCAATCAAATATTGTCTGCCCCTCCTCTATGCCTTAGGCATAGAGGCGGGGCAGACAATTACTTTCACTTTCCATTCAGCACTTCCTATATGTCACTGCTCTCTTCACATATTCCCCCGTTCTCTTCCCCATTTAATTGTGTAGCCAGGGCATGGGGATAGACATTGGGTCCCTCATTCTGGTGCACAAACAAGATTCTGAGATGATACAAGACTTGTCTTAATAACAGTGTCCACAAAATGGCTCCTGTCTGCTTGTTATAATTATGAATTCCCAGACTGAAGAAAACACGATTCAAATCATTTATATTGTGTAATTAAAGTTAATTTTGCTTGACTAATGTGATAAAATAGGATTTTGAATATTCTTTTTGGGTGATGAGTCCCCTTTAAGGGGGTTGTTCACCTTCAGGTTAACTTTTAGTATGATGTAGAGAGTGATATTCTGAGACAATTTACAGTTGGTTTTAATATTGTATTATTTGTGTTTTTCGAGTTATTTAGCTTTTTAGTCAGCAGCTCTCCAGTTTGCAGAACTACCTTAGCAATCATGCACTGATTTGAATAAGAGACAGGAATATGAATAGCAGAGAGTCTGAATAGAAAGATGAGTAATAAAAAGTAGCGACAACAATAAATGTGTAGCCTTATAGATCATTTGTTTTTAGGTGGGTTCAGTGACTCCTATTTGAAAGCTGGAAAGAGTCAGAAGTAGAAGACAAATTATACAAAAACTATAGAAAAGAAATAATAAACACCAATTGGAAAGTTGCTTAGAATTGGCCATTCTATAACATACTAAAAGTTAACGTAAATGTGAACCACCCCTTTAAAGGGGACCTGTCTCCCTAAGAAATAATTCCAAATAATTTTCTATCATGTTAGTTGAGCAAAATAAAATTTACTTACACTACGTTTATTATTTACATTTTGCTTCCTTCAGTCTTGGAATTAGGGATGCAACGAATCCACTATTTTGGATTCGGCCGAACCCCCGAATCCTTCGTGAAAGATTTGGCTGAATACCGAACCGAATCTGAACCCTAATTTGCATATGCAAATTAGGGATGGGATGGGGAAAAATGTTTTACTTCCTTGTTTTCTGACAAAAAGTCGCGTGATTTCCCTCCCACCCCTAATTTGCATATGCAAATTAGGGTTCAGATTCGGTTTGGCTTGGCAGAAGGATTTGGCCGAATCCCGAACCGAATCCTGGATTCGTTGCATCCCTACTTGCAATTACACAATCACAACACGCAGGCAGGAGCCATTTTCTGGACACTGTTATTAAGACAAATTGTGTATCACCTCAAAATCTTATGTCTGCACCAGAATGGAGGACCTTATGCCCATTCGCAGTACCCTACCAAATTATATAGTGTTAGGAAGGAGGAGGAATGTGTGGAAGGCAGTGACACCTAGGAAGTGCTGAATGGAAAGTGAAAGTAATTGATTGCCCCACCTATATGCCTCAGGCATAGAGGCAGGGCAGGTAATATTTGATTGACAGCTCAGATATTTAAAAACTTTTATAACAGGTATGGATGCTGTAATTAAAAAAAAGAATTTGGGTTCCATGTTTTATTTGCAAATGACTTTTATTATACAGCTTTTTATGTGTAGGTGACAGGTCCACTTTAACAGCATCACTATGTTACATTATACGAGTAGTCTGACAAGACACAGCACCGAATAAGGCATTCTTTATATGAGAGGCTTATTTTCCTTTGCAGGACTGCTGGATGCAGGTGCCTGAGACTGATTAAACTCTGAGGAGTCTAGTGAATCCTTTGAAATCTAAACCTCAGATTTTTTTACTTACATTAATATGAAATATGAAACTTTTTAATGGCACAGAACCTCTGTAAACTATTAAACGGATTATTTAAAAAAACAGGAAAATCTTGTGATCTGTCGGATGCTGTTGAGTTTTACATCCTGCTTCATGAGTTTCCCAGTGACAATGGGGGAGTGTGGACCCTCTCAGCACACGTACAGGAGAACCAAATGTCCCAGACTCAATTAGCCCTTGAAATAATGAAGCATGGCGGCAGCTGACACCCTAAGCCCCGGGCACCAAAGATAATTAGCCCAATTTGTTAATGTTACAAATCTGTCATTTCTCCTGAAATATTTCCCTCTCTCAGGAACTTGATGAAGGTTTTGTGCTGTGTATCGTGTCTCGTGTAAAGGGTGCACAAAAGAAGCGTACAGAGCGAGATCATTTTATCCCTCTGTACTGTAGCCAGTACAAATAAACTAGGGGGGTATAGCTAAGGGTGAAGATCACTGATGGGGGTAATAAAATCAACTAATTGGCCACAGGTTAGTTAACACAATTGGTCCACTGCCCCCATCTTGTCCTACTGTTGCTTTCTTGCTCTACTGCCATGATCCTGCCCACTTGTCACCATTTTGTCGTAATGTCATCAGCTTGCCCTGATGTCTCTTTTTGCCCCTACTGTCTTCCCTACTCACCCCATCTTATCCTACTCACGCAATATTGCATTAGTGTTTTCATCTTGCTCTGCTCACTGCATCTTGCCCTACTGTCTCCACATTGCCCTATTTACTCCATCTTGCCCTACTCACTCAGTTGTGCCCTTCTTTCTTCACCTTGCCCTACTGTGTCCATCTCGCCCTACTGTCTCCACCTTGCCCTACTGTCTCCACCTTGCCCTACTGTCTCCATCTTGCCTTACTGTCTCCATCTTGCCCTACTGTCTTCACCTTGCACTACTGTCTCCATTTTGTCTTTCTGCCTCGATCTTGCCCTACTGTCTCCATCTTGCCCTACTGTCTCCACCTTGCCCTACTGTCTCCATATTGTCCTACTGTCTCCACCTTGTCTTACAGTCTCCACCATGCCCTACTGTCTCCATCTTGTATTTCTGCCTACATCTTGCCCTACTGTCTTCATATTGTCTTTCTGCCTCCATCTTGCCCTACTGTCTCCACCTTGCTCGACTGTTGCCACCTTGCCCTATGTCTCCATCCTTCCCTACTGTCACCATTCTGCCCAGTTGTCTACATTATTTATTTCTGTCTCTACCCCCTAATGATACCATTTTACCACTTTATACCATTATATAGCCTTATACTTGCTGTCTTGCTCTAATACACCTGCTGCCCCCTATTCTTCCAATTTACAGCTGTTGTTCTGCAGGGCCTGGGGAATTTACCCCTATATGAATCCCCTAATGTTTGGCAGTGTGTCTGACACATGACCCTTATATACAGATGCATGCCTGTTACAGTCACAGTGGTGTCACCTCTTTGTGCTGTCTCCTTATGGACCATCATTATTTGGAAGTATGGAGCCAACATTGTGTGAGTGAAGCTGCATGATGTATGAATAGTTACATGATATGGAAGAAAGGGTGTTATCCTGACCTTTTAACTGCCGAGGAAACCAAAAAAAAATTGTTATTTGTGACAACCCGGCTAATGTCTCAGCTTTCTGCCCTAAGAATAATTATATGGCAGCTGGAGGCGCGAGGCTGACCACATGATACATCACAGCAGCTGCACAAATTAAGGAAACAAATACTAAAATAATGATTTAGCGAGAGGCAATTGAGAAAAGTTATTGCACAGGAAAGACACATTATCCCAAATGTTATTCCTGGCTGCTGTATAATAGCATGTGTCACTCTGGCAGGAATAATGATGTCTATATAACCCACTGATCTCAGTAGCCAAGATAAAGAAAAACCAGGGGGCATGGTGCTGACTAAGCATTGCTATAGGCTTACCTATAATGTGCCCCGGAGCACCCAGGGGTGGGAGGCTTTTTTAGGATAAGGGTGTTATCTTTTTGAAGTTTAGTTAAATGTCGGAAAAAATGTATCATCATTGTAACAACAATCCCTTATGAAACACACACATATATATGCACACACACACACAAAATGTGCAAATTTGTACCTGGGCAGTAACCCATGACAACCAATCAAACAAATGCTTTCAGTGCTCAACCTGCAGCTAGTGCTAAGTACTGATTGGTTGCTATGGGTTACTGCCCAGGTGAAAATTTGCCCAGTGTTAATAAATGAGCCCTAGACTTCCATTTGCCTACGTTTCACATGGGCTGACCAATGCACCTCTCCTGGGTTTTGCAATCCGACTTTGGCACTATTGAGTGTATCTTATTGGCCAAGCAATACAACATTGGCACAACTTTGTGCTTCCATAGGCTGAGAAATCAACAGTTGAGTGTTGATAGCATTCAGCCAGACGACACACCGTACAATCTGATTTTCCCAATCGTGCTTGAAGTTAAACCTGCTGATGTGTGAGTTTTCTTATCCTCAGAAGACACTTTTGTCTTTTCTTGGCCAACCTCTACTTCTCATATAACCCACTAAGTGACTTTTCCTTTAATAACTCTCCTCTTTAATAACTTTCAGCATTTCTTCTCCCTCCTGGCCAACTCTCTCCTGCCGTAATCCATTGTTAAATCAATTGTCTAATTGAAAGCAGTAATGTGTCGGAGTCTTTGCTTGCGTGGGGCTGGGGGGAACAGATGGGACACTGAAGGCATTAGCCAAGCTTAGATTTTATCAATCAATTACAGTAGGTGACACTTCTTGGGATGTGAGGAGACCATGCCCGGGGCCTGGTGCCAGAACAGAGCATTAACCTTCCATAAATGACAGCAATGTGGAGCTTAGGAGTAGGTAATAGAATAACACCTCAATGCAGATGTCCTGCTGTCAGGCTCACTTAAACGATTGGGTAATATTCAGATTAGACTATAAACGCCTATAAAAATGGCAAGCCTGGTGCCCAGAAGTAATTCCTGTGGTATTACTGCTTTATCCGCATTCGTTTATCTTAATGCAATAAATAAAATGTTCATTGCCAGGAATGAAAATAGTGTGAAAGGGAAAAATAACTGAATGACAATCTATGTTCTTGTGGGCTTCCTCTAGATCAGTGGACCAGTAGCTCCTGAGCAACATGTTGCTCTCCAACCCCTTGGATGTTGCTCCCAGTGGCTTCAAAGCAGGTGCTTAATTTTGGATTCCAGGCTTGGAGACAAGTTTTGGCTGCATAAAAACCAGTTGTACAGCCAAACAGAGTCTTAATGTAGGTTGACAATCCACATAGGGGCTACTAAATGGCCAATCACAGCACTTATTTGGCACACCGAGAAATTTTTCATGCATTTGTTGCTCCCCAACTCCTATAAACTTCTGAATGTTGCTCACGGGTTCAAAAGGTTGGGGATCCCTGCTCTAGATAGCATAAAGGCACCACTCTGACATCTTGGGTTCAGTTCCAAGTGGGGGCATTATCTAGTTGCCGTTTGTGTGTCTGTGTCCTGGTAGGTTAATTAATGAAACGTGTGAAATTTGTGTCCAATGTGCAGGGACTTCAGTTCTGAATGTCCATTTTATATTAGCAAAGAATAATCCGAAAGGCTGGACTAGAGGTAGGCAGAAGAGGCAAGTGGAGGAGGTCCAAAGCTCCAGAGCTGAAATGGAAATTTGATCAGTGACCTATTTCAGTGAATGTAATGGGGCATCAACCGAACCTGAATCGCTGGGGCCAACAGCAATCGGATTAGTTTGCCCAAGTACAAATCGATACATATCTGTGGAAAGTTTGTACTAATCAGTCTGATATTGTTGTATGTGGTCACTGAAACTTTAGCCAATCACAGCAGTTCTGCAGTTCCCTTTAAGTTCCAGAAGGCTACTGGCACCAGGCTTCCCACCCAACAGATGTGGATTGGTTGGCACCCTACATTGCTGCTGACCCTCCTGAAGAGAGATCAGCGGATGCTAACTGCTAGTAAAATGTTTTAGGGAAATTTTAGTTAAAAACTAAAATGTTATAGGTGTCATGTAACATTTCCTCCAAAAGAGCCAGGATCCCAGGCAAATAAGAATTTTACAGTTTGCTTGCCCTTAAGTTTGTTCCATGCGAGCACTCTAGGAAGAACAAGCTAAAAATGTGCCTCCTAACCTGCCAATGCAGGATCATTACAGAACTCGTCCTCTTGGGTTTATTCCAGACTCCAGCAATGCTGTTTGATTTATCAGTTCTGTAGGACACAGCGGATTGGTGTCAGGCTGCTTCCTGCATACACTTTGGATGGCCTATCTTTATTTCTTCCAAATGTGCACACATACTCAGATGTTATCAGGGCTGCCAGACATTGCACATTATTCCTGTCCGGTTACTCGCTGGCTGATGCGTTAATCATTTTCAGAGCTCAGATCCCACTCTCTGTTTTACCATTGTGCCAATAAACCTCCCCAAGGAGGCTTCTTCTCTGAACCTTGGAACTTCCATGTCCTGAAAGAGCTTGCTGGCCCGCAGAATCGAGAAGACTTTCATACTGACCTATCCAGGCCAATTGTGAGCCAAGTACACATATTTGTTCATTGTATCCACCTATGTGCGCTTCATTTGTGACAGCAATTTATCTGACATTAATCATAGAGAATGAAAAAATTATTGTTCAATAGCAGTTGCCATTTTTTCCTCCTACAACACACTCTTGCAAACTCCCAATAGATTCTGCTCTAAATTCCACCCTTTGTACAATGCCACAGTGGAACAGTGCATCGTTGATTTGAACTCAGGTCTCAATTCACCATCAGCAAACAGGCTAATGGGCCAAGAAGCACCACTGCCCACAGATACAGCTATGGGACCTGTTACCCAGAATGCTCGGTACCTGGGGATTTTCAGGATAACAGATCTTTCATAACTGAAATCTACTAGAAAATCATGTAAACATTAAGTAAACCAAATAGACTGGTGGATGATTGAGGCCCTGAAATTTTACTGGTTGGGATTCCATGTTGCCCACTGTCTCGCCTTAACCCTCTTGTATTATATCCAAAAATGGACAGGTTAGCCTTAAGCAACACTCTGTTTTGGCCCATTCAGTTATCCAGCTTCACAGAGAATGGAAATTCAAACCTGTTTTTTGTAAAGTCTTTTATCCAGGGACCCGCCATGTAAATAACGCTATCGTCTTCATCAGTCTGCCAACGACACGGGGCTAATAAATGATTTAATCACATATTACATTAAGTTCAGCTTCATCTCGCTTTGCCTCTCCCGCCGAGGAATGGCTGCAGGTTAAAAATGATGTCTTTTTAATGCAGAATTATCAAGTCTTTGCATATGTGAGTCGAGCAGATAACGTAAATGTGTTCCGCACAACACAGATGGATGAAGTATATCAATATTGGAGCGAGGGAAATAGGGGGGGGAACAGCAAGCAGAAATGATATAATGTTATTATTGTGATTTATACCAGACTCCTGTCTGACATTGCAGGATAATGTAACGTTCCCCTTATCCCTTTTTACTTGCATTTGTTCTTTTTTTATTAGAGATTGCGCAGTAAGTCCCCGGCGGAGCCAGATAACAAAATCAACTGGTATCCGGCAGATTCGCATGGTATGAAGCAATGAGATTTGGGTTATCTTTGGGAAAAGAAAATGTCATATATTAGAAAAGAGCGCCTTCAAATAGCTAGCAGGCTGTATTTGCTGTAACTGCTAAACACAGAGGATGGGAATATTTTTGAAAAGCTGAAAAAAAGTGATAGAGAAATACATGGAAACGAGATCATGGAAGTGAAATTTAAACATTTGATTGGGACTGACCATTTTCACCAGCAGAATCCAGGCCATGAAAATACCAAGCAGCATCAGAAGATCAAAATTTTTTGGCCTCATCCCGAAAGCAGGTGTGGCTTTG
Source organism: Xenopus petersii (assembly GCA_038501925.1). NCBI lineage: Eukaryota > Metazoa > Chordata > Amphibia > Anura > Pipidae > Xenopus > Xenopus petersii. The sequence goes on along the minus strand of CM076688.1, from coordinate 88,964,683 downwards.
AAACGAAGAGGCGTGGTTTCATGGATAAAGGCGTGGCATAGGGAATAGGACTATCAACAAGTGTGTAGTGTATTGTAATGGACTCTCTTGATATCGTTTATTGAACATTTATAGTGAGATGTTAGACCTGTTTCTATTGAGCCCATTTGAAATAACCCATCTCTAGCATTTCATTATTTTTCTGAACTTTTCTTTCCTTACAAGATTTGGATCTTTTTGTTGCGCCCAAATCCATTTTTTTTTCAATCCACTCTTTATCGCACTCAGGCACTTATGTCCCCAGCAAGCTTGCTGCAAGGAATGATGGGGCTAGGGTTGCCACCTGGATGGTATTTTACTGGCTTGACCTGTAACAATGATGCTTAATACCAATGTTATCTATAGGAAAGAAAGATAAGGTCATATTGATGCATCAGTGTCAATCAATTTCTAATCTACATGGCAACTGGAGTAACTTTCCAGCCCAGTTGGGCTGGGTTTGGATGCAGATGGGTTAGGGTCAGTGGCAGGTTGGCAAATTGTCAACCTGTGCATCACTGCATGGGTCTGCAAATTTTCCAGAAAAATTGGCAAATCTAACTGAGGTCATGTGTGCCTGCATAGCCACAAACATGATCCATCCCCATATCCATTGCCCAAACTCTGGCTCTTTTGCGTCAGTCTGGGTCCCTGAGAAAAGTCTTGCCTGCCCCCCAATCCTGGATGACCACCAGTTTAGTAAACCAATAAATAATCCCATAAGTATTTCAAAAGCCAAGTAGAGGAAGCCTTATAATGACAATATATACAGTTCATTACATGCTGAATTTCCTATTCTGACTAAACCTGTCATCTCCCAAAGCCAAATCTACCATGTGATTAAAGGGACAGACGCTGTATATCCGGATCTGCCAGCGAAACGAAACTGATGTCACAGTCCCCGGTTCCTTACACTTATGGTTTCCCATACCGTCATCTTTATCAAGATTAGTAATAAATAACCGCTTGTGCAAATGCCCCTCTTGTAACTGTACAGCCCAACATGAGCTGCAGAAAGGGAATGTTTGTCTGAAAATAAAGGAGTGGGTGTGATGAATATTTCAGGCGATGGTAATCCAGGCATTTGCAGAAAATCGCTGCAACTAACACAATTACTGTCTCAGTGGAAAATTCCAATGCCATCTGATTGTAGTGCTGTGTAATGCCTATCTCAGGCTGAAATCTTTCTGCTCATTGACTATTAGCTCCAGCTCAGATATTATTGGATGGACATTATGTTTCCAATTTCCTGCTCCGTTTGGTCTTTAAAGAAAAGATTTGCAGCTAATCATCGCTTCTTCCTGCACTTACTGTAAAGCGTTTATTCCTCCCATTTGCACTTTCTTATAAATGTCATGAAAGCTTTATTGTATCTGGGTACTGGAATGCCACAGCAATTTCTTTCTGCAGTCCTAGTGAGAGAAATCGCCCCTGAGTTCTGTTCCTTGTAGGTCAACAGACCATCGAACCGCAAGGGTTAAAACCAGCATTGAATATTGTCATCATGTAACTCCCAGTTTAAATGTTATTGCAAACTGATAGTAATATAAACATGCAAATAGAAGATTTGGAACATTAACGCCATTGACTGTATAAATTAAAACAATACATTAAAGTGTAAGGAAAATAAAGTGCAATGCTGATTTAGGAGAAAGGGGAGAATTGACAGTTAAAAGCCAATTTTAATTATCAGGGCTCATAGTTTCTGTTGTGTACAGTACTGGAGAAAAGAGAGACCTCAAGAGAATCACGTAGAAGAGTTAGAGAAGGACCAAGAGAAACAGTGGATCTACTGCTACTTTCTTGGCAGTCTGGGCCTCTGGTTTAAGTGAGACAGGACCCCTGCCTGCTCCGCTGACTGTGGTTCTAATACAGACAGTAAGCAATGACAGTAGGGGTGTTCCAAATCTAAAATTCTGGATTCAACCGCACCCCCAAAACCTTCTTTCTTTTGTGATGAAAAGTCACGTGATTTAAAGGATTCAGATAGGCTAGGCACGAGGATTCGGCCAAATCCAAATCCTGCTGAAAAAGGCCAAATCCTGGCCAAATACCAAACAGAATCTTGGATTCGGTACATACCTTTATGACTTAGGACCTTTAGGAAAACATAAGGGCTTATTCATGAAAGCAAGTGCAGTTTTGCAAAGTACAATTTCAGACACATATTGCCATGGTTTCTGCCCACAATGGAGAATTTTCCCCATAATTGTGGGCTTACCTGTTTACCTCGGAGAGCAACTATGTTGAAGTGCAAGGAGTGGACCTAGTTTCAGTTGTGTGCACCACTGGGGAATAAGAGAGACCTCAAGAACCAATCAGTAGTATTAATGTTGCCATGAGGAACATACTCCTACCAGTGATCCACCCAATCACGAAGCTCATCTACTGTCTCGGTAGTCTCGGCACCCTGATTTGATGCATTTTTTAAAATTTGTGGGTTTCACAGATGAGGTATATTGCAATATGCACAGGGATGTACAGCATTAGGCAGTAGTATAATTGAGCCCCCTATGGTGGCAGCCAGATGAGCATGTAGCAAGTTTCCCAGATGAAAGTGCAAAGTTGCATAGTTTTATGTGGAAAAATCCATTGCTTTGGGTTGGGGGGTTCTGTCTGGGAATGTGGACAAGTGTATCACAGCTGACATTAGTTCATGCCCATTGGCCCTTAGGGAGCAATTTGTCACATCGGCAGCAACTGTTCCGAAAGTTGTTAGTGTGACGGAAACATTAAGGGGAAGCTAAACTCTATTTATAGCCGAGTCAGTGGCTGAGCAATATTTATCAGGCTTTAAAAAACCTTGTACAATATTTTTTGGTGCCTTGAAAAGCACAAACTCATATCAGTAAAAACCCTTCCGTGGGATGCCTCGCAGTGACAAATAGTTGGACTAATTCCACAGAACTGTGTGCAGAACACAAGGAATTAAACAGACCCCATTATTCATTCTTTTGATTTCCTGACATGCTATAATGCGCTTCTTTTTTGGGGATTGATATGCAGAAGCGCAGCTTCCCGAGCGCCACTGAATCAAAGCAAAAACTCAGCTAATATCAATTAAAAAAATCTGCTTTAACTACACCCTGGTTCCATTTATCAGTCTCATGGCTGCAGTATCTCTGCAAAACAACACTGGGTAAGATTTATCAATAAGCTGAATTCCGCAGGCTTCTATAATTGTCTAAAATTCATTTGGAGCGGGGCACTTAAGTTTTGTACTGGGAGATTCTGATAAATGAATTCTAAGATGAAAATTAATTGGTAATAAAATGTTTGAGGTTGGGCTTCCTCTGACTCACATTTAACTATCTTGCTGCTAACAAGTTGGGAACACACTGCTCTATTCCGTACATTACATTAGCACACCCCAACTGCCCTATCAGAGAAAGGTAGTTGTGTTATAACATACAGGCAAAGACTGACCCCTTTCTTTAACTCATAGCAGCCAATCAGATTTCTGCTGTCATTATCCTGAGGTCTGCATCCTAATTAGGGTGGCTGGATAAGGCACTCCCATAGAGAAGAAGTTTGCAGGTAGGAATATTGGGGCATAGCAGGTTTAGTTAGGCAAGTTGGAGACAGAGGAGCAAGATGATGAGATCAGGACAATGTGGAGACAGTAGGACAAGATGGAGACAAAAGGGCAGTATGGTGACACTAGGATAAGATGGAGAACAGTAAAGCAAGATGGAGACTGTGGGACAAGATAGAGACAGTGGAGCAAGATTATGAGAGAAGAGCAATATGGAAATAATAGGACATGATGGGGACAATAGGACAAGATGGAAGCAGTAGAGAAAGATCAAAATAGTAGGATAAGATGGAGATTCTAGGACAATATAGAGGCACTAGAACAAGATGGAGACAGTAGGTCAAGATGGAGAAAGAAGGAGGCAATAAAGCAAGATGGAGACAGTAGGACAAGATGGAGACAGTAGGACAAGATGGAGACAGTAGGACAAGATGGAGACAGTAGGACAAGATGGCAACAGTAGGACAAGATGGAGACAGTAGGACAAGATGTAGACAGTAGGACAAGATGGAGATAGTAGGGCAAGATGGAGACAGTAGAATAAGATGGAGACAGTAGGAAGGATGGAAACACTAGGAAAAGATTGTGGCAAGTTGGAGACAGAGAACAGTAAGGCAAGATAAAAACAGTAGGACAGGATGGAGACTGTGGAGCAAGATGACAATCAGTAGTGTATGGAGTTGTATTTTAACAACAGCTCAAGGGCCACAGACCAGAAAGTTCTACTTTATATAAATAATGTGTCTTCTTTGGCCCAAGCCCCACTACTCCTAAATACTATCTCCCATATGTAATAAAAGGCACTAAGTTTGTCTAGGTGCAGTAACTCATATCAACCAATAAGATGCTTGCTTTTAAACAGGTGACCAGTCAATGTTGTCTGCTGATTGGTTGCTATGGGTTACTGCACCTGGACAAACTTAAGGGCAATTTATCAAAATGTAAGTTTAGATTTTAATAAATAAAAACCTACCCACGTTGTATTCATTCCTATGGGATTTTTGGAAGCGTATTTATCAAATGATGAGTTCTGACTTTTGATAAATATGCTTTGAAAAATCCCATAGGAATGAACAGAACGTGGTTGAGTTTTCATTTATTAAAATCTAAACTCACATTTAGATAAATCTGCCCCTTGGTGTTTTTTATTACATAGACCCATAGCCCTGTTAATTCTCAACTTTTGCAATGCCACTTCAGGGTTCCAATATCTGATATATTCATTTCTTCTTCGTGGGTTATTAAATGTCTCCTGTCCTGAGTGCCGGGCCAGTGTAGTTTGTATCCAAATAAGATACATGTGGTTGAAAACTAGCCTTTTCTGGCTATTTTGCTGTTGCAGCAGGAAAGGTCGCTATGGCCAATTCTCAGTGTAGATTCCAAAAGCTTTCTGGGTGGGAAGCTGGTTGAATAAAAGCATTTAGTGTGCCCTTAAGGGACTTTAAAAGGAACTGAATTTCAGTTCCAACTTGTGAGCAGGACTGTGCAAGGAGATGGAATTGAATGTACGAATTGGCAGACTCCTTGTTGAACTGACTCTCTGCTGCTTTTCACCAGCTGAACGGCAAAATACAAAAGGGACCTTATTTATAAACCCCAAAGCATTAGCAGGAAAGGATTAGACTTATTTTCACCACACCAGTCCCGTGTGTTCGTAAGTAAAGGGGTTAGATTACCCAGTGATAATCCATTAACTGATTTAAAAGAAATTCATTAACTGGACTGGCTACCTCGGCTTGGAGAGGGGCCCTTCTATGGGAGAAATAAATCTCTCACTTTCAAAATATTTGGGGTCATTATGTTTCTTAAACAGACCTCTGTGCTACCTCCGTCAGTGCAAAGGTGAATGCATATTGAGATATTGTAAGTGTGAATAGAATCATATAAGTGTAAGACTCAGGTGTATGTCATTATAATACTGAAATACTAAAATGATACTAAAAAAGCCAACATTTATTCTTTCATTTTGTTTCAAATATTTGAAATTAAAGAATATATTTCGCAAATGCGATACATTATCCTATATAATACATGAGTGATACTCAGAGCCTTGGGTCTTTATATGGTCACAGAACCCCTCAGTGATTTCTAATAATCTTATAATTTACCGTAGGGGTACATTATTCCTTATAATACATGAGTGATACTCAGAGTTCAGTGTATAACTCAACCTGCAGCCTTGTGTCTTTATATGGTAACAGAACCCCTCAGTGACTTCTAATAAAGGCCTTTGAATTGATGAAGATTCACCAGATAGTAGCCGGCTAAGGCTAATATTCTTATAATTTACAACAGGGGTAACATATCCCTTATAATACATGAGTGATACTCAGAGTTCTCAGCTTTGTGCCTTTATATGGTTACAGAACCCCTCAGTGACTTATAATGTCCTTATAATTTATAGTAGGGGGAACATTATCCCTTATAATACATAAGAGATACTCAGAGTTCCATGACATGTAGAACACATGTAGAACGAGTGCCTTATATATGGTCACAGAACCCCTCAGTGACTTCTAATATCCTTGTAATTTACAGTAGGGGGTACATTATGCCTTATAATACATGAATGATTCTCAAGAGTTCCCTGTATAATTCTGCAGCTTTGTGTCTTTATATGTTCACAGAACCCCTCAGTGACTTCTAATATCCTTATAATTTACAGTAAGGGGTACATTATCCCTTATAATACACGAGTGATACTCAGAGTTCCCTGTATAACTCAGCCTGCAGCCTTGTGCCTTTATATGTTCACAGAACCCCTTGGTAACCCCTTATAATACATGAGTGATATTCAGAGTTCCCTGACATGTAGAGTGAGTGCTTTATAAAATAGCAAGGACTGGACACCCATGTGACATTCATGAGATGCTAATGCCATTGGGGCTGGGTCCTCAGTGTAAATTTCCAGCAAATGTTTGCATTCTAGTTTTCCCATGGTTGCAGAACACATCCAGCAGCGGAGCTGTATATTACTGTATAGGCTTTTTAAAGGTCTTCTAATGAAGCAATTACATGAACCCATAGCATGAGATCTAGGCAGCACATTAGTGTTTATTAGGAATGCCCTGCAGTAGTTATATGGACTCTATTACTGGTTTTAGCAGAAAGATTGTCTATCACACCGGGGGACCTCTTCTCTCATTCATTAAACAACTCACATTCACCCCCCCCATCCGATAACAGATCCAACCCCAACAGAATGAGTAACGGGTGGGCTGGAGACAAGCAGCTCCTCTAGAGGGACACATTGGTTTTGAAAGAGTCTGATTCATGGACAGGAATGTATTGTATATTTAATAAAAGGATTATATAGAGATTATGCTCCTTCTCTTTCATAGCTGTCCTAGGATGACTAGGAATGTTACAGAGCTGATATCACATCAGAAAGGAATTTGGTGATTGTATCTGGGCCAGTACCTGGGAATTTCTCTGTCCTTATGTTCAAGTGCTGGATTGCTGCTTTAATCACAGGCATTCTTTTCTTATAATTCTCTTCTTTTTTTTATTATTGTATCATATGATGTCCAGGTAGTCCCTCTGTTTTGACAGGTTCTAAGTGCTTCTCCAGTAAATGCTTGCACCCAATTCTGCTTTGTGCAATTAAAATCCAATGGTCCCTTGTGCCCAAAATGTTTGCACAACTACAATTAAAAGAATGCTAGACTGATCCACTACTCTACATTTCATTGTACTCCTTATTAGTGCACATTGACAATATGCACAAAAGTACTTGAGTCCAAGCATGCTCCTTTTGCAACCACCAGCAAAGCACCTGTCCAAGATTCTCTGATTAATTGCACTATTGCATGCATCGACGCCAGAGGAAAAAACCCTGCATTGTTTGTAAAAAACATGGCAATTTGCATCCGAATGTTGCACTATGCCTATTGCACCGTATTCATGGATGAGACATCATGTTAAACGTGTTCAGTTTCACCCAATATCTAATGCTTGCCTGTTCATACACCTAATCAAAGCTTAGGAAAAGACATTAGGGCACAACAGTAACAATGCAAGGTTATGATAGTAGAGAAAGATAGTGACAGTAGGACAAGATGGAGACAGTAGGCCAAGATGAAAGTAAGGCAAGTAGGAGACAGTAGGGCAGCAAAATGTAGACAGCAGGGTAAGATGGAGACAGTAGGGTAGCATGATGGAGACAGTAGGGCAAGATGACGACAGTAGGGCAAGATGGAGACAGTAGGGCAGTAATATGGAGACAGTAAGACAAGATGAAGACAATAGAACAAGATGGAGACAGTAGGGCAAGATGAAGACAGTAGAACAAAATGGAGACAGTAGGGCAGCAAGATGGAGACAGTAGGGCAGCAAGATGGAGACATCACAGCACCAGTGAAGAGAGTGGAGACAGGACTAGGGGTAGGTGGCAGATAAGGTACGTGACTGGCAAACCCTGGCTTTACATCCTAGGCACATACGTACCCCTAGTTCCGGCCCTGAGTACAAGATGCAGTATGGCAAGATGGAGACAGTATGGTAAAATGGAGACAATACGGCAAGATGGAGACAGTAGGACAAGATGTCAGCAGTAAGAGTGTTGAAGTCTGATTCTACAACCAACTGACATTTGAAATGCCATACGTTGAATAGTGCTACTTTCCAAAACCTGTTTTACCCTGTGCCCCAACACTGCTTAGGATGGCCCTCGGGCAAGACCCAAGTACGGAATGCAGTATAAAGTTTATACTAGATAGATGTCTCGTCCTAGACTAGGCTTCAGGATGTGCTTTATAACAAACACGCTGATTATGTGGCTTTGCCTTTTTAGTTTCTTCATCTTAATCATCCATTTTCCATGGTGGGGTGTTCGTGTCTGAGAGAGAATTGTAACTCTAATTTGACTAGAATGCTTTTATTGCCTGCTGTGCTTGTCCCTCTCGCTGGAAATAACACTGTTACCCATTTCTCATGCTTTCTGAATAACTTGGGGGGGGTGGGAATTTATTTGATCTGACTGGCTGAGGATTTTGGGAATTCTATTTTAGGTTCATCTAGACCCTACTGGGCTGCTGGAGGTTGGGTTGGAAATCCACAATCTCCTTTGTTGCAGTTAAAGGAGAAGGAAAGGCTAAAATTAAGTAAACTTCATCAGCATGGTCTATATAAATACACCAGTAAACCCTCAGAATAATGCTGCTTTGAGTCCTCTGTTAAAAGAAACACCACATTTATTTCCTTCTATTGTGTACACATGGGCTTCTGTCTCAGACTTCCTGTTTTCAGCTGAAACCTCCAGGGTAGGGCTTGAGCATGCTCAGTTTGCTCCCCTCCCTCCTCCCATCCCTGCAGTAATCTGAGCTCAGAGCTGTAATTGAGTAGGGAGAGACTCAGGCAGGAAGTGATGTCACACCAAGGTTATATGGCAGCTTCTATCCTAAACAAACAGAGACAGTGTCTAGAGCTGTTTACTCAGGTATGGTAAAGCATTCTGCAGAATAAATATAGCATTCTAGCTTGCACTATTGTGGCTAATATGTTGGCAATAAACTTGGTCTTGGAGCTTTCCTTCTCCTTTAAGAGCACAAAGTATTACCCACAAGAGCCACTCTTGAGTGGGATTTTCCGCAACATCTCCCTGGCATGAAGTGCCTGGATAGTAAGCCTTTTTTTTGGCAACTGGGTGGCTGAAGGAAGAACAGATAAAAAGCAATGAGGTTACTGCACAGGGCAGAGAGAAAAGTGGAGATACCGATAGGGCTGCCTAATGGGACCCTGTGGGGGAAACACTATTTTGCGGTGGCACTGTGTGTGCAAATGGTGTCACTTCCCATGTGCACAATGGCCTCAAACAACACTGACTTGCGCTTCATTAGGTGCAAGTCAGTTAAACAATGCAAGAGAAAGTCTGCCAATGACATAAGTGCCATTTTTTTTTTTTTTGAAATGCCAGAAACTGTCTTTATTGTCACTTTTAAGAATCAGCTAAAGCTCTGACTGTTCCAGGGATGTTAACAGAACACCGGAGTGACTGAACCTAGGAGCCAAGATGTTATACCTGATGGGAGGAATGAGGTCATGATCAGGTTTATTGGAAAGAGCTGCCTTTTCAGCATTTCCCCAGTCCCCTGCGTCGGAAATGATAATGACATACTGGACGTGAATAAAAACGGCTGCTCGTTACATTGTTCCAATCTGCACTCTCCAACCGTTGGCACCCACGGCTCATTAGCTCCGAGCTACATCACCGATGCTAATGGCAATGGCCTTTATTGGAAAGAACAGTTCTCTGTTGTCCATCAATTAATTACAATTCACTTTGTGCTGAGTGCTGGAACCAAGCAGCATGATCCGCTCCACCTGGACTGGGGCCTCACTGCTAAAGCATTGCTCAGAGGGGCCGCGGGATAAATGGTATGCATAATGCAAAACAACAGACAGAGCTCATGGCTGTACAAGTACGGTTTATTGCTCTTTAAACGGGGACTATCATGGTTGGAAGAGTGTTTCGTAAATCTCTCCCAAATAGGCTTTTTATTCTAGTTCTTGAGACACAGCCTACCATGTTTTGTCCTGCTGCAAACATGGACATGCCAAGTCACCTACTTGTATTAACATCAGTTTGTGTATACCAGGGAAATTACTAGCTGGCAAATGCTGCCTGCGGCTTTTTTCACCTGGCACACTTGGCAGGAGTCAATTTTTACTCTTGTTTCTGCTATCACTCTTTAGACTTGCAGAGAAACTCACAAATAAGCATGAGGGGTCATTTACCTCACCTGGGGCAGAAGTAAAAGAGCATTAAGGGGTGCAAGAGAGCACTTCTGCCCTGGATCTTAAAACTTGCCCATGGTCCCATTGTGTCCTGCATCTGCCATCACTCCCTAAAATACAGACAGGAGACAGGTCATTTACTTATTCAGTGACAAATCCTATCAAGCTAAAATTGTGATTGAACCACTGATCTCAGTGTATGTCTGCTTATATTGACCTACCTCTGGTCCTCTAACCCAACCTCTTCTTTTCCGTTCTATAGATAGTTATTTGAATCTAGACTGGCTATTTCTTGTCTTTTGTGGTCCTTTTCCCAAGTTCTTGCTTCTGCTCCCTCAAGCCAAGATGCGGAGCCAAAAGCACACAGAACTATATCCTATGATGAGCTATCCCTAAGCTCAATCAAACTTTCTTTCCCTAGAAAACACTACCACTAAAGCTGGCCATAGACGCACAGATCCTATCGTACAAAACGAGGATTCGTAAGATTTTCGGATCGTGTGTGTAGAGTGCTGACATCTTTCGTCCGGCGGATATCAGTTGTTTGGTTGATCGGACAGGTTTGATTTTGACCCGACCAATCCCATTGCACATCGTAATCAAATTACCCCCGATATTCCATGCTCGTTAATGGCATATTGGGGAAAGATCCTCTCGTTTGGTGATGTCGCCAAATGAGTGGATCTTTGCGTCTATGGCCACCTTAAGCAAAAGGTTCCAAACTGTTGGGCTACAGAATGTTCAAGACTACTACGCGCACCACTGATGTTATCTTATAAAAAAGCCAATGCTTTCTCAGCACCTCTATGTAATTGTCCATCTGACAGCTTGTCCAATATTGATCTATTAACACTAGCTAAACAATTATCCTATTAATTATCAATTATCCTATTAGAAAAACCCACTGGTTAAGGCAAAGCAAGTTGCCTTCAATACAGATCTTCCTGCCCAGATCTGGACTCCTTGCCATAGTCATAGGGTTTGTGTGTTATAACATAGGTAGGGTAGGGACAGCAATGGAAGGTATGTTGATTATTTAATCAAGGTCTCTAGTCACACTTAAATCAGAATAGAGTAAGAATAGTATAAAGTAATAGGAACTTTCATAACAAATGATTGTTTCCGGTAAAGGAAGTGAGGTACACCAGGGTGATAGAGCTTTTTACTTTTCTACTTTCTGACAGTTCCCACCCCATGTATTCAGTCTGCAGTGACATTTCTGGATAATGGAAATAATAAAAAGGGTTAATGCAATAGTGAATCGTACTTTACAGACTCTGCTTCCAGTTGTGACAATTGCCTGTGTGTTTATGTCACTGATTTCATTACATTTAACTCTCTTTACTGGCAGGAGTATTCTGCCTTTAATAGAGACCCAACTTAAGGGCAGGTTCAGAGCCCCTGTCTGTCAAAGTGTGAAGATTCAGCACATTGTTATGATCCTTGGTAAGTGTCCTGAACATCTATTGCAAATGGACTTAATTAAACCATCAGCGATTTGGAAGCAGATACAGTGTCCTGCCCTGATTGTCAGCCAACTGCAGAGTGATTTCCACTGATATATTGTCACATGGTGCTGCCAGCAAGTATATGAAAGGGAGGAGTATGGGTCCTTAGCAAGTACCTGCCTTGCATGTTGACTGGATCAGCTATACACACAGCTTATATAGAGATTTCTACCCAAAGTCCCTCTAGATTTGGTTCAGCTGCAACTGTATCCCCCCATATGCAATGAAAGGCACTACCTTTTCCCAGGAGAAGTAACCCATAGCAACCAATAAGATGTTTGCTTTTAAACAAGTGGCCAGTTAATGCTACCTGCTGATAGGTTGCTATGGGTTATTGCCCCTGGGCAAACTAGTGCATTTTACGACATAACTCCACAAGTATCAAGAAGGCTTTCAGGATGGATTCTGGGGATTATATTTCAATGCTCATTCTGATCTCCCAACCATTGGGCCTTCTATGTTTGTGCCATGGGTGTTATCCCTTCCTGTATGAGAGAGTGGAGGGAAGGGGAAGAAAAAAGGCAGAACAGAAAAAAGAGTATGAAGAGTGAAAAAAGAGCATTTGTATGGGAAATAAAGACTGAGGGGTAGGGAAACAGGGTGGTGGAAAGAGTGAGACAAGGTGGGTAAGTAGGAAAGAAAGACAGAGGCAAAAAAGGTGTAGAAAGGAGTGAGAAAATGGGTAAATATGAAAGAAAGTCAAAGGGAAGAGAATAAAGAAAAGTGTGAAATTAGAGGATAAGTAGTAAAGAAATCCTAAGGGAAGTTGTCTCAAAATTAAATCAATGTTATAAAACAAGTATGTTTAGCATAAAAGCACAAATAATGTAACTTTGTAAACCTCAGATTCCTTGTTGGTTTCATTCTTTAGGTGGGTGTCTCAGTTTACTATGTTATTAATCAAATTATTGAGTTACCTTTATAATAAAGACATGATTGGAATATGTTGCGATAATAGGCCTCATCCATTTTCCTATTCTCACTATATCATGACCACTATACCTTTTACCTATGCTCTTCCTACTTTTGATCATCATCATGATCATCATCAATTATTTTATATACGCAGTGCTTTACCTTAGTTATAACAAACAGGGAATAAATGGTGTATAACAAACAAGGGTTTACAGAGTACAATAGGATTGGAGGGCCCTACAAATTCTGATCCGCTCTTATTTCCCTGACACAATTGCACAATATTCTGCAAACACAATGAAGCCAACCCATATACTCAACTTGCTCACGGAAACTTTCCCCTTTATTAAAAAGGTCCCACTAGTGCAGGGATAAAAAAAAAGAAAAAGTAAGAAAGTATGCATAAAAAAGTTATTACAATGTCCTACAGATAACTTTGCAAAGGACTCCACAATTAAAAGCCAAAAGTTAATATAAAACATCACAGTTTGAGATTTTCCACTGTGACTGGTCGGCTCTCTGAAATTTGCAGCTATATAATGTTATGGCTGGTGCCTAATTCCAATTATGGTCTTTGCCTTCGCCTTTGTTTTCTAATTTCGAAGTAATTAAACCACATAACATTGCGTACAAGTCTGCAGCAGCATGCGAACCAGATGTAGATTTCATGGCTTTATGTGATATGAGACAAAGCCTTTTTATTCAGCACCAGGTCCCGTACCACCAGCATAGCTTCTACTGGAGTATTAAAGGGACACCCTTTTATTTTACAACATGGGCTCTTCATTTATGAGAATCTGGAAAGGGGGGTTACTATGTGTGTGACTTTGTCTGGTACTGTACTGATATATGTTGTGTAGAACAGCTTTTTGCATTCCACAACATGGCAACACATCTGTTAATTCATCCCATTCTGCCCTATGGATCTTACCCAATATTGTTATAGGCACTGTGTTTTACATAACAACATCCAGTTTGGTTCTTTATAGGTATGTTTATATAATAGGAGAACATTTTTCATGAAAGGGGCAAATTGCAGAATGATATCGAAGCAATACAAAGAGTCATGAGATTTCCTCTTTCATTTCCTTTCAAAGCAGCATCACAAACAGTTGCCCTATACCAGGGATCCCCAACCTTTTTCAACCGTGAGCAACATTCAGATGTAAAAAGAGTTGGGGAGCAACACAAGCATGAAAAATCTTCAACTTTCAGCAAATTCGTTCAGTCACTTTCACCTGTGTATCGTGCTCACTCTCCAGTCAGGCCACACCAGAAGACCCATAGACAATTTCAGTCCGACCCTGCATGCAACTAAAACTTGCCTCCAAGACAGGAATTCAAAAATAAGCACTTGCTTTGAGACCACTGGGAGCAACATCCAAGGGGTTGGTGAGTATCATGTTGCTCACGAGGTACTGGTTGGGGATCACTGCCCTATACTGTAAAGCGAGAAGCCACCAGGGACCATCAGGAGAAGATCGTGTCTTTACTGGCTTTTATCAACCCTAATTACCCATGATCACTTCTCTATAATTAGTGAATTATTGAAGCTTGAATGTCTTGCTCAAGAGAATAAAAAGGCATATATGTTAATCTGGGAACATTTTCATAGAAACAGAAAGCTGAATAAGGAATAACATGATTATGTACAGTGTATGCTTCTAAGTGATGTCACCTGTTATAATCGGTGTTTAATGATGTATGTGGTGGAACTGCTCAGCTCTGATGCTTATTATCCAGAGATACCTTATTTCAAATACTATAAACTCCTTTAGCACCACAATAGTGATGGGGGAATCTGTGCAGTTTCGATTCGCTGAAAAATTCACGGAATGGCGAAAAATTCATGAAACGCATTGAAGTCTATGGGTGTCAAAATAATTTTGACATGAATGACAATTTTTATACGTGCAACGTGTTTCATTTTCACTGAGAAGATACAAATTTTTACAGACATCTATTTATTTGTTTTAATACCGTCTACAGGTATTGATAACCAGATCATCTGGCCAGTGGGAAGATATGGCAAAAATAAAAATAATCAGTAAAAGTGCAAATTAAACATTTTGCTATGCCTTTGAATGTCATAACGTATATTATACCCTGATTAGTTCTGGTAGATAAGTATGATTAATGTCCCTGGGCTGATTGAACCCCGGTGGTATGGATGGGAGCCCTGCTGGCTGGGTCTTCAGATGAGACTCATGAATGCAATAAAGAAAAAGGGGAAAAAGTACAAAGAAAAAGAAGACATTAACGGGAATTGTGCTTGAAGATGTCATGGATACTGTCAGTGCTTAAGTGCTATCGACAAGGATAAGACCTTCCATACCATTAACTGAGGCGTCCATTGATTTTTCTCCTTTTAACAAGAAAACCTCTACAGTTTGTATAATCTTAACAGCTCAATACAACCCCAGCTTATATTTGCTTTGTTGGTAATTGTTTGGACACGGTGTTATTGAGTGCAAACTTTCTCAGACAAAACGCCAAGACATTCCCTATAGGAAAGGCATTAATGGACAAGTGTTTTCTACCTTGTTGCTGTCACATACTCTCAACAGCCGACCAAGGTTTCCTGAGAACATCTCCGGTTCTAATCATCTAATACTTATCTTCTTCTACTGCTGCACCTCAAACCCAGATCCTGAGCTCAAAGATTATTCTCATAACTCTGCAAGGAGCAAACAATGTATCCTACCACACTATAATGTGCAAAATATTATGCTGCAAAATTAATACACTGTCTATAAACTTTATTTAAGTCTAGCAAGCTTGTGAGCTTGCCTTTCATAGTTTTATTTCCAAATGTAATTTTAAGCCATTTTTTAAAACCCTATTAAAATAGACAGTTTTTCATACCACTAAATCCAATCTATATCTGCTGCAAAATTGTATATAGTATAACATGATGATATAACATGATCTTGCTATGCACAGGCTGGTTTTCTTTGCAAAGAGGAACTTTGGCATATGGTTAGGGCTCCCAGATTTTTCTAAATTAAAAGGATTAAAAATGTAGCCTTCAACAAAAAATGCAACAAGCCACATTCACTTTTTAAAGCACTGAGACCAAAAACAGAAACCGACAATGTTCTACATATGAAATATTGATGAATTACTGAGGCAAAACTGAAAGGTGTACAGCAAAACCTGGACATTTAGGGGGTTATTTACTAAAACTTGAGTTTATCTAATTTTTTTAATTAAAACAAAGCCGACCAAACTCCCGTTCACAAATTGAACTCATTTACCAATAATTCTTCTTGAAAAAGTCAGAGCAAAAACAAATTTGTGCGTCAATTCAAATTGTACGATTGGCGCCACAAAACACTCTTATTTATTGGATCATCGGACTAAAACCAGCACGGATCACAATGTTAATAAACATCTTCAGGGACAACTGCCATTGACTTCTACATGGCATGGACAGGTTTTAAATGGAGTCTTTTCTGATTCGGATTTTTAGCAGCTTTGGGGTATAATAAAAATTCGAGTTTTCCCCTTTAAAAATTTGAGTTTTCCCCTTTAAAAACTCTACAAGAAAAATTCAAGGTTTAATAAATGGGCCCCTTAGCATCCAATTGTGGGGACACTAAGATGCCTTAAAAAGAGTTAAAATTTGGTCATCAAGAGTTTGAGGTAGAGAAGATTGAAGCTAAGCATAGCACTACCCCTTCAATGCTTCTTTCCCTTGACCTGGAAAAAGCCTTTGACATTATCTCATGACCTAACTTACAAGAGGTTCTATAAATATACAAGTTCCCCCAAACTTTTTCCCAAATAATTACGAAGGGGTTACTTTCCCTCATCCCACTGCTTTCGAAAGGTTGTGTCTACAACTCCTCCCTAATAAAGGGACATTATCTTACCTGTATGATAATATGATTCATATAGCCCCGGTCAATGCACTGAAATTTGTACAAAATTGGGAAAAGGTATTACGACAATGTTTTGATGATGATACATGAATGACATATTTAGAGACACGGTGACATGTTCTGTAAATGTATTAATACAAAAGACTTTCCAAAAGGCCTTACATCAATGGTATTTATTTCCAGAAAGACTGTCCCGATGGTACCCACATCCTCTATGTTGTGCTTTAGGGCATGTAATCAAAATTGTTTTTTTTTACACATATGGTGGGACTGCCCAGTGACATTTCTGGATCAGAGTCTACTCTTTAATAGCCAGCGTAACAGGTCTCTCACTCAAGAAGAACCCTGCCGAAGCTCTTTTAAATAAGCATGTGCCAGGAGGCAACAATTATCTCAGACGTTTAGTTACTTATATTTTTTCTGCAGCAAAACAGACAATAGCTAAAGCCTGGAAAACGACTACATTGGACATCCAATTCGTGAAAACCAGACTTGACAACCTGCTAATTATGGAAAGGCTTACTAGTATTGAAACTGTTCAGACCAAAGCCGACAACAGAATTTGGAGCCTCTGGTTAAGCTACCGTACTATCTCTCAAGGACTGCTTACATGAACTTACCTGAATTTACATGATATTGCCAAAGACCAAAGCAACCTTACAGTTTGAAACTTGATAAGTATTACCAAAATTCCTGATCAGGATTGATTGAGTTATTTACTTATAATACAGCAGGATGCTGTATTATTTCTTGTTATTTGTGTAATGACAACTACTGTACCAAAAATAGCTCATACCCCGGGAACTCCAGGTAGGTACATTTAATTATTGTCATATGTTTAAACCACAAATAAAAAAATATATATTGTAAAGAGTTAAAATTTTGAGCTCTATATATGATCTGTGCTGCTCAGTATTCTGTCCTTCCTTTACTGTGACATGTGTATCTAAGTGGCATTCCAGGTGATTTTCCAAGTTTATTGACTCAAAAAAAGTTGACTTTTATTACACCTCAAAGTGCATCTTTGAGGTTACTACAGTGTTGGACTGGGGTACCTCGGGCCCACTGTGTACTCAGGGACCCCCACCCAATTAACCAAAACTTGCCGCCACCATAACCTAAACCTCCGCTCCACCCACACCAAATTCCTCTTAGTTGTAGCCACTATTGGGGGTGGAGGAGGTGCATCTGGCTCAAAGATGGGAGTGGGCCTGGGTCAAGGGGTCTACACAGGGGCTGAACTACCTGGGGAGCAGGGGGTGCGAGCAGGCCAGGGCCCGCACCCCCTTAGGGCCCCCCGGCAGTCCGAGCGCCGATTTGCGGCGCATATTCACTGGCCAGTTCCGGGTGTACGGAGGGGGGCGGGGGCCCGGCTGTGCATCCTGCACCAGGGCCCGCCCCCTTCTAGTTCCATTTCTGGGTCTACAAGGGTTTATTCCCATTGTCCCATAGGCCAAGTCCACCCTGGTTTACTACATGTAATATTGAATGTATGAGCGATGTGACCAAATCAATCAAAAATTATGTATGTTGGAGCATGCTCAAAAGTTGGAATTTCGTAATTTACAAAGCCAGTCAATGAAAGGAATCACTTACTCATTAGTTCTTGTTTTGATCAATGGCTAACACAGTACAACACTCCGCTAACCTAGTTTTTTATAAAAATAATATAAGAATGTGCTTTGTGCTCAGAATCCGCAGTATCAGTTTGATGGTTCTACGAAGGAATTACGAGTCCCAGAGCGAATGCCAATTTCTTGAGTGCAAGGAATTTCCACTGAACTGGGCACCAATATTGAAGGCCACAAATCCACTAGATGTTCTTGTCTTGTAGAGGGAACTGCGCCAAATGATTCAAGACTGACTGGAAGATTCATAGGAGTTAGGCAGATAGGGATCTTGGCCAGGCAAAACAATCTGTCATCAGAACATCACAGCTGAACAGGGTTTCACCAAAAGAATGTCCCACAGCTAAGGCGACGGAGAGAATCTGTGGAGCTCTTTTCAGATAAATCTTTCAGCCAGTGAATAGTAGGAGATTGTAA
This sequence comes from Xenopus petersii, assembly GCA_038501925.1. Classification (NCBI taxonomy): domain Eukaryota; kingdom Metazoa; phylum Chordata; class Amphibia; order Anura; family Pipidae; genus Xenopus; species Xenopus petersii. The sequence goes on along the minus strand of CM076688.1, from coordinate 88,946,043 downwards.
CCTTCACAGTTATGCATTTGTGTACTCAACCCCGGGGCGTGAATGATGTCTCACTGAACTGCACGGCTTCTACATGAATATTCTCCGCACAGCGTATATAGCCAACATTAATCTAAACGTTGCCTTAAAATGTTAGAGCAAAGCTAGGAATACAGAAATCTTTTGTTTCTTCTTCCCACCATTGAGCAAGGGTGCCCAAGCACTCATTATCATGGCCAAGGGGCTGAGGTTGTAATCGGGCAAAACATTCGTGACAAAATTTCCAAAAATGTCTTCTATCGCCTGTTTCAAAAAATAGCATTTGGGGTTGAATGTACTTGTTCCCATTGATTTTAACCCATCTTTGAAGGCAAAAAAAGTAAATAAAGATTGAAAAAAGTAAAATTGGGCAATTGAAAACAAAGGCAATTGTCAAAAAATGAAAGCAAAGATTCTTGCTAAATAAATATGCAGAATAAGGGCAGTAACGTAACTGGAGAGGGGCAGGCCCTGGTGCAGGACGTGCAGCCAGGCCCCTGCCCCCCTCCGTACCAGAATATCTGTCCTGAAATTGGCCGATGCGGCCGGAATTCGGCAGTGCGCAAGCTGCCGGGGGCCCTGAGGGGATACGGACCCTGGCCCAATTGCACCCTCTGCTCCCCCGGTAATTTCGCCACTGAATAAGGGAAAATAAATATTTCAGCCAGTTCCACAGTTTTTCAAAATATTTCAATCTTTAGTTAAAAGACCCACTATTATAATTTTTTTGTCTTGCCAAATTTTTGTGCCTTTTTGCCGCAGTTGCGTGAAAAAATTTGCATATGGTGAAATGCAAGTTTTGCAGCGAATCCATGGCTGTCATGGCAAGTATCAATTAAGCCGATTCTTCATAGAAAAAGCCATGACCATTAGCAAGTATCAGTCAATCGAGATCGTCCTAAAAAATCCCATAATCATGACTACTGTCAGTCAAGATCAAGTGATACTTGCCAGTGGTCATGAGTTGTCTGCCCTGGAGATACCCGTGCCATCATACCTATTTGTATTTTCCTCATAAAGCTGTAACAATTTAACATTAAAATATATCTATTCCGCAGGCAAGTTAAAGGGAAAAAATTTAGGAGAGACAACCAGTAGGCAGGTTCCCAGCCCAAACAATAATTTCTTTCTATAGTCTCATATGGAATCTATTCTGCACATGCGATTTTTATTTCAGAATCCCAATACCCTGAGAAGTTCTATATCATCTAAAGACAACACACACACACAATTCATTTCTTGGCTTTGGCCCCAGAATCCCTCTGTGCGCCCCTGCCTTTGTGGCCATCAATGATTCTCCACCATAAATTTTCATCAAGATGTATCAATCAACATCAAATTCCTATTAGCCTGTCCCCCTCCTGCTTCCTCTTGTCTGGTTATACGAATGGGAATTTATCTCCTTGAAGAGATGAAGTTCTGCCACATTTCTGATTCTAATCCCATAAGTGCTGGCAGGACACAAACTAGTCATGCTAATATAATTTAACCCTTTGCCGCCCTCAGAACCCACCACAGTGTTCTCAGAGCTACATCTTTACTCTGTTACCAATGCAATTCAATCATTCATATATACAAGGATTATTTTGTCATATAGTGACCCCTAAGGGATCTCTCTGTACAGTCAATGAGCAAACTTAGGGGGCTGCTCCTGCTAAATTGTGATTAATACAGGGAAATACCCATTCTGGCAAGACTGGAAATTGTGGACTGTTTAGACCAGTGATCCCAAACCAGTAACTTGCAGGCAACATGTTGCTCACCAACCCCTTGGATGTTGCTCCCAGTGGCCTCAAAGCAGATGCTTATTTTTGAATTCTAGGCTTGGAGGCAAGTTTTGGTTGTATAAAAACCAGCCTCCTGTAGTCTTCCAGTCCACATAGGGGCCACCAAATAGCCCTTATTTGGCACCCCAGGAAGTTTTTGCATGCCTGTGTTGCTCCCCAACTTTTTTTTATTTTTGAATGTGGCTCACGAGTAAAAAAGGTTGGGGACCCCTGGTTTAGACTAACAAAGAATCAAAACAAATATCCAGTGCCGTATTTATACAAGGAAATTGCGTTGGAGTAGCAGATATCACACATTTCAGGCAGCAGAGGAATTTCCTTAAAAGCAGGAAAAGTATCTCCATATAGATAACATGTTGGACAATGGAGCAAAAATATCGTTTTTTTTTTTTAGCTTGGGAGCATAACTGTAGAGAAAGCAGGCCCTGTAACAGCTGGGGGGCCCAGTTTGGTACTGATTGAAAAACATACATTGTCTAAACCCAACATTTAGAGCAACCCTAAAATGATTTTGCTGTGAGGCCCAATAACTTCCCATGACACCACTGGGGAAGGCAGCAACTTCTTGGCAGTCTATAAGGAATCCCCACCCCCACCCGCAAGGGTTCTTACGGCACTGATGGAAAGGTTGCTTTTGCCATTACCCATGGAACATAATCCTTTACATCCTATGATCTCTATCACACCTCTCCCCCAGCATGATATAAAATGTTTCTCTCTCTGGATAGAAAATAAAATACACTGTGTCATGTGCTCCTATGCCGAGCCGTTAGTCACACCGAGTGCGCTAAGCACCATGCTATCATTTCTCAATATGTCAGCTTGCTTGGGCTCTTGCAAAAACCATATGAATTTACTTGTGTTTTAACTGTTTGTTTAAAGGGACAAAGTGTCGCCGGTGTGATTTCCAGCTTGGCAGGCAGTTGGCATGTTTAAAATTGACGATTCATAGACTTTCACTATAATCACCTGGACGATTGTGCTGCTGACAAAGTGCCACAGCCTAAAAAAGTGCATTTGATAGATCATCATAATCTGTCACACAAGTCACAGACCCCCCCCCTTCTATTGCTCATTCTGACTCCAAGTCGACTGAACCAATCAATATCCATTGCTGTGCTGCACAGTTAATTAAGCTGCCCTTAATGTAGAAAACAGTTATCTCAGCGAGGCAACTTGTAAGGACCCTCGAAACCCTTCTGTTAATTGCCGCCATGTTCATTTATGGATAATTTAACACACTCATATTTACATACTCGTCAGTGTCACGTGAAAGGCCTGGCTATTCCGATGCACGTAATTACTGATGCAGGTAATGCTGGTACCCTGTTTAAGGGTTAATTCAAATCAATATGAAACAACAAATAAGAGGACAGGAATCAGCATATCTCACTCACCGCGTAGATCAGGTGGTCCAGGTACACCTGCCCCAGGCCCTCATAGTCATAGGCTAAGTACCCTGGGAGGAACAAAATGTGTAGGGACAATGGAGAAGTTGACCTTTTTAAACTTAATCTACAATAAATAATAAATTATATTTTTTGGTGGTCCTTGTGGAGTTTTTTGAGTGCCCGGGTGCCCCCTGATTTCTGCTAGGGGTTAATACTAGCCAAGCCGTGCAGCTCCCAAGTCTATGCCATTAATTCCTCCGGACTCCTGTCGGATAACTGTTTACGGAGAGATGAATGTGAGTAATAATACTCTCCAAAGGCTGCTGATGTATGTGCTGTTAATGGATCGGAATGATTGCTCGGTTAATAAAACCATGTGTATTTGTCACCCTGGTCATGGGACACTCTCGCCGTTCCTCTGCCACAAACCGTTATCACTGCGCCTCTACAGGGAGGTCCACTGACAGGCTTCCCAGAGATAGTGCGTGAATAAAACAGCCAAGGGTGCCCGTAATTGAAATGCCAGCATGGATGTGACTGAATGAACTTGATATCTTAATGGTGGGAGTTAGAAGAGGAGTAATGACGGGAGCCATCAGAAGATTTAATGAACACACATATCAGAGCATAACATGGGTTTCTAGCTGTCGCTTTCCCAAACGCGCTTAGCTGCATTCTTGCAAGTTGGGGGGAAAGTCTAAAATATTTTTATCAGTTGACAAACCACCTGCTGGTTCTACCAGCTTATTTATATATGGATAATGCCTTTAGACTGGTTATTACATCACACCGGGCTGGGAATCAGAGGGGTTGAAGTATAGAATGAAGGAAAGGGGTTTCTGGGGGGGGTATGGCTCTCCTGATTCTGGAAACTATAAATGTTGATATTTTATACAACAAAAATTAGAGCAGTGTGGGAGCAAAGAGCCAGAGAGAGGAGAGAGGTGAGCAGCTGGGGAACAGGCCCGGACTGGATCTGTGGGTTTTGGCAAATGCCAGAGGGGCTGCTATAAGGTGCCATAGAAAGTCAGTAATTTGTGGGCTGGTGGGGGCTGTTTGGGCCTCTGTGTACCTGAAATGCCAGGGCCTATTTTTATTCAAAGTCCGGACCTGCTGGGGAATGAGGGGGCAGGGTGTTAGGGTTTCTGGAGGGGTGCTGGGCCAAGTAGTATTGCCTTGTACTCAGTCTGGACCTGATATCTGCATACCTCCCAACATTTTGGAAGTAAAAATAGGGACAAAAATATATTTCTCCTTATCTAAAATGTTTTTTTTTGTCTCAAAATTGTTACAAAGTATCTTATTTGCACCTGTTAGCTGTTCTGTGCTCTCTGCTGAAAGCCAATTAAGTGAGAAACTTTTTCTGGCTGTTCAGTGCAGAGAAAATAGGGACTTTCCAGTACAAATGAGGGACTGCAGGTTGAGCTGTCAAAAGCGGGACTGTCCCTCTGAAAAAGGGACAGTTGGGAAGTATGTATCTGGGATCTAGGATCTATTATGTTTGCAAAAAAATTTAAGTAGATATTAATGCTTTGAAAGCCCCTGCTCCTCAGGTGAGCAATTACAGAATAAATGCAACCCCTCCCCCCCCCCCGGATAAGGCTGGTGCCGGTGGGTACAATGCAATCAAATGTCCCTGCCAAGGGCTAGTTAAACTATAACACACAAGTAAACTGCAGCTGTAATTAATATTTTGTTTGATACTGATAGGTCTACATCTCTTACTTATGTGTGAAATGACTGGTCCTGGACAACACTGATCTGCAACTGGCAAACATTAATTTAAAGATCTACTTGGCCTTTACCAGGTTATATTGAGCAGAAGAAAGAAAGTAGCACCTGCAGCCCAGCACAGATATATACACATCATTATTCAGTACCTGGGCTCACTGTTTGCAGATGCTGAATAATATTCAATAAATCATCCCCAGCCCAAATACAATTAACCTTTACATTGAGTATGAGGCAGGGGGAATGGGATATTTCAGCGCACTGGGCCCTTTCAGCACTTTCTAAGATCAAAATCAGTTTCTGGCGAATGATGAAATAGAGATAAATAGCAAATTCTCAGTTTTCCCTGATTTGGCAGCAGACTGCCGTGCGCTTCAGGTTCGGTCTGATAAGGTGAAAGGCATATGAATGTCAGAAAGCAGATGGGGAGCAGTGAGTGGTACCTGAGATCAGGCAGTTTGATTGCCAGCCTCGGGAAATAAATGATAATTGCTATTAGTTGAACACATGATTCCTGGGCAATGGACTGATTAGGAGGTAGCTAATATATTTTCAGATGGAGCAAAAACTTGGAAACTGTTGGTTTGCAAAAAGGCCAAAAGGTGAGGCTGGGGTAACTGTTTGGGGCATATTCCTCCTATTCTGGGGCCCTTTGAATGAGTAGAGCCCAGAACAGGGATGATTACATTAAACCCGGGACATAGTGTGTGCTTGAGGTGCAATTAACAATGTTGGAATCACATGCCTATAGTAAGGCACGATAAACACAGTAGGGGAAGATGGAGAAAGTAACACAAGATGGGAGCAGAAGGACAGGATGGAAACAGTAGACCAAAATGGAGACAGTAGGGCAAAATGGAGACAGTAGGACAAGATGGAAACAGTAGGGCATAATGGAGACAGTGGGGCAACATGGAGACAGTAGGACAAGATGGAGACAGTAGGACAAGATGGAGACAGTAGAACAAGATGGAAACAGTAGGGCATAATGGAGACAGTGGGGCAAGATGCAGAAAGTAGCATAAAATAGAGATAGTACAGTAAGATGGAGACAGTAGGACAGGATGGAAAAAGTAGGGCAAGATGGAAACAGTAGAGGAAGATGACAGAATAAATTAAATTGAGCCATCATGACATGACTATGTCAGTAGGAGAATATGGAGACAGTAAATGCTTGTTTCCTTTGGTACCATATCTTTTGAGATCACAGAAGCTTCCTCTCCTTACACATTTAGCTCTTGTGCCCTTTAGTGCCAGTGCAGACATATGTACAGATCTGCCGGCCAACCAACCGACGGAAAACTGCTTAGGAATGAAATGCAGGGCTATAGGACTTTTTTATTTATATAAAAACATAATATTCCTACGTTTGTTAATGTAGCGTGCATGTATTTGATGCTGGGTTTCAGGTAGCACGAGCCAAGGGAAATTGGCCTTTAAACCTGTAAATACACGGCTCTCTGATCCCAGGCTGACAATAGCTACACGCTCCTTTTAAAGCACATTAATCCGATTTTGTGTTTGATTTAATAGTTGCTTGACATGAAGGCAATGTGATTAGGTCAAACAAAAGCTGCTAATTACAGGTTATAGAGGCCCAAAGCGGCAGAATACAAAGGAACTCAATCCGTTTACTCTTATGTTTGTTCAACCGCTATTCTTCTTGAATCAGACCTGCTCCACCTTAGCTTTTACTTATCTGCCAGAAGGACAGATTACCCTGTCACCCCATTCCCACAGGTGTCAGATTAAATAGTCATTAAATCAATCACTGGGAACCTACTCGCACCTGTGAGCAGGTACAGGGAATCCAGCCAATGCTCTCCTTTCTTTATGTAAAGACCAGCACCAACACCAATGGAATAAAGAAGAAATAGAATGTGATGGTGTTTAGCTTTATTTCTCTATATTTGTGTCTCTTTACCCATTCATATTTAAATAGTTGCCTTACAATAGTCATTGATATCTGAAAATGTATTTAGTACCCATTTCCGTAGCCATTTTGACATTCTGTGTCTGAGAAAGACGAATGAGTTATGAAGGTTTTCCAAGGCAATAATGCCTATATGTTTTCCATAAACAACTTAAAGATATCACTCTGTGGTTTAGGAAGTGAAGTGCAGTAAATGCAGGATGTATCAACTCCCAATAAAAGCTTATAAATCTTCTACAGAAACATGCAATCTTCCTGGGACTCAATGTGATATTGTCTAGTGACTGATACCCATCAAGGCTCTCAAACTTATCAGGAACCATTGATGACCTCTGGGGCTTGTGCTTAAAAATAGCTTATATTGTTTATTTCTGTTTTGGTTTTCATGACCCGTTCATGATAAATAGATATAAATCTCTTGTCATGCTCTTCCTCTTCCATTGAAGAAGGTTTTTCTTGCTTTGTCATTATGGTCTTATATATCTGGCTGTGGACATTGTTCTTTAAAACCATCTGTAGTCCATTGTGCAAGATCTCAACCTTTATATATTATAACACTCTTTCATAAAGGGTCATTTATATTTCATACAAAGCTAAAAGCAGGGAATTGTATGGGAGCAATAGAATCATCTCAGGTGCTCAGAAAGATATCAGAACAAAGGAAGACAGAAGCAGTAATTAGTATCTGGGTCATGGGAAGGTTCCATAAGATTTGTATAATTAGAAGTGTGATAAGCAGCAGAAGGAGATAGGCCAGAGGTTAGTGAGAGGATGAATAGGTAAGTTAGATGAAAACTTCGATTGGCAATACTTCCTTTCAGAGGGTCAATGTCAATAGGTCTCTATGGGAAATGCCAAGCATCAATCTAATAAGAAGAAGACTCAAGATTTTTACTATGCGGAGTGAAAGAAATTAGCATAGCATTTTAATTAAAAAGTACTTCAACCTACAATACAACGGTCAATGTCTTGTTCAAATTAGCATGGCTGTGAACAGAGAAAGCTTCCTATTAAATATTAAGCAGAAGGAAAAAGTCAGTGCCAAATTCTCCTGGACAAGTGGCTTGGGCTTAATGGTCAACCTGGGCCCTGAACACTCATGTTGTCTGCTACTGAATACGGATATAAAGAAAGTAAAAAGGTATGGGCTGGTGTTTTAGAGGAAAAGGCTTTGAGGATTCAGAAACTTGAAATCGGCTTGTGAGAAGATAACTGCAACCTTAAAGGGGACCTGTCACCCGGAAAAATTAAAATAAATCCGATTTTATCATGTTCATCAAGCAAAATAAACTTTAATTACACTGTATAAATTATTTGAATATTGTTTCCTCGGTCTGGGAATTCATAATTATAACAAGCAGGCAGGAGCCATTTTGTGGACACTGTTATTAAGACAAGCCTTGTATCATCTCAGAATCTTGTTTGTGCACCAGAATGGGGAACCCGATTTTCCATCCCCATGCCCTGACTACACAATTAAATGGAAAAGAGAGAGGGGAAATATCGGGAATGCAGTGACATCTAGGAAGTGCTGAATGGAAAGTGATAGTCATTGCCTTTCTCGCCTCTATGCCTAAGGCATAGAGGAGGGGTAGGCAATATTTGATTGACAGCTGAGATTTTTAAATGAGTTTACAACAGCCATGGATGCTTTAATGAAAAAAACTAATTTGGATTTTATTTGAAAAGGACTTTTATATACAGATTTTTGGTTTTAATCTCAACCCTGCTTCTTTGGCCCACTGCTTCCTCTGGGCTTTATCTACAAGGTTCCACAGACTTGGCAAGAGGATGCACAAGCTTCCCTGAAAACAAATCTGTCTCAGAAAGTCTTTCTTATCTGAACGCAACTGTTCACAGCGATTGCAGATTACAATTGTTAGTACCAAGGGGCATCCTTGACCCCATTGTTATGTACATTATATATTGAGCTACGGTTTATCTGTTGTTGTTACACTTCAGTGGCCATCACTAGGCCATCTGGTCCCACTTGGACTTAGTCCAGCTGTCATCAACTGCCCAGTCTTTAGATAAACTGACACACTTGCACTCTCTATCTCTAACCACTTTTCATAGATACTCTAGGTATGTGTATATCTGCCAGTGAATGCCTTGATTGCAATCTATTTGCAATTAATTGAAAGACTAGCCCTACCTTTTCAAAGCCAAACACCAAGCGCAGGACTTGCAAAGTTCATGGATATGGCACTCAAGTAGAAGAAACATTTCTAACTCATTCTGTCTCATGTGGCAGAACAACCCTCAAGGAGGTGAACTTTAATACAGGTCTCCAAGAGATCTCCTCATTTTGTTCTCACTGATGGAATACAAGCTGAACCTCACATGCCACCTACACATAAGGGCATCGCAAGCCAAAAAATGGTTTTTTAAAGGGTTTTTTTTGGAAATATCTAATTAACAACCTGACTTAACCATTTTGCCTGGTCACCCACATTCACAGCCAAGTCACCCACTGTCAGTAACTGAATCTCAACTTACCCCGCCATTGAAATACATTGAATCCTTATAATCAGTTGTAGCACTGTATGAGATGTGGCCTGGGTAGAACAGGAGCGTGTTCTGGTGGAATGGGGGCATGGTTGGTGGTGGAGCAGGGGTGGACAAGATGCACCTACATCCGAAGGTATCAGGGTTGGTGTATTTTTGCAGTTGATTAAATTGAGGACCCTAGGCAACTGCCCCTTTTGTCCATTTATTAAAACAACCCTGAATTTGCTGAGCTGCGACCACATGAGTTTTTTGTGGATTAGTGTCCATGATGTCCAAGTGAAATTTTGGAACCTTGGCGCAAGCTGGATCTTTATCTTGGCACCTATACATTTTGAAAGCATACAGGCTCACACAATGGGCCACATCTGGCCTCCCAGTAGGCTCTCGTGTTTCCTGTCTTGCTCTCTGCTAGAGGGATTCTGGGATAAGCCTTTTGTGCTGCAGACTCGCAGCCGGACGCAGCTGTTACAAAGAATGCAGCACACAGCGCTTCCTCGACCTTCCCCTGGTGGAACTGTCGCACTTGCAATGTTCCTCATTTGTGCAAATTGTTTGCAAAACCTAATGGACCCCCCCTGGTTACATTATACAGGCCCTTTCCATATCAGCACACCACTGTCCTTCTTTCCAATTGGCTTTTCCAGCAAATCATTGTGATTCTGACAAACTTGAGTCTATCAAGTTATTTATTACTCTTGATGTCCTTCATTGCAGTGCCTCATGTCCAGCTGTAGGAGGCAGTAAAATTCACTTGGTTTGTCAGATTTGCTGATCTCTTATATAACAAAGCGTATAATCTTAAACTGACCTATTATTTTCCAAATTTTACTCATCAATTTGAGGATGGAATTTATCTGTTTTGTTAATCTTCCAGTCTGTCATTCACACCAGTGTCTGGTTGTTAGGGTAAGTGGCACCCGAATACCCGGAGAACGGTTAATATCATAACCCATTTCTGGCGTCTGTAATATGGGACTAAATCAGAATCATTGGGGGTAAGCAATGTAATTTCCCTTCATTAATATATGCCTCCTCATCTCAACACATAGAATAGATTCAGTAGGTCACTGATAAAGCAGCTGATTTATATAAGGCCTGTGAGTATAATCGGCTTGCAGACAATTGTTGCTGAACTTCAACTCTCTAGAACCAATGTATGAATGTACTGTTGTGGTTTGCATTAATGCAATTGCATTAATCTAGATCAAGCCGGGACCGTCAATCTGTGGAGTCTGACAAATGCCAGAGGGGCTGCTGTAAGATGCCCAAGTAATTATTTATTTGACTGATGGGGGGCTGTTTTGGCCTCTCTGTACTTGGAATGCCAGGGCCTAATTTGACTCCCAGTTCAGACCTGATCTAGATACAGAGGTATTTCTGTGCCAAGCTTTTAATTCTTGGGAAGTTAAGACAACCCAGCACCCACAAGGGGCCCCTTTTATTCTCCTGATCTTGCCATAACATTTTCCAGTATTCACCTTCTTTTGATTTGCCCATAGTCATATGGTACAAGTGCGTCGGCGGATATCGCCAGATTAGAGTTCCATCACTCTGCTTCATTAAGGAAATTTCCCCCCAGAGCTTTCAGCCTCACACAGAACAATTATCACCAATTCCACTTAAAAAAACTTCAAAATCGACGTGAAACAAATCTCAGATTTACTTCTATAACAATATCCCGGCGGCACAAAATCCATAAATCATAGAAATGTAACGTTTTCGAATCACCCAGAAAAACCATGCAAGAATTCCACATTCATAAAAATCAAGGGCTGAGTCGACCTGCTGACGAATGGCTGGGGAATATTTTACAAAATGATGTCACTCCGTAATTACAGATTGCACTTTAACTCGCTTGGAATCTTTTCTGACTGGCTGAATACGTTTTTTTTCTAGACAAATCAGGCAATTTCAGTGCTGTCGCTGTCAGAAAAATCCTGCACAGTTTAAGCCCTGTTAGATTGATTTTCCTGCCGGCGCTTTAAGTGAGGCACTAAAATCAAATTGTTCAGCATCATCATGATGAGATCCTTCTTATAATACAGGAGCTGCCAGTATTACTGCTCATGAGTCGCACTTGTGGCATTGTGAATCCCATTCTCTGTCGCCCAAAATACGAAGCTACAGGACTATTTCTGGGGCAGTTTTAGGGTAGGGTGCCAGAACTAATACACAGTGTAACAATTGTTATAATGTCTCATTCTATATCAAGTACAAGGGACTGTTATAATTAGATATATATATATATATATATATATATATATATATATATATATATATATATATATATATACAGGGAATTTTAAATAAGTTAAAAAAAATGATACTTTTATTAAATACATCTTAAAAAGCAGGTCTGGACTTGCTTTTTAAGATGAATTTAATAAAAGTATCATTTTTTAACTTATTCAAAATTCCCTGTGTGCATCCTCAAATTTTTGTTTTTTGAATGCAGCTGTAATGGATAGCCCGGGGTAATTTGTTTCATATATATATATATATATATATATATATATATATATGCAATGGAGGGCTAGGGCACACACATAAGGAGTTACATACCTGGGTGCAATACAGGGATGCAATATTCACTCAAGAAAAATGCTGCTGCACACCAGGATTTATTGTGAAAAAAGTTAATCCTTTATTTGATCTATTCGATATATATATATATATATATATATATATATATATATATATATATATATATATATACACACAAACACCCATATCCACACATGCACACAGATGGCTAAACACTTTTACACAGATCATATTTTACAACTTTTTTTTTTTTACAATGCTTTTATATACAAATTTTAGTTATTTTACCCCCTACTGTAAATTATAAGGGTATTAGAAGTCACTGATGGGTTCTATGACCATATAAAGGCACAAGTCTGCAGGCAGAGTTATTCAGGCAACTCTGAGTATCACTCATGTATTATAAGGGATAATGTTCCCCTACTGTAAATTATAAGGATATTAGAAGTCACTGAGGGGTTCTGTGACAATATAAAGGCACAAGGCTGCAGGCTGAGTTATACAGGGAACTCTGAGTAGCGCGCATGTATTATAAGGGATAATGAACCCCCTACTGTAAATTATAAGGATATTAGAAGTTACTGAGGGGTTCTGTGACAATATAAAGGCACAAGGCTGCAGGCTGAGTTATACAGGGAACTCTGAGGTAACGTGTCCTTATTTTTTATAATAGGGCATACTTTATTTCTAATAATAGACAGCTTTCATTTGTGTATTATATAATGAAGTACCCCTATTGGAATATATAAAAAATATTTTGTCACCTTCAGCTTTGTGCTTTTATAAAGGTCATGGAACTCCAAAGTATTTTCCAAAAGAGGGTACTTTATTTATTATAATACACACATTTAAGTGAGTCGTGGCAAAAATTACATCACTTAGCTCCATTTATAAGGATATAATATGTAGGGTATTGCTGGCTCTGGTGTATTACTATATATACAAACACACCCATGTAATGATGGGCGAATAAATTCACCAGGTGAATTTCAGCGTTTTTCAGCTGACTAATAAATTTACGAAACTCCCGCGAAAATTCGACGGCTCCACAAAAATTCGTACTCGCGTCGGAGAAGTCAATTGGGTCAAAACCGTTGCGAGTCAACACTATTCGGATGCCCATTGACTTTAACGCCAGCCACAAAATTGACACAGGCGTCAAAATTCAAGTCAATTCAAATTTTTCACCGTTTCGCATGTATAAATTGTATAAAGGGTATAACAAGCTAAATGCAGAGACAGAATGTTCACTGGACAGACAGATCACTTATACATACTATAGTTTATGTTAGTAAATATACCTTCTTGAATATTGACGTGTGTATATTTTTCAAGAGTAACACCTGTTCATTTGTTAGACGCATTATTAGCAGCTGTCTCTCTTTCTCCTAATATCAGACCATACAAAATGTTACCTTTGCATAGGTGCATCTGTACAATGGGGATACTTTCTGTGCTGTACTTGCCCGTATAATTGTTGACTCACTGATATTATGAGTGTGTGGATGGATTAATGACAATGCCTGCAGGCTGGATATATCTATATATATCTATCTCTCTCTATACATATATATATATATATATATATATATATATATATATATATATATATAGCTATATATATATATATATATATATATATATATATATATATCAGTTCCAAAGGTGCACTCCGTTTACTTAGTAAGGACCCGGGTGCCAGCTAGGGAAAACCAATATTTGTATGAGAAGCGACTCTCACGGGATCATTTTAGATGCAAACAGAATGT